>CM067908.1:17399503-18602003 GCA_034621355.1 Mycalesis mineus | reverse complement strand
AAGAACTTTTTAAATAAACTTAAATCCTTATCAAAACAAAATATTTAGTAATCACAAGAATATTACAGAGATAAGATTTGCCTTTTATAGTATGTTAATTAGTTATATAGTTTCGGAGATATTACAAAATATCTAAAAAGCATTGCACTGATGGACAGTGGACTTTCAATGTGTCTGGCAACATGTAAAAACCATGAAAACTGTCCGGCTATTGAGGTAACATCTTTTTATAGGCCCCCAAGTAACATATATAAAATTTAGCTTTTATACTATAACGAAAGTATAATTGTAATTTATCAAAGTTTAGGGGTGTCTGGCAAGGGGTAGCAACTGTCATAAGTGTCCGGCATTGGATGACGAGATTTCTACAGCTATCCCGAAGACAATATAAAAAAATTGAGCTTTATACTCTAACAAATTTTAAGTACTATTTTATACACCTTTACTACCTGTTACCTGCCCAAGTAACCACAACCCAAACTCTATAGGCGCTGGTCGTTCTTACGTGTATAGGAGGCATGTACAGAGAAAATTTCAACTTTTATAAAATAAGGAAGGTCTGGCCATCGCAGGCTCTTGCTCAATGACGCTATATCGTCCAAATTAAGTTGACGTGTTATGTTATACGTACTGAATAGGGGTCAACATTTTAGTACTGATATTCTTTGAGAATTCGATCTTTGTACAGTTTATTTGGTATGGTAGACCATATTTATATAATATACGAAAAAGTTTGTTCGTTTGCTTGAACGGGCTAATTTCTAGATCTGCGTGACGGATTTTAAAATTATTTTTGTTTATTATGGAAGCTAGGCTCAAGAGTGAAATAGACTATTTAATATCGAGCTATACATTTCAGCTTGCCATAAATATATTGTTGATGTTAATGTACTGTAATATCGTACTATGTTTAACAAAAATGTACGAGTAGAATCTTTAGTGCACGGGACGGGACGTAGGATATTGCTTGACGGGAGACTATAAAAAAATTAAATTGAGAAGGGTAGCGGGAAAGAGCACACTTTATATGAAAGTCTGTCTTTGAAATTAAAAGGGTACCTAAGAGGTTTTCACGCAGACGAAGTCGCGGGCGACTGCTAGTAATAAATATTATTCGTTCCGCGATATTTTTTTTGTCTCCTGTATTTGAACTTTTTCCTATCTTATGTTTCTCTTTTCTGTTGTTTTTATAACATTCTTAAATCAATAATACCTATCTTTGTTTGATATATCTATCGAGATCCAGGAATTTATACCTATAGCATCTATTTTCCATACTTATGTATGTCAATATCAATGTTAATTTGTCAGTATATTATTCAGGTATAAAAAAGTTTGAAGCAAGAACGTAAATATAATTAGCGTAATTAAGATTAGGTTTACCAAGGACTTTTAAATGCACGTTGAAATAGTGTTTGCTTTATGAAAATAATTTAAGAGTTCGTTTCATTATCTTTTTATAGATTTGAAAAATAAAAAGTTATCAAATAAACTTGTATGTATGTAATATAGATTCCAGAGTTACTGTATATTACCTGGTTGATCGGGCTTTGCTTGATTTTATTTAAATAATACGTTTTCTGAAAATTATACCTATTTAGATCAATTAGATAATTATCCTCCCTCAAAATTTCATGAAAATTGATGTAGCAGTTTACGAGATTCAGATTATACAAGAATTGCTCGTTGACGGTACCTATTTAACCAAGCTTTGATCACGTTTTCTAAAAATGAAACCTAGCCAGATTATAATTTAATTTATTTTGATAAGGATTTAAGTTTAGTTGTATAAATAATGACGTAAACTTAAGCAAATGAATTAAATGATTTATTACATAATAACGCTTGTTTGAATATTTTCATTTATATCCAATAGCTAAGGCAGCGTACGCGATTTACGCCGATTTAATACATTTCACGGTCCGACTCCAGCGACAAAAACTGTGATTACTCGGGTAATATATACAATACAAATATAAAATATAGCCTATCACCGATAACGCAGCATTCTACTGGTGAAAGAATTTTTAAAATCGGATCAGTAGTTCCGAACATTAGCCCCGACAGAACTTTATTTACAAACTTAGAAACTTTACCTCTTTATAATGTTAGTATAGATATAAGGAGTAACTTAGGCTATTTTTATTTTCGTAATCTTACCTAATTATTTTAATTCCACGCGGACGAAGTAGCTGGCGTCCGTTAGTTTTGATAAATCTTTTAATAATATGCGAACGACGTGCGACTTAAATTTATGAGATTAGGAATAATACGTAGAAAAATGTGAGTACGTATTTAAAGGGAAATATGTACTTAGGAGCACGTAATAAATATAAAGTTTCATTAACTTTAAAACAAATATAAAAGGGAGAGCACGTATGAAAAACTTGAGTTAAATGAATTTCAGTGTGAGTAACAACTTTACCGGTACCGGTTGCGATTGCCTCAATCCTCGCTCACGAGTGTTCTCCACGGATTCTGTATATTCTGGCAGTTCCTGCGAATAAATTACTCTTAATTTAGTTCATCATACATCTATTTTTTCCATTAATTACAAGTTACCCCTTGATTGTAATCACACCAGATGGTAAGTACCTAATAATCTGAGATAGAAACGGGCCAACATGTTAAGAGTTGAATTAAAATCCACACCACTTATGGTTTCTGTACGTCATCGCACCGGAACTCTAAATCGCTTGCCGGTACGTCTTTGCCGGCATAGTGGTGCCACGAAAGCCTCTCACCAGCCAGACCATGACCAATTAAAAAATCTCAATCGGGCCCGCCGGGAATCGAACCCAGGACTTTGGTTTAGTAAATCCTGCGCATACTACTGTGCCACGTAAAAATCCACCAAAGGCCGTTTAGTGTTAATCGTTATCAGCCTAATTTATCAACCTTCCCAAGTCGGAGTTGTATTACCTACTGAGAATTTCTTTGAACAATGAAAAGCTCATTATTTGATAGCCAGACCGACTCGACTTCAGTACATCGTGATCCGAATCCCCATAGCCTACCCGAACGAGGTAGTTTCAAAGCAAAAACTACCCTATGACGTTACAGAACATCCAAGTTTTTCGACTTCGACTCAAGTCGCATCGCCTCTCACTACGAGTATTAGGAATTAATTATTATCTTATCAACTGATCTGAAAAGATACGAACCTCGGAATCGTCACAATCGTCATTCGGTCTTGCTTGAGTCCTCTGCAAAATTTCTTGCCGGTTTCTTTGTAGCCTCCCCAGAACCGAGTTAAGGACTTTATCAGAGTCTGGAATTCCTAGAATACGTTCAATAATATCTTCTGCGGCTTCCTCCCGAGTGGAAGCTTGCGTCAGTGTCAGGCATGCTACCCACAAGTAGATGACCTGGCGGGGAAACAAAATTACTTTTTTATGCTACAGATATTTTACTTTAAGATGGTTTGATCCTTACAAAGAGGAACAATTCTTCCTTACATTATTTTGTTTAATCTTAAACGGTTTATGAAGTATTTTCAATAAAAGCAAAGAATAAAAAATAAGGAACCCTTTTTTTTAAGAAAAGTGGGTATAGCAATTTGTCCGAAATAGATAGATATATGCAACCGTGGACTTTTTGTAGTCCTAAGAAAGAGAAACAATACGAAACAATGTATGGATTGTTTCGTTATATACTAAATAGATAAAGCAGCGTTATCGAAAGCTCCCGGCGGCTTAAATTTCTCCGACTTTTCCAACAATTGTTGTCATAATATATATAATCCTTAACAAATTATATACCTACAAAAACCTTAACAACCAGTCAATCCTTTAATGAAAACTGCTTGATATCTCTTTCAGTAGCCTTTGAGTTTATCACGAACAGACAGACGCTGGGAACTTGGTTATATAATCTATATATTTATAATATAAGGATAACAGTTAACAAAAAAATTGATAATCGAATTGCTCCAGTTGACCCATAGGTACGTGTTGACAACGCGCAATAAAAATTATTGCTCTCGTATACTTACGTATTGCCTCGGTGATCTAGTTGTTAGTCTATGTGGCTTCGATCACGAGGTCCTGGGTTTGATTCCTGGGTCGGGTCACGGAATAATTCTGAGCTTTTTCATTCTTCTATGAAATGTTCAGTACATTCCAAGCCCGGAGTTTGGAAGTTGGTGGTGTTACACCCCTGTGCCTCGGAGAGCACGTTAAACCGTCGGTCCCGGTCACTATCATCAACATCTGATAGTGATCGTTAATAAATGAAATATATACCACCCTAAGCCCGCCAACTCGCATTGGAGCAGCGTGGTGGGTGTACGCTCCATATCCCTTCTCCAGTAAGGAGGGAGGCCTGGCCTTGTGTAGGCCGTTAATAGGCTGATAATGATGATGATGATACTTACGTACTTACCGCACTTTATGATGTTGTTTAATTCGAAATATGGTCTTCAATTAAAAATGTATGTGTCTACATCCAATCAAATATTAGAACTTTAATATACAATATTATAATACGATAGGTATCTAAATGCAATACAATGCAAAACAATGGGTTATAAATTTAATGGATGTAATCGTAACCGTAGGTGCATAGAAATATCAAAAACCGTAATTGAAATTAAAACTGTAATACTTAAATTTAACAGTAACATTAATTACAAAATTTAGGATGATTAATGATATCAGCAAATTAATAAAGTGGCCAAGTGAGAGTTGGACTCGTCTATGAAAGGTTCCGTAGCAGCAAGTAACATCACCAAAAATTAATAAAGTGGCCATGTGAGAGTTGGACTCGTCTATGAAAGGTTCCGTAGCAGCAAGTAACATCACCAAAAATTAATAAAGTGGCCAAGTGAGAGTTGGACTCGTCTATGAAAGGTTCCGTAGCAGCAAGTAACATCACCAAAAATTAATAAAGTGGCCATGTGAGAGTTGGACTCGTCTATGAAAGGTTCCGTAGCAGCAAGTAACATCACCAAAAATTAATAAAGTGGCCAAGTGAGAGTTGGACTCGTCTATGAAAGGTTCCGTAGCAGCAAGTAACATCACCAAAAATTAATAAAGTGGCCAAGTGAGAGTTGGACTCGTCTATGAAAGGTTCCGTAGCAGCAAGTAACATCACCAAAAATTAATAAAGTGGCCAAGTGAGAGTTGGACTCGTCTATGAAAGGTTCCGTAGCAGCAAGTAACATCACCAAAAATTAATAAAGTGGCCAAGTGAGAGTTGGACTCGTCTATGAAAGGTTCCGTAGCAGCAAGTAACATCACCAAAAATTAAAAGACTACGTTTTGACGTCGACATCACCGGTTTTGCCACATGTATTGGAGCAGCGCTGCAGCTCATTGTACGATCGTCGTGCTTTATAACATCATTATTGGTACTTGCCAACTGCCTGACTGTCACGTTGATCTAGTGGTTAGCCTATTTGGCTTCGATCACGAGGTCTGGGTTCGATTCCTGGGTTGGGTCATGGAATAATTCTGAGCTTTTTCATTCTTCTATGAAATGTTCAGTACATTCCAAGTGTTGTTTTGTGTATGGCAACTATGAAACTAGTAAGACAATAAGTACCGATTTTGATGATTCTTTTTTTGATGGAAAGGAATGGCCTACTAGAAGAACCTGACTCGCTGACTTGTGCGAAATATCTGGAGCTTAGACCCACTATGCTGCTCCAGTGTGGATTGGTGGGCTTAGGGTCATAATAGTTTCATGACTATTTTAATGGCTCACTAGAAGAATCTGACTCCCTGACTTGTTGAAAATATCTGGTGTTAAGACCCACTATGCTACTCCAGTGTGGGTTTGTGGGCTTAGGGTCGTAATAGTTTTATGACTATTTTAATGGCTCACTAGAAGAACCTGACTCCCTGACTTGTGGGAAATATCTGGAGTTTAGACCCACCATGCTTCTCTAAAGTGGGCTAGCCAACTTGGCGTTATAATGTTTAACTCTAATAAACACTATCTGACCGGAACTGACGGCTTAACGGGTTGTAATGTCGTTAACGCCCCGACTCCGGGCTGAGTATTTTTACTGAACCATCATTCATGCGGGAATGGAAAGAGCTCAAACCCAGAACCTCGAGTTTCGATACCACATTAAGCTAATCATGGGCCCAACGAAACCGTCGTACAAAAAAATTTTAGCATATGTATGAAGTCGGTGCCAGCAAGTTTAAGGAACATTTATTTAACGCAGTAAAGCAGTTTGTGGGTTCTAGGTAATGTCCTTAAAGTAGAAAGCTTGGCTGGCACCGACTCCTAGATATGCTTAAGTAAATAAAAGCAACCAAATGACACACTTATTTTTTACTTTTTAGTGCGTTTTCAGTCGGATCTATTTTTTGTCAAAAATTTACATTTCTTACTTTTTAGTGATTTATCGCCACGTAACGTACTCGTACTATACTGTCTTAGTATATTATAAGGCACATGTAACCAAATCGCTTCAAGTGTGCCCCAAAAATTTGAAGAGTTCCTTCAATTTTCCCAGGATATCATCATCAGATCCTAACATGATGACAATGGGACCATTTTGGAAGTGTGCCCTTTCTAATGAAAAAAGAATTATCAAAATCGGACAACACACACACACACACACACACACACACATATATATATATATATATATATATATATATATATATATATATATATATTAGAACATCCTCCGTTTTTTTCGTTAAAAAGTAAGAAGAATCGTCAACAGGCGCAAATCGCGTCTAATAGAATAACTAAGTTTTTTTTTGGGTTGCGAGTCCCCAGAGCTATAACTCCGCCTAGGGACGCCTGGGTCCGGCAGCATGTGGTTGATATTTAAGTAAGGTATAACATTGGATTCAATATCGGGCCTGGAAAAAATTATTGTGACGGACGGATATACAGACAGCCGTGACAAATCCATAAAGGTTTCATTTTTTGCCATTTGGCTACGGAACCCTATAAATGTTGATATCTTAGAGATTATGCTTATTTGTTCTTTATTGTAAAGAAAGTTGAATTAAAAAGTATGCATGCGTTATATTAAACAGCATAATATTAAGGACTCATCTAATATGAACCAACAGAGTCTCATCTAATATGGCCACCTTTCAGCTCCAGCATCAGTTTAGCTTCATATTATCATAATATGGCATTAAATCATCATTATAAGCCTTATTAACAGTCCACAAGTGGACCAGGCCTCTCTTCATATAGGAAATAAAATTTATGTGATCTTTATCATAAAACCACATCTGACTATATTTATTCCTTAGCTTATGTAGATAATAAATTAAAAGCAAAAGAACTTTTTTAAAAGAAGCTTTTATTTAATCGCTCTAAAAAGAAGAAAATAAATATTGCTTAAAAATTTTAACTAGCAACTTATAATCTCATTATATTCAATTTATATGATCATAAAAGCTTGTCACGAGCTTTTATAAGCTATCAGTATTTAAATTTAATTTGAAAATAAATTTACATAATTGGATTTGTACTGGTTTATTTACAAATCTAAACATACAAACTTACAAACATACAAAGTTAAAAATAAACAAACTTTACCTCTTTATAATTTTAGTATAGATTGTCGAAATGCATTTAAAATATCTATTCCACCATCTTGTATGGTCCACCATATTGGATTTAGAATGATGTCACACACTATATCATGCATTGTCATCCAAAGTAAACGTGTATACAAAATTTCAGCTCAAACGGTTGAAGGTATCTACCCACTTCAAAATTGAGCTCAAAGATTCTACCAGTCAGTTTTTAAAAATTAGGTATAAAAAGGTAGGACGATATATTTTTTTTAATTTAATTATTATATTAACTATTTTTTTTTAAATATTCAAATCAAATTGTTATATTTTTTAAGAAAGAATATAATAAGGAACTCAAGTTAACTTATCCTATTGTTTTTTTATTATACGTAACAAGCTTTAAATGTGACTATTTTTGTTTTGTTTTCAAATAAATAATGTGAGACGCAGATGCAGACGCAAGTCATTGTAATTTGAAATAGAATAAATCCATCTGCAAAATATTTCATTAACGTGGGAATTTATTAAATCTTATTATGTACTACCAGATGACCACGACACCGTCTATGAGAAATTCTGTTTTTTTTGATAGTCCAACAAAAAGTAGCCTTTGTCCTCTCTATCTATAGACTAGCTCTCTGTACTATATATGTTATCCTAGTGATTATTAAATAATTTATTTTGATAAGGATTTAAGTTTAGTTGTATAAATATTGACGTAAACGCAAGCATATAAAATGAATGATGTTTTAAAACGCAAAAAGTTATATATCTGCCAAAATATAAAAGATAGATATATGCTATTGCGGACTTTTTTGTAGAACTTTTTAAGATGCATAAATTTTACATACAATAGTTTCAATAACATCTAATAGCTAAGGCAGCGCAGGCGAATAAAGCCGATTTAATAAATTTCACGGTCCGACTCACGCGACAAAAACTGTGATAACTCGGGTAACATATACAATACAAATGTAAAATATAGCCTATAGACATTCACTGATAACGTAGCATTCTGCTAGTGAAAGCTGCTTTTAAAATCGAATCAGTAGTTCCGAAGATTAGCCCCGACAGATCTTTATTTACAAACTTACCAACTTTACCTCTTTATAATATTAGTATAGATATGATCGAAGTTATCGTAACTAATATTATAAATGCGAAAGTAACTCTGTCTGTCTGCCGGCCAGACCTCCCGGGTTTATACCTACTGGGTCGTCAGTGGTTGTCAAGCCGGTACGTCAAATCACATGGCAATAATTTTCCGGCAGAGGTATTTATCTACATCCTAAATATTTTAAGGTAGTTAGGTACTCATTAATGAATCAAGCAGATGGCTATCATATGAACTACCGGCCTTTGTACCTTTTTTTACATAGTGAAATCCTCATAGATACTCGCTTGCCCTGGGTGGCAAGCAGGTTATCTCAGCCATGGGAACCACCTGGCATACAACCACAAACCGGCTAGCAATGCCCGCAAGAGCAAGCCCTTCTCTAGGATTTATAGATCCTTAACTCATTAAAGAAGAGTCTTGAGCTCTAGTAGGCGACGGATTCCCCATATCCATCGCCCGGAGGTCCTCACCGGCCTGTGTACCTACATCAACTTGAAGCGTAAGTGCTGTATATAGATAGGCAACCATAACACATCTTTACTGCTTATTGGCAAAAATACATCAAAAACTTTTGAAACGTCAAGTAAGACTATTTGCAGTAAATTTACGACCGGCGTGGAAAGCAGATTCAAAAATTAACGTGGAAGATCTTATCATGTGAAATACCAACAATGTTTAATTATGATTTTATTAAGGATTATTTCTTTTGATTAAAATATTTTATTAAATGATATTTCCAGCTCAGTCGGTTGATCTTAACTTTAACATGACATCTCAAAATTTTCAAGAAATTTATTTAAGACTTCGGAGCGAGAGAGAGAGCAGGCGGCTGATGCCTACTTCACAGAAGAAGAACGGGTGGTAGGAGACACCCTTATGCGCATCTCCTGCCTCCCCTGTAGGTACCACTGAGAGCACCGACGATCGCGATGAGTCGTCAAAGCGAATGATTCCCAGATCCTTTGACATCTCAACTATGGCGCAGGCGGCTGCGCAGTTCTGTTATGCCTCCGACCGGGATACGTAAATGCATTCCCCGGCATCAAAAAGAGATAGTATTTTTTTTTATTTAAGTTGCAAGCAAGTTAAATGAAAATAAAAGCTTGCGAAATTAGAATAGTCAGTGAAATAATATTTTTATGCACTCGTCACACTCCGTTACTGCCATTCTTCGCACTATATCAAATCTAAGTTAATCTTATTTGTAATCTTTTTAAAAATATTTTATACCATAATGAACTTAATTTCCAATGAATAGTGTATAATTTTGAACACCATAAAACGTTCATAGATATTGCGTAAATGACAGTTTTGTAGTAGTTTGTAACATCTTTCCAAAGAGACCCACCTATTATGCCATTCGAAGGACTATACCATTTGAGCACAACTAATTTACAAAATATGTTACAACTATCAACACGAATGTTGTCTTTTGACGGCCTCATTGGTCTAGTAATTTAGTCGCTTCGATGACGAGGTCCTGGGTTCAAATCCTGGGTCGAGTCACTGAATAATTTAAGTTTTTCATTCTTCTATGATTTTTTTGTAAATTCCAAGGCCGGCGTTGGGAAGTTGGCGGTGTTACACCCCAGTGCCTCGTCGGTCCCGGTGACTATTATCAATATATAGTGGTCGTAAATAAATGGAACGTTATGATCGTAAGCCCGCCAACCCGCATTGGAGCAGCGTGATGGGCCTACGCTCTATATCCCCTCTCCTACAAAGATGGAGGGAGGCCTAGCTCTGTAGTGGGCCGTTAATAATGATGATGATGGTTGTACAGTGTACATCTAAACCTACTAATATTAGTATAAAGTGGTAAAGTTTGTAAGTTGGTAAGTACGTAAGTTTGTAAATGGATCTGTTGGGGCTTATCTTCGAAACTACTGATCCGATTGAAAAATCCGATCGATCCGGTCTTTCACCAGTAGAAAACTACGTTATCGGGAAGTGTCATAGGCTACATTTTATATTTGTATCGTATATATTAGCCGAGATATTACAGTTTTTGTTGCTCAAGTCGGACTAAAAAATCTGTTAAATCGGTTTTATGCGCGTGTGCTGCCTTAACTATTGAGAGTAATGCAATACAGACATATAACTTTTTGTTATTGTTGATTATAAGAATACAAAAAAAATATTATTGAAGAAACTACTGCTTAAGCTGCTTTAACAATTACCGATTAATATTATTGTCATACAACACAAAAGCAAATGTTTTCCAGGCATATAGGTATTTCATCTATCATTTACATTCAACCACGATAAGCAAAGCATTGGCCCTTAAGCATCATAAACCTGCACTCTTTATCCTATTTTTACTCTCTTTAGGGTGAAATTATTACAAAGTTTGAATGCCGTATTTACTGCCATCTAATCAAAATTCAAAAAAATAAATTTCGAGGTATTAAGCCTGAAAAATGACGTAATTTTCAAATATACTTTCATCCCATATTTTAACCCCTCATAGCCTATATATAAAAAGTAATCTATGTCCTTTTTTAACTACCACATAATTGCTACTGTTTAATATTGCGAGCCACAATAATTTACTTATCTACCTAACATGTAAAACTAGTTTTTGGCTGCGGGTCCCCTCGCGTTGTTATCGTTTGTAAATATGCGCGTTATCGCGGATACTTACAACATTTCTTTTCCAAAGTCGGTTACAAAGTGGCTTAAATAATTTCTCTAAGCTCCGCTAATCTATTTGTGTAACAGTGTCATCAAAATCGATTCAGTGGTTTAGGCGTCAGAGCGTAATGCTTGCGCTTCTCGTCGCATCTTAGTAATGCGAAATACACCGTAATTTGACTGCTAGGCTCATATTCGTACTCTTTAATGTCGCAAATATTTTTACAAATACGGCAAGTGTAGTGCCACCATAAGAGACAGGTAGGCAGACAGTTTCTTTCGCATTTATAATATAAGTAGTAGAAGTGAGAAGTGGGGATTATTTGTAATTCTACTGTAAAAAATTAAATACATTCGGGCCGCACGTTGAGTATCTCTAGATTATCTCTGTGCTAAATTTCATACTAATCGGTTCAGTAGTTTCGGGGTCTATTCAATGCACAATACGCACAATAAACAAACAAACAATCTTTCTTCCTTATAATATAATATTGGCAATATAAATCATATTAGAATCATTTTTATTTTAATGGATCATAGACCCATCGCGCTGCACCATGCGTATTCGATCGGGCTTAGCGCGATCATTTGGACACTGATCGTGAAAATATCTGCTATATAAGCTAAATGAATTTGCAGTGAAGTGTACTTGTAATGGTATTAAAGAAATTTACAATCATTTCCCCAATTGTAAATGGTAAAATAACTATGTAAATTTAATGTAATTGTAAATTATTGAAATAAATAAATGGCCAATTGACGTGATTTTTTTCTTAGGATATGCCCAAATATGATAATTATTTTTGGACTTGTTCGGAATTTTTAATGATTACTGTTCGCAGTGTAAAACTAACAATAGTTTGATTAGAAATTATTTGGACCTATCTCCAATATACAACAGAGTTGGACCGTTTATTTTTTGGACGATTTAAGTATTATAGATACAGATACAATTATGGGATTGGAATAATGGAATTTACTTTAAATTGAACACACAGCACGCTACCCCATTCCTATGAAATAAAACAAAATAGTGTATGGAAAGGTGGCTCCTTATTTGTTAAGATTATAAAAAATTCCGCGACGGCATATAATTGTGTATATTTTAAGGATTTGTTGAAAAACACATCTTTCCTCGCGAGTGAAGTCGCAGGCTTCAGATAGTTAATTTATTTTATAAAATATTTGAAAACTTATTAGAAAAAAAATTATTTCTAGGCAAGAACAATTCCTGTGAAGCGCTTTGTCATAATAAGATATTTAGATAGATAGATGAATTCTTTGTTGCACACAGAAGATATAAAAATGAAAAAGTTGCAAAGGCGGTCTTATCGTTAAAAGATCTCCAGATAAATTAAAGCTAAGACAAGACGTATATATAGGTACATTATGTACTAAAAATATAACTACATATAATTATACTACATACTAAAAATATACAAATAGTTTAAACATATAAATCAGGGTGCACGGCAGTGTCCCCGCTAAGTCGAGCGCGAAGCAAGCACTGCCAGTATACCTTTACAGGAATCATTTTCAGGTCCTACTTTGAGAACCTTTGGAAAAGACTAGAATGCTGAAATTTTCGTCATCCAGTAAGCTATAATCACATACTTAAAATCCAAAATTTCAAGTCTGTAAGTCAATCAGTTCCGAAGTTAAACAAAAGCAAAGTTTCGCATTTTCGACACTCACTCATGATCATCAAAATAGAACTAGTAAATCCCATAAACTCAAAGAGCTGAAGTTTGGTACAGAGTTAGGGTTTAATGACCAAATAAAGGAAAAACTATAAAAACTAGGATAATCAAAGATCTGGAGTACCTGGTGAACCTGATTAGAACACACAAGAGCCCAACCAAACTATTAGAGATCGATATATACAGCCTTAACAAAAAATGTTCAACTTGGTGGGCCGCTTCATTTGATGTTAAAAATCGAAGGTCTGAAGTATCTGATGAAGAACCCTCAGCGGGTCTCAGCTGTATTAGAAATCTGGTAATGCCATCTTCTACTATTGGTACATAAAAAATCGACTGTCATTGCAAAAATCCAGCATAGTGGGAGACACATCTCATCCTTGGCGCAGTGGTATGCGAGGTGGATTTATAAGACGGAGGTCCTGGTTCGATTCCCGGCGGGGCAGATTGAGATTTTTCTTAATTTGTCTTGGTGTGGTTGGTGGGAGGCTTTTGCCGTGGCTAGTTACCACCCTACTGACGAAGACCTACCAAGCGATTTAGCATTCCGGTACGATGTCATGTAGAAACCGAAAGGGGTGTGGATTTCATCTTACTCCTAACAAGTTAGCCCGCTTCCATCTTAGATTGCATCATCACTTACTATCAGGTGTGATGTCAATGTCAGTCAATGGCAAACTTGTGGTAGATTAACAAAAATCTTCTAATTTAATCTTGCCTATAGCGTCCTACTGCTGGGCGAATGCCTCCCCTTCTGCGCACGCATATAAATAAAATTAAAGGAAAACTGTGGATAAGACTAGACTGGCTTTGGCTTTTATATTTATACTTATTATAAAGACGACCTCCGTGGTGCAGTGGTATGCGCGGTGGATTTATAAGACGGAGGTTCTGCGTTCGATTCCCGGCGGGACAGATTGAGATTTTTCTTAATTTGTCTTGGTCTGGCTAGTTGGAGGCTTTCCTGTATTTTACACTGCACTGTTAATGTTGTGTGACTTGGCCGTTGAAGGGTATAAAGTAACGTATAAAGAATGTTCAACGGCCAAGTCAAACAACATTAACTATAATAATTAAGAAGTCGCAGTAAGGAACCTTAGACATGGCACGACTTTGTCTAGATTTCATTACTTTTTAGAGATAAATAAGCAGCTCCATCGAGACTTAGCTTTTTTACAGAATGTTTTTGGTGGGATTTCACTTCTTTTTGTAGAAACTAGCAATATGGGCATATTGATTCATTTTATTAAATTTTCTTATAGCAAACATTTTCAAGCATATATATTACCTGATAAATAAATAAGCATAATAATCGTTACATACATAAGAAACACGGAAATTCGGGACACTATCATATAATATTAAGTCCCTATACAATTAAAACGCATGGTCATCGGATGTTACACTATCCCTGTAATGCAATACGGCCGAATGCTACCTATTTTCCAAATGGGGATATGAATTTAATAATAATAATTTAGTTGTAAGATGTCATGAGTTATGATCGTTTAGTCGATTAGTGGCGATTGGCGCGCGCGTGTGCTTTGATTGTCATCGGGACATCGCTACTTCAGGTAGCACAGGCGGTGAAAACCAGGTTCAAAAAAAGGAGGTTATCAATTCGACCCGTATGTATGTAGTATTTTCAGAACTGTCCAGTTTTCGCATATGTAAGTCTATATCAGCGTCTGAACAAATGTGCCAAAATTTCAAAAGTGTATGTATGTATGTATGTATGTATGTATGTATGTATTTATGCTTGTGGAGGCATATCTCCGAAACTACAAGTCCGATTCAATTTAATATTATTCTTCAGAAAATTTTAATAGTAGTAAAGTAGTGTTTATTTTTTAAACACTACTTTACTACTATTACTACCACCAATTTAATTAGTATACCGAATAATTTATTTTATTTTTTTCAATATTAGTGTAAACATCAGTAAATAGTAGCATTTAATGTCAATAATGGTATTATATCTAGCTGCGGCTAGCGGCGTTCGTTCGTTCGTTGTGCGGTAGGTAAAAAAAAGCTTAGATTTAATTCTTAGCTTAGATAATGGGGCGGGGTGGGACGGATAAAATATTATGTTCAATTATTAATATGGCATTTATAATAAATTACTTATAATCTTTAGGCAAATATTACCTAGCCCCTATTTATATGATTTAGCCAAACGTGGATGACAAAATCGTGAAACGTAAATGATTTAACGATATGGTCACATTGAGTTAGCCACATCCTGAAACGCGGCCATTTCATGAAATTCTCGAGCATTCTATGAAATAAGCCAAATCTACGATGTGGCTACGACATATATACCAAACTTACTGTGCTTCGTGGGTAATACTGTTTACGAGTCCTAGGAATATCTTAATATGCTTAAGTAAATTAAAGCAACTAAATGACACAACTATTTTTTACTTTTTAGTGCGTTTTGAGTCGGTTCTATTTTTAGTTAAAAATTTTTATTTGTTACTTTTTAGTGATTTATTGCCACGTAACGTACTCGTACTATACTGTCATAGTATATTATATGGCACTAGTAGCCAAAAAGCTACCGATAACGAGACAAAAACTGAAATCGCTGTAAGCGTGCCTCCAAAATTCGAAGAGTTCCTTTAATTTCCCCAGGATGTCATCATCAGATCCTAACATGGTGACAATGGGACCACCTTGGAAGTATGCCCTTTCTAATAAAAAAAGAATTATCCAAATCGGACAACTCTGAAAAAGTTATGCGTGGTCATACATATAAAAAAAAAAAATATACGTGTCGAATTGAGAACCTCCTCCGTTTTTTTTTTCGTCGGTTAAAAATCGGACAACTATGTAAAAAGTTATGCGTGGTCATACATGAAATTCTAATATAATTTCCCTGTCACAATGTTAGTTACCGTACTCCTCCGAAACGGCTTTACCGATTTTTACCAAATTTTGTATGCGTATTCAGCAGGTCTGAGAATCGGCTACTATCTAATTTTTTTTTAAATGTTTAATGCAAAACAACGTTTGCCGGGTTAGCTAGTTTATATATATATATATATATATATACGTGTCGAATTGAGAACCTTCTCCGTTGTCGTCGGTTAAAAATATATTTTTACCATTTGCAGTATGAATGGCACTAAAGTTAAATAAACGAAAGAAGCCTTCTAAAATCGTATGAGTGTCCTCTGAAACCTACGACCTTCACTGATTGTGATAACCAATCTATTGGAGAATTAATTTAATAAATAACTAATTAAAAAAAATTTGAACATACCTATCTATATGTAATATACCTATCACGAAGTTTCACTTTACAGAATCTCAGATAAACTCAAGATATTGCAGAAAGGGAAACATTGAAAAATTGCCCGAATTTCGTAAATCGAATCCTGCCAATGAAAAGAAAAGTTCAACTAGGTTAATATTAAAAACGATAATTTATTTTTTAGTATCTACGGGATTAGATAAGTTTGATATAGGTAATTATTTACGAATATATAGCCTTTAAATTTTTAAATTAAATTGGTTTGTAGTTCTAAGTTAATAATCAGTAGCTTATGTATTATTTTAAATATGTTATTTTTACTTAGCAATTAATCTATACTAATATTATAAAGAGGAAGAGTTTGTGACTTTGTGAGTTTGTGATCTTGTGACGTTGTAAGGAGTAATCTCTGGATTTAATAAACCAATTTTCAAAAGTATTTTACTGATAGAATGCTACGTTATTGTAGAGTGCCATAGGCTATAAAAATTTCCAAAATTAATTACGCACCATATTTGTGTGTGTTACTCTATACAGTTTAAACAAATATCTTCAAAGATATTAGCAAAATAAAAAAGTGCGGTGCGCGCCGCCCCGGCCACTGTGTGGCGATATAATCAGTTATATATTTTATTTTTTTTCTTAACAACTTCGTTTTTTGTTCTACTAAATTTACTAATTTCTTCAATCTAGGTATTTCCTATTCATCATTTTTATTAAAATTTCTAATATTTTACCGTTTGATTATTTAAAGTAATCGTATTGGTTTAATGAAATAATGTCAGAATTTGAGTGAATCTCAACTATCTAGACATACATCTCAGACAAGAGCGGCCACTGTATGCCGAATAGAACTAGAGGCTTAATTTGAGCATGCACGGCGTCTTGCGAATGTAAGAGAATATCTGTCGCAAGCATCTTCTAGAGAGTCTAGCACCGAAAGGTCTCAGCGACTAACTAACCACTGACAGAATATGTCAGACATACGTTCGCTGCAGCTTGCCAGCCTAAGAGCTTATTGCCTCTGCAGGACGTTTAAGAGAGTCTAGCACTGAAAGCGATTGGCTAACCACAGACATAATACGTCGAACATACGTGATAGGGAATCTAAGCACCGAACGTTCACAGTGGCTTGCCAGCAAAAGAGCAAGTATATCTACTAGACTTGCTATCATCATAATTTTTATTTATCCCGAACTTTACCTGAAGAATTTATTACGCGGGACAAACGGGGTGGGAAAAAAATATTTCTAACGCGGAACGGAGTCCGCGGGCCACTGCTAGTAAAATATATAATTTCGAATCGATAGACGCGGTTGATGATTAACCAGAGGAATTTTCTTCTTAATATTTAATTTTTTTTATGAAACAAATAAGTCTTCGATAAACATTTTATACAAATAACATTTTTATATTAACTCATATCACAATAGAGGATGAAGGTTCTATCATAATTTTTGGAATTGGGTTTAATTTTCATGAAAACACAATTACGATATCATCTTTCTGATCTAATATTGTTATGGTCACATACAATTTCATCCAAATCTGTGTAGCGTCTAGTCCTCTCTAGTCTTTTATATAAAGTTAGGTAACAAACACACACAATAAATGACAATATATTACACGTATAACTTACCTTGGGAATAATTTTAGCCGGAGACATTGCGCGGTATCCTTAACAGTACTGATTGTGGGAGATCAGGATCATTTATGAAGAAAAAGTGTAGCTTTCAACTCTTTTTATATCTTGATTTATCGCTCTGGTACAATTATTGTGAACTTGTTTTCATAAAATACTGGAGCTAATCTCTACTAAAGATTAGCAAGGATATTCGTTATTGCAAAGTATTATTATTTATTATATCTTTTTTAATGTATTGTATGTACTGCTCATGTATTTTAAGTTTATTGATATGTAATTAGTTAACAAACTAACATATCTATTAAAAAGCCAATTTTTTTAGGTTTTGTATTGTAAATAAATAAATAAAAATAGGTTATTTCTGTTATATCAACAAGTAGGTTCATTAAATACAATTATTTCAGTATTGTGAAGTATGTAGGAGATTTTAAACTTGTCATATTCTACCAGATTTTATTTGATACCCATATTGTAGCTAAGACTGCTCTGATTAATTCACCTTTTGAATAAGAAATAAATAAAATCAAAATCGGTTATTCGGATGCCGTAGACAAATATACGTACACTAAAATTGACCATCTGTTCTGTAGTTAATATACAGCAATATTTAGCATAAAGCGAATACGTCACTCTAAGCTAAGAAATTGAATGCTAAATTAAGGAATGACTTTAGATCAGTATAAAAGCTCTTTTAATGATTTTTAATTAAAAGAATCTATAATTTCAATTCAAAGTTCTTTTATGGCATTTAAATGTTTGGTTTAATAAATGAATAAATTTAATAAAATTTCTTTGTCTAAATCCAATATCTTGTTTCTGGATCATTCCTAATGTTTTGTGACGTTTCAACACTATTCGGTGGGTGTTATTTTTTCTTTTGTATCCATAACTTCAAGTCAGTCTACAGTCTGACAAAAATTGTACTCCTCAGTATTTACGAGTAATAAACCGCGGGTTTTGTAAGCATACATTGGTAAATAGTATAGCAATCTAAAATACACTTTAGTCAAGGTGACTACATTAAAATTTGAATTCCCATGTACCCAATTCTAGTAATGCTTTTTTCGGCGTTTATTCTTATTCTTTAGTATTCTTTTAGTATTATTTTATTACCTATTTGTGGTCGCCCACGGTTTCAACCTCGTAGTTCCCGTTCCCGTTCCCGTAAAACTTTCAGGATAAAAATAAAGTGTGTGTTATTTTGACGTATAAGCTGTATTACTGTAAAGTTTCATCAAAACCCATTCAGTTGTTTTTGCCTGTAAGAATAACAAGCATCCATCCATACTTACAATGCAATATAAATTTTGCGCTTATAATATTAATAGGACGACCTCCGTGGCGCAGTGGTATGTGCGGTGGATTTATAAGATGGAGGTACTGGGTTCGATTCCCGGCGGGGCACATTGAGATTTTTCTTAATTTGTCTTGGTCTGGCTGGTGGGAGGCTTTCGCTGTGGCTAGTTACCACCCTACCGACAAAGACATACCGCCGAGCGATTTAGCGTTCCGGTATGAGGTCGTGTAGAAACCGAAGGGGTGTGGATTTCATCCTACTCCTCACAAGTTAGCTCGCTTCCATCTTAGATTGCATCATCACTTAACATCAGGTGTGATAGCAGTCAAGGGCCAACTTGTAGTCGATAAAAAAAATAATAGGATATTATAAGCACTTTTTGTGAATTAGATATCGTCTTTAAAGTAGAAAGCTTACAGATGCCACCGACTTCATAGATATGGTTAAGATAATTAAAGTAACTAAATGATACATTTTTTTTTACCTTTTCAATGCCTTTTGAAGTCGGTTTAATTTTTTATTAAATTTTTTTTTCATATTTTTTAGTGGTTTATCGACAACGAACATACGTAAAACCTACTCGTTCTAAACTATGAGTACCAATATTCGCCAGCCACTTATAAACTGCCGAAATCGCTGCAAATGTGCCTATGAAGTTTGAAGAGTTCCTTGGATTTAACTACGATCTCATCATCAGATGATGACTATGGGACCATTTTGGAAGTGTACCCTTTCTAATAAAAAAGAATTTTCAAAATCGGACTATTCTGTGAAAAGTTATGCGTTAAAAATCCCTATCGCAAAAACTACTGAACCAATTCTGATGAAATTTGCAGTATTCCCTAAGTTGAATAATACCTATTGCAACAATAAAGAATTACTCAAATCAGACTTGTGATTCCGGAGATATGCGAACACATATATAAATACATACATACATACATACATACACTTTTGAAAGTTGGCACATTTGTTCAGACACTGATATAAACTAACATATGCGAAAACTGCGCAGTTCTGGAAATATTACATACATACAGGTCGAATTTATAAAGTCCTTTTTTTTAAGTCGGCTAAAAACAGCGTGGACTAATTCAAGGTTCATTATATACGTAAAAGATTTATGTGATTGAATCAGATTGAGGTATTTTTTAAATTTTTTAAATTAAGATTTACGATACTAACATGCAATTAGCTAAAAATTTTGCTTTTAATCATTTTAGTGAATTCCTCTTAAAGATATCTAAGTATAACATTTTTCACTCAAGGAATATCCTCAATAAGCGAACGGTCAGCTTTTCATTTGTTATATTAGTCGCAACTTTGACAAAAGTGAGATAATCTCGTCGCTATCCGAGATTGTCGGTCAAATTAGCGAGCCCGTGATTAATATAAACGAGACGAAAAAGTATCACTGCCGTCACTAAATATAACAAGGAAACAACAAAAGATAAAGTACAAAACTGATACCTGTTACGCTAATAAAAATGCCACCGCGAAACAACTGTTCATTTTTAACCGACGCAAAAAAACGGAGGTTCGACACGTATATTTTTTTTATGTATGACTACGCATAACTTTTTACAGAGTGTCCGATTTTGATAATTCTTTTATTAGAAAGGTCACACTTTTAAAATGTTCCCATAGTCACCATATTAGGATCAGATGAGGATGTCCTGGGGCAATCGACGGAACTCTTCAAATTTTATAGGCAGCTGTAAATGTCGGCAGCTTTATGGCTACAAGTGTCGTATAATGTACTATAATAGTATAGTACGAGTAGGTTACGTGTCGATAAATCACTAAAAAGAAAGAAATAAAACTTTTTAGCAAAAAATTGAACCGACTCAAAACGCACTAAAAAGTAAAAAATAACTGCGTCATTTAGTTGCTTTAATTTATTTAAGCATATCTATGAAGTCGGTGCAGTTATTTTTTTACTTGAAGTGCGTTTTGAGTCGGTTCGATTTTTTTGTTAATATCTTTTATTAGGGTTGTTTATTCTAACAGGGAACTTAAAAATGTTCGAGACAAATAAAGTTCTATTTTAGTCTTTCAATTATTAATTTAGAATTTATTTCAACAGTGTTAGTAAAGGAAAATATAAAAAAACGGCCAGGTGCGAGTCGGACTTACGCATCGAGGGTCCGTACAACTTAAAGTCAGTTAGACCTAAGCATTTGATATGACTAATGCAGCAGTCAGTATAAGCCTGCCTTGCTTGCCTTCGAGCACAATGATGATGATGATGATGATTTGATATGAATTTCAAAATTATAATTATTATTTAGACTAGCGACCCCCCCGGCTTCGCACGGCTGCAATGCTAGTACTAAAGTATACCAAAGAACGCACGCCCCGCGCAACCTCCAAACTCGTCTCTGCATTTTGAATCTTACATATCTTGGAAAATATTCACTTAAATTACATGCTGTAAAGGACAATAGTAATCTATATTGAATGTACAAAGTATTAAAAAAAATACTCAGTTGGATAAGGATTAATTACAGTATTGCTTAAATTCACTTCGTAAAAAAGCCATTACTTTTGTTTTGAAAGTAAAAGATAAAAAATGGTTATTTTGGGTTATCCCTAAGAGATAGACATATTATGCCATCGCGGACTGTTTTGGTGACCTTTTTAATTTGTGCAATACTGTAGAGCATTATTTTGATATATCTCCTAGGGTTTAGCCAACGTTTGCTATTTAAGCGCAAAGAATGCGTTAATTTACGACATCACATCGGAAAAATCTTGAGTTGAAGAGAAAATCAGTGTTTCTCTACTACATTGTGCATGTATTATACACATAAAAATTTCTGTTGAACCACTCTATCTGATAAAAAAAACTGCATGAAAATCGTTTGCGTAGTTTTAAAGATTAGTGACTTTGTTTTATACTATGTAATGATAATGATAATAATGGTTCACGGTTTATGCATAAGGTTTATGTTTTCGAAATGTTTTTTTTAAATTTTTATATTTGACTTGATTGAATGTAAGGTAAATAGCGGTTTACGGTTCGACGTATTATAAAAAATATTACTACTATTTAAAAAATTACTAATTACTAGATTCCATGCAAATCAATTTTTGCTGGAAGTTTGCAATGTAATGTACATCAAATATGCATCAATATGTTTATAAAAGTTGGTACTCTGAAAACCTTTAAAATATAACGTGATTAAAGGATTTTTTTTAATTAGATTAAACGAGCAATACTCGTATATGAGTATATTATCTGAACGTCGGAAAAGGCTTCAATGATTTTCATGAAATTCTGTATGCGTGTTGTTTTGGGGGCGATTAATCAATCTAGCCAGGTTTTATTTTTAAGAAGAAGGATAATTTTTAAGAAGCAGGAACAAGGAAGATGGATAATTAAAAAAAATCCAATCAAAGGACAATATGGTCAACAAATTATTTTAATGCTATGCGGTTGAAGTCGCTGACATCAGTTAGTTCAGTAAAGTCATGTTTCGCAATACGTGTCATATTAAATTGACATCTAGCAGTACGATGCAAGTTTCACCAGTAATAGGTTTGCATTTGTGTAGTGCAGTTGAAGTTCGAGCTCAAAATAAACTTAAATGATTCTTTAACAAATAATTGTGGTATGTAAATTTAATTATTAGATTAATCACAATTAAAGTTATATGAAAGTTTAAGTTATAAAAGCCATTATAATACAAAGCGTGTCAATACGTGTCACTGTCATTTAAAAAATGTAGGGAATCCTGCATTGCTTGCGTTTTTTCTCTTAAGGTACGGAACTTTAAAAGATAAAAATGAAAAATACCTGTGCGCGATAGAAAATATTTTAAAATATTATTTCACTTTACGATTATAGGTTACCACCTACTATCGTATCGGATATTCTAAAAATATTTGCCAATAAGTAATTACCCACAAAATGAAATAGCAAAAGTTATTGTACAATTTTTTTGGGCAGATTTATTTCATTCATTTTTGAAATTAATTACAAGAGACAACGAATACGCTTGGAAAATATAATTCTATAAACGGAAGGCTTTTTATGGACGACTTTAGAGAATATTTCAAATAAAACTAAAAGGTGTAATATTTATAATTAATCAAATAAATCTAAAAATGTCTGTTGAGTACGCAAGGTTAGTCATTTCACGTTAGGTTAGACAAATGTGTATAAAATTTGATTTTATAAAACATATATACGTATTTTTTATAAGTGAGATCTCAATATGTCACATAGTCATGGTACATAAAATTTTATTATCCTACTAACTGAGCCCGTGAATTTGTGCCCATGGAATTAAATTTTTGGTTTTATTAGTAGTGACACACGTATGTGTACGTAATTTTATTAGTAAATCAGTAACAGTAATGTTTTTAAACTTATTCTACACTAAGACGGGCACGGGGCATCGCAGAGCTCAGGCACACAACTGTATTTGGAAGAACGAACAGAAAATCCCAAAATCACTGAGTTTAGCCTTACGCGCCAAAATCAGAGGTAAAGGATTACACATTAAAAATGAGACGGGAACGGGGACATCATAGATCTCTGGCGTAGGGCGGGAACTCAAAAAAAGTAAGAGCAAATATGTGGCTAGAGGCAGGAAGATGGAGCGACCGAAGGTCGCGCAAATTTTCGGGATTTCACTCATTCTAAATTGAAATTGGAGGAGAAACCCGCGGCTGGCTGCGACCGAAGGTCATATTTCAATGTAGATTCACTAATTCTACATGGAAATTGAGAGAGGCATGGGGGCAGCACAGGTCTTGCAAATTCCTGATGGAGGTGCTGGGCGGAGTATTTGGCGCGCTCGAAGGTCACGCGCGAATATTGGATTAACGAATTTCATATAAAAAATAAGATTGGCGCGCATCGCAGTGGTAAAGCGCGATACGAGTCCCCCGGTCATAGGTCATATTTTTAATATCTAAAGGTAATTTATTAAATATTTGTGCTCCTTCAAAAGTTATGTTCCTTTTCCATAATTGGTGCGTGGTTGTGGTAAGGAAATATTATCAGCACTACGAAGCAAACGACATGCTAAATCTCTTTTTGTTTTAAATGTTGACTGCGACTGACTTTGTGAGTTTTGATTTTTTTGATTAATACACATGTATTATAGTAATATATTTGTTGAATATTCATTAACTCTGTTTTGGAATATAAAAATTTTGTAGGAGTCCTGAAATTCAAGTTGTACAGAATTTATTTTGAATAATTTGTAAACAGTTTAAATTAGTTTTTGCAATGCTGCCCCATATTTCTATTAAATAGTCGATATGTGGCTTTACAAGAGAACTATATATGGTTTTTCTAACTTTTAACGGAAGACATCGAACTATTCTAAAAGCGATCCCATGTGGGACGAAAGCGTTGATTTTATTTTACTTATTTGTAGTTTCCATGTTAGATTACTGTCAATTATTAATCCTAAATATTTTTCTTGGGTACATTCTTTAATTATAGTATTGTTTATTGAGAGTGGTACATGATTGGAAATATTTTCGTTCTTTGCTTTAAAGAAGACATAGGTAGTTTTTGTGGTATTGACCGTAAGTAAATTTTGCTGAAACCATGAATTTAGTTTATTAAGATCTTCTTGTGCTAGTTTGATGATATCAGTGATTGACCGTCCATAGTAAAATATACATGTGTCGTCAGCATAAAGACTGACTTCCCCATGTAGATAAATCTGACTAATGTCATTTACATAAATTAAAAATAAAAGGGGTCCCAGTATAGAGCCCTGAGGTACTCCACACGTAATCGACTGAATGGTGCTTTGATATTTGCCAATTTTTACAACTTGAGATCGATTTGATAAGTACGATTCAAAAGTTTTGTATGCGGTATCTGTAATTTTTATACTTGCAAGTTTTTTTAATAAGATCGAATGGCTCACGGTGTTGAACGCCTTCTTTAGATCTATAAATATACCTAGAGCAATATTTTTTTAAGTCAATGTTGGTTTTTATTTTAGTCAATAGATCTATGGTAGCTGATAGTGTGTTTGATTTGGGACGAAATAATATCGATACTGCCGTTCAAAAAGAAAATTTATCTGGTAGAGGTAAAGAAACAGTCTGCTATAAATGACTTTCTCGAAAACTTTAGAAATTACTAGCAATACCGAAACTGGTCTATAATTGCTAGGCTCAGATTTCCTTCCAGACTTATATATCGGGGTAACTTTTGCTATTTTAAGTTCACTGGGAAACTCACCTTGATCTAAATAATGGTTTATGCACATTGCAAGTGATGGAGATAAATAATCTTTGATACATTTTATTGAATTTGTATTAATTTCATCTATACCAGAACTACAATTTGAATCAAGATTGTTTATTAATTGGGTTATTTCGTCCACTGTACATGGTGTAAGTTTAGAAAGACATATATGGATGGACTCGCGACTTTTCTTGATTTATTATTATTAAAGTATTTGTGTTATGGATAACACATGGTATTTGACTAGCTAAGTTAGGACCAATTTCAACAAAAAAGTTGTTAAAATATTTACATATTTCATATGCATCAGAACTATTCCTGATTCAGTCTTTAATTTTGGAGGAGCACTTTTTGTTTTTATTTTATTACTAGCCAAGGTAAAAATGAGATCCCACGTTCTTTTACGGTCGGTTTTACAGTTTTCGAATAAGCTAATGTAATACTTGTTCTTTGTCTTTGTAATTAGTTCCAAAGCTTCATTTCTTTCTTTTTTAAAATTATCCATTATATCTGTGTTACTAGGATTTTTCTTAGTTTTTATCCAAACCTCATTTCTCTTATTTATTTTGTTAATTATTTTTTTGTTAATCCAATCCTGTTTTGGTAGATTAAGTATTTTTATTTTTTCCATGGGACTCTTTTTAATAATATTTTTTAATGTTTTTTCTAGTCATACTCACACACATCAAAAGTAACTTCTTTGGAATATTGTAATAAGTTATCATAGTTAATAGCTTCATTAAGTACTTTTTGATTTGATTCCGATTTTTAATTTTTCAATACAAGAATGATTTGGTGATGGTCCGAGATTGAAGAGTGTAACAAGGCTATATGATAGGTTTTGTTCTTTAAATTTGTTATCATATGACCTAGAATACTATTTTTGGTATATGTTGTCCTGGTGGAATATTCTGGGGTTATATTATTAATTATTTCATATGCATTTTCCTTTATAACGTCTGTATATTTTTGAGTATTTCCATCTTTTGACAATAGGTTAATATTGAAGTCGCCGAATATAATAGTTGTACTTCGAAATCTTCCAAGAAGAGATTCATATTCGTATAGCCAGGCTTGTATAATAATCCTATATCCATGTTGTATTTTTCAGTATGAACCCACAAGTAGCTATTACCATTTATATATTCTTATTTTAGTAAATAGTGTTTTATATTATTGTATATATAAATCCACCTATTTTATTATTTCGGTAATTGTAATAATGTGTATAGTCGGGAATTACAAGGTTTTGAGCATCCTGTTCACACTTTATCCATGTTTCCGTCAAGAGTAGTACGTGTATTTGCTGACCAAACAACTTTAGAATACATTTTAACTCGTCTTATTTTCCTGGTTTATGATATTACAGTACAAAAAGTTCAATGAACATCGATTGTTTTCTAAATCTTTTAGAATCTTGTAATATTTGGCAGGTTATCGTTTCCTCCTTTTTAATATAAATTGGTTGCGATAGTTTTCTTAGTTTTTTGATGATTTAACTATTTTGGGAGTGCCTCTTATGTTATTATAAGATTGCCTTCTCCGCGTTATTGCCTATTTGCTAGTTCTTCTTTTAATTTGTTAAAGTATAATTGCTGTGTCGGTGTTTGATCTGCAAAAACTTTAATATTTTTGTTTTTGATGTCAGCGTTATTTTTAAGTATTTCTCTAGATTCTTCAGCTGAATTAAAAATCTATTTTATAGAGCGATACATTCCGGGTTTGTATTTTCCGAGTCTCATAATCTTTCTAGGCTGTGGATAGTTTGGAGATAAATTACTTAGTACCTTGGCTACTTCACTGGTATCGTGTGCAATACTATCATGGATATTTTCAGCATAAATTTCTGGCATGCCTATGATAACTACATTTTTTTCCTTGCCAGCTCGTTCACGAAACTCTTGCAGAATATTTTCTTTAGAATTCGCTGATATCGTGGATGAAAAATTTGTAGTTTCAGATTTTAATTTCTTAATGTCATTTTCTAGATGTGTAAGACTCTCTTAAGCAATGAGGCTTTTTGTTTTTAATTCGGAAACTTCGCCAAGAATTTTATTTTATTCTATGACCAAATGTAGTAGACTGAATGTTATCGACTTTTGATTTTATGTGCGATATATCTTGATGAAAAGAAAGTAAGTACTTCTTTTGAGATAGTGTAAAAGCTTCAAACATATCTTTTATCTCTTAGTGATGTTTTAATTATTCATTGCGGCAGACGCAGTCCGGCCCTGGTTGTTTACGTTTTCGTAGTGAAATATCAGTCATATCTTTTAATTTGGACAGATCGGGCTGTGATCCACCTCCGAGGAATATTTCCTGCTCATTTTTCTCAGTTGTAGGGGTAATTGACTTTTCCGTGCAAGTTTTCGGTGAAAGACATCGTGCAAACGAATATCTCAAAGATTTAGGTATAACTTCGATAATATTAAACCACAAGTGTCACTTATTTAATCACAATACACAGTTATTAGTAAAGTATCGCAATCTTTTTGATTTATACTTCGGTTTTGTATAAGTTTTAACAAATAATTTTACGGAGCACAGTGAAACGATGTTACTTGTACCGCTGTCGCGGGTAGTATCTATCTGTCTTTCTGTGTGTGTTTGCCTGTGTGGCATCGTAGCACTTGAACAGATGGACCAATTTCCATGCGGGTTTTATTTTTTATTTAAAAGCCAGTTTTCTGTCAGTGGTTCTTAGCTTAGATGAAAATCGGTCCAAAATGTCCGCCGCTATAAAACATATAGGTTTCAATTTACATACATACATACATAGTATCACGCCTTGTTCCCATAGGGGTAGGCAGAGACTACATCCTTCCATTTGCCACGGTCCTTGCATACTTCCTTAGCTTCTTCCACACTCATTAAACCTTTCATACAAGATCGTCGGTTTAAGGTACTCTTGACCTGGCCATTTTTTAAAATGTCCTGAATTTGGTCCAGAAACATTCGCCTAGGTCTTCCCCTTCCAACACTTCCATTCACTCTCGCCTCATAAATCTCTTTTGTTAATCTTCTTTCATCCATTCTCTCTGCATGCCCAAACCATCTAAGCATCCCTTTCTCTATTTTAGTCACTACATCTTCTTTTACACCACACTGTTCTCTTATTATACTATTGTTAACTCTATCATTCAGTTTTATTCCGCTCATACTCCTCAGCGCTCTCATCTCTACTGCATTTATTTTACTTTTATGCTTCTTCTGCCATACTCAACTTTCACTACCGTACATGAGTGTGGGCACCAGCACACCTCTATCCACAGCCAGTCTTGCCTTCTGAGACACTTTTTGGCTATTCATAAATGCATGTAGAGCACCATTCACCATGTTACCAGCATTTACTCTTCTTTCAATATCACTCTCACACATTCCATCTTTCGTGAATTTACTACCCAGGTATACAAACTCTTTTACTTCTTCAACTTTATTTTCATCTATCCAAATATTACAATCAGTCACATGTTCATCTCTTTCTTCTTCTCTTCTTACTTTCGTTTTGCTGACATTCACTTTCATTCCTTTCCTTTTCAAAGCTACATTCATAATAGTTACCATTTCTTGTAACTCATTAGCAGACGATGCAAGTAATACTTGATCATCTGCGTAGAGAAGACATTTAATGAGTAACTCGTTCATTCTTAGACCACATACACTTTCTTTCAAATCTATCAAGCCACTGTCCATGAACAAGTTTAAAAGCCATGGTGACGCTACACATCCCTGTCGTACGCCCCTCTCCACTGGGAACCACTCAGTGTATGCCCCATTTATTCTGACACAAGCACTAGAATTGTCATAAAGAGATTTCAGTGCTCGGACCAGACTGCTGCTCACCCCATACGTGAACAATGTTGACCATAGTTCATTCCTCACCATACGGTCATAGGCCTTTTCCAAGTCAATAAATGCACAGTACACTTTTTGGTGTTTAGCCAAAAATTTTTCAGCTATACTACAGCTTACTTACAGCTAGTTTCAATTTACAGTTTCAAATCCAAGATGGTCGCTACGAAAAAATGGCGACCAACTCCATTTTAATTAGTTTGTTAAGAATCCACGTTAAGTTTGGCTTTTAATAAATTTATATATTTTTCTTTTTTCAGTACACCAGAAAACAATACAGCTCAGAGTGGCGCTTCGGGATCGCAGAATCAGGTACGTAGTAATCATTGTTCAAGTCAAAAATATTTTTATTTTATAAAAACCTTTAGAGTTCGTTTTCAAATCGTTAATAAATTATTCAGCGTACATTTTTTACAATTATGGGAATATTAATTTAAATTATTAACTTAAAATTAAATTTAAATGTTTGCATGGAACATCGCAAGAATTATATTATAAAAAGATTTCAAAACACTTGTAACTATTTCTCTCTCTGCAGTCGTTCCTTTATATCTGAAGATTTTGATTATGGTAAGATCCGACAATCGAACGGGTCTATTGTTTCCACCAGCATTCTATTGGTGGCCATCTTCACTATCGTGTAGAAGTCCATGTTATTATTTTCCTTTAGCTGGTCAGTCCATCGTGTTGGAGAGCGGCCCCTCAATCTTTTCCCTTCAGTTTTACCAGTTATGATTAGTTTTTACTAGGCTGCAGTCCTCCCGCCACATTGTGACTATTAAGGAAATTAATAGTTTGGTTATTTAGTAAAAGTCATTTTTAATTTTTCAAAGCTATTCTCATTTTGATTAGAGGTGGGAATTTAAAATTGATCTAGTTTTAGTTAGATTTAGATTTAGTTTTAGTTAACACTTAGAAAGATACGATTCTGATGTGATCATTGCGCTCTTTGTAACGCCTAATACGTTTTACACATGCATAGACTTTCTGCTTTAGGAAAACAATGTTATCGGTGACATAGACTGAGTACTGTGACAGATGTGTGCCAGTCCCAGCAAAAGTCTGGTTCACAAACTGCATGACCCTAGGGCGGTTATTATCCTCCTTGTAACAGAATAGCTTAGAAATGAGAATCCTAGCCAGTGTGATACAACTTTCGATTCTGCTAAACTGGAGCATGACCCTTCCTCTGCGTGGCCGTGCGTGGTTCAGGAAATTATACTACCACGATTTCAGGCTCCACAATATAGTATCGAATGTGTATCACTTAAGTCCTCATATGAGAAAAGATTACCTAATATCTGGTCTAGAACTTCCACTAACGCCACATTTTGTCTATGTATAGGCAACTGAGCAAATTATGGTCTTTAATTAAGAGAAGAGCCATATTAATATACAACAAAATCGCATCTTCCAAAGTCGTCTTCAATTGCTAGTCATCCTGATTACTAACTGTCAGATGTTAGTCAGTTCGCATTGCTTGCTGAGGTAAATTGCGATTGGTATCAACCTGTGGTCGAGCTGAGCGCAGCCGCTCGAGTCGCTAGAGCCTCATCCAGCAGATGACGTCACTGGATAGCCCGCACTTGATTCCATAATCGCTGTGTAGTGAAACAAAGACAACAGTATTAAAATTATTATTAGGACGTTGCGATGCTATAATTTGTTTAAAAAACCGCTGCACAAGTTCGTTCCTAACGTTTGATTTGCCCTTATCAATGTATTTTCAATCCAGTGTTGCAATAACTAAAAGTTAATAATAAATTCATAAAACCATTTTTTCATTTCATATTATATACATATAAATACAAACGAAAATAATTATTTATTTCAGAAATCAGCTGGGCCAAGAGAGCGCCAAGTTTCGTCAATTTCTTCGAAAGTGCGCAACGCTTGGTCTACAGCCAACATTTTTTATCTATTAAAACGCAAGATGGCGGCCCCATCAAATAATACAGTTCCACCATGTCCGTGGTCTAGTAACCAAGAAGATTATGACTTACGAAACATTATTGGTATGTAATTGCTAAAAACATTCAAAATTATTTTAAATCATCACACATTGTTAATCCTCATAATGATATTGATGTCCGCTTATGTTATGTTTATGATTATCTGATTAGTAATATCGTACGTCAATTTATATAGAATATTCATGGATGCTCATGAATTCACTAATGTAAAAAATACCTATAGAAATATTTAAGAAGTCCTATACAGAATGATCAATATTTTTCTAGGAATTTTAACCGAACACTATTCTTGAGGATAACTAATAATATCACAAACAAGTACATTACCTCACATATTGACAGAAACCGCCCATTTGCATGCAACTGCAGAATGTAAACATTGTGTATTCAATTACGTTTGCACTCGTCATGCTGTATTCATGTTCAAATAATTATAACATCTACAACCAGACGCAGGACCCAGAAATTGTTTGTATTGAATATAAACAAAAGGCTGCTAAATCTCAGAGGCTGTATCTATTTCTTTCATCTAATGTGAAGATAGTCCTTGAAATATAATCTCTTTAATAGTTTTCAGTGACGATTCTTAGATGGTAGAGGGACTAAATTGGTATAACTTTATGTAGAGACCATTCTACCTGTGCCGAAACTGTTTTCTACAGACTTCAATATTCAAATTAATTCCTTAAAATGTGCCTCTATATCTCTACTCTCTACATAATTGTGTGATGGGAAGTACTAAATAGGCAGTAATAATTATTACTGACACTAAGCAGCATTATTAAAATGGCACAAACATACCAGTCAGGTTGACAGGGGATGGCACTTTCTAGTGAGCAATTTTTTGGAAATTATATGTTTTGTTGAATGATTTTTGTTATATTTTTATTTACAGGTGTTGGGGCAACAGCTGTTGTCTACTCGGCAATATATAAACCCCGGGGTGACAAATGTGCCATTAAAAGAATTCATTTGGAAAAATCGAATACTTTGATAGAAGAATTGCTAAAGGAAATTCATGTGAGTTATGAGACAAGACGAATATCTTAGCATTCCATGGATTCACCGTGCCGGTGCCGGGTCCATCGTGTGGCTGAGAGAAAAACTCAGAATAGAGCCCGAGACTTGTGACACGGGTGTAGGTGTAAGGGTACCCTTAGTGACGGCCGTCAACACTCACCTCCTCTGTTCAAGTTATTCTCCCTGCCCAGCCAAATTCAGAAGGACCCTACTAGAGCAGCTTTGGACACTCGTTCCAATATGGAGCTTACTGCACTTCTAGTAATGCCAAGGTCTTTTAGCAGGTTATAGAAAGACTTTGCTGCTATACCTCTTGCACCCACTTCTACCGCGTATAAACTAACCCCATAGCCATTTTTGGTTAGTTCATTAGTAAGGTCATAATATTTATTCACTTTGAATACATGGTCTTTAGGGATGTTTGTTTCCCATGGCACTGTAAGCTCAATAAGTACTATACGTTTGATTTGTTTAGAAAAAAGAAATATGTCTGGTCTATATGTCGAAATAGCTAAGTCTACCGGGATTTTATAGTGCCTTTCATACGTGTCTACGTACGACATATGTCACTAAGGGTACCCTTAAACCTACACCCATGTCACAAGTCCCGGGCTCTGTTCGGAGGTTTTCTCTCAGCCACGCGATTGACCTGGCACCCGCAAAGTGAATCCATGGAATGCTAAGATATTCATCTCTCTCTTAAACTATAGCCTGACATATGAGCAGTCACATAGGCTAATTTATATCCCAATATACCTTTTGCAAAGTGATGTATGTGGCTATATAAAGTCAACTGTTGACTATTCTTTATTTATTGTATTCTCACATAGTTTGTGTTTCTTTGCTGTATATTTTTCCAACACAACTACAAGCCTTTACATTTAGACAATTTATTATTATTAGTATGGTGGAGCCAGCCGAGGAGGATGCACTTAGAACCTTTTGGATCTTTTGTAGTCACCCTCAATTGTCCTCAGACAATAACTTCAAATACCCACTCTCACTGATGGGGGGCTGAAGCTGTGGTTAGTTACCACCCTGCCAGCAAAGACGCATCTCCAATTAATTATGTTGTGCAGAAACCGAAAGGGGTGTGGATTTTCATCCTACTCCTAACAAGTTGTCTGCTTACATCATAGCCATCATCTACCATCAGATGTGATTGTAGTCAAGGGCTAACTTGTAATTAATAATAATTTTGCATACAATGACCTAGTGCTGTTGACCAGTCTAGTGAGGTATTGTTTTATTTTTTTTATTTAATTCAATTTGTATATGTTTCAGGCTATTTCAAGCTGTAACCATCCCAATGTAGTTACCTACTACACAAGTTTTGTGGTATGCGATGAGCTGTGGCTGGTTATGAAATTGTTGGAAGGTAATTAATACTTTCTTTTCTCTTTAAATACTCTTGCTATACTTCTAGACTGCAATCTAGTCAAGTGAAAATCCTTCTAATATCGTATAAAGCTTATTTGGAAAGATTTAAGTTTATTTGTGACTGGGTTTAGCTGATTTACAACTCCTGGGTAAAGATGTATGCCTATTTTTAAAATCTGTGTCCCAGAAGTTAGTTATGAATGTTCTAATTTTGTTCAGATTTGGTTTATTACATTAGCATTTGATCAACCATTATTGTCCTGTCTATCAAATTAATTTCATGGAGCAATATTGTCCAAGAGTGCATTGAATGACGCCACCACATGTGCTATATTTTGGGTACTACAATATAATTCCACAAACTATTTATTTTTGCATAGATGTATTTTCTATATTTTAGTAAAATTATAATATAAGATAGATAATATATGGAGCATCAACATATTGCAATGTTTAGCACATAATTTTTTGTTAATCTAAAGTCCACTCCATAGACTTAAAATCCAAGTAATTAAAAACATTATTGTTAGATAACGGCAACACATGACTGATGATCCCTATTAAGCTAAAATTCTTTCATCAAAGAGGGCCAACAAAAGTTGATAGGGGCCCACAAAAAGGCCATTTCTGATGAAATAACAATGATGCATTAGAGACAAGATAATAGCTTATTGTGTCCATAGAGATTGCCATGTTAAGGGATGATGCGATGGGGTCCAATAGGTGATTATAAAACAAACACCTGGGACAATCCACCTGGCTATAGATGCTATTATGACTGTAATTCTTAATGTCTTTTTTTAATATTTTTTGTTGTATCTTTTTAGGTGGCAGTTTATTAGATGTTATCAAACACAAGATGAAGATAAGTAACTGTAAGCATGGAGTGTTTGATGAGGCAACAGTAGCCACAGTTCTTAGAGAGGTGCTCAAAGGATTGGAGTACTTTCACAGCAATGGACAGATCCACAGGTTTGTACTATTTGCATGCTTTGTTTTACCTCCGCTCAGTGAAGTCTTAGTAAGAGGGACAATCCTTTTGTTACATCAGGACATTATTTTCTTGTATCTCAAATAGATAAAACAGTGAGTCTATTGGTGAAAACCACATCACAACAACGAAAAGATAGACAGACAGACACGGTGGCCGACTTTGTTATATAATGTTTACGAATCTTGTGCTTGTTTTGAAATTTATTGAGACTTTATTTAATTCAATATTATCAATAGTATAATAATTGTAACTATACTGCAAATAAACTTAAGAGTTTATACTGTTTCGCAATTTGTAAAAATTCGTTTACAATTATTATAATTATTATTAGTAGTAGTCGTATACTTTGAAATCTATAACTGATATTGCTGGCGTTACATTATTAGACTAATATACCTAATCTATATACATTATAATCTATATAGATTAGGTTTAATCTACAGTAGTGATCTAAGATCTATAATAAGTTAGTATATTCTATTTTATTTATACTAGTTGATACCCACGAGAAAAATATATAACATATAATAATATGTTATATATTTTGACGTTGTAATTTGGCCATAAGTTTATCAATATAAATATAATATATATATATCTAAGATTTACAATTTAGTATATTGTATTTTATTCATACTCGCAGACGCCCGCGAACCAAATAATGGCGGTGTAATTTAGTCACAGCTGTACTATCATACCTAATTTTTATATCTAAGATTGACATTTTAGTGTATTGTATTTTATTCATATTCGCAAATGCCCGCGAACCAAATAATAGTGGTGTAATTTAGTCACAACTGTACTATCATACCTAATCTGTATATCTAAGATTTAAATTTTAGTACATTATATTTTATTTTTACTACCAGACGCTAGCGATGCTATTTCATTCATACTCGCAAATGCCCGCGAACCAAATAATAGTGGTGTAATTTAGTCGCAACTGTACGATCATACCTAATCTATATATCTGAGATTGACATTTTAGTGTATTGTATTTTATTCATACTCGTAAATGCCCGCGAACCAAATAATAGTGGTGATATTTAGTCACAATTGTACTATCATACCTAATCTGTATATCTAAGATTTACATTATAGTATATTGTATTTTATTTTTACTACCAGACGCTCGCGATGCTATTTTATTCATACCCGCAAATGCCCGCGAACCAAATAATAGTGGTGTAATTTAGTCACAACTGTACTATCATACCTAATATATATATCTAAGATTTACATTTTAGTATAATGTATTTTATTTTTAGTAACAGACACTCGCGATACTATTTTATTCGTACTCGCAAATGCCCGCGAACCAAATATTACTGGTGTAATTTAGTCATAACTGTACTATTATACCAAATCTACATATCAAGGATTTATATTTTAGTATGTTTTATTTTATTTTTAATAATAGATACTCGCGATACTATTTTATTCATACTCGCAGACGCCCGCGAACCAAATAATGGCGGTGTAATTTAGTCACAGCTGTACTATCATACCTAATCTATATATCTAAGATTGACATTTTAGTGTATTGTATTTTATTCATATTCGCAAATGCCCGCGCACCAAATAATAGTGGTGTAATTTAGTCACAACTGTACTATCATACCTAATCTGTATATCTAAGATTTACATTTTAGTATATTATATTTTATTTTTACTACCAGACGCTCGCGATGCTATTTTATTCATACTCGCAAATGCCCGCGTACCAAATAATAGTGGTGTAATTTAGTCACAACTGTACTATTATACCAAATATATATATATATATCTAAGATTCACAATTTAGTATACTGTATTTAATTCATACTAGCAGACGAAATCGTGCCACATAGTGTAAAAAAAACATAAAACATCTTTTTTTTTACAAGTTGGCCCTTGACTGGTATCACACCTGATGTTAAGTGATGATGCAGTCTAAGATGAAAGCGGGCTAACTTGTTAGGAGTGGAACAAAAATCCACACCCCTTTCGGTTTCTACACGACATCGTACCGGAACGCTAAATCGCTTGGCGATACGTCTTTGTCGGTAGGGTGGTAACTAGCCACGGCGAAAGCCTCCCACCAGCCAGACCAAGACAAATTAAGAAAAATCTCAATCTGCCCTGCCGGGAATCGAACCCAGGACCTCCGTCTTATAAATCAACCGCGCATACCACTGCGCCACGGAGGTTTTACTATATAACAAGCATTAATTTATGCTACAACTAGCAGACGCCAACGACTATCGTCCGTGAGTATAATAGTGTATTGCAACCTTCTCAGAACACCAAAAAGAAAATAAAATAAAGGATCCATTTTTAATTAAAGAATGAGTATAGCAAGCTTATTTAAAAAAATAGACATACGTCGTGCACACTTTTTAGTAGTCCTAATAAAGAGGAACAATCCTTCTATATATTGTTTTCATATACCTCAAATAGATAAAGCAGCGTTTTCAATGACAGCTCTCAAGCGGTGCGGCTCATCCAATAATAATTGTCATTTTTGAGCCAAGCCTTAACAAATTATATAATAAAACTTTTCACAGGAATTACTCTATTTACTGGTGAAAAGCATAGTGATATCTAAGATTCACAATGTAGTATATAGTGTTTATTCCATACTAGCAGACGCCCGCGAGCCAAATTTGCTTCTGTCGTTGTAATTTATTACTATAATAATATAGCTAATCTATATATTTATGATTTATAATAATTTAGTATATTATATTGCTGGCGTTGTAATATAGTTACAACTATACATATCGATATACCTATACACATACCTAAGTTTTACAATTAAATATATTGTATTTTATTCATTCTAGCAGGCGCTCGTGTGCCAAAGGCATTGCTGACTTTGTAATTTAGTCACAACTATTATACCTAATCTATATATCTAAGATTTACAATTTAGTATATTGTATTTTATTCATTCTAGCAGACGCTCGTGAGCCAAAGGCATTGCTGACTTTGTAATTTAGTCAAAACTATTATACCTGATCTATATATTTAAGATTTCAAAATTTAGTATATTGTATTTTATTCATACTAGCAGACACCCGCGAGCCAAAGACATTGCTGACTTTGTAATTTAGTCACAGCTACACTAATTTACCTAATCTATATATCTAAGATTTACAATTTAGTATATTGTATTTTATTAATTCTAGCAGACGCTCGTGAGCCAAAGGCATTGCTGACTTTGTAATTTAATCACAACTATTATACCTAATCTATATATCTAAGATTTACAATTTAGTATATTGTATTAGTCACCCTTACAAATATATAAAAAAACGCTGGCAACAGGTGGCTCAGGATCGTTGTGTTTGGAAGTCCATGTCCAGGAGTGGACTCCACCGACCGTTAATGATGATGATGATGATGATGATATTGTATTTTATTCATACTAGCAGACGAACTACAGAAATTGCAGACGTTGTAATTTCTTTAGTTCGTCTACAGAATCAACAGAATTGTTGAATGATGATGACAGGACCGACCAATCCTTACTAATTTTATAAAGGCGACAGTTCGTATGTGTGTATGGTTGTTTATTATTCTTTCAACGCAAAAGCTATCAAATGGATTTTGATGAAACTGCACAAGTTTGCATATCAGAACGAAAACTACGCGGCTGAATGTGCGGTCGTTCTCTAGTGACAAATAATATTGCTAATGTTATCGGCGTATTTTTTTTTATTTATTACAAGTTGATTGCTATCACACCTGATGTTAAATGATGATGAAATCTAAGATGGAAGCGGATTAACTTGTTAGGAGTAGGATGAAGCCACGTCCCTTTCGGTTTCTACACGACATCGTACCGGAACGCTAAATCGCTTGGCAGTACGTTTTTATCGGTATTATGGTAACTAGCTTCGACGGCCGGCCAAGGCCAGGACAAGTTAAAAAAACCTCAATCTGCCATGCCGGGAATCGAACCCAGGACCCCCATCGTATAAATCTACCACGCATACCACTGCGCCACGGAGGCCGTCAAAAACATTATTCTTTAAGCAATAACATAGCAAAGCATATATTTTTAATACATTATGATGTATATAGTTGAAGTGCTTCGCACTGTTGCATATGCAATTTATATTATTTATACTACTTTCATATAGTATCTGTATAAAATGCAAAAAATAAAGTGCTATCAAAGGCAGAGCGCACAGTTGAAGTTTACTTTGATAATGCGATTGAATAAATCAATTGACTGTCACTAGTATTTTCATCAAGTTCATGTTTACACACATGCACAGAAATAGACACACTTTTATATATTTAAATACATATATTTATTTAACAGTGTGTAGTTATTGTAATCCCACTTCTGATACTTTTGCAGTTAACTATTACTATTTATTTATTACTTATTTGTAATATACTACCTTCCACGCGAACCGAATATGCACATTGCGGCCAGTACAGTGGAAAATAATATACTTATTTTATTGATAAAATGTTTTGGGTAAATTAAATATTAATATAAAAAAGTAAAGTGCCATTGCCTTGATAAAAAATGTGTTACATTTTGTAATTATTGCAAAGCAAAAACATAATATATTACATTATAACTATAGTCTATTTATACATGCCACTTCTTTGATTGTTATTATTTTTTATATAGATTATACATTCACGAAATTCCAAAATTACTAAACTTAAATATAAAAATATATATGCTCCGGGCGGAGTGTATACCCCGGCAGGGAGACTAGGTGAACCAGCGGAGCCGCTTGATTTCTATTTGGGATGTCAAAGGATCGCACAAGAATAAGGATAGAGGCCTGGCTCAGTAGATAATTTGTATATAATATAATATACAAAAAGAAAATGCATGTAATCTGAATTTAAGCTAAATATTTAAGAAATAATTATGAATTAAAAAAGAAAAACTTATAAAAAATGTATAAATTGCCTGGCAACGTACAATGATAAAAGACTTAGTATTGCTCCATTTGAAATATGATGTAAATTAATATGAATGCATTTACATGTTCTTGCAAATAATATATCTTAAGAGCTCACTGCTCGATTATGCAGGTATCTTTTTTTTGGATTAATCTCATTTTAAATGGATTTTGACTGAGTATGCAAACTGGATCAGTATCAGCAACATGTCTAGCCGCAAATGCATTTTAATAAAATATTTATAATTAATTTAGTGGTATTAAACAAAATTATCTGTCTTTTAAACAGTTTTACGTCATTTTTACAAAATGTTTGCCAAATGCAATTAATTAACCACGGCTCGGAAGGCAGGTCCTGCTGAGAAGAGCCGGCAAGAAACTAAACAGTTGCTCTTTTTAAATCATTCATTTTCACAATATTAACTGTGTTGTAACATAAAATTATTTATTCCAATTCTTTTCTTCTTCTTTTAGAGCTGACAAACATATTTTTTCAATTTTTAAATAATTTTAAATTTCTCAAAATTCATTTAAGAAACATGTAATTGCAATTGAACAGCAAATTAAACAAATAATTCTAGGTACCTAATAAGCTAATCCATTGCATATTCCCTCTACAATCATTTTAAATTATTTCAACAAAAAAAAAACTGATACCTGCCGAATCGAGCCGCAAAATCTTAGACCAATAGAAAAACTTGTTATGATACTCGTGGATAGCGAGTTCAATAGTAGTATTTATATAAGGAAATAACAATGTTCCTAATCATGATGTAATTTTTATCACAATACAAAAAAAAATTATCAAATATAAAATAAAAATACATGCATGCTCCTTATTAATGAATGTTAGTGAAATTTTATATAACTTATTTTAGGGATATTAAAGCGGATAATATTTTGGTTGGTGAAGATGGAGAAGTGCAAATTGCTGATTTTGGAGTATCTGCTTGGTTAGCCACAGGCAAAGATTTGTCTAGGCAGAGAGTTAGACACACCTTCGTGGGTACGCCTTGCTGGATGGCACCTGAAGTTCTGGAACAGGTAAGAATAATATTAATTATAAATGTCTCTCAGGCCTCCCGCATTCGTAGGACCCCACGAGGGATGGAGCAACCTACTGATAGAGCAGTCAAGGTAGGTACCAAAGACACAGCGCCGATCACGAAAGAGGAGAGCGGACCCACAAGCTCAATCGCAACCAATCCAACAAGCCACCGTTGCTCTCCAACACACTACTACTAACGCTCCTTTGCTGGGAGAAGCGAGAACCATTTCGAATCTAGCGACCGTAATCCGGGTTGTGGGACAAGCGCTGTTGACCGAACTGACTGCCTACCTGCAAGGACACGGACCAGCAACAGCAATTTGAGCCAGTGACAAGCCTCCTCCGGCTTTTTACCAACTGAGGATCCTGTATTGGAACTCATACGGCACCAAGAGCCACGATGGGATGGCATATTTAAGCTCAGCACATTTGCACAATCGCGGGATATCCATGTCATCCTCCTGGAAGAGATGGGCAGAAACCATCAGCCCTGAAAGGAGTTGGAAGAAAATAACCGGTGATAATAGTTGCATGCTTGACCTGGGTAAGGACTCTGCTCGAGGCTCATATTCTTCAATCGACCCCTGATGATTCGAGAGAAGAAAACTGGCACTTAACAATAATGGCAAAATTTACTTAATTATTTTAATTATTTACGAACTTTTATATTAATGTACAAATAGATGACTTATATTTGCGAAGCGTCCCATGACGGCAATGTTATTTCTCAAGAAATTCTAATATTAGTTTCATTAAATCTAATTACTTATCATGCCAAAATTTAGTTTGTTATAGACATAATAAACCATGATTATTATTAATTTCAGGACCATGGGTATGATTTCAAAGCAGACATCTGGTCTTTCGGTATAACAGCAATAGAGATGGCCACTGGAACTGCGCCGTACCATAAATACCCAACAATGAAAGTGTTGTTACTAACTTTGCAGAACGATCCACCGAACTTAGATACTGGTACAAATATATATTATTTCTAATTCTGATACCTGAAACATTAAACGAGAATTTTGTTTTTTATACATTCTGTATTCGTACAAAAATTTTACATTATCAAAATCTATATTCTCGGAAAAAAATCTGCATTTTCAAATTGCTAAGTAAAGGTGACACAGCACTAGTAAGTAGAATAATTTGCAGAATAAAACCAGCAATCTAATTAATTATATCTTTTCTTTGAAATTTTGGTATTTTTATATGGGCCGTGAATGATGTCATTTCAAGCTACTTCAAGTTTTGTTACATTATATTATTACAGTTTGATTTAAAAGATGTATTTATAGTTAATGTTTTAATTTACAGAGGCAGTTGAGAAAGACCAGTATAAAATTTATGGTAGATCATTCAGGAAGTTGATTGAAGACTGTTTGCAAAAAGACCCATCGAAAAGACCAAGTGCTACAGAACTGTTAAAGCATCAGTTCTTCAGAAAAGCCAAAGACCGAGAATACCTGATCCAAACATTGGTTGATATGGGCCCCAGCATGGAAGTAAGAATACATAAGGTAAATTTAATCTTTATTGTCGTAAACATGTTGCAGCTATCTCTAGTTTAATAAGCCGGCTAATCGGATGCGTTACCTGTTAATTAATATCCATCATCCAATTAAATGGTTTGTCAAGTCTTTTTCTTGAAAAATGATAATTTGTACTGAGCCACAAGGGCATTAAAAGCCATGATGTCATATCAGTACGCGGCTGTGTTTGTCCAATTATTAAAGTCTTATAAGGATTTTTTTATAATTTTATTTGATATTAAATCCAGTTTTAATATGGAATATAAAATATTAGTATTTCGATATTAGTTATCATGTCCCGCTGGGATTTTATAAATTCACTGTGCATACATCTGCGCTAGTAAGGGCATAAAATGGCGATAATACGTACCACTTATACGTACCTTATGTTCCTTTCAGGCCAATAAAAGCCAAACGGGCGCATCAGGCAGCGAGCATTGCGCTGAGACGGAAGAGTGGGTTTGGAGCTCTGATGAGGATGAGGCCCTGGACCAGCGACCAATGAACCAGTTACAACGGGTTGACTCCAGCGGCAGTGACGATGAATGTGAAGTAAGTCGATGTTAACTGCTCGTTTTACAAACTTTTACGTATGCAGACATAGACATTCAAGTAATGTGATCAAACAGGCTGCTTCAAGCAGTATTATCGAATAGGCATGATGCCTACTGAATAACAAGCGACTCAACACCTTGATGCAAACTTGAAGTGGCATCAGTTTCTCTAGCGAAGCGAGCAAGAGTTGTTATGTTGCTTTAATTTACTTAACGGTACACGCTACCGTTAAGTAAATTAAAGTAACTAAATGACGCAATTATTTTGAACTTTTTAGTGCATCCTAAAGTTGGTTTTATGTTTTATTAAAAAATTGTATGTATCCTGATTAACGGTCTATGTTCTACAGGGTGCAGTCGCAATCGGCGCCAAAGAAGAAGTCATAAAAAAGGTCGGAGAAGAAATCGACGAAGAAGTCAAAGAAGAGATCAAAGAAGTTCAAGAAAACTTCCAAGAAAAGGTTCATGATGAGATCCAAGAAGAGGTCCGTGAAGAGAATCAAGAAGAGGTTCAAGAAGAGGACAAACAGGAGCCAGCCGCTCCAGCTCCTCTCCCTGCAGATATTCCTGATGATGCTGTCCTGATCCCTCTAGTTTTGAGACTAAGGTCAGTTATTAAATATAAATATTACTAAATAAAATATTATAGGACAATTACACACATCGTTTAATAGCACCAAAGTAAGCGTAGGTTGCTTGTGTTATGGGTGCTATGATAACTGATAAATATTTTAATATATATTATACATAAATACTTTATTACATAGTATAAAACAAAGTCGTTTTTTTATGTTTGCTTAAATCTTTGAAACTATGCATCCGATTTTCATGAGGTTTTTTTATCAGATAGAGTGCTTCAACAGAAATGTTTAGAAAATTATCAGTATTAGGGCAAATATGATCGTCCGCAGGTTTGCTCGGTGTACAATGTCGGTTAAAGTATCGCTTTTTAAAGCTTACTGCACTTCATTCTACACGAGTAGCCTGTGGGTCGATTACACTCAAAAACAATATAGCGCTCTACGCGTGCAATATAATAATGCATTTAGGATGCTGATGGGACTGCCCTGATTCTGCAGTGCTTCAGGTATGTTCGCCGCGGCTCGTGTGGATTGCTTCTATGCAACCATGCGTAAGCGGTGCACATCTCTGTTGCGAAGAGTCCGGGCCAGCTCCAACAGTGTCCTAAGTGCTTTTGCGGCCAGGCTCGACTGTCAGTATTTGAACCACTGCTCATTGGTTCATGTACTGACCGGTAATAGATTTAAGTAGTTATAAATGTATCACTAACACCTAGTTTTTAAGTTTAATAATGTATTTACTAACACCGCTATGACCGTTAATACGGTTGAAATAAAAGATTTTTATTTATTTATTTATTTATAGTATCTCTACTATTTTGTGTATAACACATGCACAGTGTAGTAGAGATACTGATAATTTTAGAGGTTTTTGATGTGATGTCGTAAATTAACGCATTTTTTGCGCTTACATTGCAAACGCTGGCTAAACCCTACGAGATATATCAAGATATTGCTCTACAGCATTGCACACCTTAAAAAGGTCAACAAAAAAGTCCGCGATGGCATATGTCTATCTCTTAGGGATAACCCAAAATAAGCATTTTTTATCTTTTACTTTCAACCAAAAGTAATGGCTTTTTTACAAAGTGATTTTAAGCAATACTGTATTAATCCTTATCCAATTGGGTATCTTAAATACTTTGTGCATTCAATATAGATCACTATTGCCCTTTACTGCGTGTAATTTAAGTGAATATTTTCCAAGACATGTAAGGTTCAAAATGCAGGGACGAGCATTTAGGGGTAGCGCGGAGAGTGCGTGCGCCGCAGTTGGTACCAGCATTGCACCCGTGCTAAGCTGGGGCGGGCCGCTAATATACACATAAACACCCAGACACTGGAAAATATTAATTAATTAATTTAATTTTTCCGAGGACTTTACTTAATTTTTTACTTAATTTTTCCGAGGATATCTAAGACTAGTGATCTTCGTAATTTTCTTTACACTCCACTTGTTTTAGCTTGATATGCAACATGTTCTTCACAATGCCATGTTGGCATACCTTGATAAACTTTCGTCAGTCGATGGTATTTTAACAAACAGTTACAGTAAGGACAGTTTACCTATTTATTAAATATAAAAAAGTTGAGAGGTGTCAAGGGACACCCGGATGGAACGAAGTTCCTTTAGATTAATTAGTGAAGGAATTGTAATAAAATTTTATTTTTTTAAGTAATAATAATATTTGTTGTTGTACACCGAAACACCAGAGGGCGCCACGAGAGCGCGAGACAGCATACAGCGCAGGCGCCCCCGCCGCTCACGCGCACACACATCAAAGGCGGCGGCAAGATCCTTTGATCAAAAAGTGTCGTGACAACTTTTCGTACGAATTTTTTCCGTCTAGCTCCCTTTCACAACGCGCGATAAGGAACTTCGTTCCAATATATTAGACGTACGATAATATTATAAAAGCGAAAATTTGTATGCATACTCTTCCACGCACTGTAGGTACAACTACTGAATGAATTTTGATGTAACTTTAACCGTTTTTGTAAAATTTATTAACTGCCTCCTTAGAACCCTCGTAGCTTTTATTTTAACTTTCCGACCTTAATTGTCACAATTACTACAACGATACTATGTAATCAATAAATTATATATTGACGATTCAAAATAATCATAAATATTTCACTGAATAAAGAAATTTTGACTTTTGACTTTATTGACATAGTCAGTGATTTTAACTTTAAAGGTGAGGGACTTCAAAGGTCACAGGAACTGATTTTTTGGTGAAATTATCAATTGAGAGCGACCTAAAAGGTAGCTTTTGAAGATTTCTTGGTCTGTAGCGGTGATTATTATCTGACCCAAGTAGACATATTCTTGTACATACTCAAGTTTATTTCCTCTGTTGATTTGGTTATTAGTTAAGTTTCGTAGTTTTTATTTGAAGACCTACTTTTTTCCTTTACTGGCTGAAGATAGTACCATTATTTAGGTCTTTTTCAAGCGAGATATAATGGTTCGCGCATTTCAATTAATTGAACCGGCAACCATATTGAGGCCGTATCTATCCCAATCTAAGCTTCTAAAGATATTCTCCAGCACGGTTGTAAACAAGTTTGGTGACAGTGGGTCCATGTCCAGTCTATGTTTGAGGCTAATACCACTTCTAAGCAGTTTGCGCTTACACTGTAAGAGATTAATACCATAATATTGAAAGGATTGCGGCGGGTGTAGAGAGAACGGAGTTTGAGACTTGCGACACGGATGTAGTCAACCCTCGCCTTATATTGCATTTAATCATTTGTATATAATTTCAACGTGATGTAATTATTTGCAGGAACGAGAAAAAGCAATTGCACGACATTCGCTTTGACTTCAAAGTAGGCAAGGACACCACGGAGGGCATCGCCAAGGAGTTGGTCCACGCTGGTCTCGTGAACCACTTGGACAGGGAGCCTATCGCTATACACCTTGCCAAGCTGCTATCACCCTACATCCCTCCTCCGGTCAAGAGTGTCATCTTCCTTCTGGTGAGTTTGAGAAAAACCTTTTCTACCTTGTGTAGTATAACTACTGCAAACTACACTACTACAAATAAATTTAACATTTGTAAACAAGCGTTAATCGCGACCAAAAGTCGTGCGATAGCTTTACCCTCCAGGCTCTCCTTACTCCTCATCTTCCGCCAGACCCCTGCGACGCCCCCATGCCTCATTTTTATGTAGAATCCGTAGATCTCCCAATTTTTGCTTGTGGCCTACGGTCACAAGGACAGTCCCTTGCAAAACAAAAATTTGTACTGAGCTACTATGGCGTTACAAGCTGTAATGTCATATACACTGCTGTACAACTGTTTCCGTCAAATAATTAATATTTAAAGTCTGTTAATTATTAAAATTTAATAATTAATATTTAAAAATAAAAAATACTCATAGATTTTAAAATAATTATGTTAAATACTATTTTAGGTCATAATAGCTTTTCTCTAGAAGTCATTTATTCAATCGTTCAATATCTTTTATAATTTTACAGCTATTCATATACACTTTTCATAAACAGAACAAGATCTAAGCTATGCTACAGCTAATTTGTTAGCATTTACGACCTACACTTAATATAAAATATACCTACCGATACTGACGAGACTTTCATAGACAACTAATGTATAAGGAATAAACCTGGGCTTCGTTATACAAATTTTGTGTATTTTACTCTCGTCCGGATGTCCGCTAGTAACAATACATTGTTCTTTCAGAATTCGGCTGATCCCAATGCACAGTTTGATAATAAGTCGCTCACTGGCTTCGCCCAACTATCAATCATCGATTCAAAGCATTTCCACCACTAATGTAATATTTTAATTATAGTTTGCTAATTGTACTTCTTTCCATTATGAATGGTGCTAGCGTTTATTATATTGTATAATGTATCAAAACAAAAACTACTTAATAGGATCGTTGAAACAGAATTTTAACTTTACAGTTTTATAGACATTTGTATCAAGTACGTATTACTAATCAGCACGCGCAGTTTTTACCTTTGATGAAATAGAATCTCACTAATTTACACAGCAAGAGTTTTTAAAATCGGAAAAGCAGTAATTCGTGTGCTATTATGTTATGTTATTATTATGTTATATTATGTTATGTTATGCGACAACTTTATACTAATCTCGCTCGCGGTTATATTTACTACGTTAATAAAAGTTGCTCGAATACAGGTATAGACTTCTTCTATTTACAATACAGGCCATCATGTCGATTCTGTTACGAAACTCGACAGAGCGAGTTTTGACTTTGTCTGTACAACTCTATCATCATACTTGATAGAATCATGTTAGATTAGGAGATATAGAGACGACGTTGAGATACACTGTCGAATTTCGTTATGAAATCGACATTTAGAACTAATAATGTAACGTACATTTATGACTTGTGCAAACCATTCTCGGAAGTCACAACTCGATAAGTCACGAGTAGAGCAAGTGCAATTTTACATGATTTTAGTTTCACCTGTTCCGATCTCTATACTGAAATCTTGCAACATAGATATGACCCACATCCTGGTTTCCAATGGTGCTGAAATATTGCATTTATATGTGTATTGGCAATGCAATATTGAGATGAAACTGATTTGATGCTGCAGCTGGATGTGGCTATACGAAATCTGCCATAAAATATAATCCGCGTCAATGTCTACGTAATACGATGAACAGGAATAGGAGGCTTAGATTGTTTTAAAATCATATCTTTGTGTTTACACACATTAATCTCGTTTCATTAGTCTTAGCAAAGTCAATAAACTGTGGCCCGCATTCTAAAAACTCTTACTGTGTTACTTTTTAAGAAAGGATTTTTGTAAATTTTAACTTATATTTTAAAGTATATTCTTCAATGTGTCATAGGGCTTCCACACAGTAGCTAGTTGCCATTTATGGTGTTATAATATAATGGAATATCAAAGAAATCTATTATTTTTTTTGTTTTGAGTGTGAGTTTTGTGTAAGTTTAAAAATTTGGAGCCAATTTCTGCTGGCTGAAATGCATCCGACCAAAGATCTTATTATTAAAAAAACATAAATAATTATAGGTATATAATACGTGTTTAATATAAGAAAATACTTGCGATTTTTGTATCATAAATTTAATATATCTGTATTAGGATGTGATGTGATATGACGTAGTATGAGACGTACTGGTGCATTATTATATGGGTGTTTCTGTGTAAATTGGGCAACTACTAAGAAAGCTGTTTAGGCATGTTTCCGAATTTCAAACCTTATTTGGAGAAATTTTAATTATTATTATTAATTGTTATTATTAATCAAATATTTTTTTATATCCATTTATTTAGAAAATATTATTTCACAGATCTACCAAAAAAGATGAAGATAAATTATAATCATAACTATTAAAGTAAATGCAACTATACTGGAACTGAGCACGGTAGATTCTGAATCAGTAATCACATCTTCTACAATAAATTATTATTTTCTCTTTATTAATATGTAGAAAACAATCACGCACTATTGGAGAGAATGGAACGAATCAGCAGCAACTTGGGTCTATCTATTAACAAGCAGAAGACGAAAATTATGGTCATAGATAGAACAAGTACCTTAAACTTCACTGGCGTCCTCAAATTACAAACAGTAACAGAGTTCGTTTACCTCGGATCCACAATAACTAACAATGGCTCATGTGAGCCAGACGTCCGCAGAAGAATCGGAATGGCCAAGAATGCCATGTCTTAGCTCCATAAAACATGGAAGGACAGGAGAATTTCTCTAACGACAAAGATGAGACTGGTAAGAGCTCTGGTCTTCTCCATATTCTTATATGGAGCTGAAACCTGGACCTTAAGATCTGTTGACCGTAAACGAATTGACGCCTTCGAGATGTGGTGCTGGAGAAAAATGCTTCGGATCCCGTGGACAGCATTTCGGACCAACGCATCTATATTGTCTAAGCTTAAAATTAAAACAAGACTGTCGACCATCTGCCTGAAGCGAATCCTGGAGTACTTCGGGCACATTGCCAGGAAACACGGAGATAATCTCGAAAAACTAATAGTTACTGGCAAAGTGGAAGGAAAAAGGCCGCGTGGCCGCAGCCCCATGCGTTGATCTGACCAGATCCGCGCCTCACTCGACTCCACGGTCTACGATACTCTCCGAATAGCGGAGGATAGAGCAAAGTGGCGCCACATTTTGAACATTAAAGTTGGAGGTGGTCACGACCCTCATCAATGAGGAAATCGACGAGAGGAGGAGAAAACAATTACTGTTACAAAACAACTTTGGTTGTCACCCTTTTCTTGATGACTTTTTATTTAAAAGGATTATAACATTTTTAGTGACTTGATAGACGTACCAACAAATTTACCTAAAAAGTTTGTTCTTTAGGACTCCTAATTTCTTCATTTTTTTATAATTTTTATTACATATCTTAGTATTTTTAATGGTTATTATATTTTGGCACCATACTCAAAATACACGTGCAAAACAATAATAAGTGGATGACAGTCCTTAACCATCCAGGTATCTCTGAGAGTTCTGAATTGACTGAACCGATAGGGATTAGACGTGGTATTTTCCAGGGTGATAGTTTGAGCCCTTTATGGTTTTGTCTAGCTCTTAATCCTCTCAGTACTTTGATGATGGATTCAAGACTAGGCTTTCGCCTCCGCAGGGGTGGTGAGCTCACATCTCATTTGCTTTATATGAAATCACCCTCAAAACATATTATTTCTCAATATTTGTCCCAAGACGAGTTGCCAGTTTACAGGGAAACTCCCATATATCTGGGTATACTAAATTAGTATTTGTATGAAATATATTCCCGTGATTTCATGCATTTAGTTACAACTAAGTTTTTGCGCGTACGAAAAATAGAACAAGCGAAGGATTCTGAGATAAACCCCGAGCATAGCGGAGCGGTCATAAAAGAATCCTGAGCTACGTGAGATATTCAACACACGACAGTCAGCTATAGGTATAGTTGAAATAATTATAAATTAAAAAAATAATATTATTCCTAATTATATAGTGGTAACCCTTACGCATAACATTTCTATTTAACTTTCAGGGTATTGTATAAAGTTGTAAAGTATTTTTTTGTACAATTTTATATGCCATTGTCAAAATAATGTTCAAATTTTTTTACTGTAGAGTATTGTTATGATTGCAAAAGAATTTATGTTTTGTTATTATTTACACGTCATTAATGACTTTAATGCGTTATATTTATATTATTTAACACTAAATTATTTTTGCTTTAAGTCGAAATTATACTTTCTATTTGAGCGCCTACTTTTTTTACACAGTTTTAAAATTATATTATGCCAAACCTGTCATTAGATTCGTTCCTACTTGTGCCAGCTAGCGCTTCTATTCTGTACGTTCATAATGGTCCCAAAAACTATTTATAGAAAGCAGTCTTTAAAAAATATGCTTGTAAGTTTCGATTTATTACGACTTATTTATTATAGATACGACACTGTTGGTGTTTTGTCGAGGCGTAGTCTTCCAAACACGTAAAGATTTATTTTCTGGTAATTCCAAATCATCAAATTTCTAAGATAATAGTTAAGGCCCCTATTCCACCAGCGTTTTGCGAGCGTCAGCGTTCCTCCAACGTCTGCGCAACGTTGCGTTTATTGACAACAAGTACAATCACGTACATTTTTAACAACCTGTAAGACAAATTTAAATGTATTCCTTTTCTTACCTCAAATTTATAACAAGCCTGTTCCGTATGTAGTTTCTGACATTCGCAAATATTTATAAAATTCAGATTCATTATTTTGAATACTATACTCACAGTACAGTGCGAAATATTCACTTTCTTATAATCGAATGGATCGTATAGGATTTTCCCAAAAGTGACGACGATAATTTCTTACGTTTTTTTTTACGTTAATTTAGTCGAGTAGTGTTTCTTGTCGGAGTCTATTTTTTCTCTGATTGTACGCGGAAACGCAACGTTGACGTCGCGTTAACATGACGTCGAAGGAACGCTGACGCTTGTTTATCCAATATTGAGTTAGATTTACAATCTGTTATTTTCAACAGAAAAAAATACTTATTTCTTTTACCGTGTGTTTTTGAGTAAAACTGATTAGGTTTTAATGCACGGTGATGCATTCCGACTGACTTTGATCTGATCTTATTTTGTTTCTATTTATATCTTATTTAATATGCGCTGGATAACTAAATTATATTGTTTGTTATCCACTAGTACTTACTTATTGATAATACGTACATACCTTTATGCAATCTATATCTTTTATACTATATTTAGTATTAATAGTTTATAATCGCATGGCCATGACGTTACGGCTAAAAATGTAGGTCGCCGACCTTATTATCTCTTTAAGTTTGGTCTTCATCCTAATATATAATACGGGTACGTATTCGTAAGATGACTGACCAGATTTCATCATACGATGCGCTCTATAATAATTGAAAAAAAATTTAATTGAGTTGAAAATATGTAATTTGTCCTAAATGTGGGCAAGTTATTTTTCACCAGGACACGTTACCTATTTTTTAGACTCAATTTTTGTTTATTGTATCACCGAATTAGCGTTAAATAAATAGAATAAGAGATATGAATGTGAACTTTTTGATAAAGGAATGAGTTGCTATAGGCTCATATTTATAAATTGTAACTTTGTAATCGATTTTATGGATAGTTTATAGTTAAAGAAATATATTTTGTGAAAACAATTCTTTACATTGGTGATACTCGATCGCTTTAAACGTTGTGCGCGTAAGTAATTAACTGATTACTTGATTTCTAATATATCAGACTAAATTTTTTAACCAACACAACAGTGGCTGAAGTCACTGTATGAAGGTAAACCTTTTATTTTGGTTAATATTAACGAAATTCTAACGCCATAAAAAAGATACTATTGAGAATAGTAATCTTTAGTAATCTCATCTAGATTCTAAATTTAAGCTTAGATTATTAGTGCCCTAAAATATTTTTTTAAATACTATGTACACATATGTATTATCCTATTTAGGTATTAGAAATAAAGTGGCCTAGTCATAAAATTTCCACCAAGAATTGAGTTCTAAAATTATTTATCATTTGTATATTATTAATATTTTTGGCTACAGAATCTATTTAATTTTTCGAATAATTGATAACAAATATTATGAAAGTAGAATGTTTTTAGTAATACCAAATTTAAAGTTATAGTGTAGTAAAAATTCTTATGGCCATAATTAATAAGTGAATTTGACTGATAAATAACTAAAGAGTGTATATGTTAAAAACATATCAAATAAAACGTAGGTTTTTTTAGCTTTTACAAGACGTTTTTATTGTTCTGAGTTAATTAGTGCAAAAACTACTCTCATATTTTTACCATTATATCTGATAGTAGATTAAACGGAACATATTCGTCTACACCAAAGATAAAATTAAAAACTAAAAAGGAAGAATAGGTAGGCTGTCGAAGAGCCATCCTGCCCAATTTTGAAGCTTGGCTAGCAAGAGAAAGTGGCAACGTTAGCTTTAGATTCACTCAGGTGCTTACCGGGCATGGTTGTTTTGGTGAGTACCTGCATAGAATTGGACGCGAGGCCACACCGCAGTGCCATCATTGTGGAGAAGACAAGGACTCTGCATAGCATACACTCCAGCAGTGTCCAGCTTGGGAGACAGAGCGACATGTCTTGGTTTCCCAAATTGGCAGAGATCTTTCTCCTCCTGCCATGATGGCGGCAATGCTGGCCGAGACAAAAGCCTGGGAGGCGGTAGTTACCTTTTGTGAAGCAGTGATGTCAAAGAAGGAGGCCGCTGAGCGGGAGCGCGAGCGAATTGACCCAGCTCGAAGACGCAATCGCCGACACATTCCCGCTCGAAACGCCGAAGTTCTTTCTTCCCAATAGTCTCAGGTGTAGAGGCACCTAGGTCGCGAGCTGCTATAGTGAGGGCTCTGGCAGCCTCATCACCATCTTGAAAGCGTCCACGGGCTGGACCCAGGGGCGTACTTTTTGTCCCCGAGCTGAGCCTCTATGGGCAATGTGCAAGGGAGGCACTGGTATTCGTTGGTACATAGAGATCCCAGAGCCTCCCTTATTGTACTGAGACGGCCACCGAGGGGGTTTTAGTGGGTAGAAATCCCACATAACCTGACCTTTCCCTCAATTGTTGGGTATCTTTGAGAAGATTTCCCCCCCGTAAACAAAAAAAAAAAAAAAGGCTGTCGAAGAGACAATCTCAATATTGTCAATAAAGTACATCTATATTAACCAATGAAATCATCTGCGTGGGAACCGTATTGCGTACGAGACTATAAACTGGATCTATATGATGACAATATTATGTGCGTGATGTTAACCATAGCTCTGTAGTTTGTTAACTATATGACGAGGCGCATTTATACCATTACACTTAGCTACTACCCGTAGTTACAGGCTTAGCAAATACCTACTGTTAATACTACGTTGAGTTACGCAAAGGAGCTCTCCCGAATATTCAATCTTAAATCAAATTTAAGTACGTTTCGCGTTGACTTATTTTGAGAGATTTATATTGCAAACTGTCAAAGTAAGAACTCTTGATCTGCGTTTGAATACTACTTAAACTTTATCTCTACGTTCACACTAGCTCTAAAAGAGCCTGTTTAGAGAAGGCTGTCATATGGGCATCCTAGCATGACTAGGAATAGGAAAGTAGACTGAATCAATCAAATTGAATAGAAGCTATATTTTTATAAGATCTATATATTATATTAGCACACGGTACTTCAAACTTTTTGGGCGTACTACGTGTACGTAATACTGGGCATTGAAATGTACATGGACTGTGAAGAGGTAATATTATATTGTATAATAATGTGTGATGAATACATGAAACGTAATCAATAAAATAATTATTATATTCAACGTTTACTGCAATTCTGAGTTGATAAAAAATTGTTTTTATCTGTCGAACAACTTAGTATTTTTTTCAAATCGATAACATTTCAGCATCAAAAAGTATGTAAGTAAAATTCTTTAATCGTCCACATATTATTTTACTATATAAATGATACTACATATGATCATATCAAGACAAAGTAATAAGTATTAGCACTACTTACGTAATGTTTGTGTTCCTATTTCACTTTGGTAAGATATATTTCAGGTACGTTTTAGTATACCGAAATTAATATGTTCCCTTTTAGAGTTAATAAGAGTTTAAAGTTATCCTATTTTATGTGATAGTTTGACTCCATGTGGGTCTGCACTTTAATATTCTGCCACACAGCGGACGGGTCTTGAGGGTGACACTACGATGGCGTGAGTCATTGGGTTGTAATTACTTATTAAAGAACACACACCCAGTGTCGCGTTGAGCGTAAAATTCTGTGCGACGTGTTCTGCATTAAATATGTAGTACATTACGTGCCAGCGTTGCATTGCCATCCCGCCACGGACGTGTGGCAAAACTATTAGATTTAGTTCATAAGTTGCATTTTTAATAATATTGTCCATATTCAGTGGCGGTCAACTCGGGCAATATAACTTTTATCTAAATAGCATGTTTTCAAATTAAACTAATTTTAAATTTTGGTTAACATCCTTGGGTTTGATCCATGTTGGTTTTATAAATCTGAGGTTCTGGGTTCGATTCCCCTGCTGGGCCAAATAAGATTGGTCCAGATCTGGCTGGTAAGGAGGCTTCGACCGGGGTGTATATTTCATCCTATACCTAACAAGTTAACCCGCTTGCATCTTTAATTGCATCATCACTTACAATCAGGTGTGATTGAAGTCAAGGAGTAACTTGTAATGAATCAAAATGCCGTTAAACTGTTGGTCGCTGTAATTACAATGAACAAGTGATAGTGTAGTAAGCTTATGCTCTTTGCTCGAAAATATTATTCTGTGGCTGATCCCAACTAAGCCCTCTAAGACCGCTGCTTGTAGAACAATATCTATATAACATTTTATATTACATTATGTTGGAAGTAACAATCAATTGTTACTCGATTAAGAACCCTAAAAGGGTGGAAGTATGTAGATTTTGGTTAACTCAAGATGGCACGCTCATCGTCGATATCACGATAGTAAATCTTTTTACAGATTTGCCAATTTTTCATAAATTACGAATATTTGAGTAACCTCGAATAAATGATTCTCGTTTGACTGACGGATAGATTGAAAATTTTTAACAATAAATAGAACCGACTCAAAACACACTAAAAGTAAAGAAATAACTGCGTCATTTAGTTGCTTTAATTTACTTAAGCATATCTATGAAGTCGTGAAGTGCCAGCCAAGTTTAAGATGTATTTAACATTTATTTAACGTAGTAAAGCAGTTTGTGGGTTCTAGGTAACTTCCTTAGAGTAGAAACCTTGGCTGGCACCGATTTGAGTCAGTGGATGACAGTTCTTAACCATCCAGGCATAATCAAGTAGCCAAGATAATCCAACAACAACTTGCTCTTCAGTACAGCCTTGTCGATTTTGAGATGCCTTACTATAGGTACGACCCAGCGTCAGTTCTTGAAAATAGCAGTGCGTTGCTCTACTGGGATCGAACGGTTATCACTGATAGGTATATTGTAGCCAGTAGACCTGATATAGTGATAATTGATCGATCAACGCGCCGTGCAATGATTGTTGATATTACTGTTCCACATGACGATAATCTGGTGAAAGCTGAAAAGGAAAAAGTATCAAAATACTTGGACCTTGCTCATGAGATTACCGCCATGTGGAATGTTGATTCAACGATGATTGTTCCTATAGTCGTTTCAGTCAACGGTCTTATAGCGAAAAGCTTTAAAAGCTTTCGCTTAGTCGTTGGATCAAGAGTCGGATACAGAAGGCAGTAATTCTTGAAAATGCGCGTATTGTGAGGAGTTTTCTCATTCTGGAGCCCTGACTACCGGTTGCTTAGATTTTTGATAGTGTTTTTTTTTTATAATTTTATATATATATATTAAATTGTTAAAAATTTTAAAAATAATTGTAAATAAATAAAGAGATTACGAATATATTAAAATCAAAACTGTAATTCGATCTCTTTCGAAAGTTCTTGATACTTGGATGTATTCATAGACACTACATAGTACACATGCACAATGTATACAATTTGGTGTGTGTGCCAGCTTGTTAATCACATCTACGTATTTCACTAATATCTTTAGTTTTTTATTTCTTTAGAAGTCTTAGTATTGATACCAAATGTATTACCATATAAAGTTACTTATTTTTTCTAATATATTGATTCTAATTTAGCGTAAGTATATTTTAATCAGATATGTCGATTTAAGGTATTCTCTACGACGAAAGACTTAATGTGTATTCTACGTCGGTGTTTTTAGAATTACCTAAACATGTGTCGGTTCAGTACCTATTCAAAGAAAGGGGAATTACCGAAACTTATAAAAGCAAGGCTAATAGATTGACTGTTTTATAGCTAATTAGCTCAGTTTCAGATAGTAAGCGAGTCTAGATAATAATTATACGTAAAATTTACATCAAACGCGTAACACCATGCGGTGCCGGGTATATAGTGGGGTGACGTAAAATACTACAAAAGGTTTGGCGTCTTTTTAGTTTCTTCCTAAAGGACTGGTTTTAACACGTTGTTTACGGCCAAATAATCAACCGCAAGTCAAATTTAAGTACGTCGCGCCTCAACTCATTTTGACATTTCTGTTGCAAACTGTCAAAGCAAGTCGGTTCGAGTAGCACTTCAATTTGATTTGCGTTTTGCTGTACATTGCCATTTGTCACCTGAAAGAGATAAATGCAGTGATACTCAACAAAACATAGCCTTAAGCAATGAGTTATGAAGGGACGGGTTGATTAAAATTTCAGTTCCAAGTATAAATAATAAAATATTATTAACTGCCTCCAAACTGTACAACTGTTAGAGTGATTGATAAATACTAGTAGAATACAAATAAGTCTTTTGTTTGAAAGTGCTATAAATGCACCATTTCATCAATCAATTACTAAGGAACTTCTATGGTTAACTGTCATATTTTTTTTGGTACTTAGGTTAGGAAGAAAATAAATTCGAGGTGAATTCCCGAAATGATTTCAATACACGTATAAGTGAGACTTGTAAGTGAATGAAATGAAACAAGTGTTTATCTATAAAAGAAAAATGTTTTATAAACAATTTGTTGTTTTATTTGCGCCTACTATCCCATTAGTAAGCCTTGCAGCTTTGGATCATGCAGTCCTAGGTTCGAGTCCTTGGCTGAGCTTATCTTTTGTACAAAAATTCTTATTAAAAGCCCGGGAAGGATGAAGTCCTGAGTACAAATCCTGGGTCGAGTAATGAAATACTGAGCTTATCTTTCGTACAAAAATTCTTATTAAAAGCCCGGGAAGGATGAAGTCCTGAGTACAAATCCTGGGTCGAGTAATAAAATACTGAGCTTATCTTTCGTACAAAAATTCTTATTAAAAGCCCGGGAAAGATGAAGTCCTGGGTTCGATTCCTAGGCCGAGTAGAAAAATATTGAGCTTTTCTTTCGTTCGATAAATTTTCAATTGCTTTCTTGGAAGGGTGAAGTCCTGGGCTCAATTTCTGAAATGAAATACTGGGCTTACTTTCGTACAGAAAATTCTTAGTTGCATCCCGGGAAGGATGAAGTCCGATTCGAATTCGGATTCGAAATCTGGGTTGATTAATGAAATCTTAGTACAAAAGTTCTTATTTGCAGCCCACAGTTAGCGGTGTATACACCTGCCTTAAAAAGCACTTCAACCCCTGGGGGCCTGACATTCAAACCTTCGTTGAGGCCCGCGGCTACCCGGGTAGCGACGGAGCTATAATGACAGCTGTCATTATTTGCCTGACGGTTGCCAGGGGACCCCTCGGGGCTGTGAAACTTTAAACTGCCGGTCTCAGTCATTATTATTATTAACTTCTTTTTACACCTGGTGGTAAGTGACGGGAGAGAGCTAACTTGAATTGCTTGACCCTAATTTCTTGACTAAGAGGGCGTTAGCCTGGTAGGTAAGTTTGACTGGGTTACCACCACAAAGTTTTAGGAAAGTCCTCATAATTTCCTCAGGAAGCAATTTTTTTTCTAGTCATGTATTTTCTCCCCTAACACCTGATTGGCGGCTTGATAGAGTATTAACCTAACACGTTGTACTCGTATATAGATGACTGTGCAAAGAAGACGCACTTTATAATTTAATGCAAGTAATTAGAATTTACAAGTATACTCCATCTATCCCTATTTCCAGTGTCGCCCTGAATGCATAAGTAAAGCAACTGCAATTACGTTGAACAACTTTAGAAACTGTAGATAACTTGTGTTTAGAGTGGTTCGCCTAGATTTACAATGCTTCAAGTTTTTAACATCGTTACTAATATAATAGCGAAAGTATGTATAAATAAATAAATATAAATAAATATTATGCATGTATCTATGGATGGATCTTTATTTATTCACGCAAAAACCCCTGAATGGATTTTGATGAATCTTTACAATAATACAGCTTACATATTAGAATAACATATAAGCCACATTTTATCCCTAAATTCTCACGGAAACGAGAACTACGCGGTGGAAACTGCGGGCGTTCTCTAGTCTGCTATATACAATGCAGGTGGCTTTTCCTTCCCAAGCGAGCGTTACAACTTTTCGTGAGAATTTTTTTCGTCTAGCCCCCTTACACAACGCGTGATACTAAAGGAACTTTGTCAACAGCGTGTTCATCGTCTGATAATGATGATTCTGATTATTTTCTATTATATAGTTTATAGTTTGTTTGCACGAAAGCTTGAATTTAAAAAAGAATATGTATACTAAATTAAAATTATTTGGTACTTAAATGAACGTTATATCTTTCAAGACAAGTAAACACAAGATCATAATATCGCCATTCATCAAATTGCTGAGTGCTGCTACACTAAATTCGAAAATTAAAATGGTAAGTGATGAAGGGATCTAGATTAAAGTGGGCTAATTTGTTATAGGATGGAATCCACATTACTTTCGATTTCTACACATGAACCCTAAATCGCTTGGCGGCAAATCTTTTTCGGTAGAGTGGTGGTACGACTGAAGCCCACCAGCCAGACCTGGACCAATTTAGAGAAACTTAATCGTCTTTGCCGGGAATCGAACCCAGGACCTCCATCTTACAAATCCACTGCGCCACGGAGGTCGACAGAATGATACTGTAGTACATTATAACTGTAAAGCTAATTTTCCGACGTCGAGCAAGGATTTCAAAGTTTGAAAACAGATGTGTGTAATCTTTGGCTACGCCGATAATAGTTTTGAAACTAGAATGATATTCCACGTAAAACACTAGTAATGCTTAACTAAGCATGACGTTCAATGAATGAATGAAATATTCTTTATTGTACACCAAACAAAAAAAACTTACAAAAAGAAAATGACATAAAAAGCAATGTACAATGGGCGGTCGCTAATGAGCGATCTCTTCTATACGACCAATTATATTGAAGAGGAAAAGTGTATACATTGATGTAGGTGCAGCGGCATGCACAGAGTTCAAACTCAGTGCACTAATTTTACAATGTTTCAGACTATTTTCTAATAGTGTGATTAAAAAATTAAAGTGTTTTGTAGTAACGCGAACTCGGAGAATTTTGTGGTATGAGATCCAATATGCTATATAAATTTTATTAAATCTATACGTCTAACGAGAAGGGATATGGGAATGTTGCAAGGGAAAGACCAAGGCGAACGTTCCTGGATCATATCCAAGACATTACCCTTAACCAGCGTACTTGCGTGAAAGGTTTACTGAAATTGGAAGAAGCGAGAGAGATACTCGTATGCTAGGATCGTGGAAAGTGGATGGTCAAGGACATCGTCCCTGCCTTGTTGTATGTATTAATTATGTTGGTATGTATTAATTATGCGTCTTTACCATTTTACTGCTTTTATCAACATTGCTTATCATTAGGCTTTCCCTGCACTAAGTCTTAGACAAGACTTTGCTTTATTAACTATCTAAATATTAGTGTAGATGTTTTTTTATTTGTTTCCTGGTAGTCAAGATAAAATAATCGCACAAGAATCTGTATGTTCCAGTATTTGGCACGTTTATGAATAAAGAAGATAAATTGAATACATGTGAAAATGAGTCCTAGTGTATCGGAATAAAGTTCATAACAGAGTATTTGATTGGTAACTTAATATCAATTTTTGGGACATTTGATTGGGTAGGTCTCCGGGTCAGTATGATCACGAGTAATGGTAAACAAGTAGCAAGGTCAAGAACAAATTCAAGGAACGATTAATAATCGTCACAGACCTCATTTATCGTAAACTTTGGCGACCTTTGGTGTAATGTACCTAGCCACGTATGTGTTGATTTATCTGGAAAGACCCGGGTTCCCAGTTAGAACACATTTATTTCTAAGTATTAATATGAGCAAAACACGTAAAAATATCTCTGGCACCGTTGGAAATAACTCTCTTTCCAATGGAATTCAATTGGAAATAACTCGATTTCAACTCGACTCGAGCTCGACTCTATTAAACAAAAAATATTTTAACAATTTCTATTTAGGCCCATTATTAGACATTATTAAGGTTCATAAATATTCCACTGCTAGACATAGGCCTTTTTAGGGACTTCCAAATACAACGATCCTGAGCCCCCTGTGGACAACGTTTCCCTGCGACAGGTTTAATGCCGTCAATTTACCTAGTAGCGACCAACATTGCGTTTTCCGGTGCGGGGTCTCCATTCTTCGCCTTGGGCCTCCAATGTCCATCAGCTGTTCGATTCTGTCCAGAAAAGGTAGGTTAAATTTGGTAATACCGCTACACCTACCTTTACCTCATGTTTCTAAAAACAAAGAACTTGTACCCGAAATCAAAACATCTTCTGTTCATGCTCTTATTCATCTAATAACATTCCAATTTCATAATGTCCCCCTTGTCTGCTACTACAAGGCCGGGTTTTGTGATGACATGAATCATAAAATGATAGTAGATCGCTGCCACAATATTATGACATAATAACTAGATCTTGTGGACCTCTGCGACTTTTTCAAGTTAATCGATCCCGTCCATTTTAACCTTTTCTTGGTTGAGCAATTGCTGTAGATTTTTTAAAGGTTTGACCATGTAGTGACCGGTATGAGACACCGACATGACGTCATTTTCCATTGTAATTCTCATATATTACAAGACCAATCCATATAGCGCTCGTCGTTTAGTGTTACGTTTTACCTAGTAGTTGTAGAGTTATAATCACGTCGTTCGTGCGTCACGTCGCCGCCATGTACCTTACGCTGTATGGCAATACCGTAACAAGACCGCAGCAAAGAAGGTGAGATGAAAAAAGAAGGAGAGGACAGAGGAGATACTCAGGTCTCAGAGTTCGAGCCGATTAGTCCTACCCATAATGCTATGGACGCATCATTCGTCGCGTACGCAAGGCTATTTTTATTGTTACCTTTATTCTTAGCTTGTCAAAGAATGTAATAATTTTATCTTCTTTTTGCAGCTACACGTTGTGTGGTTTAATATAGGTGCAGATTTTTCTAACAAATAAGGCTATTTCCATTATATACTGAGGGTAGTGTTAAGATGTTTTTATGTTTAAAGTCAGGTTTACAACTCTCACATCTATATAACAGACATAACTAACATATTCACTAGAACCTGTGTACATTTTTTTTGTAAAAAGTAATTCGTCTAAAGCTCCTAGTAGGCATATGCCTAGTGTGTGCGGATAACGCTGTTTCGTTATTTAATTGGGATGTGGGTAGTTACAACTTACACCCCCGTTCTTCGGAGCACATTAAGCCTATTAATATTTAACCATTTGAGTAGCGTGATTGATCTAAGCTTTCCTATGGATCCGAATTTCCTTCTCATAAAAAATATCTGAGGCCTTTAGCGCAGGCTGTCACAGTTTTTTATTCGCCGTAAGATTGCGACAGCTTAATCCTCAGAATCTTCACAAGCTGCTTCACGATTTGCTGGATTTGGATCCAGAGGGAAGCTTAGATCAATCACGCGAATAAAAATGGCTAATGTGCGCCGAGGAACGGGGGTGTATGTTGTAACCATCAACATCCCAAATTCGAATAATTGTATCATTTTACAGTTGAGCAATGTGACTGGTCTAGGTACTATTGAGTATATGAAAATTAGGGTGTGAGGAGGAGGCTATGACCAGTCAGCCAATTGTCAATCTCGCCTGCACCTGATGCACTCTACAGACGGTCCGACGAGACTCTGGTCATCGAGCATTCTAGACTATAAAATGTCATAAGGTATCCGGAACCTGCGATGCTGGTGCGAATAGTCTAGCCCTGCGGTGACCAACCCGCCTGCCCAGCGTGCTCACTATCGGGCATGCCTTTTCTGGGGACATAGTTGGAAATACCTAAAAAAGTGGACGTCCATCAGTTGATGATCATGATGACTTTTGAAAATTTCTTTCTTGAAGAAAATAGACCTATATTTATACTTACACATAATTTAATTACATAATATACAGTTAACAGATACATATAAACCACATCTAATTTCAAATTGAATCATTTGAGTCGGATGTTTATCAAACAACTCCGTATATATAACTGGAGGATAGTGCGTAGTGCTCATTAGTTACTAGACCTGCGAGATAGACGGTTCAAGACACTGCGAAAGGTTGAAAAGCTAAATCAATTAACTGAAAATGTATCCTAAACTAATTCTTGGATTCGTTGTGTTGTTCGTTATGGTGACATTAGTGCTTGGCAAGCCTATGGAGTGTAAGTATAACATATACTGTCAAGTACTTAAATCTGAATTTTTTAAATACGCCGTTTTGCATTTTTATAATTAATTGTATCTTTTTTAGTGCTTGCGTAATTTTTGTTTGTATGTTTTTTTACTAAGTATGTTTTTTTACATTATAATGTTATGTCATTATTGCAATTAATCCTATGTTTAATTAGTATATTATAGCTATAGGTACTTATTTTATTTCAGTAATATTGTTTGTTATATTATAATGTAACTAAAAATTTACGGTTTTCTCAATTTTTCCTTTATCCGTGCTAGATGTTGCTTCGTACCATATTATAAGATTCTGAGTTCACGGTACCATGTAGGTTGTAGTTCACAGCTCCAAGGGGCAGTAGATTTGATATACATTTCAGCTTGATACCTCCACGTATTCCTGAGAAAAAGGGTCTTGACCGACAGACAGACGGACAACAAAGCGATTCTGTAGGGGTTCCGTTTTTCCTTTCGAGGTACGGAACCCTAAAAATAGTTGTATGACGTCATTGACTTTTTGAAGAACTTTTAAATATAAAGTTGCCATACATTGCTCTGTTCAAAAGCCCGTGTTTTGGTGTTTACAGCAAATCAAAGAAGTTTAAATAAAATTAAATTTTTAAATTCATGTTCTTAGGATGTGTAGTTTATAGCAATGATCGTTTTCAACTTTATGAAAAGTTTTTTGGCTCTGTTCAAAAGTTCGTGTTTTGGTGCTTAGAGCAAAGACGCTTATTTGCTACAATATAAAATAGCTAAATATTTTCTTACAATACTACCAAATGTTAAAAAAAATAATTTGTTCTAAGATATTAACCGAAAACCAACTCCCTTTTAACTTTTTTTAGTTAATTGCTCATATTAACTCTTGCAATATTAGCGAGCAGAACTTGATAGTTTTTTAAATACCTTCTTTTTCCGAATCGACCCCTCTTTTTAGCATAAAAAGAGGGGTCAAAGACAAAAACGTCAATTCATTGATCTCCTTTCATGTCTTTGCTATCGTAGTAATTTTTTGACAAATCATTTAAATTACGTAGTGTTCAGGGCAAAGTTTATCTCCATTAAACATCAATAGCGGTATAGGCATCAGTATTGATAAATAATATCAAACATCCAATATCAATACCTATGGTGACGCGTAGTTTTATTTTATAAACTTTGGTCAAATAATCTTACAGAAAATTTTTCATAATAAAATTAAAATAAATCGGAAAGAAATTTTTACAACGGATAAACGGCATCTAATTCCCATATCGACTACAAGTCGGCCCTTGACTGCTATCTCACCTGATGTTAAGTGATGATGCAGTCTAAGATGGAAGCGGGCTAACTTGTTAGGAGTGGGACGAAAATCCACACTCCTATCGGTTTCTACACGACATCGTACCGGAACGCTAAATCGCTTGGCGGTACGTCTTTGTCGGTAGGGTGGTAACTAGCCACGGCGAAAGCCTCCCACCAGCCAGACCAAGACAAATTAAGAAAAATCTCAATCTGCCCCGCCGGGAATCGAACCCAGGACCTCCGTCTTATAAATCCACCGCGCAAACCACTGCGCCACGGAGGTCGTCGAAATGCATGCAATGCAAACGTCCATGATCACATTGGAACTGTGAACCACAAGCTCTACAAATAAATAATACTTTTTGACGGCCAGTGATATGCGTAGTGGACTTATAATACGGAGGTCCTGGGTTCGATTCCCTGCGGGGCAGATTGAGGTTTCTCTTAATTTGTCTTAGTCTTGCTGGCGGGAGGCTTTTCGCCGTGGCTAGTTACCACCCTACCGACAACGACGTATCTCCAAGCGATTTAACGTTCCGGTACGATGTCGTGTAGAAACCGAAAGGGGTGTGGATTTCATCCTACTCCTAACAAGTTAGCCCGCTTCCATCTTAGATTGTATCGTCACTTAACATCAGGTGTGATAGCAGTCAAGGGCCAACTTGTAGTCAATAAAAAAAAATTAAAAAAAAATCCCGGTGGGGCCAATCAAGATTATCTTAAATGGTCCTGGTCTGGCTTTGGCCGCGGCTAGTTACTACCCTGTGTACAAAGAGGTACTGCCAAGCGAAATAGCGTCAGAAACCAAAAAAGGTGTGGATTTTCATCTTACTCCTAACAAGTTAGCCCGCTTCCATCTTAGACTGCATCAACTCTTACCATCAGGTGTGAGTGCAGGCAAGGGCTTGTACCAAATTAAAATAAAACTTATTTTGTTTTATCTTTACATAATTTTAATTTAATAATGGTTTTCATTATTACAGTAGTGAAAACTATGTTCTTTGAGGAGGCGTGCGTTTACCAAGGCGGCATCTGCGTGCATAAGGACTACTGTGCGCCAAGTCAACAGTCCTCAGTCTCACTATGTTCTGAACAGAGTCACATGGGTGCCGTGTGTTGCTATGTAAGTTAAAATAACTTTACCTACTTGTGCTACAACCTAATTGTAAAAAAATAAATATAAATATACACAATGTTTATATCCGTAGAAAGCTTTTCAGGTGTTTTGAAATTTGCTGAAACTAACTGTAAAACTGTAACTGTATTTTGAAAAAAAAACTGAAATTAATAATTATGAAAAGGCTGAATTTAAGATCCTTGGCCCTAAATAAAAAACTCTTTGAACTTTTTCCCTTTCAAAAATATCACCCCTTGTTCAATCTGAAGTGAACGCTATCTGAAGTTTTATTAACGCGAAAATATTATTTAATTTCAGGTTTAACGTCCACCGAGCTTCAATACGAAAATTAGCTATTAAGTTTTGCCTATATAAATTTAAGTAAGTTAAACTTTATTTAGTTGTAAGTCGAAAATAAATTGGTTACTATATAAATTGTATTATTATATTCTCAATAGACGGCGCACGTGTTTTTTTAATGAAGTATGTACTATGTACCTACACTTTGAATAATACGCTTTACCTTAAATTGATTTGCATTGAATGTATACAACATTCAATGCAATTTAAGGATCAGTTTTTTTAAAACAATGGACAAGACAAAAATTTTAGAAAATGCAATAATAAATAAACTTTTGCATAAGTTACTTAAAAAAAAACAAATTTTGTTAACTATGAACTTTCAAAAAATTTATTTTTGCACACAAATCAATGGGATTTAGAAATTAAATGTAAGGACTGATGTCTGTTTATATATATATATAGATTTAACTATAATAAGGCCGGCCGCATATTGTAAGATTTTTTCTGTTAGATAATTTCTGACGCCCGACAGACGCACTCTATTATTATATTTCGTTGTGGACTCCATATACTATCAGAATTCTAACGTATTTGTTGTCCGCTTCTGATTGGCGTAGGATGCAAACGATCGGACGGCAGAAATTTTTCTGATCTGATTTTTTTAACTAACTAGAAAAATAACGCTACTGAAATTAACTGATTGTCGTCCATTTTGTTTTTTTGTTACTTTTTGTTGCGAACTGTACTCAGACTCGCCGGAAGTTTCTGATAGGTGTGCGGCGTGGTATCGATAGGTGTCAGAAATTTTCTAACAGAAAAATTCTTACAATATACGGCCGTTCCAGTGATTTTTCACTGTCTGAAACAAAATTATGATCCGGTCGAAATAGATGTTTCCATCCTTGCTGACATTATAAATGCGAAATTTGTAAGTATGTACTTATGTTTGTTTGAGCGAGTTTGTTTCGCAAAAACTACTGAATCGATTTTGAAACTACAATAATGCAGCTTAAATATCAGAATAATAAATTGGCTACTTTTTATCTCGAAATTTTTACGGAAACGGGAACTAAACGAGTGAAACCGCAAGCGCCTTCTAGTTTTCTTATACGTTTCAAAATCCCCACCGCATATTTTGAGAGGTATGCTATAAAAATTGTGCAATATGAAATAGGAATTTGCTGAGCTATAAACCATCGAATATATAAAATTCTCGTGTCACAGTTTTCGTTGCCATACTCTTCCGAAACGGCTTGACCGATTTTGATGAAATTTTTTGTGCTTATCCGGTATCTATGAGAATCGGCCAACATCTATTTTTCATCCCCCTAAATGTTAGGGGTAGTTGGCAAAACAACGTTTTCCGGGTCAGCTAGTTAGTTTATAAAAGTATTATAATATGTTGACATAATTATGCTTACACATCACATGAATTATAGGTACATAATTAAATATGATACCTATGGTTTTAGAAGTACCCAAGGGTAAAAATTGTGTTATACATTTGCAGTATGTCTTAATTTAATTTACTGTTCTCAAATAAGTACTCAGTCTCTAATATTTTGTAATTTACACGCAGGTTATAAACAATGCATCTTACATAGGGTCACCGTGGGTTTAATTGACCAATAAAGGGGGATTTTATTATAAATTACTATTTTCCTCTAATATGAAACGATATACAAACTTAATTATTGTTATATATAATCCCACTTCAATGTTTAATACAGTAATATCTTTTAAGTTTTTTCGTACAGAAAATTTGTTTTGAAAATTTTTTTTTTCGAAATTTACTCCTATGTATCTAACTTTGACGTTTTAATGTTTTAGCGGTCGATGTTCTAGTAGTTATTGACGATGAAAATAAAACTGCATATTATTTAAAAATTATATACTTGTTGCAGCAATTTTTATACTTATATTTATCTTCTATATTAATAATTTCGTGACGGGATACGGTAGACTCGATTGAAATCTTAGATGAATAACAAAACATAAAAAAATATTGATTTCGAGTCGACAACATATATCCGTAAAATTCGGATTAAGGAGAATTTCGTTAAATTCTAATGCCACTGACAAACAAATCGTAGTTGCTACCCAAACAAACCGCTGTCGCTATCTTAGATACGCCTCGCGTGCGTCGCGCTAAAAAGTTTTCATATAGCTATGACGTATGCGAGCGCTAAGAAAGGTTTTTTTCTAATTCTAATGCTCACCTCCTTAAGGGGTCAAACGGAGTTCAAGTCTAAACCAACTTAATCTTAGCGCGTAATTTCAAAATTGGTCATTTACCCATACATGGTCAATTATACCCACGTTATACTTATATTCGCATAATTACATCATTTGCACATTTGTTGTTTTATTTATGATTGAAACTTGAATGAAGAAGTTAACTCAGCTTAATGTTTAGCAAAAAATACGTACTCTAACTAGAAATACAAGAACTTAAACTTTCATTGTGAAGAGTTCATTTTTAATGTGTAATTTATTATATTCGCTATTGTAGTAATTTAACACTCCAAAGTGTCCAAAGTATCACCGTCAGGAATTGTCAGGACCTCTAGTATCTTTATAGAATAAATATTTATATGAACAGCTTTGATTTTATTTTATTTACTCAAAAAAATAGCTAATAATATTCAAACCATTCGCTATGTACTGTATTCGTTTAGTGCAATATTTATAAAACTATAAAAAGTCATTTTGTTATTTTAAATAATTAATCATAGAATGGCCAGAAATTTTTAAAGCATATCCAGATAAATGTTTTAATACATTAAATACTTACATCATCATTATTATAAAACAAAATCGCTTTTTTATGTTTATCCGTATTATATGCTTTGATCTTTAAAATTACGCAACTGATTTTTATGCGGTTCTTTTTATCAGATAGAGTGATTTAACAGGAAGGTTTAATTTTATTTTATTTTATTTAATAATTTTAGAGGTTTCTGATGTGATGTCGTAAATAAACGCGTTTTTTTGCGCTTACATTGCAAAAGCTGGCCAAACTTTGAGTACTCAAAACCCCTACAATACAATTTGGGGTTGATTCAAGGTTGCTGGTTATCTCCAATAGCTTTTAATGTAGTCATCAATATTTTAATATATAGATTAATTATTCAGGAAAAGAAATGGGGCTATTGGTTTAAAATTAACAATAAATATATAGAGTCCATCTTAGCTTTTGCAGATGACCTTGCTTTACTGACACGAAACCCAAAACATTGTCAGGAGCTATGGAATGTAGTGGATGAGTTCTGTACATGGACTGGTGGGCTGAGGGCTTTGCCCAAGCAAATGTCACTATCTATATCTGGGGAGACGAAATACTAAATTTGCATCCTATGATCCGGGTCTCTCTATTAGTGGCCAAAGTGTAACCACCATTGCTAAAGCATTGCCTTTTAAGTTCCTCGGTTGAAAGATTGATTACAAAGGACGTACTCCATCCCTTGAGGTAGTTGTTGATAATTTCATAAATGACCTTAATAAGGTAGACCAACAGCCCATAAGCGATATAAAAAAGTGTGGGTCTATGACAACTATTCACGTCTTACTTGGCCATTCCTCGTTTATGATATTGGCAGAAGCCATCTGGCAAAACTAGATGCAAATGTCATAAAAACATTGAAGTCTTGGTTTGGTTTAGCACTCTCGGCTGACCCTTCAACTCTATTCAGAGATTAGAACAATTTTGGGTTAAAACTAAAAAGGCCATCGGAACTCTATAAACACCTCAGAGTTACCAGAACGCATATTCTAGTTAGGTCCAAGGACGAACTTGTTGCATCACTTCCTAAAGACGAGGGTGCCAGAAAACTCGGCTTCAATTTTACACCGGGTTGGGTGCAAGACAGAAGAAGGAAGACCAAGACATAATAAAATCTTTTCTTAAACAAGATGAGGACGACAACTACAAAGTGCATGCTATGAACTTAGAAATGCAAATGAGTGGTTAAACTAAGGTGAGTTCCGCATCCCTCTAGCTCTGAAGTGGCGCGCCTTGCTGTATGCTTGGTCTCCTGCCTTATTGATATTTTATCTTAATGCCTTTCAACTGACTCTCCCAGATCAGAGTAACTTAGTAAGATGGGGAAAAGCCGCGGAAAAATCTTGCTATACCTGTGGTGAGGCAGTGGGCACTGCAAGGCTTTGGTAGGTTGCAAGGTGCTTCTGGACAGGGGTTTCTACTCACGCCGCCACGACAGAGTACTAGAAGTCATACGTGAAGCTATAAGCCTTTCAGTAGCTAGAGCTCAAAAAGGGTTGACGACGAATAAAAGAATAACTTCGTTAAAGCAGGCTCAAGTACAAATTCTACCAGCAAGTCTTATTCAATTCTGGGCTCTGCACCTGATTGGACTATATTAATGGACACGTATGAAAAGCACTATAAAATCCCGGAAGACTTAGCTATTACGACATCTAGACCGGACACATTTCTTTTTTCCAAACAAATCAAACGTATAGTACTTGTTGAGCTTACAGTACCGTGGGAAACAAACATCAAAGACCATGTATTCAAAGTGAATAAATATTATGACCTTACTAATGAACTAAGTAAAAATGGCTATGTGGTTAGTTTATACGCGCGGTAGAAGTGGGTGCGAGGAATACACCAGCAAAGTTTCTATAACCTGCTAAAAGACCTTGGCCTTACTAGAAGTGCAGTAAGCTCCATATTGGAATGAGTGTCCAAAGCTGCTCTAGTAGGGTCCTTCCAAATTTGGGTGGGCAGGGAGAATAACTTGAACAGACGAGGTGAGTGTTGACGGCCGTCACTAAGAGTACTCTTTTAAACCTACACCCGTGTCACAAGTCTCGGGCTCTGTTCGGAGTTTTTCTCTCAGCCACACGATGGACCCGGCACCCGCACGGTGAATCCATGGAATGCTAAGATATTCGTCTCCCCTTTACAAAGCTATTTTAAGCAATACTGCTTTAATCCTTATCCATTTAAGTATCTTAAATAATGTCTGCATTCAATATAGATCACTATTGTCCTTTAGAGCATGTAATTTAACTGAATATTTTCCAAGATATATAAGATTCAAAATTCAGGCACAGCGAGCGTTTGGGGGTCGCGCGGAGCGTGCTTCATCATTATCATTACATAGTATAAAATAAAGTCGCTTTTTTATGTTTGTCCCTATGTACGCTTTAATCTTTTAAACTACGCAACCGATTTTAATGCGGTTTTTATTAGCAGATAAAGTGATACAAGAGAAAGGTTTGTGTATAATACATGCATAATATAGTAGAGAAACACTGTTTCAAAATGCGGTGCGTGCGTGTGCCGCCGCCGGTACCAGCACTGCACCCGTGCGAAGCCGAGGTGGGTCGCTAGTTTATAATAAAATAAAGTCCCCCGGCACGTCTGTTAGTTTGTTCGCGATAAACTCAAAGACTACTAAACAGACGGTCATTCGATTTTCTCCAATAGATAGAGCAGTTTGTGAGGTAGGTTTTAATATATAATTTGTGAATTTGTGAAATTGATGAAATGTGAGAATAATTGTTGGACTAGGCGGAGAAATTTAAGCTGCCTAGTAGCTTTCCTAAAAACGCTGCTCTATCTATTTTACGAAACAATATATGGAAGAATTGTTTCTCTTTATTAGGTCTACAAAAACGTCTTCGAAGGCGTATATCTATCTATCTTTTAAGGATAATTTGCTATTTCTATTTTTCTTAAAATAGGAGTACGGTACCCTATTTTTGGTGTTTTTGTAAGGTCGCAACATACTATTTACCACACAGACAGTCAAGGGTCAACTTGTAGGCATTAAAAAAATATATATATAAATTACTTTATGTACAAATAGGTGAAGATCGTTTCTAGTTCGGATTTTAATTAGATAATATATAAATACAAATACATTCAACGTAGTACGTTATGTATAAAGAACAACGTCTAAAAAATTAAATCCCTTGGATAACGAAAACATCACAATATGAAGAAAACTGTCTGACTGTTTGTCTGTCCGCGATATTTATATGTTATATCCCGCTTCAATTACCAAACGGCTTGGCCGATCCCCGATATGATGACATATCCTTATAGGAAAAAGTCCAAAGAGTGGTCTTAGCTACCTCCGCTTGTCTTAAATCACCCAGAAGTGGGTTTAAATTGCAAAAAACACCCTAACAATGCATATTTTTCATCCTATTGTTGAAACGATAATGTTTCTAGACTTAAAATTGTTTAGAATATGTACTTCCGGTTCAAATTAGTAAAGTATAACATTGGCTTAAATATCGGGTGTAGCAAAAAAGCAGGAGTTTGAAGCTAATTTGTCTCTGATTTTTTTTATTCAGAAGACGAACTCAAGATAAAGTATATCTTATTTAAAATATCATATTTTTATTATAGTACACTTATCTGCTAATCTACTAATCACAAAACAGAATTTATTGTATAATTTGTTTGTTTGTTTCTAAACTTTTTGTACACAATAATATAAAAAGCCGAAAAATGCCTGGAGATTTGATTTCAAATACAATTTTTATTATGTCTGGTTTCGACGAAAGATTCCCGCAGTATTCAGTCTAAAATGTTTCCCGAAATCCCAACTTAACACAAAATATCTGGTAGCAACCCTATCGGATCGGACGTTGTGATGTAGCCTCCGCCCGCCTTTGCCAAAACGCTCCCTGGTGGCTTCACAGCCAGTGAGTTGTAGTCAGTGAACGAGAGTAGACGCGGAACAAATCCAGTGTGCGACGGTGACTTTTTGGTAAGTAATAAATACTCTGTTATATTCGTAATTTGTCATAAGTTACTGAAATTCTTTGTAAGTTATTTAATTTTATAGTAATTTTAATTTGCAATAATTTAAAATTATTTTATTTGTGTTTTATCTGACCGGTTTTTAGAATTTTCTTATACTTGGATTTTAAAGGTTATTTTATCCTTAATATGTACGAGTATATGTAATTCGCCAGTATGTATTTAATCTAGTGTCCGCTATTTTATTGGATCATTAAAATAGACTGATGTTGACTTTATATTTTTAACCGATGAAAAATCGGAGGCTGTGCTAAACTCCACGCGTTTTTCACAATTCTCCCATTCAAATTTAAAGTTTTTATATATTATGTAGTTTTCCGTCACGCAATGTGTTGCTCCATCCGCGTCACAATATAGCCTGCGATTATTTGTATTAATTTTCTATTAACTCCGTGGCGCAATGGTAGATATGCGCGGTGATAGACGGAGAGTCTGTATTCGATTCCGCGTAAGGTCGGTTTTCTTAATTGGTCCAAGTCTGACTGGTACGAGACTTCGGTCGTGGCTATTTACTACCCTAACTACTTACCGCCAAGCGATTTAGCGTTCTGGTACGATGTTGTGTGTCATGTGTCGATTCTACGTACTTCTAACAAATTAGACCCTTTCCATCCTAGATTCCATGATGATAATGATTGGTTTAACTATAGGTCTACTAGCAGTCAAGGGCTAACTTATAATTAATTTAAAAAATATATTATAGTGTAGGTATGTACTTCTTTTGTCCAAACGTAGATTAACTATCATAGGTAGATATCTTATTTTAACTTAAAATAAACATTTCAATAATATTTATAATTTTCGCTTTTCATTTTCGTTATGTTTGAACGCTGTCTGAATTTGTGGTTCATACCTAACTAACGGACGCCCGCAACTACGTCCCCGAGAATTTCAGTTATGTGATAGTTCAACAAAAAGTAGCCCATATCCTTTTTCAGGCTATAGACTACCTCTGTACCAAATTTAATTGAAATCGGTTCAGTAGCTTAGTCATGATTGAGTAACAAAATGACTTACTTTCGCATATATGGTATAGATTTAGTATAGATTACCGAATCAAGAGTAGAACACGCATCTTAAGTTAAATATCGTCTGTATACCTACACCATTAACACGAAGCAGAGCCGTTCGAAATAGAATTGCTGTAGGGCGAATACAAAATAATTTTCGGAGCGATTTTTCAGTGGATGATCGCTTACGGCTACGCTCGCGGCCTCAGACCTTTGCTAGTTCCTTAACATCATTCTTTAGCGAGCATACAGTTCGGTACAATAGCATTAATTTCATCACGAATAAGTAAATAAAATAAAAAATATAGACGCATTAAAAAGCAAAGAAATAATTGAGGCATTTAGTTACTTTAATTTACTTAATCATTTCTATAAAGTCGGTTTGACGAAAGCTTAAGTTTTAACGAAGTAGCAAAGTACTTTGTGAGTTTTTGGTAACATTCTTAAAATAGAAAGCTTGGGTTCTACCCGCTTCAACGGCAACTGTAAGAGTAGGTACCATTATACAGCAATAGTAACCAAAACAGCTACTTAAATTGGTACCAAAATCGCTGAAAGTGTGCCTATAAAGTATGATGAGTTGCTTCGGTTTTCCCAAGACCTCATCCTCAGAACCTAATATGATGACTATGGGACCATTTTGGAAGTATACTCTTTGTAATTAAAAATTATTATCGAAATTGGACTACTGGAGTTGAGCACAGCCTCTGATTTTTCATCGGTTAAAAATATAAAGTCAACATCAGTCTATTTTAATAATCCATTACAGGGCTAGATTTTTTTTTATTAAGGAGAGAGAATTCCAACCTTATACTCACTGTGCTATTTTTATGCGTCTTGGCGTGCTCAATCTGTGCATAGTATTTAGTAGAAAAAATTAATCCACAACATGGTGAGGTTTTTTATATAATACTAGCGGTCATATAATAAGGGTCCTTTTACAATTCGACTGGTCGTTTCAGAGATTATCCGGAACAAATAGACATACTGGCAGACAGACAACAGTTGTAAAAAATGTTATTTTGGTGTATGTACCGTATATATATTCTTAAGCATGTAACTAACGTTTATTTCAATATTACAAACAGACACTCAAATTTTATTTATGTGTATAGATGTATAGATGTTATACACCGAAGTCAGTGCTGTATACTTGTTAAACTGTGTATATTTTTGCTTGCGGCATTGGCGTCGACGTCACTGTATATCGCCCTCAGTGTTTCGTTCGCCCTAAAGCTACGTCCACATGTAACATAATATCACGGCATAAAACATATAATAAAATAAAGTCCTCCGCCGTGTCGCTTTGTCTGTCTGTTCGGGATAAACTAAGACTACCGAGCGGATTTTCTTGCAGTTTTCACCAATAGATAGAGTAACTCCTGTGGAAGATTTTAGTTATAATTTGTTAAAGTTTCGCATAAGTTGGCATAAATATGACGATAAAAGTTGGAAGAGTCCCACCGTTTGGAAGCTTTCATAGAAAACGCTGCCTTATCTATTTGAGATATAACAAACAATATATGGATGGCTTCTCTTTCTTACTGTAGCAAAATTAATATGAAGGGGTTTAGCCCGTGGTTACGCTCCGAGTGACTCCGACAATCATCCGGGGTATTTGGTGTGATAAGAAAATTGAGGTCTATAATTATTCTTAAGCGAAAATGCAAAAATATAAAATAGTGTTTCACTCCCGTACCTCACAAAACTCGTGTAAACCTCGCTCCCGGCCGTCTTTAGTGAAGTAAATCGAGATCTCCCTAAGCTCGTCAACCCACATTGGAGTGGCGTGTTGGGTGTTAGCTGTAAATCTCCTTCTCTTATAGAAGTGAAGTCGTCTAGTACGCTGGGCAATAGAGGCTGATGATATTGATAAACGTCAGTATTTAAACAATATTTAACCGTTTTTTATTTTTTTTATACTACAAGTTACATCTGGTGGTAAGTAACCGTCAGGGTTAACTGGCCTCAATCGAAGTCTCCTGCCTGTTAGACCTAGATCAAAAAGGAAAATCTCAATGAAACCAGTTGGGGATCGAACCCAGGACCTACGTCCTATAAATCCATCGCGCGTTGCGGCACGGCATGCAGAAATCCAAAAATCTTTTTCAAGATATCTAAATAAACTTCAACCGAGATAATTTTTCCCGGATAGGGTATTTCTTCCTTGCTTGTTTTGTTTCTTTTGTTCATCGCAGTTTCTGATTGATGTTTTGTACACAACAGTAGGCCAAAATAAGGAAAACAAAATTATTTAAATACTTAAATAAAATATATATATATATCTGTAGGCTGATATATATTCCCAAGCACGGTGTTAAGAGCTTTATTAATGCAGCAATGCTTTCATAGTGGGTACAGGCCTCAGGGCTCGGGTGTTACGAATAACAGGCCTGCGCTCGAGGCGTAGCAAGCGCTCGCTCCCGCCTGCCCTGGAGCGGTCCAGCCCCGGGCGCCCATCTTGTGTCGGCTACAATATAGGTACCCAAGCAGTACATAAAAATATAATGCCCGATTTTATAAATAGGTATTATCCTTTATATACTTAATAATAGCAATCGGTGGTAACTTGTAAGAACGTGAATTTGCCTGGAAAATGTTATGACTACTAGGTATCCTTTATAGGTAGGCAGAGGTAATCCTTTCTATAAAAATATGTAGGCGATCGGTGATTGTTCTTTATAAGTTCGTTTATTATTCGTGTGCTTGGAAAAGAATATACGTATAATTTTAATGAATAGTGTTGCCCGCACTTTGTTACAATCTGTTTGTAATATTATGGTTAGTTTCAAAAAGAAATATTGCAATATATATAACAAAATTTAAATTATATTATAGCCTTTGCAAGTTCTGAACCTGTTACTTGTTGGTCCTAGTTTTATTATTTCGAAAATGTGGCTTGTTGGTTAAATCTAGCCTTTGGACATAATATAATAATTCGTATATGAGAACTAGCCAAGATAGATCTTCGAATACAATATATTATCCTAAGTTATAAGATGCAATTATATTTTATGTTGATATAAATAAATTTCAGGACTGACCACTAAACTTGGCACTCATTATAGTTTCACAGCCCCGAGGGGTCCCCTGGCAACCGTCAGGCAAATAATGACAGCTGTCATTATAGCTCCGTCGCTACCCGGGTAGCCGCGGGCCTCAACGAAGGTTTGAATGTCAGGCCCCCAGGGGTTAAGATCTCACTTCTTTTGACAAGTCATGTTCAAGACATAAATCATAATATTGAACTTGGCTCTCATTTGACGTTTATCTTTTTGATGGAATAACATTTTTAGAGTAAACCGTTTCTTACTTAAGATGCAAATTTAAACAGATTGACTCATCATGAGATCTTTAAAGCTGTGTGCCCGATTGGCTTTAGCATAGTTACTCATTTTAGGTAACAGACGCTCACAAAGAAAAGATTTCTCGATACGATCAATGGATAAAGATGTAAGAAGATAAAACCGATAATTATTATATTCTTGTTGATAATAGTGACCTGGACAATACGAACCAAACGAGCTAAACTTGAATCGGTTGTGCCGTTTTATTTTGGAGATCCTATGACCACTTTCCAGCTTCAACATCGGATCAGTTCTGAATGAATGAATGAAATGAATGAATGAATGAATGAATGAAATATTCTTTATTGTACACCAAAAACAAAAACAAACAAAGAGAAAATACCTTAAAAACTAATGTACAATTGGCGGTCTTATCGCTAATGAGCGATCTCTTCCAGACAACCAATTATATTTAAGGAAAAGTGTATATATTGGAGTAGGCTCGGGTGTACGTACACAAAAATAAAGAACGAATCTTACTGAACTAAAATAAAAATTGACTTACATTATATAATTATCTAAATACATACACAAATTCATACATACATACATACATACATAAATACATGTTTATAGTAAAATAAATAAATAAATGAAAAATAATAGAGACTAGACGAAATCCAGGAGAGAAAGGGAAGAAAGAGAGTACTAGGCTATGGAGGATAGAAGTGAGCATTCACCAGTCGCTTAAAAGTGACTAGTGATTGCGCACGGCGAATGTCTAGAGGTAAGGAGCTCCAAAGCCGAGCAGCTTTGACAGAGAAGGATTTAGAGTAGAAGGACGAATGATGAGAAGGAATTTTTAGGAGTAGGTTGTCCTCTGATCTAAGAGAGCGACAATGAGTTAGATGGAGGAAGTGGAATCGCTCTTTTAGATATATGGGAGCAGTAGGGTTGAAGAGGACATTATACAATAGGGAAAGAATGTGAGTATTCCTGCGAAGGCGAATCGAAGGCCACTTGAGTTTATCGCGAAACTCGGAAATATGGTCATATTTGCGAAGACCAAATATGAACCTTATACAAATGTTCTGGATGCGCTCAAGTTTATCTAGCAATTCTTCACTCAAATTAAGATAACAAGTGTCAGCGTAATCGAGAATTGGTAAAAGCAGAGATTGTGCAAGCACAATTTTGGTAGATAAAGGAAGGAAATTGCGCAATCTACGCAGAGACCCTATAGATGCATACACCTTCCTACTAAACACAGTTCTGTTTTTTTTTATCGACTACAAGTTGGCCCTTGACTGCTATCACACCTGATGTTAAGTGATGATGCAGTCTAAGATGGAAGCGGGCTAACTTGTTAGGATTGGGACGAAAATCCACACCCTTTTCGGTTTCTACACGACATCGTACCGGAACGCTAAATCGCTTGGCGATACGTCTTTGTCAGTAGGGTGGTAACTAGCCACGGCGAAAGCCTCCCACCAGCCAGACCAAGACAAATTAAGAAAAATCTCAATCTGCCCCGCCAGGAATTGAACCCAGGACCTCCGTCTTATAAATCCACCGCGCATACCACTGCGCCACGGAGGTCGTCAAAATATTGTCAAATAATATTGCATTGTCACATGAAATACACATCCATGTAAAAATTCAGCTTAACCCCTGGGGGCCTGACATTCAAACCTTCGTTGAGGCCCGCGGCTACCCGGGTAGCGACGGAGCTATAATGACAGCTGTCATTATTTGCGTGACGGTTGCCAGGGGACCCCTCGGGGCTGTGAAACTTTAATAGCAAATCGGGAAGTGAGTCAAATTTCACTTGCAAGATTAGCTTAGGGTAACAGTTACATCTCAAAGGGTTTACTCAGCGATTTCAATCTGGCGCGTTACTAGTCCTACTATTATCGTCGCATCCGAGCGAATTTTCCCAAAACCTAAAAAAATTATATACTAAAACCTTACTCAGAAACCTCTGTCTATTGACGCGCATGAAAATCTTTACAGTAGTCTTAGAATTTATCGCGAACAGACAGAAAAAGACGGCAAGGAACTTAATCTTATAATATGTAGTGATAGTGGTGATCATACTAAATAAGTACAGAATGATGAATGATTGAATTTACCTAAAAGTGATTTAATAAATAACGGTTTCAGTATATCTACAAACACTGATGGAAGAATTCAATCTGCTAAATGTGCCGGACTATCCGGATATGTATATGGCGGAGCAATGCGGGGCTCTTCGTTATCTGTGCAACCTAAGGCCCAAGGAGCCCAAGGTCCCAGTACCACAGGCTGCGATGCCACCTCACGACGAGGCCCCAGTGCACATTGACGTCGGCGGAGTTATATATACTTCCACTTTGAAGACCCTTACCAAGTAAGTTACTCCTAGTACAAATTATTATAGCTATGTTTAAAAGAAACCTAAGGCCATAGGATTCCTAGGTTCCAGCACCACAGACTGCGATGTCACCTCACTACACACACACATTGACCTCACCCTCACATTGACGTCGCGGTGTGGTATATATTTATACTCCCACGTTAAATTTTTACACGACTGTGTCAGAAGGAGGTTAATGTTTTTTGAGTGTATGTATGTATGTATGTATGTATGTATGTATGTATGTATGTATGTGTGTATGTGTGCGTGCGTGTGCGTGTGCATGTGCGTGTCATTGAATTCGTTAGAATTGTGGCAGTGACATGTGCTATGATGCTGCAGACGGGAATAAACGTAGTTTTAGTAGATCTTTCTTTGCCCGTAGTAAAGTATTGTTTGTCCTCTGCAGCACCATAAAGTAATTAGAATTTTATACAGATATAGTGATCCCTGTTTTTCGCTTTTCAGTTCATTACGTTTTTTGTTTTTATAATAATAATTTTATTATTAGTAAGTCCATTGGTAACAGTCGATTTCAGGATTCTATACGTACTTATAAGATTTTCTGTTCTCTTACTTATAAAACCACAATTTACTGATCTATACCAGCTTAAGCTTTATAAACATAATTTTTGAACCGCTTTCTGAGGACGTCAGACTTTGTAATTTTGCCTCGGGAGATTCATTATACAAGTAAAAGCAGTACGTCTGTAAGGGCTTAAGAAATCTCTTGGCCCTGCATGGTATATCCGAAGAAGAAGTGTATTTTTTAAATTTATTTGTTTTTTTTTTAATTATATTTGTTATATAAATTTGGTTATTTTAACAGAGGCTTATAAATAAAGATAAATAAATATTATATACTTGTAAGCTTTCCCCTTGGATAATTATTGATGAAACAGCTAAATCTATTGTGCAGAAAGTTGGGAGAACTAAGGAAATAATTTTGTCAATAATTAATATTTAATGTGTGCAAGTAACCTTAGGTACTTACTAAAATACAATAAAAATTATCAACAAATCCTAATCCTAACTAATATTATAAACGTGAAAGTAACTCTGTCTGTTTGTATGTCTGTCTGGCTTTCACGCTATAACTTCTGAACCAATTTAAATGAAATTTTGTAAATAAAATAAATATGACATTCAAAGTATAGAAACATTAGGCCGCCGTAATAACTTATTGCACGCAGACGAAGTCGCGGGCAAAAGCTAGTAATATATATTAAAATTTTTCGTAGGTCACTCAGGTAAATACCTAAATAACTTTTTTCCATAGGACTACTTTAGGATTTACTTTTGCCGGAAATCGAGAAAATCCGTTTTTTTACCCCTAAACCCCTTCCCGACCTTAGACCGCCCGTAATTTATTTTTCCTTTCATTTTTAATATATTTTATCCATTTCCATTCATCCTACTGCGATTTCTTTTGTTTTCGACATGCACTGGTCTATTAGTATCCGAATTAATTAACACTAGTATTAATAAACGAACACTCTTGAACCCAAGTTTTGTGTTACAAGCGTCCCCATTTAATTTGTACCATCGGTAAAAGCCTCGGACGCCAGGCAAGCCTCGGGCTTTCTGTTGCCTTTATAATCAACGCCCTGTGGGCACTTTCGCTTCATTTTGTACTGTGGCACAAATACATAGGGGAGGGTGGGGGAATTACGGACAGCCGATAATGCTGGACGCATAGGTTTAACTATTTTAGAAAAGGATAGGAAATATTTTGAATGACTTGGTATCGAGATAACCCTGAACTCAGTGCCAAACAGCAAGTACGAAAGTGAGAATGCGCTAGTGCATAAAACTAAGTGAATTTAACGATTTTTCAACGATTGATAAATTTGTAAAAATAGCACGCCCATGAAAGATGCCTTAGAAGAAGAAGAACGAAAAAAAGGAGAAAAAGGAGAAAAATAAAGTTACTGGAAAGATCGACTGTAAAAATAAAGTAGGAAAATAAGAGTTATCAAAAAGAAAAAACTGAAGAGTACAAGCCGAATATTATTTTTTAATTTATTACGAAAAATATGCACCACCTATCAACGAAGATTGGATAATGTGTTAATGTGGTCCATGAAAAGTGCACGAATGGAGAAAGTACTTGTAAGGGTTTTGCTGTAATTTTTACGAAAAATAAAGTATATTCGGTATTACTCTACTCAGTATTCGTAATTCTGCCGGACACCAGATATGTTGTGTTTTTTTATAATAAATTGTTAAAATTTATAACTTTTGATTATAAAAACACATAGTTCATTAGTTTATATAAAGGCAGTTAAAAATAACTTCGAAAACTTAATTTGATGTTCGCAACTACCCCATACTCTCCTACCTATTACTTATATACTATATGGCCCCGTGGCTATACGTGTAAACCTACAGAAAATAAACACGAATCTGGTTCGCATTGAAAAGATTCTTTATGAAAACTATAATATTTTGCTACTTCAATTTTGCAAATTACTTATTACAAAACTTATCCATACATAAAAACAAGCTATCCATTCCTAGAGGTCGTTTCATTGCCAATATTGACCAAACGGGTAAATAGTGCCACAATGAAACTCTGTCGACTGATAGTGCCTGACATATTGATATTTTATAACGGCGGTAATCACTTAATATCATGTGTTCCGTTTACTAATTTATTAAGTATTCAATCAAGGCAAATCCAGAGGCGGTATTGATATTAATCCGATTATATTAAATCGGTTGACGTCCGTTCCTGGCTTTTACGAGTATCAATTTGCAAAAGCCGGGAACGGCTTAGTATACCATTAGTCAATTAACTTAATTAGCTGTGTGAACATCGCATCCAATAACAATCATATCCATAGAACGTAATCCGGTGCAAATGTGTGATCAGAGCATTTTAGTCGGATGCGTTAAAAAGGGTATTTATATACGGCCATCGTGTTTGAATCTTAATCCCTTTGCATGTCAAAGGTACTTTGTTGCTCTTTCTTTTTCTGTCTGGTTCCATCTAGTTTTGTCCAGCTGACCTGCTTATCACTACAGTCGGCAGACTATTTTTCCTCCTAGGTAAAATTGATTATCTGGTATAGTGGAGGAAAGCTCAATAGTACACAGGTATCTTCTAGGCAAGCGCGTACCACCATAGGCGGCTTCATCACTTACCATCAGGAGTGATTTCAGTCTAGCACTAGCCTATAGCATTTAAAAAAGTTTAAAATATTTTCGGCTGTGTCTCCTAAAATATAAATACATAAGTATGTTCCGGAGGAAGTTCCACTGATGGCAGTAGCTGACTATTTTATACCTATATGTACTACTATTTTATAAGCATAAAAAACACTGTCAAGCACTGTAAAAAAATCCGTTCCGTGCTCAAGGACTATGAGGGGAAGCGTGGGACAACGAAACCAGTATATCAAAAAGTAGTTGCTTAACGGACTTTTGAACTGATTATAATTTATATTTATAAACATTAATTTAATATGTTTTTGCTTTACTATCACTACTTTTGCATAAACCAAACATCTATATATACACTATACACTACACACGTGGTAGTATATACTACCACGTGTGTAGTGTATACAGCCAAAACCGAACCGTATTTTGTATAAACGGAATATCAAAAAGGACCTGTATTTCCGCAGTAGAACACGACTGCGATAGCCAAAAATACGTAGGTTGGAATCCCTCCTTCTCAGCAATTACTGATATTACGTTTATTTTCAAAATTCCTAAAATGTGGACTACCCATTAAAAATAAAGGGTAATGATAAAACTTTAAGGAATTATTATTAGAACACGGACCCCTAAAAGCTTGTTCGTGCGGCCGTCGAGACAGCATTGCCTCAGGGCTTGAACAGAGCCCCGCGGCACAGTACCTCCTCTCTTTTCTATGTTGATTGATGGCCCCAGGACATAGAGGGTAATACTTCACCAAGACGCCAACGCGATATCACCGCACTGTAGTTTCGGCGACCTTTGTTAAACTGAACTTGATAAATAGAGTACCTTTCCACGTATATGGGTAGGAAGACTTTGGGAATAATCTGAAAACGAAAATAATTTTTTTGTAAAAGAATATTTCGACAGCCTCTGCGGTTCAGTTTAGATGGATGCGGATGAAGTGGATTCATAAAGACGGCGTTTCTTGATTCGACCGGATCTATTTTGATTTTCTAAATTGGTCTTGTTGTCGCTGGTGGGAGGGTTCGGCCGTGACTAGTCACCACCCTGTCGGCAAAGACGTACCGCCAAGCGATTTAATGTTGTTTTTCCAATCGGTAGAGTACTAGATCATATCCTTCGGTGTTAGCCCGCTTCTACCTTAGATTGCATAACCACAGTTTTATCCTCAGGTGTCGTACAAAAAATGTAACCTCTGGTATATTAAAGTTGACAAACAGTTGTTACCTTTATATAAATGAGAGAAAAATATTTGTCCAATGGCCCGTCCAGAATTTAATAGGGCCAAATATTATAAGAGATAATAATAATTTTATTTACTTAACTTATGAACGTAATACGAAGTCAAACATAAGGACGTTAACTCCGCTTACCCGCATCCGCGTGGTGGGTTTGATCTTCTATAACTGCAGACCGCCTTAGTCCTGTTTCTATCAAATAGACTGACAATAATGATATATGTTTCTCATTTTTCAGATATCCAGAGTCGAGGCTTGGAATGATGTTCTCTGGCAAGATTCCGTTAATAGTGGATAAACTGAAACAACACTATTTTATCGACAGAGATGGCGCTATGTTCCGCCATATTCTGAACTTTTTACGAAACGAGACAGTTTTGGTTCCGCCTGATTACAAATACCTAGATTTGCTTTTAAGAGAAGCCCAGTTCTTTCAACTAGATGGTAAGTTAGTTAAAGTACTGTTAGAGTTAGAGTTTAAGTATAGCCGTATATCCGTTCAACCAAAGAGTTAAATCCTTGTTAAACTGTGTAAAGCAAGATTTTACTTTGATATCTAAATAACAAGAAAATAACAAACATATAAATAAAATTGGAGTGTCGGTTTGTAATATTGAAATTACCGTATTTTACTACATACATAAGAATTATATACGGTACATACACTAAAATAACATTTTTTTAATTTTTATCTGTCTGTTTGTTCTGGCTTATCTCCGAAACTACCAGTCGGATTGTAAAATTTTGTTTATTACGTAAACAAAAGAATTTTTACATAAAACATCACAAGCAAACCAAAATTTTTAAATTTGTTTTTGATATATTTTAAAATTTCGCATTCGCTTCGCATTGGGTTTGTTGTGTGTTTGATGTAACCTTTATTACGTATAGCAAATCGCGATTTCGTCCACATGCAATTAGTTTTTACAATACCAACCTAAAAATTCCCTTTGGTCTACTTACTTACGTCATATCTATTTATTTGAACTACCGAAATAAGTTCTATTAGTTTTTGTATATTGCTTGAACAATCAACCAAATAATGGTAATTATCTACTTATTTATTAAGATTTTATTATATATTATAGATTTCATTATACATATCTGATGCAGAGGGGTAACAGGGCGCTGGTCAGCGCTTTCATGTCACGGCAGCGGCAGATAGGCTCCTCCCCTCTGCCCCTCTCATACTACCCAGCGCTAGCCGTATTTATGTTATCACTTCAGTCGAGCATCCTAACACGCGCACGTTTTTTTTTTAACCCTAGAAAGATAATCTGCGTCAAATTGACGCATGCGTTTTCGAAAAATTGCTCTGTCTCTCTAATCATCGTGAATCCATAGCTGTGCGTTTAGGACATCTCATACGTTGCTAGGACCTACCACGTAGTATATGTGTCAATAAGGTAAGTACAACCGATTTTGAAATATAACAACCGAGTGAGTCAAAATGACGCATGATTATCTTTGGTGTGACTTTTATGAAAGCGGCTTATATGAAAGTTTTATTGTGTTTCGTATGTTTCAGTACTTTTTATCATAACTATTATTATAATTTTATTTTTGTAGATAAATTGTGAAATATATAATACAATGGGGAGTAGCAATTTAGACTAGGACCAAATCCTGTCCGCTCTTATGCAAAGTAACGACCAGATTCCGTACGAAAACTCTAAAAGTGGAGTAGCGGACCATAAAAGCTAAGATGGCATACAGAGCGACACAGGAGGGTTTGTAGACGAGGTTCAAGAAGCCACAGCCGACGCCGAGTGAAAAAGGAATCTTCGAAGAGCAAAACAGTACTGAATAACCAGTCGTCTGAAAGTGATATATCGTGAGCATAACGTTGATATGTGTCAGAGCTGTTTGTAACTTACTTTTATAAAACTTTATATTCATAAATTATAAGATAAGTTAACTGTTCATTTTCTACTAAGAAAAATATTAATTATTACAAAAAAAAGCAAGTTTTTATTTGAAAGAGTAAGTGTTATAAAATTTCATTGATTTATAGAAGTTTAGGTTTAAGTTTGTTTTCTTAAATAAAAATAAATGAGTATAAAAATTTATCTGCATTATTTATGATACTAATATATGTGGTTATATAATACCATACAAATCATTGAAATAAACTATAACACCTAGACCTACAGCTAATTCAAATACATGCGTCAATTTTACGCATGATTATCTTTCCCGTACTATAAAATATGATTATCTTTCTAGGGTTAATTAATTTAGCGCAGAGGCATACATAAGTTTTATAACTAGAGTAAGCTCGACTACAGGTACACGAAATAGAAAATTGCTTCCCCAATACTGGTTTGTAATGTGTCCTCACAGTAGGCAGTGCATTTATGAAGTGCACGCCACTGACTTAGCGAGAGGTATACTATAGGTGCAGTATGGAGACTTTATTCCCAAATAATATAGATTGGCAATTAAGGGCGTTGAACCCTCAAAAGTCGCTAAGAGCAAAGGCGAAAGAGCAAAAATACTACTATATATCTCTTTCGCCCCGCCGCGTCACTCCGGCCCGTTAACAACATTGCTGCCAATCGGCTAAACTTATTATTTGGAAGTTATACTCGCGCACTAGATTGCAAAATACATGTTTGGGTTCAGTATCGATTATAAAGTGCCCGCTTAAGAATTGCACCATTTTATTATAAGTATAGATTTAATGATATATTTTCTTATAAATATCTCTACTTTCATTTTCAGATATGATCCAGCAATTACATGGGCTAAAGGAGATTCGTGAATTGGATAAAAGGTTAACGTAAATCCTTAGGTTAGTATAAATTTACTAATTAATTTAATTTTTGGATAAGCGCACGGATCAACAAGCTATTTAGTTTCCATTCCATTTTCATGCCAAAAACCAGTTTATTTTTCTCAAGTATTTTATTTCAATTAATTACACAATTGTTTTGATTCTACGTAAATTTATCCGATTATTTTAAACATAACATACTGTTACTCAATGTATAATATGAAATATAATAAAATAAAACCGACTTCAATAAGAATAAAAAGTAAAACAATAATTTCATTATTTAGTTAGGTAGTTTAATTTACAAGAATGAAGTCGGTGACATCCAAGAAATAGAAAAGTGTAATTAACGAAGCTGCAAAGTACTTAAATATCGAATAAAGGTTTGAATATAACTTTTCAAAATATTCTGTAGGTTTCAAGTAACGCCCGAGTTAAAAGCTTGTATAGCTTCTACGAATTCGCAGATATGGCGCGTTTGGAACCCTTATAGCTTTCTTAAGTCGACGACTTTACTTATTACCAAATTTTTTGTGACTGCCTCGTTGATCTAGTGGTTAGACTTGGATCTAGACTTTTGTGACTTCGATCACGAGGGCTTCGAACCCTGAGTCAGGTCTCCGGAATAATACTGAGTTTCATTATTTTATGAAATTTTCAGTAAATTCCAAGCCCGGAGTCGAGAAGTTGGGGGTATTACATCCCTGTGCCTCGAAGAGCATGTTAAGCCGTCGGTCCCGTCACTACACATCTATCATCAAATCTGTTAGCTTTAGTTAATAAATAAACCATTATCACCCTAACCCCGCCAACCCGCATTGGAGCAGTGTGGTGGGTCTACGCTCCAAAACCCCTCTCCTATAAGGAGGGAGGCCTGACCATGTAGTGGGCCGTTAATAGACTGATGATGACAACTTTTTTATATTTAATAAAATATTATTGGATATATTATGTAATTTTTCACAGTGAACATGAGTTAATTAAACATTTTTCTCTTTATTAGAATTTAAACTAGCGCGAGTGTTATCGATATTATTAAAAATATAACAGCTGAAACTCACCTCACGGTTTTCGGAGTATGCCCGACTAGTATTGGACCCATAAGGGGTCCTTAGTCATGAGCTTGATTGTTCCGGTAACGCGGCACGAAGCAAACTGATTTTTCTCTTTTTCAGGTCCTAAGATGTTTTCATACGCGCGTTTTATGCAGAGGGTGGAGAGAAGATAACTCAGTTGAAATAAATACCATTTCCAATAACAACACATTTTATACTGAATTCGTTACCTGCAATACAAGTATCATAATCATCAGGCTGTATCCGTCCACTGCTGGACATAGGCCTTCCCGAGAGCGCGCCACCACACATGTATATTCCCCTAGTTTTGTATTTTGAACAAGCTTACATATTTATTTGTACTATAAGATTAAACACAGTGAGACAAACCACATAACTCAGGCCATACGCGAGTAGACACACTGTTGAGTGTACGTCTCTGTCACATGACGAGGTTCATGAAGGCTCGAGTGGTGAAGACAACAGGGACTTGTCAATGAATAATGTATCGCGTGGGCACGGACGGAGGTATGTGGTTTGTCTTAGTATAATATACATTAAGATTTTCTTGAATACAATAGGGTCTTATTATTTCTAAAAGCGTGTCCAGAAATGCAAGATTCATCATGTGACGAGTTTCTTTCGAACCACTAAAATCCAGTAATAGTAGTCTATTTTATACTATACGCGCGGGTACTCATTACGTTCTGAGAGTTATGTTTAGTTTGTAAAATTTTTTTGACCCATTCCTTGCGTTTTCTTTCCTTCCCGAAAACGGGATGAGCCTTCCGGGAGCCTGAAGTTCACAAGCCAATCAATTCGCCGTTGGTCTTTATTATAGCGCGCACCAACCCCAAAATTATGCACGCGAAATTTTCTTAGGGAAAATCAGATTTTCCTCTCCGTGCTGACGGCGCTTCGAACGAGCCGCGGTGGTCCCGGATAAGCTCAGCGTCAAACACAATGTTTAGTGTGTATCAATTGCGTGACAAACTACGAGCATCATCACAAAGTACCTATCTGCTGTGATTCTGTTATAAGCTCTCGGAACTTGGCAAATGTCTTATTTTCGGATGTGTAACTTGAAGTTTCCCCTGGGATACAAAGCATTCTTTATAAGTTTTGCATTAATCCAACATATAACATATTTTTTTATGTATGACCACGCATAACTTTTTACAGAGTTGGCTGGCACCGACTTCATATATATGCTTAAGTAAATTAAAGCAACTAAATGACGCAATTATTTCTTACTTTTTAGTGCGTTTTGAGTCGGTTATATTTTTTGTTAAATGTTTTGTTATAAAGTCTATGGCGAATTGTATTCTCCTTAAAATGACATCTGCAATTTAAGAACTTTATTGTGAAAAAAAATATTGTACTAGCCATTGTGACCAGCGGTATCGGAATTATATACAATTTCTAAATATCATACATAATTATATAAAGCCTCCAAGCTATAGGTTTTAATTTAAGACATTTAATGCTTGCAATGCATGTGACGTCACAAAGATTATTACTAATCTACTTGTAAATCCCTGTCCTGCTTTGTCAAATCTCTCTCACTACATATACGTGATATATGTAATATATACCTAATTTTGAATGTGTACTTATTGCTTAAGTTCGTTACAGGCAATGTAGTCATCATCGTGTACCTTTATCTTTTAATATTACTACTTTTTAATTTTTAATTGTATAAATTGAAATATTTGATTGTACGCTCATACAGACATACATACGCACACACACACATGCTCGCACACGCACTCACACACACACACACACACACACACACACACACATATTATATTAATGTAACAATAGTATTACGAAGATATAAAATTTAAGCAATTAAAATTGTTTTTAATATTTTCTTTTTACAGTTTTTTTCTAAACCCCAGCATGACATATTTTTAGGATTTAGAGTTATACCTTGGATAGTAACTTAATATAATATGCCTAATTTGCTATGTACATGTGTATGTAATACATGTGTGGTTTTATACCTAACTAATTTTTTATATCAATTGTAGAAACAACTGGAACTAACGTCACTGTTACTAAATACGGTTGCTTGAAAGAAATTTCATTATTAGTTGCCCAGTAGCGGAGTTGTTGGGTCGACCATTATTGTTCGTATAGTCATTTCAGTTCATGTAAATGCTTCGACCAACATCTTAGGAATCTATCGCTTAGCTGTTGGATCAGGGCCGTTAGCGTTCCGGTACGATGTCATGTAGAAACCGAAAGGGATTACTTGCTCCTCCTAACAAGTTGGCCTGCTTCCATCTTAGATTTCATCATCACTTAACATCCGATATAGCCGATAAAAAATAAAAAGGAAACCGCGGGAGTCTTCTAGCTCCTAAATATATATTACATCTATCTTATAAATAATGATTCAAGCGAAAATAGGAGATAAGTTACCCAATTATCTAAACTAATTCGACTGAATTAGTAAAATAATAATTGGGTAACTTGCTCACCCTACGGATTTTATGAAACCTAGTCAGATTTCATAAAATCCGTAGAGTGAGCTATAGTATGTTTTCGGATAATTAATTTTTTATACTGATATCAAGAATTTCAAATGCATGTTTACTAAACTAACTAACTAAGCGGATGAACTGCTAAAAGAATAAATTGAGAAGTTAAGGAAGTTAGAAATAAAACATCGATTCACATGGAAGCTTTATTCAATTCATTCGAAGCATCGCGAAGCGTCATGTTTTACACAATAACAATTTCAAATAACAAAAATTAAGGTACAAACTAATGTTGCTTTTCATAAAACCAATACATACATATTACATATTAATTATATAGATGAATATGCTCTAAGCAAAAAGCTGGTCCAATGTGAGTTAAGCCTATATGCATAGCATAACCTATATCTACCTTATCTGTTTTAACATTGGCAAAACTTTATGACATGACACTTTATGACATTTAGCGTTTATAAGTTTTTTGAAAACAATGACATAAACCTTATAATCTATAATTTGTACATGCTATTTTAATTCACGTATGCAAAATAGATGTTTCTACCACGTCTCGGAATTCGTAAAGAATCTTAAAAAATACTTAAACTGCGAGTAATATCTCTGAAAATTTCAAAAATAATAACACAGAAATACCGAAGGGTTCATGAAACCGTAACAAAAAAAATTGTAGGATCCTCTATTTTAGGCTTAACATCAAAAACAGGATCACTGGTAGGTCTTAAAGAGATAATTGTTTCCACATTTATCGGGACAAATAAAACAAAATAATTTTCAGTGTGTGCATTCTAGCGGATGGCAGTGGAAATGCTCTTCACTAACGGAAAAAGAAAAGTATGTTACAGTACCGCGAGTGTCGACTAGCATAAAAGCTTCTATGGAGTTTCCGGGTGTTCAAATGAGTCCTATAATGCGCTGCGGTATCCATCAACCTGAGCATCATGCACTGCAGACATGCAGTGGATGTCGTTTTACTTCTACGTAACCATACTCGTGAAACCAGAATTGTTTAGGACTATAACAAAATTATTAATAACACTAATTGCACGTTGCACGTATTGAAATTGATGTACTCGCGCTCCATCGCGAGGATGTCGTTGATTATGTTTTCCTGCTCTTTGTCTCTATCCTCCGTGACGTGTCGATGTCGAGAGAAAGTATCTGTGGTGCATGAACCCAGTGTAAAAGCGTTACTATTCTGAAAAAAGAAAATAATATTAGTAAACAAAAAATATATATTAATTTCGGGTAAGTTATTCAACAGGTTTGAAATACATTAAATACGTTATTCTGATGATTAGTGCATGTAGATAGATATACCTGGGTTCTATCTATTGAGTGATTTTTTACAGTAATTCTCAATCTACAGTTTGGAAGTTAGTGGTGTACGTTAAGCTGTCGGCTCAGTAATTGCCATTAATATTCTATATCACCCCATGCCCGCCAATCCCCACCTGGGTCTAAGCTCCAAGTGCTTCTTGTCTCGTCTTATGAGAGAGGTCTAAACACTAGTGGATCATCAATAATTATGCTGATTTTGATGATGATAAATTTCATAGTTCTATCAGTAAACCTACATTATATTCTTTGTTTGTTGTGTATGTATCTCGTAAATATATCATATCATATCATTTTAGAAATAAAAATCAAAAAGTTACTGTGGTATCAATTTCAAGTCACTTGTATATAATTTAGAGATCTCGTGATCAGTCCACCAGCCAGTGGTTTTTCGCTTAGATATACATTATATATCATATAGAAAATTTAAAGATTTAACATAAACAAATAAATAAAATTGAAGTGTCTGCTTGTAACACGATATACATGTGAAGAGCAAATCTATGTTAATAATAAACACCCTGACGCTTGAAAACATCCATGATCATTACACAAACATTATTCCATATGGGAATCGAACCCACGGCCTTAGACGCAGAAGCAGGAAGCCCACAGCGCCACTCAGCTGTGGAATATATTTGAAGATCTTCAGCGTACAGGCGAATGAAGTTAAGTTATGAATTTATAAAGTGATGATGATGATGTTAACAGATGTCGGTTATGAGATTAGTTTTGACTTATCAAATTCGTTAGAATTTCGATATGAAGTACCTGGTTGACCGAACATTGCTTGGTATTTTTTCGGAGATTATAATTATTTAGATACAAATTACGAGTACATAACAACCCCATCTATTGTTAAATAGTGGTTGTTGTAGTGTTTTGTCACGAAAAAGTTTTACATTACCTGATTAGTAATTCTTAATTGCCCCCGAAAGCTTCTACAATTACTAAGACAACATAAACTACTCTTACTAAAGATATTCTTACCTAGAAATTTTCATCAAACCTCGTCTGCAACCGAGATGTTGGACGTTCCCATTCACATGTTCATCTAAAACAAAAGTATTACAATAAATTATGACTGAATATTAAAAAAAATATATACCGCGGCTAAATAATTAAATTGATGTTTATTTGTATCGCCATAAGTACCTATTATACTACTGACTGTTATGGTTCAATTCCTATTTCAGTTCAATTTTGGCCGTTTAAAATGTTGTAATAGATCGAGATCTGATGTGACATCTAGTTTCGGACGTAGTTTTTTAGGATTCCGTTGCAAATGGCAAAAAAAGGAACCATTACAGATTCGTGAAGTCCGTCAAAGTGTCAATTTAAACAAACATGTCAAAATGTTGAAATTTGGTATGAAGAAGTAATCTGTAATCCGCATTAAGATTTTTACACAAAAATAGTAAAAAGAAACTATAAATTTTGGGGGCTAATATTTAGAACTGAAATTCGAATTTTTTTTTCATTAAACCCATATGTGTGGGATATCTATCGATAGGTCTTTAAACATGATTTTGAGGCTTATAATATATTTTTTTAAACTGAATAGTTTGCAAGATAAACTCTTCCAAAGTGTTGCTCTAAATGTATCAAATATATTTCAATATAGTACCTTTTATGCTTTAATGAATTATTCAATTTAAAAGCTTATCAAAATGAATTATTTAATAATCCCGAAAATACTATAGATGTAAAATTTACACTATGTTAATTGGTCTATAGTTTCGATAATTCAAAATTTCTAAAAAGCGCAACTCTACGTGCACTGTTGTCGTAGAAAAGTTTAAAGAACTCCTCCGTAGTATGTTTATACATCAGTATGAATCCCTATTCAGCAGAGGGATCAAAGTTTTGGAAAGCAACGTGTTTTCGTGTTAGAAACGATAATACAGCTGTAATGGGCACAGAGTTGGATCTTGGTTCAATTTATTTGTATAGTACACCAAGTTCATTTGTTTAAAGGCTAATCTTAGGATCTACGTGTCAGATTGTAAATGTGTCAGATTGTGTCAGATTGTAGTAGTTGTCTAATAAATATTAATTTATAAGAAATACGAGTAAGTAGGAATAAAACGTGCTATCGAGCCCATATTATATGCGCCATAATAATCCTTATAGTTACGTAAATGTACTAGAATGTCGTACAATGTTTATCAAAAATGTAGATCCATAGTACACTCTATCCACATTAGGCACTATCAATCATTACATCTATCTCCTATACATAAGCCAGAGTTAGATAACATCTGTCAAATAGAACTGAAAATTATCAAGACAATTTTACAATCATGTAGTTTTCTCATTGAAACATGTTACTAGTACACGTAGTTTAGGAGTTAATAAAAAGTTAATACAACCTTCGCAGGCTTTATGACGAAAGTTAACTAACACAATTAACGGTAGGTAAACTACAAACTCTGAGAAAGTCTGAAACACAGGTTTGACATAAACCTAGATCAGGCTAGTCCCAGTACCATCAAATTGATCTACAGCTAACCCATGTAGATTCAGAGTAAAATGTAAAATAGTTATCAAATAATAATTTAATGTAAATTAACTTATACTGATGTAGATCTCGCAGCTTATAATTATGTAATCTACTTAATTTAATGTAAATGAACTGAATGAAAATAAACAATTTTTATTTATTTATTTTATTTAAACTTATATGTATTACTTGAAAGATGGCGTTGGAATGAGTGAGCACACTATACTTTAATGTTTACATGAAAGACTGTCTCTAAACTTAGGAGGGTACCTAAAGGTTTTCCACGCGGACGACGAAGTCGCTGGAGACTGCTAGTATAAAAATAAAAAAAATGTTGCCTAGCCTGACAAATAACTATTTCACTAGTCTTGCTAAAAACGCTGCTATTTAATCGTTAACTAAGGTATATCAGGTTCTAAGGGCTAACGTAATTTTTTTTAACCTAAAACTTATTTACTTTGAATCTAAAAAGGTTTCATTCGTTATTAGAATAATCATACTAAATGAATGTCCCATACAGAACAGGAAAACTTTTATTTATAAATATCTAATACCTTTAAACGAGTAATTCTTAAAATATCATAATATATAATCTCGGAAACGCCTGAAATTTTGTTTGTAGAGGGTTTCGGGGGCAAACAATCGATCTAGCTAGATTAAATTTTTAGAAACTACCGGACAACCAGGTACACATGGTATTTATACACGTAAAAAATAATATAAGGTCCCGAAATAAAAGATTGAAATTAGAACTGAAACTTTTTTTTATTTTATTGCGTGGCAAACTGCGTCCTTTTGAATTTTCTAAGAAAAACAAATTACACAATCATTAAATTTTCCTATAATCGTAGTGAAAATTAGAGTATTACACTCTAATTTTAAAACGCGTAGCTATAAAGTCATAGTAACTCGGTTTTTATTTTAAACATGACTCGTACATAATGGGTCTTTTAGCACCTTGTATAACAATCTACTATAATACTACGTTTGTTTATACTAAAAATAATAGCTTTCAAACTTCTATGCCTGGCATTCGGTCCCGATAACGATGGTTAATGAATTAAAATTTTCTTTATAAGCCCTCCCACCGCTATTGGAGCAGCGTGGAGAGAGCAAGGTAGACCTGACTCTGTAGCAACGGTTTACTACTGAGCAACATCATTGTCAGCCCCTTAACGAATAGGCTGATAATGATGATGAATTTGCAACAAGTGTGCTGTGATTAATGTATTGTTGTATTATACAGATTGTGGCGTAAATAATGTATAAAACTTAAAAATATAATCACCTAATTACCTATCGAAAACTAGTCACATTATTCAATGCTGGAGTTGATTTGATTGATAAATATTTCAGACTAGCGGATACCAGTGACTTCGCCCGCGAGGGATTGAAAGAAATTAGATTACGAAAATAAAAATAGCCAAGTTACTCCTTATCTTATATTAAATTAATAATTGTCCCCGCTTTTTCCACTGATTATGTACTCCTATCGGTTGCAGCATGTTATACAGCCTAAAAAAGCCTTTCTCGATAAATAGACTATTGAACACGAAAATAAATTTTCAATTATATTAGAACAAGTAGTTCCTTAGATTAGCGCAAAAACCAAACAAACCCTTTAGCTGTATAAGTATAAATTAAATGAATGTATAAGTATAAAAAAATGTATAAGTATAAATTAAATTATTGATTTATTTCGACATAAGTTTAGTAAATAATGTTTGTAAGAAAAAACTTTTAGTAGAATAATTATTTTTCTTTCAATCAGGGCGTCGATTTAAAAAATATTGCCTTGTGTTAAATGTAATTCATCTCAAAAACTGTACTGTATACTTATCAATGTTTGTAAATACAGTAGGCTTAAAACTAGTTATTTAAGACCATTGTAAATACCCTGTATAATAAATGATTATGATTAAATTGGAATAAAAAGTGATAAAATTAGTTTTAGATAATTAGGTGATAATTTCACTCTTGCATGTATTATTTAGAAAATAAAGGATTATAGTTTGTTTTCATTAAGAATGCAGTGAGTAGATCATTGTTCGCCGGCCTAACCCCTAACGGCTTTCAAAAGATTTGAAGGAACTGTAGTAGGTTTTAATTAATATCAGTTCTGAGGAACCAAAAGTTCTGTTACAAATATGTATATATATTAATTAATTTGTATATATATACATACGTATGTTTATAAAAGAGAATTAACTTACCAAATCTTCCAAATCCTGCGCGACAGATGGCTCTTCGTCGACGCAGGCAGCTAAAATAAAAAAATATTTTAAAATTCTCAGCTTAACAGAAAACAAATCTTTTTTGTTATTGCGAAAATTTAGTTTCAGAATTTTAATTTTTTTTCAATTTATTTCTATTATCAGAACTCAATTTTGTTTTACTTTCACTGTGCCTTAATTGCCCCAACAGATTACAGAAGGGCTGGCGATTTTTTTTTGCGCTAAGGATCAGCCTGGCATGATTTGTATAGTTATTTAGGATAAGTTAGCTCAAGTCCCTTATTCCACAATGGTAAAAAAAAAATGTTTTACGTACGAGTAGGTAAGTAAACCTACAAATAATCTTAAAATACACTTAAAAAATATTTGATATTTGTTTTTACCTACCACAAGTTGGTCCTAGACTGCTATCACACCTGATGTTAAGTGATGATGTAATCTAAGATGGAAACGGGCTAACTTATTAGGGGTAGGAAGAAATCCACACCCCTTTCGGTTTACACACGACATTGTACCGGAACGCTAAATTGCTTGACGGTATGTCTTTGTCGGTAGGGTGGTAACTAGCCACGGCGAAAGCCTTCAAAATTATGAAAGCCAAATTAAGAAAAATCTCAATCCTCCCGCCGAGTATCGGACCTCCGTCTTGTAAATCCACCGCATTGCGCCACGGAGGCCGTATAATACAAAATTTTAGTTGTTATAAATACTGATCTCATAAAAAAAATGAGTTAAAAATTTGTTTACAGAAATAAACACTTACGGAGGAATTCAGTGTACCGGTTCAACTCCCCGGGTAAGTCAAAATCGATGTAGCCATTAGTTAATGGTAACGAAAATTGGTCAATGATATTATCTTCACTTAGTAGAGATTCAGCCATACGTGAAACCATTTCCTCACTCGGTTGATTTCTTATGTGAAAATCAAGAAAGTCACTATCCGATTCACTATCTGCTTCCATTCGCTGTTCGCTAGTACCAGGTTCGTTAGAAGACGTTTCAGCCTGGACCGACATGTTATTTGACGGTCCAGGCTGAAACAATTCTTCTTGGTTGACTGTTTCAGAATCCGGTTTATCATTGTTCCCTGCGTCATTCAAGTTGTCGGGTGTCATGTCTTGCTTAAGCTTTTTCAAGCTAGTGATTACGCTGTAGCTCTTGAGTATAGCTGTCTTTATTTGTTCTTTTTGTGGTGGTATAATCAAAAGGTCCGACTTGGGCTCTTTGTTATTAGTCTTTGGATCTTCTTCAGCTGGTGACGGTAAATCAGTGACGAGGTGGTATATAACTCTTTCTAATTCACGCGGATCTTCAACTGGTAAGCCCTGACTTTCATCGATCTGTAATAAAAATAAATAATTAAAGCTTTGTTCGATCAATTTATTTTGCTCTCTGAGACAAGGGGGTGTAACACTATCAATTTTCCAATTACGGAATAAGAATTAAGAGAATTAATTAGAAGAAGAAAAACGCTAATTATTTTGCAGGCCGATCCAGGATGTAGACGTGGGCCACAGAATCAATGAGGCTAATAATAATCATTATTACATAGTATAAAACAAAGTCGCATTTTTATGTCTGTCCCTATGTATGTCAATAAAAAAAGTCCGCGATGGTATATGTTTATCTCTTAGGGATGACCCACAATAACCATTTTTATCTTTTACTTTCAACCACAAGGAATTGCTTATTTACGAAACGATTTTAAGCAATACTGCATAAATCCTTATCCAATTAAGTATCTTAAATACTTTGTGCATTTAATCAAAAAGTAGATCACAAGATTCAAAATGCAGGGACATAGCAAGCATTGCTTGGGGGGATGGGGTGCTATCCGTGCGTGCGCTGCCGCCAGAACCAGCGCTGCTTCCGTGCGAAGCCGGGGCGGGTCGCTAATATATAATAAATGACAGTTAATCATCAGCATAATAATCATTGGCTGACTGACTTTAGTAGTTAGCTTATGAATCTTCGATCACGAGCTCGTGGTTTCGAATCCTGGGTCGGGTAGTGGAACAATTCTGGATCTTTCTTTCTTCTAAGGACTTTTCAGCAGATATGACGGTTTAAAGAGGTCGCATATATTTTATATATACTATTTACTATATCAATATATACATAATGTCCAGCTCGTCGTATGCGCGAGCGAGCTGTGCAAACAATAAATCCATCAGATCCGACTCGACCACTGCTGACAATGGATTTGCCATAGGTATTATTATAATTTTATTTTACCATGTAATAGATATGAACGAACATATCGATTGTATTATATAACAACAACGAGGCACGCAGCACCAAAACTTCTAAGCGTAGATTCGGGAAGTTTGAGATGCTCCCGTGCCTCGGGGAGTACGTTAAGCCGTCGGTGTCGAATACTATCATCAACATTTTATAGCAGTTGTTTATAAGTGAAACATTATCATCCTAAGCCCGTCACCTCGCATTGGAGCAGTGTGATGGGTCTACACTCCGTATCACACCTGATGTTAAGTGATCATCACTTCACAGCAATCTAAAATAGAAGCGGGCTAACTTGTTAGTAGTAGCATGGCGGTACGTCTTTATCGGCAGAGTCTAACGAGCCACAACGAAAGCCTCTCACCAGCCAGACTAAGACAAAATTAGAAAAATTTCAATTTGCCCTACCAAAAATCGAAAATAGGACCTCCGTCCTCCGGGTGTTTTTAAAATAAACAAAATCCGCCGCCTAACCAATCAAGACTTTCGGCATTATGCATGTATTAATTTAATAACTCCTTATTGTTTTACGATTGTGTGTAAGATCCACCCTAAAATACACAATACAACAATTCTTAGTATGGATTTTTTAAAGATGTGTTACTCTGACAAATTAAACTTTGATGGGAACAATTAGTTATAGGTTCCGTTAAAGCACAACACCGCCATGTACAATGCCTCCAGTTAGATAGTCTCGTAACTAAAACTGTCGCTGAGACAAGTGCAACATCAGTTGACTCATAATGCCATGCCAGGCCTATATCTTAGTAGATATAAGCCACCACGCTGTTCCAATATGTTTTTATGCGTGAAGTACCTACGAGTTCTTATGATTACTAGCAGACTTTACTGATAACTATTGATTAACAGATTCGTTGGTTTAGTAGTTACTATATGTGGCTTTAGATTACAAAGTCGTAGGTTCGAATCCTGGGTCGATCACAATCAGATTATAATTGTGACCGGAATCGACGGTGTAAAGTGCTCTTCGTGGCACGGGGCTGTTGCCACCAATTTCCCGAATATGGGCATGGAAGTGAATACTGAAAATTTCTTAAAAGAAAAAGGCCTCCGTGGCTCAGTGATTTCTGCGGTGGCTTTATAAGACGGAACTTCTGGGTTCTTTCTCTTCCTGCGGGGCAGGTTGATATTTTCAGGAACACTAACGTTTTGAAGGTAGGTGGGGTTTTTAGCCGGTAGGAGTCCGGCACTACCCAAGGGTGTCCATGAGGATTTTCCCCCCTACAGGAAAAAAAAAGGTTGATATTTTCTTAAATTGTCTTAGTCTGACTGATGGGAGGCTTTGGCCGTTGCTAGTTACCACACTATCGACAAAGACGTACAGCCAAGCGATTTAGCGTGCCGGTACGATGTCGTGTAGAAACCGAAAGGGGTGTGGATTTTCGTCCCACTCCTAACAAGTTAGCCCGTTTCCATCTTAGACTGCATCATCACGTAACATCAGGTGTGATAGCAGTCAAGGGCCAAATTGTAGTCGATAAAAAAAAAGACGTGTGGCACTCGGAGACTGCCGCGGTAAAGCTATTGCATAGCATTTTTTTATCAACTTATGTTTACCTACCGACGTCATCGGGACCGTGGCCTATTATTTCGGAACCGACGGGATTCGAACCCGTGTCTCTCTGGCAATCCGGGCACTTAGAGCGCCTTACCGCTATGCCACGGTCCCGATGACTGCCTCGTTGGATTAGCCTATGGGGCTTCAATAACGAGGTGCTGGGTTTTTATTTCAATCATCATTATCAGTCTATTAACGGCCCACTACAGGGCTTTATAGGAGAGAAGATATGGAGCATAGACCCACCACGCACCACCACCCACGATCCAAACAAAAACCCCAAAGCCACACAGGCTTGACTAACGAGGCAGTCAATAAAAAGAATAATTAAATACAAATATTCGGATAGAACTGGCATTTTTCGCGATTGCTGACAATAGATGATCAACATTCAGACTCAATCACTGTCAGCAGCGGATCTTCTTATATGTTGTTATATTAATTATTATATAGTTATTATATATATATATATATATATATATATATATATATATATATATATATATATATATATATATATCTATTTACCGTTTGTTTTGTTTATTATTCCGCTCAAGCAACTTTTTAAACAGAATGTCACTTCAATCAGAAACCGGGAAGACAACAATGGTAACACAACGTGACACAAAGTAGCAAACACACAGACACAGCAAAACATAAACTTTTTAAGATTTTAATAAAGTCCTACAAAATTTTTAAATAAAAAAATACGGTGCGCGGTTGCTTATATAATCTTTATTCAATTTATCAAAAATAACTCATTAAATAAATTATTAAACTTAAAATACGAAACGATTTAACCCATTTACAGACCATACGTACCTTTAAAGTTTAAATAATTTTAAGATATTGTCACGAAATAATTTTAAGCGTCACTAACAACAACTTTACTAAGTCTACCCGGGCGTAATGAAACTGAAGACGAGTATCTATTTCAGCGTCAGCATTCTATACTTTTCTACAGGGCCGAACTTGACACACGGTCGGACCGAGTGTATAAGCTTGACTTAACATAGTCCTTTTTTAGGGATTTTTACGGCCTCCATGGCGCTATGGTATGCGCGGCGGATTTGTAAGTTGGAGGTCATGGGTTCTGGGTCCTAGGTCCTGGGTTTGAAGGCGATATACAATGGCTGCACAGAGGATGTAAGCAATATCGGTATTCTCCAATGAAATTTTGCCATATTGGACTGACAATTGAACTAAAGGTGGTATGACTGAAGTAATGAAAGCGAGATGAGATGTGATGTGTATTTACTGTTAATAGGATAACGCTGTTTAGCGAATTGTCAATTCTATCTATTTAGCTTTTCATAAACTACTTACGTTTTATTTATGTTTTTTATGCACAATCACTACATACATTTCCTAATTTCAATAAATAACTCAATTATGCTATAATCAAGTATTGTACAAACAACTACCAAATGACATTAAAGAAATTTATTAATTTGTTAAATTTGAGTTCGACTCTGGACTTACTTTGGTACATTTATATACATATTTTAATTTTTACCCTCAACATTTGTAATAATTATTTATTGTATTATTTGTTCCAAAGCAGTGTTAATAATTTAATTCACTTACTTATTAAACTGATAAAGCTCCCTGACCGTAAACAACGCGACGGTGGTCTGTATTTTATTCTACGGGTGCAAAATAACACAGCGTATGCAGTTAATATGATATGACGTGCCTTCTAAGGAATCGAAGAAATACCATACCGTGTTAGGTATAACGACTGAATCAACAAGAATATATTAGGAAGACGTAAGTACATAGCTTCTTAGTATTTACTGAAAATACTATATAATGTAACATGATTATTAAAGGGTGAACTACTTTTTGGTATACTGCCTTTGCTTAATAAGGACCTGGTTTTGGGATGGCATAAATTCATGAGTTTTATTTTACTAAGATATTCAGAAGTTAATTGGACAATATATATTGTTAGGTAAATATAAAGTATTTTACTTTCTAATATTGTAACATAGTCCGATGATATAACTATAGATCAAAATAATCAAAAGAACTCTAAAACTTTACACTCGATTCATTTGAGATTTATTGCGATGTGGACGCTCACTATGTACGGATTTCCCAATATTTCCACAGGACGAAACTTACAGTAAAACAGCGAGGCTCAGCTAGAAGAGAAAGAAAGACGGTCTAATCGCAGAAAGCAATCTCCTATAAACAACCTGTATTGTAAAACATAAAAACCTACACAGTATTAACATATGCATGTATGCATACATATTCATAGATAGATATATAGTCATTCCTTAAGCGATTTTTGAAATGAAATAATTTAGACCGTCTAATATAAAAAGAAATATTGATTACTTTACCTTACAGCTAACAGGTATATCTTCATCTTTCAGTTCTTCGTTGTTAATCTTTAACGCAAATTTTTTCTTCATTTTCCTTATTTGTTCGATACCGTCGGCCTCTGGTATCTCCGTGTTGGTGCAAACAAAGCTGGTCGCCTCTTTAGTTACTGGATCCACCTCTAAACAGCCACTGGTTTTCATGTATATGAACTTGCCGCTCTTCGTCATAAGACGGTAATACGATTCACCCAATAAGCGGTGATGAACGTACACTGAAATTAATGAGTAATAAAACCTTTAAAAAAGTATTAAATGACATCTTGATACTTAATATACTCTCTATTTAATCTATTCTAATATATACTAGCAGGTCCTGCCATTAGTCGAACCCAAGACTTCCCTCTTAAATATTTACCGCGCATACCACTGCGCCACCGAGGTCGTTAAGTTAGAAGTTAGCCTAGACTAGCAAATTAATAAATTATTTGATTTGATATAACGTATTCAAAAGCTTTGTAATTCTAAATTTACGTAGGTGTACATACGAATGTCGAATTGATATTTTTTCTATCAAGGAGTTTTTATATCCGTTATAAAAGCTTTCAGTTGCTAAATAAAAACAATTATTTGAATTTTCTTTTATTTCTATAAATAGGTATCCATTAATGTTTTTCCTAAGGTGATTTTCGAGTGCTAATTAGTTTCGAACAGGGTAATTGGTACGGAATAAAGCTAATTATTTTGTTTTGTTTTTATTTTATTTTTAACAAGTTACCCCTTGATCGCAACCCCACCTGGTAATAAATGATGATGCAATCTAAGATGGAAGCGGGCTAACACTAACAGTAACTCGTTTTCAACTTTTCAGTGTTGCAACTTAGTGGAGACCGGTATGTTAAAGGGCGCGAGTACTACCTCTGTTCTTTTTTACTCGTATGCAAAAATGTTGTCAGTTTCTCAAGAATGTTTCATTTATATTCTGTCGTTTTGGTTTCAGTAGAGTTTCAGAGAATGGACGAATTAAGTCCTTCAACCGGGTTTTTTTTGATAATATATTATATGTGAAAACTAACAGACGCCCGCGACATCGCCCGTGTGGGTACTACCTTCCAAAAATACCAACAATAAAAAAATTTACATAATTCATTTTTTTTAATAAATGGGTATAACAAGCTATCCTCTTAAAGTATACATATGATCCTTCGCTGACGTTTTTGTATTCCTAATAAAGAGAAACAATTATTCTTCTACACGTGGTATCGTTATATACCAAATAGAAAAATCACCACCCATGAAATCTTCCAAAAAGCTATTATAATGTAAAGGAATTTATTTTTTATTTTTTGAATTATTTTTATAGTTAATAAATAATGTAAGATGAAAAAATTACCTGGCTAAGTTTGTTCTGAGCTCTTCTCGAACAAAGACACATTAGGAACCCTCGTAGCTTTAATTTTAAGTTTCCAACCATAAATAACTATCACCATTACTTTTACATAACCTAAAATTTGACGTTTCAAAATAAACATAAAGAATTTCTGCTGAATAAAGATATTTTTACTTTGACCTTGATGACTCTCAGGTGTTAATGATAGTGACCGGGAACGATGGCTTAAAGTGCTTTCTGAGACATGAGGGTGTGATACCACCAATTACGCAACTCCGTGTTGAGTTTTAAAAAATCTTAGAAGTAATTAATAACTTAAAAATCTTAATTCCAGCAGCTCCAGGATTACAAATTATGATTTAGAACAGAAAGTATTGGAATATCTTAAAGACAATATAAGTTAAGTAAAAGTAAGCGTACCTATGTATCTCCTATTTCGATTTAATCAATCATTTGAACAACGGGACATCCTGTATATCGCAGAGGAGTTTTGTGGGGCTAACTTTATAAGGGTATACAAAATTCCACTAGTTAAGAACACTGGCCAAAGGATCCAGGATTTCTCCAAAAAGGGAATTCACGAAAATACATTTTCGACCTTTGGATGAAAAGCGTGGGTGCGCGGGTGCCAAATCTATCGAGTGGCACAGATAGGTACTACGTGTTATAAGTAGTGCGCAAGGCTTGGATGCAACTAAACACTCACTTCACGGCTTGTGCAGTTCTGCCTAGCCCATTTTAGATAGATAGATAGATAAAATCTTTATTGCACACACAGAAAGAATAACAAATAGAATAATATATAAAACAATGATTAAATATGTACAAGGGCGGTCTTATCGCTGAAACGATTTTTAATATTATAAGCCACATTCGTAATGATTTTCAAACAAACGTCAACTGTCATTTATATGTTATCGATCACATTCCCAGGTCATGTAATCCCCGAGTTTGCAATATGAAATGTCGGTAAATACTATATTTAGTAAACAAATCCCATGTAAGATGGCGCTACAATGTAGTACATAGATCGGGATATGGGAAAGAGAAGCGACCTTTTGAAACTGAGACGCGCGCGGTCCGGCGAACAGCCGAAGCAACATCGCTGTACTCGCGTCGAATTAATAAGTACGTTATGTGTGGAATAAAGGAGTACAACATTGAATAGGCTCGCCAAATAGTTTTGGGAGTTCGTGGATATTTTGAACAAGAACGGAATATGTTTTGACGCATTGAAAAGGATGACACAGTTGGCTATGGATGGCATGCACTTCATAAAAGCTTACATGCACTGCCTATCCTTAGGACACATTATGAACTAGTAATTTCGGAAGGAATTTTCTATTTCATGTATAAAGTACCTTTAGTGCCTACACAAGTTATAAATCATGGGCACGCTACCGATCACATGTTTAGCATTGGTTTAATGAAATTGAAAGAAGCAAGAGATATGCAAGGATCGTGGCAAGTGGAAGGACGTGGTCTTTGCATACCCGTATTGGAATGAGGCGTATGTATGTATGTATGTATGTATGTACTTTGGCACGCGCTACAGCCTAAACCGCTGGACGGATTTTGACAAATGAGGTGTCGTTGATTTTGTCTTATTTGTGGTAGTGACATAGGTTATATAAATTTTTAAAAATGTCGGCTGTAAATGGGGGAAAATATTTTTTTTCTTATGTAATCAATATGGTTACAAATGGAAGGACGTAAAAAGACATTTCAAAATATATTTTTATCCTGCCATATTTATATTACTGTTTTAGCATAAAATATCAAAATGTGTATCAAGTGTACCCTCACATTTCTATACCAGAATCTAAAACTAAAAAAACTTATCATAAAAAAACCCCACTACTTTATTGAAGTAACGAACTGAAAAGAGAAAAACAAGTATCACTATATCGATATAAAATTTTAAATACTTTATTATGGTTATGCAGGCGGGCACAAACGTAGATATGGTATATCTTTCTTTGCCCGTAGTAGTGAATTGTTTGTCCCCGCCTGCATCACCATAAAGTATTAAACATTTTATATAGATATAGTGATACTTGTTTTTCTCTTTTCAGTTCATAACTTCAATAAAGCAGTTGGGATTTTTGTTTTCATAATAATTGAGAACAAGATGGAAGATAATTGAATGACATTTGATAGGAAAATGTACAAAAATATTCTCAGGTATTTATTTAGATGGTAAATGGTAATTTCTCCGTAAATTGTGTTTGCTGCGTTAATATCAATCTAAGCAGATTGGGGTAAATATAATACTATATTTTGTAAATAAAATATAGTATTACCTGCGGGTTACTTCAGCATAGGATGATGATGTTTCATTTTATAACTATCACTATCTATTGCAAATTAGCACACGTTTCACTGCGCAAATACCTTTTCCGCGGGAACAGCGGGATACAACGTGCCTATAAGATGTATTAGACTATCCTTACTAATCCTAACTAATATTATAAATGCGAAAGTAACTCTGTCTGACTGTCTCGCTCTCACGCTAAAACTACTGAACCGATTTGAATGAAATTTGGTACACAGATAGTCTAGAGCCTGAAAAAGGATGAAGGCTACTTTCAATTGCGAAAAAAGGGTTATAAAGGGGTTACAAGGGGGATGAAATGTTGTATGAAAGTATCGTTAGGATGCCGTAATAACTAATTACACGCGGACGTAGTCGCTGGCAAAAGATAGGAAAGCTATATCTGTGCCATATATTTTAATTTACATCAATTTTTAATGGTAGATAGGCTTGCACTCGACTACAAAAGCAGTGATAAGGTCTAAGTTGGAACGTGCTTTCCTAGAAAATGCCTATTCACTTTTACCTTTAAGATGTTTAGATTGTAGGTGGTAATGCCATTCACCCGTTTAACCGTTTCAAATATAATTATGTACTGTAGGAGCACGGTAATATTATATAAACTATGTATACAGTATTTTAACTCGGCCTATTTTTGAATTTAATCGCCTACAGCCGCACGGTACGTAAACATACTAGGGCTGTCGCCTCCAGCATTTTAATTACATTTGCTTACTTTGGTTTTCTATTTAGTTTTGTCACTGCGGCACAGCCGGGCCGTGTTGCATGTCGAGCACATACCGACTTCGAGGCGCAAAGTTATAGCTCGCGCTTCGACCGCTCGTATGAAGTTGGAAAACTGCTACTGCTACTCGTAAGTTATCAGCCAATAGGTATCCAACCTATTGGCTGGACTGCCAGTCAGTTTAATTGGAAATTTTAGTAGAAAGACCGGACACATCTTAAAGTTTATTATTATACATTATTCTACTACATAATTGGACATTATTATAAGTACAGATTTTCTGTCTCAGTAGTAATAGGTACTACAAAAAATCTTTTGTACAATGAAGCTTCTCCATTACTACCATAAGCCTTGCTAATGTCTATATTTAAACGTGTACGTACAACGATAACACGACTAGATTTTTACTATCGATGTTATTTAAATATCAATAAAAATCTCGGTACCGTATGAATACATTACATGTTAATAAACCACACAATAAGTTAAAAATACCATAAGCCTTGTTGAATTGCAAAAAATTAAAAAGCCTAATCGTAAACGGACAAGCTGAGCACCGTTTATTTTGGCCGGACATGCATTCAAAAAATCTAGACTTGCAATGAATATTCAGTAGCTTCTCGGTATTCGGCATATTTGGCTGCTTTTATTATATTCACCCAAATACCGAATATCTACATATTATTCGGCCGAATACCGAATACTTAAGTAATTTATTTTATTATAGAGAAATAATTCCTAAACGGAAAAAGTCGATTTACATTCATAATTTCCTTTCTTTTATAATAATTTCAGTAGTTATTGGTACATAACAGCCGAATGTGGTCTCTGCCTATCCCTACGGGAAGAAGGCGTGATGTTATGATTGTATGTATTTATGTATGGTAAATAATCATCTCCTGTATTAGAAAGGTTAAGGATTCTGTTTATTTGAATTTTAGTCGTAATCAAAATTTAAAAGGGTGCAGTTTTCTTTTACAATTATTTAAGTGGTCATTAGTAGTCAGCCTTCTGTACTAGAAAAGTTGAGAATTTTTCAAATTTCAAAATATTTCAAATATCCAGCCAGCTTTTGCCTAATATTCCGCTATTCGATCTACGACGAATATATTAGGTATACTTACTGCCGAATATACTATTCGTTGCAACGCTTCACATAGTGGTAACGATGCCAAAGGGCGAAGCGAATGTTGACGATATCAGAGATTCAAATACTGTTTTAATATTGAGCTACAAGATATCATGAAAACAAACACCTCGTTATTTAATGTTTATTTTATTGTATCTTCTTATCAAAGTACTGTGCATAAAATGATCAGTTATCCTTATATTAGAACTCACTGACATAGTTATCAACTCACAGCCCGAACAGATTAAACACTGGTTTCGCGACGGTCTAGCGCAGCAGCCTTATTAATTAACTAAAGGACGCACCTGTTTTTACCCGCGTAGTTCTCGTTACTGTTAGTAGTTTTTGCGTAAAAGAGTAACAAACATTCATCCATCCATACATACAAATTTTGCGTTTATAATACTAGAAGACGCCCGTGGTTTCGCCCGCGTAGTGCCCGTCCCCGTGAGAATTTCGGGATAAAATGTGGCCAATGTGTTATTTTGATATGTAAACTATATTGTTGTGAAGTGTCATCAAAATCCATTCGATAGTTTTTGCGTGAAAGAGTAGCAGACATTCATTCAACCATATAGGTATACATACAAACTTTCCCCTTTTAAATACATATTAGTAAGGATGATATGGAATATTTCATACAATAATAAGAAAGGACTTAAGAAGAAAACTTAAAAGAAAATTTCGTCCATTAGTTTTAGATTTATTATTTAATAGTAATTAAAGTATTTAAGTTAATATTGGCGTATGTATATCACGGATCTTAGACAGTCACTTTTAGTGACAGAGGAAACTCTCATATAGAAATTTGTATGTATAATCTTTTAATATATAAAATTTCCCTGTCACAATGTTAGTTACCGTACTCCTCCGAAACGGCTTTACCGATTTTTACCAAATTTTGTATGCGTATTCAGCAGTCCTGATAATCGGCTACTATCTAATTTTCATCTAAATTTTTTTTAAATTTCTAATTCAAAACAACATTTGTAATCTTTCATTTATTTATTTACATTTCTTTTTTAATTTTTTAACAATGACTATAAAAAAAAAAAACACTATAAAAATTTATAAAAAAATCCAGTCCGCTTCATGCGGGGCCTGGGGGTCCAAGCAGCCGGTGGTCAGGGCTCCAGAGTGAGGAACCTTCTCACAATACACGCCGTTTCAAGAACTACCGTTTAAGGTTTTTGACATATTACTTGTATATTATAAGAAAGGCTTAGACGATGTTGAGATTAAATGTGTGCGTTTTAGGCTTAATTCACATTGGCGCAGCAGACGTGAAGCGTCATGTTTTGTCCATAGCATACTCCTCTCTATGGGTACCAACCATAAGGTACAAAGGTATATTGATATTGAACCTCACAGCGATGCTCGTCGCTTGATTCTTAGTACAGGATCCGTGGCCTATTTTTTCACTTGATTACTATCAAGCTAATTTTCCGTGAGTAGCTTCATTTTGATAAGACGCCCAACAATTTGCTGTGCGAAAATTTTTGATTGTGGTAGCTAACAGAGGTAGCAATGATAAAATATGTCGATTTGATGATTCTTCAATATTTATTACTAACTGAATTGTTTTTATTAAATCTTAAGATAATTATCTAAATTATTTGAAAAAATATTTGTCCTACAAAATCTATGGTTTCATCAAAGAGTCCTCCCCCTCCAACATGTATTGATAACGAGATCACCAAAAATGATTACTAACCAGCTGATTTTTTTTTTATTACTTAGTTAATATATATATAATTTAACAGCCATATTGTCCTACAAATTTCGTGGTATGTTATCCCGGTTCCTACGCTTAAAAGTAGTAGTACAGATCATTGATGTAAAAATAATTACTATCAAGCTGAATCTTCGTGAATAGCGTCGTTTTAATGAGACGCCCAACAATTTCCTGTGCGAAAATTCTCGATAGTGGTAGCTAACAGAGGTAGCAATAATAAAATATGTCGATTTGATGATTCTCAAATATTAATTACTAACTGGATTGTTTTTCATTAAATCTTAAGATAATTATCTAAATTATTTGAAAAAATATTTGTCCTACAAAATCTATGGTTTGATCAAAAAGTCCTCCCCCTCCAACATGTATCGATAAGGAGATCACCAAAAATGATTACTAACCAGCTGATTTTTTTTTTACTTAGTTAATATTTATATAATGTAACGGTCATATTGTCCTACAAATTCCGTGGTACGTTGTCCCGGTCCTACGGTCAAAAGTAGTAGTACAGATCCTTGATGTAAAAATAGCGTGGTACGCTATTGCGGTGCTCCAATTGAATATATATTGGAAAGTCATGAAATTAAAAATCAATTTATTTCTCAAGCGTGCGAAAAAAATATGTTGACTTTTTGGTGGTTATTAATGAATTACTAGAATATCAAACTGAAATACTAAATCCTCCAGAAGCAGACATTCACTTAGTAGATGGATTTTATTTATTACATACGTTGAAGAACCTTCCAAACAAATATGATAAAATCTCGATGCATATATTAAAAATACTTATATATAATAGAAAAGAAGTACATATTATATTTGACAAATACAAAAAACCCAGTATTAAAGATTTTGAACATGATTTGAGAGGTGAAGAGGACACACAGTATGACGTAATACGTAAAGACTCTAATCGTCCTGCAGATTTCTGCAAATTATTGAGGAGCAACAACTTTAAAGAAAAATTTGTAGAATTTTTAATTGAAGATTGGACAAGGGACGAATTTATCACAGGAAAAACTGTTAAACTTAACTATGATCAATGTTACACTTATGAGGTGTCTAGTGAAAATAAAATAAAAAGAGTCATTGACTATAACCTTTTAGTATTTTAAAGAAAAATAAAAAATTTCAAGAGGCTTTTATTCAACTCCTACGGATTGAAAATACAGCATTAACAACATCGAATGAGGTATTTCAAATTATTGAAGAGTATGTATGCAGAGTGTATTCATTAAAAACAAAAAATGATATCAACAAAGGACGGTACGAGTTATTTGAAAAAGGATATAAATCAAAAAATGAAAATGAAGAAATTTTAAAACAAAAAATCGTAGGATATGATCCTTCCAGTTTGCCACCAACAAAAGAAGAATTGTTACAACAAATTAAAAGAACTGCATTTATCTGCAATGTATGGTGTAACGCACATATGCGGTGTCCCACGGAAAAATTGCCGGAAAATTTTGGATGGACAATAATTGATGGCAAATATGAATGGTTTGATGGTCCCCAAAGTCCATCTTTTAAAGAATTATCTTCTGAAATACAAGGTACCCTATTTATACTATTGTTGTTTATTGATTGATTATTCATTATTATATAATTTACTAAATTTTTTCATGTTATTACAGAGTCAGATATCACGAGTGAGGAAAGTGAAATAAATGAAGATGACAGCGATGTTAGTAGCGAAGATTATGAAGATTCATCAGATGAATATGATGAAGATTAATTTTTTAACCTACCAATTTTTGTACCTAATTTTCCTAAAAAATAAACTTATTTAAATTTTAAAAAAGATTTTTTCACTGTATCTTATGTTAGAAATAGGAAAACGAAAAAATTACAATTCTTGTCGGACTAGTGATACATACCTGTTTTTTTGTAGGACATTGTTTTATTTGGGCACTGAACACACTAACCTATTATGTAAAATTTTTGTCCTACAGTTAGTAATGAGAAAAATGGTCTTAGGGTATTGACAATTTCTGAGCGTAGGACCTAGATAACATACCACGAAATTTGTAGGACAATATGGCTGTTAAATTATATATATATTAACTAAGTAATAAAAAAAAAATCAGCTGGTTAGTAATCATTTTTGGTGATCTCGTTATCAATACATGTTGGAGGGGGAGGACTCTTTGATGAAACCATAGATTTTGTAGGACAAATATTTTTTCAAATAATTTAGATAATTATCTTAAGATTTAATAAAAACAATTCAGTTAGTAATAAATATTGAAGAATCATCAAATCGACATATTTTATCATTGCTACCTCTGTTAGCTACCACAATCAAAAATTTTCGCACAGGAAATTGTTGGGCGTCTTATCAAAATGAAGCTACTCACGGAAAATTAGCTTGATAGTAATCAAGTGAAAAAATAGGCCACGGATCCTGTACTACTATATTTGTATACCATTCTAGTTTTGACGGCTTCTGTAGCGCAGTGTTCTACGTGGATTTAAAAAATGGAGGTCCTGGGTTCGATTCCCGGTAGGGCCGATTGAGATTTACTGAATTGCTCCAGGTCTGGGAGCTGGGAGGCCATAGACGTGGCTAGGTACCACTAGCTATTTAGCCTTCCGGTACGAAGTCTTGTAGAAACCGAAGGGGTGTGGATAATATTCTACTCCTAGCAAGTTAGCCCGCTTCTGCCTTAGATTACATCATCACTTAACACCAAGTGTGATTTCAGTCAAGGGCTTACTTGTGGTAAATAAATAACAAAGCTTTATACTGAACCAATAAACAATATCTCAATTAGCCCAGCAGGAGATCAAACCCTGGCCATCAAAGCCGCATACTAGGCTTATATGTTGATAGATACAGGGTGGAAATTTGTAACACGTGTTAGTGATTCGTTGATGATTCAAGTAAAGCTTTAAGACCTTATATCCCACTAAGGTTATTATATAATTATTCGTGCTATATTTAGTTCATTAAGTAATCAATCTAAACTTAATGTAATAAAATGGGAGACATGCATATATTATTATGAAATCAGTGCATTCTTATACTAGATATATTATAGTACAGTAGGTCACACTGAAAGTTTAGATTTGTAACTTTGTTTAATTAATAGAAGATATCCGGTAGGTGGTAGTACAAAAAATACTGTAATGCTAGGGCATTAGAGTTTTAGATGAGTGTTTGTATACTGAAACAAGTATTAATCTTAAAAAAAGTATTAATCTCTTGTGTTCCTGAGTATTTCGTAAACTCAAAATTTGTATACCCAATCAGATTTGAGCTCGGAAAATCAAGAGGTTTTTAAGACAGTGGTGGATTTTAGTGACGTTTCAGTATTCGAGTAAAAACACGTAAAATAGTAGGGACATATGTTTATACGTTCCTTCGATTTAACTTTTTATATTTTTTAAATTTTCCAAACCAATTAAACGTATAGTACCTACTTTTTGAGCTTACATTGACGTGGGAAACAAATATCACTAAAGACCATACATTAAAAGTGAACAAGTATTATTGGTTAGTTTGTATGCAGTAGAAGTGGATGCGAAACATATATCAGCAAAATCTCTCTATAACCTGCTCGAAGAGCTTGGCCTAATTAGGACTGTAGAATCCTACCAGGTTTGGTTGGACAGGAAGAATAATTCGGGCAGAAAAGGCGAGCGTTGTCCGATCACAAAGGGTACCCTTAAGTCCGTGACGCAAGTCTTGGACTCTGTTCGGCGTTTTTCTCACTGGCACACGACGGAATAAGATATTCGTCTCACACCCCACTGCCTCGTTGGTCAAGTGATAAGCCTACCCAGCTGCAGATCATACTGCGGGTCCATGTCTTGAGTCGAGATTAGAAATATCTATTGAGCTTTCATCACAGACAAATCCCTCGACTTCTCCAAAGAGGTGACCGTAGTACAACCAAGAAACGTTATTGCATTACATCAGCATGGTGGATATAAGCTCTATGATCCATCTTAATCTCAATTTCATCAGTCTATGTGGATCCGCCATCAAACCGATTAGTAGATTGCACTAAGGTACGATGTTATTGTTCGCTTTTTAGTGTAATAAATCTAGGAACTCGATACGTTTTTCATTAAAAAGATTTTTCCATAGGTTACAATTAGGATGGGGGCAACTATGTAACTATGTTATTTGATAGATGAAGAGACAGGTATTCCTTCATTCCATTAAGTCAATCCGTCAATATTAAATATCTAAACTAATATCTTGACTTATGCACACCTATAATGATTATTATTGAATGGGTTTCGACTGTTGCAGTACATGTTGTGGTTGCTTTCTACACTGGATTAAATTGTATTTTTGTATGTTGTATTTGTATTTTTCTTTTCAGTTGATTTTCAGGTAATCCGGTATTCTTCTTTTTTAATTTATTGTATTATTTCAGAATTTTAAGTTACGATTCTTAGTTATGTCATTATTATACACTACATAGCTTTAGTTGAATATTTACACTTGAAAGTTCATGAACCATAAACTACCCAATCTACCGTACTCGCGTATTTTTACTAGAGGATGACGCGTAGTCCCGTTCCCATTGAAATTGTAATTTAATTAATTATTAAGATTTAGGGTAAAATGAAGCCTATGTTTTATTCTGATATGTAAGCTATATTATTGTGAAGTTTCATCAAAATCTATTTAGTATTTTTCTCATTGCACTTTTACTTGTCGCGATATATCATTTTGAAATCTTCATGATGAGCCCTTGAATTAAATTTAATACCCATATTGCAGTATTCTAATTATTCTAATTTATTTTTGGTTAACTTGAAACTAGGCGTCTCACAATCGTCACTGTTGGAGGTCCAGCAAATTAAAAATTTTAAATATAAGATGAGAAAGCTTAGCTCAATAGAGACGAAAAGAAAAATAGAAGAGAAAATATTTTTTTTCCATATCTTAATAATTTTTTTTATTCATTACAAGTTAGCCCTTGACTGCTAATTGTAAGCACCTAATAGTAAGTGATGGATGCAATCTAAGATGGAAGCGGGTTAAGTTGTTAGGAGTAGGATAATATCCACACCCTTTCGATTTTTACACGACATCGTAACAGAGCGCTAAATCGCTTGGCGGTACCTACCTCTTTGTCGGTAAGGTCAAAATAACTATACAATGTTTCGTGAGGTGACGCTAGTTGTATGTGGACAACTTTATATAATGATGAACCGACACGGGAATTTAGTGAAATAATTTTTATTGCTGGGGTCCCACAAATAGATCACACCAAGTCCTGATGATAGCGACTACAAAAGATCCAAAAAGGTCAAAGTGCCGCTATGGCGGACTTCACCTCACCATACTAAGTCTTGGTGCCCATTTCGACTTATGGCTTACAGCTGTGGGGCTGTACCAAAAAGATCAATATTGTAAAACGTTTCCTTTAAGTACCTATTCAGGAATATGGTCATCGCACCGTGGTACGTTAAAATGATGCTATTTACCGGGATTTGTGAATTGAATAATTTTTTTATAAGAAATAATCACGCTTTTGAACAAGTTCTCTCCTGATGGTAAGTGTAGATGTGGTCTTAGGTGGGTGTTTAGAAGATGCCTCTACTAAGTTACTAATTAGCGTAATGATCGTAATTAAATTGGGTGTCTTAATTAATGGCACTGTTTAACAGAGGAAAATATCTTTCGTAGGATTGGGTGTACTCTTCTACAACCAACCCAATTCAGTTTTAGATCTGCCATTGCATAAGTTTAAACAATGTATTAAAACTCACTTACCGAGTCAGGGTTATTATACTATTGATGAATTTTTTAAATGATAAAGATGTTCAAAGGCAATTGGATCGGCTTTTAACTTCACACAGGAAGTGAAATAAATAACTTTATGTAACAACACACTTAATATTGTAAAATAGATAATATTATAAAAAGAGTAACTGCTGAGTTTCTTGTCGCCTTTTCTCAACAGGGCCTGCCTTCCGAGCCGGTGGTAGAGTCACTACAAATAGTCCAATTTGACGTTTCAAAAGTGCTTATATTAAGCCTTGAAACTACTATACTACTAACTACTATACTTGAAACGAATTTGAATTTGAAATTTGAAAAAAAGGACCTATGTTATTGATATAGCTTCGTCTCGTTTTGATACAGTTGCGTAGCAGAGTTTTGCCGACAACTAGTTTATCAAAATTTCTGGTGTGAAAAAGTGTAACCTAGTGGATCTAAATTGATGCATATTATTCAATGTTTCTCAATAAAATGCAGCACTACGAGAGCAATTATTTGGGTATTTACAATCAAGTCATTTAGCGTGACGTCATTGTTGACTAGAAACTCAATTCAGAGTATTATTATTTTTACTATACTAAAATGACATAAATAAAGTTGCTTACATGAAAAATGAGCATCTCAAAACTTTAAATGCGACCCACGTAAGACTATATAGTGAATTACTGAATTTTAAAAATATCTTATAAAGGTTAACTTACTTTTTTAAAAAACTATCACCAATTTTGAATGCTGAAAAGTATAATTATTTTTTATTAGTATATAATACAACTGATTTACAAGTTTTGTTAATATTTGCATGTTTCGCCTGTTTACTTAAAGATATAATCAACTTTTGCAATAGACATATACTAAGGGTACATTTTCATAGTAGTAGATAAGGATATAATAATAATTTTTTCTTTAAATTATAATTAAATGCAATTATTAAGGAGATTCAAATTTTTATGTATCATTGAAATTGTTAATGAGTCGTAATAGGTACTTGTGGCAGGAACGTAAATCCATATAAAATATATAATATTTGAAACAGTGCTTTTAATCAAAACATCAGTAGGTATAGTAATTATGAATATGAATTTTAAAAACATTAGGCTGCAATGCGCAATAGCAAGTAGGTACTATATTCAGTAGCGTGTAGTACAGTGTGGCTAGTGTGAGATTTTACCGCGTCGATACCGAAAACAGTAAACGCAAATTTTATATGGAATAGGAGTAGCGCCATCTAGTAATAGCGAGAGTAAACGCTTTTTTTTAGTATATAAATTGATGTTACGAGTGAGTACGTTTTTACGCAGTCGCTCGGTGAAAACTCGCACTTGCCCCAGAGAACATTAAAGTATCTTTGACTTTATAGATTAAATACGACATTAACAATAGTAAATATTATTTATAGTAATTGATATTATTTTTTTTATAAATTTATAATAGTTTTTTTGTAATTTTTTGTATTGTTGAAAATTTAAAGAATAAATTGTAAATAAATAAATGATAGAAAAAAATAATATAAAATACAATAATAATTCAATGAAATATGGCCTATGTGTTATTCTGCTATGTGAAGTTTAATCAAAATGTTTCACACAAAACTTTCGCCTTTATAATATTAACAAGAATCACAGGCACAGCCAGTTTTTGAACAATTATTAATGTCAATTTTGTCTTATTGTAAGCACGCATTTTAAATGATAAATATAATGAAGTATGGCTATAATCATCGTCATCATTATTAGCCTATTAACGGCCCACTACAGGGCCAGGCCTCCCTCCTTATAGGAGAGGGGATATGGGGCGTACACCCACCACGCTGCTCCAATGCGGGTTGGCGGGCTTAGGGTGATAATGTTTCATTTATTAACGATCACTATCAGATGTTGATAATAGTGGCCGGGACCGACGGCTTAACGTGCTCTCCGAGGCACGGGGTAGTAACACCACCAACTTCCAAACTCCGGGCTTGGAATGAAAAAGCTTAGAATTATTCTATGACTCGACCCAGGAATCGAACCCAGGACCTCGTGATCGAAGCCGCATAGGCTAACCACTAGACCAGCGAGGAAGTATGGCTATAGGTATTGCTAATTGATAAAATTATAGGAGGTGCCTAATTTTTTCTTAATTATTATTGACGATAAGTAAGACCTTGACTGCATTCACACCTGATGGTAAGTGATGATGCAATGCATGCAATAAGATGAAAGCGAGCTAACTTGTTAGCAGTAGGATGACATCCTCAACCTTTTCTTTTCTACATGACATCGTACCGGAATGCTAAAGCGCGTAATTGGATTCAGCCGTAGCCAATTACGCGCCTTCCCTCAGCCAGACCTGTACTAATAAAGGAAATCCCAATCAACCCAGCAGGGAATCGAACCCAGAACCTGTATAGGTACCCCGCGCTGCCGAAGACGTTATTATTTTCCCACTCCTATCAGAATCAAGCCACGGGGCATGTGAAACCCTATATAGATACCTACTTGAACTATGCTGAGATTATATGTAGGTACTAAAACAAGGAGAGAGCATATTATTAAAAAATACTGAATAAATAAAAACAATATTTAGAACCTATTTCTTTGGCTGGTGGGAGCTTACGGTTGTGGGTAGTTATCACTCTACCGTCAATGACTACCACTAAGCGATTTAGCGTTCCGGTACGATGTCGAGTAGAAACCGAAGGGTTTTGGATTCAATATAAAGTTAGCCTGCTTCCATCTTAAATTGCATCATCACTTAACATCAGTGATTGTAGTCAAGGGCTGACTTGAAATAAATTAAAAAGAAGTTACAAATTATGATTAAAGTAATATTTGAAGCATGCAAAATGATTCTAGTTTCTAGATTATTTAGGCATTTTTTTTTAAATATGACCATCTATAAATTGTATAAAATCGCAGTAAGCGGTTTTTTTTACCTTCTGAGTTTATCTGCGATCAGTAAGGCACTATTAGCTGATGTGATGATGTTGATGATCGTTTCAGTAAGCGGAAACTGTACACCGTCATTAGATTTTCATACACATTCGCCGAGCAAAAGAGAAACAAATTAATTTGTTACAACGCAAGCAAAATTTTGGCGGGAAATAACAATTTTAATCTTTGAAAATGTTTAGAAAACATATTTCCATAGTATACGCAATTCGCTGAATGCAACGCAGTTAATTAATTACTAATATCTGGTATAAAATTAGTTTACCTTGGCGTTAAAAGGTACTTTTCTGCTGAATAAGTGTCCGCTATATATCACTTATCTCTTTTTGAAACGGATACAAAGAATGTTTCCTCGCAATTTTCACGAGCGCGCCAGACCTATGTACACGGGAAACTGAAGGACGATTTCCTACAGAACGAGACATCTAATTTCCATAAGCGCCACTGTGTTAAGTTCGATCATATCGTATCGAGAATTCTCGAATAAGAATTTACATAATAATAAATATAGCATGTTGTTATAATGGTTAACCCCGCATTAGCATTTGAGTAAAGGATGGTTTAAAATTATATGAAGCTCAGGACAGGTCATTGTACCTTGGCTGAAATTAAATAATATAAAATATTAAAGTATTCAAGACTACGCAAATAATCGAATTCACTTTTAATTTAGATAATAATATTTATTTAATTCCATTTATGCACTTATTTTATTTTAATAATATCCTTATATTTTTGTCATTTCAATAGTATATAGTACAAGACTGGGCCTGAAATGAACCATCTCTTTTAGTATTCTATTTGGCGTGAAAACTTAACGGAACTTAAGGAATCTAATATTCCTGTGATTTATGATATACTATGTCGATGATAAGCGAAATATGGAACGACTCATGACGAAATCTACAATCTCAAATGGTTTAAAATTTAGTGTACATTTTGAAACATATAGAGTGACAATAAAGAAATTTGGCCCCTTGAAAATATACGTGGTTAAGAGAGAGATTGTTATATTACGTACCAACAAATAATTATAACTTAATTGAATAATTAAGCGCGGCTGCGTAAAATAAGTAGACAATCCGGAATTTAACTTACGTCTTTTTACAAGTGCAACGATTAATAATATAACTATGTTACCCCCACAAATGTATATATGACAAATCGAATGATAATACCTCTAAATTTCGATAACAAAGAATAGTCGTCTAAAGAACATTTAACCTTAAGAAAATTAAACTTAAAGTCACTATCGCTTTAATATTGCAATTTTTTAAATACTGTTAACGTTACTACCTTTGTTTTGATCGCGTGTATCTCGTTGGCAGCTTTGCGTCGCGTCAGGACACCTCGTTATATAAGCGCTGGGCGGTGTTTTGTTACCACGCCCAGACTTGGCTAGCAACAAGTAGGTAAATACGATACGATTTTTCAATGTGTCAAAGTGAGTTTGTTCCGATCAAGATGAGGTCCAGAGATAGGGTCCCGGGATTGCGCAAATAGTTAAAATACTTAGAGGTTCTTGCTGTCTATTTTTCAATGTAAAGCCAATTGACAAGTTTTGTTACAGAGTGGTATGTAGAGTAAAATTAAAATCTCTACATTTTATTCAAATTAATTATAATAAGAACTTTGGAACACAGAAGAATGTGTAAAAACATAAAGAAAGGGCTCGTTAGAACTTAAGTCTGCTCAATTTTTCTCTATAGCTCCGAAAATTGGACGATAAAGCCTTAGACAGAAAGAAGATGCCGTGAACCGGCAGTGGGACAAATATCTCGATACTGAAGCAACTTTGCGTTAACAGGATATATATTATCAAAGGATTCTGAGTTACTTTGATCACATTGCCAGCCGCTTTCCCGTTAACTTAGATGAGTTAATAGTGGTGAGCAAGAGCTGGATTATTCGCTAACTTTATGACATTTGAAAAGTAAAATCTACAAACTAAAACTAGGTATAATCCGAGCAAAATGAGAATGGGTTAATACCTTTTGGTACAGAGGCGTGCGCATACCGACGGCCGACTGTAGGCTAAGTAGGTATGCAAACTTGCATTGAATTAAAATAATGAGTGAATAAAGAAGTAAAGTTTGAATAGTCAATCACGCGAAATAGTTCTGACAGTTAATAGATATTTTGATCATGGCTTTGGATGACGACATTGTGATTTTGAAATGATATTGTCTACGATTGCGATTTGGCTTTTGGTTTAAATTAATAAAAAATTTTAATAATTGCAAAATAATATACCTAAATATTATAATAATATAAATTAAAAATTTAAACATCCTCTTCGCAAAAATGCTTAAATAAAGAAACACAGCTATAGAGACAAATGCACTCAAACGTTAAGACGTCACGGTAGCCTGCAAAACCGACCCTGTATTGCTCTTCCAAATAACGCCGTCTAATCAGCCTGGTTTAAGTAGTTGGTGCGAGACGGAAATGCCTGAATATATTTCCCAGCGCTAAAAAATGGTCATCATGACCGTATTGCAAGATAAATATAACCTTCAAGGTAACTTTTCATTGAAACTAATCTATTGAACTCATGTACGATATGTCCGTGAGTTTTCCAAGAGCTGGGTACTCTGGAAACCGCAGCATCAGTTCGAACTCATCAATTAATTGTCATTTAATAGACACACACACGCACATAAAAATAATTACAACATGAAACGTTTTTCTGTATTTTTCTTGCCCAAGGACAGATTGTGGAAATAACTTTTTATTAATAATTTAATAAAGAATTATTATAACTTAATAAAAAATTGCTAATTTTAATTATAGGTGCTATCTGTCTCAGTAAAAAATAGCAATATTTTCTAATAAACAATTTGCTTTTCAGAATTTCTCAACTTCAAATTGATGCTATAAAATTATAATAAATTTATTTAGAACCGGAATAAACTTCTGCCATTGGTGTGTTTCTATAAAGTATATAAGTATAGTTTTAATAAAGTATATATTTTAAATATCAAGTTTTGATAGTTTTTGTCGCTTTTACACTGGATTTAAGTTTTTTTACGCTGAGTAAACTTAAACGATAAAAAGTAACTTAAACGACCAATATAAGTATCAAATAAATATGAAGTAGGTAGCATATTGACTAATAACCCAGTAGAGTGTAGAAAGAGGCTTAGCGAAATTAAAAAAAATCTTTTCTAAGCTAGCCCTCGTCTGAACGAGCTACTTAAATTAAAAAACAGCCACATGAAAATTATCGCCAAATAACAAATTCGCAGAGCTATCATAGTTTTGCTTATACCTATTCATAAAGCTTAAATATTTATCATGACTTCATTCGCGTGGAAATAAGATTTTTCGAAAATCAAAAAAATAAATATATAATCATACAGAAATATTTAAGAAAAGCTCGATTCTCCACACAAAACTTTTTTTTAATTTTACTAATACACGTAACTGAAGTCACGATCGTCTAATGCACATTTACTCACATTTTGATCATAAGGGCCGATGCACACCACGTTATTTTCTTCCACCAGCACAGTTCTGTCGCACAAATTTACTTCACGCTATCTTAAACCTGAACACGCGTGCATACATTCTGAGCTATATTGTCTGCGCGTCACAGTCGACGAACTTCTAACCTGACGTGCTTATCCAAAGCGGTCGTCAACTTGTTTAAAAAATGATGATGTGTATAGTCCCTTAGACTAAACAAAAGATAAAAAAAAAGATGAACTTACTTTCACGCAAAGCCACAATCACCCATCTGACGTCATCACGATGCATAAAGTTCATAGCATTGACTCCCATCACCTCGTGTATCATGTAGCCCGTGATGAGCGAAATGCGCTGCTCACACTGGATTATACTGCCATCAATAGAGTGACGGGTACGGTATTCCATTGAGAAGAACTCAATCCTGCTCTCAGATACAAACGTCTCTACGACTGGGCGGACCACGCCAATGAACACCTGCGGACAAAGGAGATGTAAATGATGATGCGTGGTGAATTTATAAGACGGTCTTTGATTTTCTTCATTGGTCCAAGTTTGGCTGGCAAAAGGCTTTAGCCGTGGCTAATTACAACGACTTGCCAATACCTCCGGCAGCCAGGGGCATAGATTTCATCCTACTCCTTACACGTTAGTCCGCTTCTAACTTGTGATTGCATTAAAACCTTGTAAATGCAACTAGCCCTGATAATGACACTGAAAGTTTGACAGAATGATGCCCTTAATAGACATTCATTTTATTCATTTCATTGGCCTTAATTCTGCAATTTTTCCTTATATAGCTTAATTTTGAGTCTCGGTGCATAACTTATCTAATTTTATTTAGTAGATTCAGTAGTACTCACGATATCATTGCCACTGGCATATGGGTTGTTTCCTCGAGATCGGACGCGGCGACCGCTTTGCACAACTCTGTCCTCAAAGACCCCTGCGCGGTCGGCTTTACGGAAGCTTCCTTCAATGTGACAAGTTAGATACTGCACAGGATCTGAACGCGACTGCCTCTGTTTCTTGAACCTATAAACAAAGTCATACCTTTATCTTAATCTTTATTAGTTATATTAAAATTTTTTGTAGTTCTTAACAATGTTGATTTTTAACATAAATTATATAAAAAGAAACACTATTAAAAGTTATAAAAAAAAACTCTGTTCATACATCATTTTTATTTTTATCTACAGAATTCCTCCTTTTAGGAGACGGAAAGTCTTTCATTTGTTCTATAACAGAAAGAATTCTCATCATTTATTAGAACTCTATCAGTGAAGACCATAGGTTAATAATAAGTCTTATTGCGCTAGACGAAACTGATGTCTATACTGTGATAAATACGTTTAGCATCTGAGCACCAGCTCTCCTTTGGAGCGGAGCGTTTTTCGTGAAATTTTTCATACAATCACTCGTTAACAGTCAACCAACCTAATCACAAAAGCTCGTTTCTCATTTTTCAAAGCGTCAGCCACTTTCTCAGCGTTATTATCTTCCTTAGACAGGAAAAGCTCTCCGTTGGTGGTCAATTTGCAACACCTTGGGAATAAATTTTGCTTCAACCGCTCATGGTCGTCTGGGTGGATGATGCTGTAGAGATTCTGGCCCAGTAGCTCAGCCTTGAGACAAAAATTAATTATTTAAAATAAAATGTAACAAAAATAACTCAATGCATTTCGTTATAGAGTAACGCCTCTTTATATATCTCTGTGCAAAACAAAATTAAAAACTTTTACAATAACTAAAAATACCCTTTTTGTAATTTTATAAAACACGGAATCTTCGAAGATCAATAAGTATATGAACGTGTATAAGAATAAGCCTGTTGTGTGTTAGATTTTTAAGATTCTTCTTGATTATAATGTGTTCTAATAATTGTGTGTTATAATTATATTATATGACTATTTAGATATTATAAATATTGTGGATTCTGATTAATCAACCCGACTTTCGAAGCGTATAAACATTATTTTGTGGTTGATTGTGAGTTTGTGACAGAACTGTCACACCTGGCTATGTAACGCTCGTTAGTGTTAATTTGACTAAAGGAGTGAGAATATTAACTTTGTGAATATAGAACAAACAAAATAAATATCTTAATTAGCATTAATACTTTCGCCTTGGGGAAATTTTTACTTTTATTATCGTTTCAGAATTGTGCGGCATTAAGTAGACACATTAACTACACACTTTTATATTAAGTAGGTATATATCTCACCTCAGTATATCCCAAGTATTCTTGAATATTAGGCGATACAACCACCAGAAGTCCTTTGTATGTGCTCGTAATGAGGAAACCTTTCATAGTTTTCATAATAGTCTCGGTGAAACTCTTGCTGAAGTTATGTTTTACCAGCGTAGTTTTTCCGAACACTGTAACAATTAAAAATATAATAGTACAAATAAGTAGTGTAACCCGTGCTCTACCCTATGTTTCCTACATCGATAGCGTTATTAGCAGAGCATCTAAGATGTTAGAACTAGAATACGCCCGCGGTCTCACCTGCATAGTTCTCGTCCCCGTAGCAACTTCATATATATTTGTTATTTTGTTATGTGAGCTATATTGTCGTAAAGTTTCATCTAAATCCATTTAGTAACTTTTGCGTGAAAGAATAGCAAACATCTATCCTTACATACAAGCTTTCGTCTTTATAATATTCGTAAGGATAGAAAACAAATAAATTTTTTCTTTTTCTACTTTCACTTTATATGGCCAAGATATACCACTTTGAAATCTTCATGATGAGCCCTTGAATTAAATTTAATACCCATATTGGAGTTTTTAAAAAAATAATTCTTATACTTTAAACTAGGCGTCTCACAATTGCCATTGTCGGATATACATACGAACTTTTGCCTTTATAGTAAGGATGGCAAAGAATTTACAAAGCCCAGCACGAAAATGCTACTGTACAAATCTCTAGTGCATTTCCTTGCACTTGCAAGAGAAGAAGCAAAAGGTTAAAATGCTATGTAGAACGTCTAAAGGTTTTATTTAGTATGGATTCTCTGCCCATCACTTTAAAAGTTTTAAATTTAACGTACCCAGATAATTTAAAAAAGAAAGACTTTAGGTACTTCTTTGTCCACCCTGATCACCAGTTATGGGTGCAAACTCGCCAATGTCAAGAATGTTGAAATAATACAATCAGTTTTTTAGATATAAATAGCGGGTCTCTATTCAAATTCAGGAAGGAGATGCTTGTGGCTTTTTATATTTTATTGTTGTTTAATATAGGCTAATTAAACAACAATAAAATATATAGTATATGTCATATACAGTATATACAGTACGCGTGAATATATACAGTATAAAGAATTATACTGTTTATATTCACGTTTATTATATTAATATTGTGTAAAACTGTTTGTAAGTTAATTTTGTAACTAAATTAGATTGTTTGTGTGTATTTTTATTGATAAGCGCATGTAGGGTTGACCTATAAGTTGCCAAACATTTTGTCTGGATATCTTTTAGCAAGTGGCCAAATATTTTGTCTGGATATCTTTTAGCATAACATGAAAACACACTAATAATTTTTGAAAGCAAAATTTTGTGAGTATGTATGTTTGTTACTTCTTAAAGGTTCAACTAATACCTGACTAGACCTAGTACCCTGGATTAAAATATAGGCTAACTTTTAGTCGATATTCCAATAGGAACCGAAACTACGCGTGTGAAACCGCTGGTATAAGCTAGTATTACATGGTTTATAATCTTAATTGATCTGCCTTTCGAACCGGAGGTAGAGTCACTACGTACCTGCTGACAGACTTGACGATTCAAAAGTGCTGGTAAAAAGCCTACTTGAAATAAATTATTTTGAATAAGAAATGTAAGGTTGTTTTTTTACCAAGTAAATGAAAAAAAAGTTCTCTGTAAATTATGCGCTCAAACCGAATATAATAATATATTCTTTAATGTTATTTGTTTACTTAAAGCTAAAATTTAAATAATATCTGCAATCTACATTGGCTTAGGGCGTAGCTTAAATATCACTTTACTTTGGATAAGGTTCTCAGGATTTCTTGGAAAGGGGACTGCTAAGATTCAACGTATAACAGCAAGCCTCGAAACCGCTAACTACTTAGGGGATGGGCCGAATGTGCCTACTCGTAATACGTTAAGTTCACGCCTCCTCTAGCCCTTGTAATTCAAACTACACTTGCTGAACATTGTTGCGTTCTGAATCTAATGTTGGATCATTGCAATGTAATACGACTGTTATTGAAAATGCACTTTATTATAACATTCATATTATTAGCAATTAGTTTATGTAGCGCCTAGTAGGTATAAGCTTCAGAGTTATTGTAAACTAATTCGGATTTACTAAATTCTACGAAGCTAAAACGCCAAACTTTGCTATTTGTTTATAATTTGGATTAGTTTAGTAAAATGTTTGGAAATATCAAATGTAATGCTTATTTTGTAGCATTGAACGCTTGTTCTGTTTAACTAAAATTCACGTTCAATGGATATCATTTTCGGATTCGTAGTATAATTTCCGTTATAAACAGGGCATAGCATATTATAACCAGGGGTTGTAGCGTTATTTTATAAACATGTTTCTATAACCAACTTGAAAGTTCCCTGCATCCCGTGAGTTTCAAATTCGTTTTTATGTCTCGTAGTCTATGGTATAGACAGAGGGACGAACTCGGAAAACATATTGTCGTTATAAGAATATCGATTCAGAATAAACTTATATTTAAAAATGATATTTAAAAAGAAAAAAAAATGATATATAATATTTGTTTATTACTAATGACATACAAATGTTAAAAATTAAATGAATTTATAGTTAGAGGTTATAAACGAAACTATCTAACGGTACGTAAATAAAAATCACGGATTATTCCTTTAATAGATATTAGACAAAATAAATAAATAATTTATCATTTTTGAACCTTTTGAATGAGAAAGCTATAGATCATTTGATCATTTGAAATCCTTGGACCCCCATAAGATAGCTATCATTGCTACGCCGGTGATACATTAGCCCTATTGTATAATAAAATACGTTGATTGTAATGATTAAATGATAAAATAATTGCAGTTAAGGTTGGAACATTGATAAGTGAGTGGAATAACTAAGTGACAGAATACTGTGATAAGAGAGCAGTATAGTATAGAAGATGATTTTGAGGTTTGGTCATGTAGACAGAATGAATGAAAAGAGACTTATGATGAGATGAAAGGGATTTGTATGGCGAGACTAAATGAGAATGATGGAAGGCGAAGACCAAGGCGAACTTTCCTGGGTCAAATTCAGGTCATTCTGATTAAAGGCCAGGTTAAAAGTACCCTTAACCGACGTACTTGTATGATGCAAAGATCGTGGCAACTGGAAGGACATGGTCTCTGCCTACCTCTATGGTAGGGTATATATGTAATAATAATTTCGAGTACAAAAGATCCAAAACGATCGATCCTTTTGGATCTTTTGTATCCGCTATGGCGGGCCTCACCATACTAATAATAATCTATATAAAATAAAAAAAATATTTTTTAAGTTGTAAAAAGAATTTAAAATAAATAAATGAAAGTAATAAAAAATGTACGTATGTATCCTGACAATTATCATAAATATAAATTTTATGGATTTTTAAAACGAGGAGCCTGTTTATTTTTACACAAGCTGTCCTTATAAAGATCATAGCTCATTACATACACCCGGAACCCGACCCGCACCGCCTCGTCGCTAGGCGTTTACTAGTTGTCGACAGGTGGACGCCGCGTTGTTATCGGGTGGACCTCGCGTGGTCAACAAGTGGACCTCGCGTCGTCAACAAGTGGGCCGCGCGTCGTCAACGAGTGGATCTCATGTGATCATCGAATTTAAATGTAGTCTACCAGCCTTTGGCCCTAGGTGTGCTTTGAGTAGTTTGAGTGTGTTTTGAGTCGGTTCAATTTTTTTGCTAAAAAGTTTTATTTATATTTGCTTGGAATAGAGTAAAGTTAAGTACGTAAAAACTAAAAATTAGTTTATTTTAAACAAAAACAAAAAATGTTATGTACATACTTATAGGAAACAAATTTTCAGTCTTAATTACGCATAAAACTTTTCTGCGTTAACCTCGGTAAATCGAATGCAAATTGCGCTTAAAAACTTATCTAAATTCTTAAGTATTTAAACACGGACGGCCGAGTGGCGCGGTGGGTAGTGATCCTGCTTCTGCGTCCTAGGCTGTGGGTTCGATTCCCAGCGAGCTATTACCCACCCGTGGACCGCGCGTTGACGCCTCGTGAGCGAGGCGATCGGGTGATAATACATAGTTGATTTAGTAGGCGCATGCCCATACAAAGAATACTAACCACTCGAGGCGAGGCGGTGCGGGTCGGGTCCCGGGTGTATGTAATGAGCTATGATCTTTAGACTTCTTAACTCCTTGATTAATATTCACTGCGACGTTATACCGTGAGTCATAATATACACCTACGAGTAACTGCAAGTAGCAAGAATACAAGTAGTGTATCCTAAACATAAGCGTAGTAATATTTACAACTGTATTCCATATTGCGTTTCTTTTAGCTGTATGATTTTTATATCCCTTTTTAGTTTGGGTTTATTTGGATTTAAAGAGCAACTGGTCTCCAGAAAGAGTAAGAGGAACAAGTGCTAACTTTTCTGAATTTTTTAATATTGACGCGATAAATGTGTTTATTTAACTCTGCAGTCATTACCTAGTTATATAGTCTAGTCAAAAAATACGAACAAGGTGTCATTCCACTCAGATTAAAATATTAATTATTCTTTACATATAATAAAAAAAAATTATAAAAGACTTATACACACCGCGTATACCATCGCAAATATTAGTGGTAGTATGGCACTGATTTCATAGATATGCTTAAGTAAATTAAAGAAACTAAATGACGTGGTTCTATTTTTTATAGTGCGTTTTGTAGTTGGTTAATTTTTTTATATTTTTTTTTATTTGTTATCGCAACTGTTATGTGTCTGCTGTAGCCCTGGCAACGCCCATATACTCGTAACTTCCTAACAACAAGGCTGTATGTTTGCTGAGCAATGTATTAGTGTACACATGGTTTTGTACACAACGACAAGATAGCATCTGTCTGAGATCTCACTATGATTATTTAATGATGATGTAGTCACTACAATAGTCTAAGATAATTGAGCACTTACTACATAAGGGTGGAAATTACGTGTATGTAGTTACTTATAGTGGCGTTAACTTCATAAATGCATAAACCCACTGCCTACCCTGAGGACACATTACAACACGTATTGGAGAAGTAATTTTCCATTTCGTTTAGTTTGTACCTAGCCTAGTTATAAACCTTGTGCACGCCACTGCTTACATACGAGTACATTACTCACACGTAGCTTATCATTAAAAGATAGTGAACCATTACTACCCATAGCTCGTCAAACTACATCGGGGCAGCGTGGTGAGTTGGAACTCCATATCCATGAAAAGAGGTGTGGCCTTATGTGTGGTTAAAATAGTAAATAATGGTGACTTGTAAAATTGCGTTTTTGCCAATATGTCTACTACTACGTCTACACTATCAGACAAGCTGGTTTTGCCAAAAGTCCATTTGAGAGGCCCACTACAGACCAAGTTTCTCCTTAAAAGAGACGGGAGTTGGAAATTTAATATTGCCCGGTGCTTCAATAGGTTGGCGAGCTTAGAAAGTTTGTTGCATATATTATAGGAAACCATTAAATGTCTAGAAAGTGTCCCAAAAGGTAAGACTAGATGTACATAGAGGTGGGTTGGTGCTCACACTTATGTATGGTAGTGAAAGTTGGGTATGGCAGAAGAAGCACAAACGTATATAAATGCAGTAGAGATGAGAGCATTAAGGAGTATGTGCGGTTTAAAACTGTGTGACAGAGTTAAAAATAGTATGATAAGAGAAAAGTGTGGTGTAAAAGAGGATGTAGTGACTAAAATTGAGAAAGGGAAGCTGAGATGGTTTGGGCATGTAGAGAGAATGGTTGAAAGAAGATTGACAAAATGAAGCGTGATATTATGTATGTATGTATTCAATTTCAAATGAGTATAATAAGCGAATAGTCGATCTAGATAGGACTTCTAAAGATGTTCTGATTTTTATTTTTTTTTCCTTAATCTTAGTCCGTTATTTTTCCTAAAAATGAATGGCAGTTGCTTCGGCAGCCAACTACAACCGGTGCTCAGAGAGTGTGACGTGGAGGCGTGTCGAAGGCGTACTCTTACGTAGCGAGTGTCCGCCCCATTCCGGAGAAACCATACAAAACGCTTGAAAAAGCATATAAAATGCTTGTATTTTATTTATGTCTAACAGTTAAGTTAAACTATACGGATGATCGTTTATTTATGCCAAGCTTAAAGGTTAATTTAAAACATAAAGTGAACAAAAGCATTTTTGTTGTTCTTTTTGTATAAAGCTAAAAAGCCGGTTTTTATCTACGAATAAATATTTTATAAAAGTCAGAACAAGGACATAGAACCTATGCGCACGATCTAACAATGCTATTTACATCAAACGAGTGAGCAATGTAAGAATCATATTCCATAGAATCGTTCCGAACAACAAGAGCATTCGCTTGTTTGTTGTAAATACACCTTTATATTAATTACATATGAACATAAAACATTCCATGCCATAACAATTACTCGATGGAATGTGGTGAAACTAGAAAATTATTCGCAAATAAAGCATGGATAAACTAGATCAAAATGTACTACGCCATTAGACTTAAAATACGTAACAAACTAAGTGAATTATACGTAGATCGCTACGATATTAATTACAAGCTCTTTAACGCAATTCTACTAGAGTTACTTTTAAATGGCTGGTCCTGGATTCGATTATCAGTCCATGTATATAAATTACGTGGCTATATTTTCCCATACAAAACAATTAAAAATCGCGCCAGGGTTCTAACTAATTAGACTACATAACGTAATATACATAAAAGTAAAAAATAATTGCGTCAATCAGTTAATTTAATTTACTTTGCCGTATCTATAAATTCCAGGTTTAAGAAAAGTTTATTTATCAAAGTAGAATTTTTTCTTTTTAATATTTTTTAATTTTTTTGTGATTTATTGACAACGATCTTAGGTAAAACTTGATTGGAGATTACTAACTAAAGTTGATTGAAGATTGCATCATAACTTAACATCAGGTGTGATAGCATAGATAGATAGCATAGTTGATAAAAAAGAAAAAGAAAGTATGAGTTACAAAATTACTTACCATGAAGATGCGAGCGTAAATAATGGGCGGTCAGTCTCAAAACGCTGGTCTTGTCCACTTTCTTACGAGACGCGACTACTGGCGGGACGAGGGTAGCCAGACGCTTGATTGACTGGGTTAAATTGTCACGCCGCTGCTTTTCAGCTTTGTTGCGCAATTCCCGGGGACTTTCCCTGTAATAGAGGCACTTGTTAGAACCGTTCGTAACCAGAAGTGAAGTCCTCATTTTATAAAATTGGTGACCTAAAATATATACTACTATAATAAAGCTGACTACTGGTTCGAATTAAATTTTTTTTTATTTTGATAGTCCATTTATCATATTTAGAAAAACTGTAGGTTATATCACGCTGCAACTAATAATATTAAGTGGAAAATGTGGAATTGGGAACATTATTCATCTTTGAGGGCAAGTATAATATAAATAAATATAGTATAATAAGTTATAGGGTAGTAAGTAAGTGTATATTTTCTTAATCTAATTTATTTTAAATCCACGCGTCTGAAGTCGCTGGCATCCGCTAGATACTGCATATAACTAATATCTATAACTCTATAGAAACACTAATAAAGTGCACGTTCCCATTCTAACGTGTTATTCCAAACATACTATGACCCTATGATGATATTATACTTAACAAGGAGCCAAGTTGTCACCGTTGATAAAGAATATACATTAGTTAGATGAGTTTTTATTAATAACTCTATTTATAAGTCCATTTCAAGAAATCAGTGGACGCCTCTTTTTTCTCGCCATATTTAATGTAATTATTATAAGACAAAAGCTTAAATATATGAACAGATAAATAATAGTACGACCTAAAAAGATGCTAGCCTATAACTTCTTACAGAGTAGTCTGATTTTTATAATTTTTGTTATTAGAAAGGACAGGTATACTTCCAAAATGGTCCAATTGTCATCGTGTTAAGATCTCTGGTTGCTTTTTATAGATAAGTATTTACAATTACATATATATACACGAATAGCCGTTTACTACTTGACCGATTCTAAGATCATTTTGAAATTTCGTGAAATGTTGAATACTACGATAAGATCATGCCATGACAATTCTAGTGATCAGCTACATCATCAAGCGATTAATCCTATTAGTACCTACAAAATTAGTATCAGTTGAGTATTAACGGCCCACTACAAGGCCAGCCCTCCCTCCTTATAGGAGAGGGCAGGAAGCATGTTGGGGATATGAAGCATAGACCCACCATGCTGTTTTAATGTGGGTTGGCGGGTTTAGGTTGATAATGTTTCACTTATTAACGATCACTCTCAGATGTTGATGATAGTGACCGGGACCGACGGCTTAACGTACTCTCTGAGGCACGGGGGTGTAACACCCCCAACTTCCCGACTCTTAACTTGGGATGTACTCAAAATTTCATAGAAGAATGAACCCAGGACCTTGTAATCGAAGCCAACTAGCATAGGCTAACCACTAGACAAAGTCATAAATTAAAATAGAGCTATTTTTAAACGACAACACTCAGGTGGTAAGGTAACAAAGAAAGCTCTGTGTAATCTGTTACATCCAGGCGCAGAATGTTATTGTTATGTTCAACAGTTACTGGACACTTATAACTAAGAACAATGGCTATGTGATATTGTTTTGGTGTATAAAACTAACTGATCCTTGGTACGTACGTACGGTTCGTAGAACCTATAAGCAGCAAACAATGATAAAGTTGCGTTTTCTCTCTCACATTTGATTGAAGACACTTTAACTCAGAATGGAGCAGAGGCGAGACGACGCTTGTCATGATTTTTGCAAATTCTTCTTTATTTTCCATCGCTAACAGCCTCCGTGGCGCAGTGGAATTAAAAAGACGGAGGGTTTGGTTAAGATTTTTGAAATTGGTCTAGATCTGGCTGGTCCAATTTCAAAATTCGTAACCAATTTGGGAGAAGGTTGTTAGATCAAATGATACACGTGATCGGTACAGGACTGTATTAAAAAAAAAACAATGAAAAATAAAATCACTACAAATTGATGTTTTTGGACCCACTGCCGGCAGTGGCTAGTTGCCACTCTACCAAAAAAGACGTACCGCCAAGCGATTTAGCGTCCCGGTACGATGTCATGTAGAAACCGAAAGAGGTGTGAATTTAATCGTACTCCTAATAATAGGGGTTTAAGAATGAAATTGCCGTTTTATTGTAATAGGTACTTCGAATTGACATAGAACCTTCATAGTTTAAGATTTTGAAGTGAAACTTTTTTCATACGGTGCCTGTGTAGTTCTTCTTTTAAAAAATGTACAACATTCGAATATCAACTTGCAGTTGTTTTTTTATTCAGCTTAGACAACAAAGATGGATACTTCGAAAATTCGTGTGATTTTTGAATACGAGTTCTGACGCGGAACTAACGCGGCAGAAACAGCTTGCAATATTAATGTTGTGTTTGGAGAGGGGACTGCTAATGAACGCACTGTGCGATTTGGTTTAAACGCTTTCGTGATGGAAACTTCGATTTGAAGAACGAACCACGTGGAAGACCGCTCACACAAGTAAATAACAATGATTTGTAAGAGATGGTGGAAGCCGATCCGAGGCAAACCACCCAGGAATTAGCGGCATGTTTTAACGTTACTTTACTTTACAATATTGACTCATTTGCGTCAAATCAATAAAATAAAAAAATATGCAAAATGGGTGCCTCATGATTTGATGATGATGACTGTTCTGCAAACGCGTGTTGAAACTTGCGTTGCCTTGTTGAATCGATACAGAAATGAAGGAATATTGGATTGTATTGTGACGAAAAATGGATTCATTACGATAATCGTAAGCGGAAAATGCAATGGCTGACCCCAGGTCAAACGCCCCAACAGTGTCCTAAAGCAAAGCTTACCAATAAAAAGGTAATGGTAACTGTTTGGTGGTCTCAGCGTGGTGTTATTCACTATAGCTTTCTCCGATCTGGTCATGCAATAACGGCAGATGTCTACTGCGCCGAACTCCGAACAATGATAGCGAAACTAGCAGTGACACAGCCCCTACTTATGAATCGATCGATCGATATAAGTTAATACTATAAGGGTATTTTAAGAAACCGGCTAAGTGCGCGAGTTGGACTTGTTCACCAAGGGTTCCGTACCAATCGAGCAAAAATACTACCAGTAAAACACGTTTGTTGCCCGTGGTTAAATATTCATTTTGATTTGTTCTTTTTATAGTGACATTAAAAATATGCGTGAAAAGTACAACTGTCTAGCTCTCACGGTCCATGGCAACAGATAAACGATAGCCTGGCAATAGGGCTCCATTTTTACCCTTTGGATACTGCCCCCTAAATTCTATGAAACTATCCAACAACTAATCAAAGTTATTATCCAGTCCAAATTGCCAACAAACTGGTGACAAGATCAATTGACGTTTAATAATTATGTAATTTGAAAGCAAGTAGAATAAAAAAGCATTTCTTATCGACATATCGCACACAAGAAGACGCCAAAGATAAATGAAAAGCATTTAATTTAATACTCCCAACATAATTGCAGCATCAATTACTCTCAAAGTGTTTGCATCTGTCTAGCCGTAAACGTCATTAAGAATGTTTACAATGTATAAAACAACGTTATATGCAGCTAGCTAATCAAATTGAATCTTCGAGAAAAGAGACAGAGGCATAATCATAGTGGGTTAAACAAAATAATAACAAACAATAAATTAATAAATCAATTTTTTTTTTATCATTTATTTATTTACAATTTTTTTTAAATTTTCAATAATGCTTATAAAACAATTATAGAAAACACTATTCAAAATTCATAAAAAATCCAGTCCGCCTGCTGTGGGGCCCGAGGGTCCAAGCAACCGGTGATCAGGGCTCCAGAGTAAGGAACCTCCTCACAATACGCGCCGTTTCAAGAATAACCGCCTTCTGTATCCGACCCTTGATCCAACAGCTAAGCGAAAGCTTTTTAAGATGTTGGTCAAAACGTTTCGCTATAAGACCGTTGACTGAAACGACTATAGGAACAATCATCGTTGAATCAACATCCCATATGGCGGTAATCTCTAGAGCAAGGTCCAAGTATTTTGATAATTTTTCCTTTTCAGCTTTCACCAGATTATCGTCATGTGGAACAGTAATATCAACAATCATTGCACGGCGCGTTGATCGATTAATTATCACTATATCAGGTCTATTGGCTACAATATACCTATCAGTGATAATCGTTTGATCCCAGTAGAGCAGCGCACTGCTATTTTCAAGAACTGACGCTGGGTCGTACCTATAGTAAGGCATCTCAAAATCGACAAGGCCATACTGAAGAGCAAGTTGTTGGTGGATTATCTTGGCTACTTGATTATGTCTGTGCAAGTATTCGCCATTAGCAAATTATTATTATAAAAATAATAATTTTATGCCGCCTGCAGCACCATAAACTATTTAGAATTTTATATCGATATATAGATATAGTGTACACTTGTTTCTGTCTTTTCAGTTCATTAATTCTAAGCAGTCGGGTTTTTGTTTTTATAATAATTTTATTTGAGACTTGTTAGTAGCTTGTAGTATAGCGATGCGTGGGCACACTTGGTACAGTTTTTGTAATTTTTTGTTAAAACAGTAATATAAACATGATATGATATATATATTTTTGAAATGGTCTTTTTACGACCTTTCATTTAATTGATATTGCTCAGATAATAAAAAAATATACACATCCCTCCTATTTCCCCCATTACAGATACTATTTTGTAAATTTATATAGCCTGTGTCACTACCACAGTTCTGAAAAATGAAATAACACCTCGTATGTCAAAATCTGTCCAGCCGATTAGGCTGTAGCGCGTGCCAAAGAAATGGACATACATACATACACACATACATATATACTTACATACATACTTACTTACATACATACATACATACATACATACATACATACATACCTACACACATACATACATATGCTCGAAAAACATTAACCTCTTTACGTGCGACGCATATATTTTTAAATATATTACTAATAGTATTTTTATAGCATATTGTAAAAAAAATAAAAAGAAATTTAAATAAAAATAAATGAGAGAAAAACTTAACACTAATAAACGAATTACTAGACATGGTCATAAATTACTTTCGCCAGTGCTGAGTTTGAGCTGAGTCCAGATATCCAGATTTGTGAATTTGATGCCTTGGTAGAGCCCGGTAGAACCGGTGGTAGAGTGACACATTTGACTTTTCAAAAGTGATAGTAATAACATAAATAACAGCCTACTTGAAATAAATGAATTTGAAATTAATGACAAGTGATTTTCTTTCATTTAAAAACATTAAATCGTTAAAACAAACACTGTAGATATATTAATCTAGTTATATATTTTTTTTGACAATATGTAAACTTTAATAAATAAATTTATAATAATAAACTAATTAATAGTTAATGTGAATATCATTTTTCTATTCACTTATTTACATTTTCTTATCATGTGCAACAATGCTTTTAAAAATTATAAAAAATTTATAAGAAAACGCAGTCCGCCTGTCAGCACGAGGGCCCAGGCAACCGGTGCTCAAGGCTCAACAACAAACTTTGGGATAATTTCTATTTGAAAATAAGCATATAAGAATTGCAGAACCGACGGGGTTCGAACTTGCACCTATTACCTTATCGCTAGGATACGTATCCGACTGACGTCGTGCCGAAGTTATGCGTGTTTTGATTTTTATATTGCAAAGCGTTGGAACAGAAATCGGAATTCTCCAATTTCATCTTGTCGTATTGGATTGACAGTCGAACTGAAGGTGGCATGGTCGATCATTTACGATGCATTTTTCTCAAGAATCGACATACTGATCTGACATATATGGCCGTGGGAAACATGCGTACTGCACTTCATTGCAGCATCATAGAGCGCGGTGTTGTCCATGCCAAGTTTAAATATAGATACTACTTGCCATTAAAATCTATTACAACCGATCGCCAAGTCACATTGAGAAATAAGGTGAGAAGTACTCTCATTTATGACAAACAATTAATGCTATTTTTTGGTACAAGGTATGTTCCTAAAATTACTCTATCAGTCATGAACTTTACAACTGCAATAAAAAAGAACGCATTTACTAATTCGTTGGATCATACTAATATCGTATTAAGGCCTGAAGACTTCTTTAAACCTTGAGCAACCAAGAATTGAATAGTGGCAAAATAGTCAGTAAGTCGTGGAAATCAGACAACAAAATTTCACACAACTAAGTACGGCTCTTTTTAAACTGCCTCTACGGCGCAGATCCTGGGTTCGGCTCCTGGCTGGGCTGATTGAGTTTTTTTTTAACCTAGGTCTGGTTGGGGGGAAGCTTTGACCGTGGCTTGTTACCACCCTCCTGGCGAAAACATACCACCAAGCGATTTTGAGTTCCGATGTGATGTCCTGTAGAAATCTTATCCTACTACTAACAAGTTAGTTTTCGTCCATCTTAGAATGCATCAACACTTCACATCATGATGAAAGGTGATGATGAATTATTGCAGTTGTTTTGTAGTAAAAAAAGAAAAGTAAGTTCAGTAGGTATAATGAACAAAGATTACTATAACATTGTTAACACTTGTCAAAATTATATGCTTATTATCGGCCCCCTATAGGTAAATCATATTCGAAAAACTTGTATATATATAGACAGCTATAGAGCATAGGGCACGCTGTGCATTAAGACTATCAAACTAAGAATCGAGAAGAAACAGCTAGAAACTCAGTTCTAAATTAAGAGATCTAATTATTACGTTAAATGCTACTCGCATGCACTCATACTTGGTTTGTAAATTTATACATCCTGTTATGTTTAATGGTGCGAAAACGGGAATGCAGCTATACAATATTTATTACTTCAATATGAGTAATGCAGTGTATAAATATATAAGTTTACAAAACATAAATATTGGCATTCATGTTATGAATTTAAAACAAAAGTATATTTTTAGTTTCCTAGTGTGGATTGCTGCGCTAAGCTATGAATGGAATAGTAACTAAGTAGGCTGTTTGCGAGTTTTTTTTTAATCAAGACTGTCAGTACGTAGTGACTTTACCAACGGTTCGGAAGGCAGATTCTGCCGAGAAGAGCCGGAAAGAAACTGAGCAGTTTTTGAAAAATGGATATTACAATTTGTATTTCATAATTTACAATCATGCCAAGTTAACATAAAGGGAATACAGAAACCACGACTTTCCACTTGACACTATCCATAGATATCTTTCCCGCTTCCTCCAATTTCATTAATCTTTTGATACTCTCGCCTATGTAGAAAATTTAGTCAGTGTAGTATAATATATAATCCTAAATTACGAAATTAAACGTGTAGCGGCTAAAGGTTGCTGTGTTCAGAAATCCCTAAAACAGGCCTGTCCGTCAGTGGACACTTAGCGCTACAAAGTTATCTGACCCGGCGGCCAAAACTGGAACTACTGTCGCAGCTGTCACTCTGTTTTTGACAACAGAGTGACAGTTGACAGAAACCGCGACCACAGCGACACCCTCACCGGGCCAGATAAGTTTGTAGCACTATACTCCAGCTGATTTGATTATGATGAAGAAATCCTTAAATTAACTTAAACTGGGCATGGCCAGGGACCTTACAAATTAATCAAAACATTTATAAATTCGCCTGTTACTCTACTTATTGGTGGAACGTATGGCCCTCTACCATTTACAATTTTGTAAGTGTTCATTCAAAATTAACAGCTTACATAATTATGAAAGTACCTATTTCAGTTACATAATCTACCGAGTCTGGACTGATATTGATTTAATAATAATAATGTCCATGTAAATAACCACTTATCCTTACTGATAATATAAAGGCAAAAGTTTATATGTATGGATTGATGTTGATCTTGATGAAACTTCACATTTAATATAGCCTATATATCAGAATAGCACATTTTATCCCGAAATTTCCACGGAAACGAAAACTAGGTTATTTATTTTATAAAGATTTATTTATTTATTTTATTTATTTTATAAAGATGGATAAATTCTTTCTGGATAATCATAAAACCGAAAAGTAAAATGAAGATCCGTATTATAATACCTCTATTGTAAATAGGTATTCTTTTATGGAATTCTGCCAAAAAGTTTCAGCTAAATCGATACAATAGTTTTTGCGTGAAAGTGTAATAAAAATCCATCCATCCATCCATTTTACATTTCGCGTTTATAATATTAGTAAGAATAAATTTTTTTTCTACACGATGGTTGCGGATATTGAAACCTTTATACATGGTTAAGTTTGTTTAAGAATATATTGTATTCAAAATGTATGATTTGCAAAACCATGTGTCTAAAAGTTTGATTTCAGATCTAATTTCGCGGGACTAAATCAAACACACGGATGGCGAATAGATTAATTTATAGGTTAAATCGGCCGGATAACACGGTATTTATATCAATAATAGTCCAATATCAATGGCGATGTCAAATGTTACATCGCAAATCGCAATGCATTGGAAGCCGGCCCACTCGATCTCGATCGATGAACATTGTATTTTATTGGTTTATTTTCTACATACTTTCACCTATGTGCCCTCGTGTATAGGTCGAAGACTTATATAATGTAATAGCTGCGCCTCACGGTTTCGCCCGCGCACGTTTCCGTACGAATGACGACAAATCTGTTTAGTGTATACGATTTTATAATATGATTCCAAACGAAGTTTTAGACTTGCATTTATAAACGTTCAAAAAATATATTTAAAAACCATTTACTATATAGAGCTTACTAAAATTAATGACGTTATTAACGACAAAGATTCTTGGAACCAACAATAACCAAAATGGTTATTATGTTATGATATATAAAATACAAATTGTAACATTATCACGTACTGACTGACTTGACGTTTTAGAAATGCTTGTGGGTTAGTTCCACTAGTACCATGAAACCTACTTGAAATAAATTATTTTGAATTTTAGTGAGCATCGAGAAATGAGTAACTATGCTAAATTCCAATTCGATCGGGAGTATAATTTTGGAGATATCGTGAGAAGTCCGTGGTACTTCGCTTATTTTTATATAGTCTCCGTGGCGCAACGATATGCAGAAAAGACGGGAGGTCCTAGGTTGATTGAGATTTTCATAATTGGCCCAATTTTGGTTGTGGGGCTGCCGTGGTTACAATCCTACCGGCAAAGATGTGCTGCAAAGCTATTTAATGTTCCGGTATAATGTCGTGTAGAAATCTCATCCTACTCTTAAGAATTGCCCGCTTGATTTGAAGAATTGATTATCAATATATTTGAGTCAATTTACATACGAGTAAATTATATTATGAAATTTTCCTTAGGATTATTTACCGATTACCTTATTTACCGATGAATCTCAACCCATTCAGCAGTCTTTGAGTAACTTATATAATAAAATATTCCTTAGTAATCATTCTAAATACTGATTAATAAATAAAAAAAATACAATAAAAATATTTTATTTCAGACAACAATTGGTCCATGTTTCAGTCAAATTAAACTAATTAAATTACGATATAAAATATAAATTACCGTGTAAAAAAGTCAAATATAAAATTGTCAATAATGTTAAATTTTAAAGAACTTCGGTATATTAAAATGGTAAGCTCTGAGCGTCATTATTATTTTGTTTTTACTATTATTAGACCAGTGCATTTAATTTTTGAAACCAAATAAAATCGCAGTAGGATGAAACCCATTGGAAATGGAGGAGAGTATCATAAAAATGAAAGGAAAAATAAATGGGTGAGGGTTTAGGGGTAAAAACGGTTTTTCTCGATTTCCGGCAAAACTAAAAGTCCTACGGAAAAGAATTGAATGGCAAAGTTGTAGGTAATAAAAAGATCTAAAACTCTTGTTTCTACACTTTTTTCACATAACCTCAAAATTTATGTGAAAAATTCAAAAACCAAGTTTTTAACTTTGATAAATAAAATTTTATTTTGATAAAATTTGGTAAAAACTTGCCTTCTTATATCCCAAATACGCTATAATTTTTTTGATTTTAAATTTTTTCACCTTTTTGAATGAATATCGAAAAAATAACCTAATTTTCAACCGAAAAATTGGCCGTCAAAATATCATTTTTTTAAATTGGTGTGCTTTCTGTTCGTTGAAATGTCTATTACGCTATTTCCAATATAGTAACATATATATATATATATATATATATATATGTTACTATAGTAAACCTTCTCAGAAAGGCAATCTAGGCTAACGGTTTTGTTGTTAATTTTAAGTCTAATTGCACTGGAGTATATCGTTAATTCTCTTAATAAAACCCGAGTTTCAAGCATGACAAACCGCATTTAAATCCGTTCAGTAGTATTTGAGTATATCGCGCACAGACAAACAGACAGACAGACGTGCCGGGGGAATTCATTTTATAATATATAGCGATAGGGATAGGGATAATAAGTAGTGGTGATAGTGTTTTGTTAGTCATACGCCATTGTAATGTTAATAGGACCTAGTTAGCCCCAGACACGCATGTCTGGAGTATGTGGCACTTTGAACTCTATGAAAAAATATGCATTTTCTTTTCGAGTCTGAAACTATACAAATATATAAAATTGAAGTGTCTGTTTGTAATGTCAAATTAACAGCCTTTGATTAAATGCATGCAAAAGTATGTACGCTATGATAGCCAGAGTCAAAGGGAGTGAAATAGGATAATTTGTCTCCTAATATTTCCACGGGGATAGGAACTTACGAGGATAGAACGGGGACTTCAAGGGCGAAGAGTTCTACTATAAGCGTTTTCAATTATATATTATTCATCTATAGAAAGCGTTTTCAATTATATTATGTACCTACTAAGAGAAGTTCGCAACTTTGTTCATGTGCAATCTAATAGGTATCTTTAAAGGAGTTATATATGATTAAAACATAGAAGGCTGAAACTCGCATCACTGTTGTCGGAGTATGCCCGACTAGTTTCGAACCTATACGGAGCCCTTAGTCATGAGCTCGCTTGTTCAAGCAACGCGGCGTGGAACAGACTGCAAGCCGTGCGCGCGGCGATCTGGGCACACTACAAAAACAGTAACGTGAGTTTCAAATTTTATATTTTAATCTTATATATTACTCCTTTAAAGGTATTAAATTGCACACGAACAAAGTTGCGAACTTCTCTTAGTACATAAATGAATAATTTTTCTATACAGATTGCGCTGATAGGATGCTATTGTTACGACGGTACAACATACAAGTTCAAAGACTCGCAAAAAACCTATTAAAATTTGAAGCATGTCAAACATTCTGATCAAAAATTTAAATCTCAATACATCGAACTAAATAGGATTTGGTGAACAGCGTTTGGCTCCTTAACAAAGTTTTCGGTCACTAGTTCTTATTAGTTAGGTACTTATTACAAGTTAAACCTTGATTATAATCACACCTGATGATAAGTGTTGATGCAATGTTAGATGGAAGCGGGCTAACTTGTTAGAGTAAGATTAGACTCCACACACCTTTCATTTCTACACACCGTAAAAAAATGGGCTGGGCTTTAATAGAGAAACTTTGTTCCCCAACTTTTTATTGTCATACCTACTAACCTTATACATACTTAACCCAAATGGAAAGGAAACATACTATATTAAAGTGCTCTATTAGTCTTCTTAGTCTTAAAAATTAATTAAAAAAAAATCCTCAACTGAATGCGCTGATCAGCAAAATTTATTGACCTCATATGCCGTCGCAGACTTGTAGTCCTAACAAACATTTCTTTAATAAAGTATTTTGTCACACTTATAGATTAAGCTGCGGTTATAATGAAAGCTCCCAGGTGGTGGGACTCTTCCAACAATTATCGTCACAGTTGAGCCAATGTATACAAAACTTTAACAAATGATATACTAAAACCTCTCGCAGGAATCACTCTATATATTATATTAGTGAAAACCGCGAGAAAGATATATACATGACGGGGGACTTTAATGTTTTTAATATGACATTACTACAAGTGTGCAATAATAGCATGGTAGGAAGCATCATAAACTAGTGTTGCAAAAAAACAATGAATTTGAGTTGCTGTAGCGCCATTAGCGCGCTGTAATGAAACTCGACAGTGTGACTTTTGAATTCGTTTCTATATATCTCTCTATCTATAATATATGTAGTATCGCATTAGAGTTTCATTAAAGAAAAGCGCTACAGTACCGTTTCATACGATTGGTAGCGACGGTCGATCGGTAGCATTATAAACACACGGCTACAAGCTACGCTTCGATTCTTGCTACGAAAGTAGCGCCTTGTTCCTTGTTTCAGTTGCATCTACGAGTAGGGTTGCCAGCCGTACTATAATATATATTATTGTGCTTGTGTACTATATACTGTTTGAAAAATATGTACAGTAAGCAAAAATACTTTATACACCGAAATCTTAAAACAATATTTTATTACAAAAAAAATAATGTAGGTATATTAGGTATATAGGTATATTTATATTTGACTAAAATGTAGATCAGGAAATATAAAATAAGCTGTTTTAATGCATTTCTAATATTATCAAAAAATGCAAAAGATGCCAAACATATCTACAGTTTTAATAAGAAACTGTTGAGTTTCTTGCTCATCAACAGAATCAGCCTTGCGAGCCTGAGACGGCATTCATAATGACAAAAAGTTCTTAAGAGCTCTAATTGCCTACTTGAAATAAACGATTTTAAATATTGTTTTAATTATATGTTATTTTTCAAAATTACAAATGACAAAGAATTCTCTATAAAAATGATTAGTATAAGTAGTAGTGATTATTTATATTTATATACCGAAAAGCATATGCAAGTTAAATGCTGAATAATTCAGAGGAATAACTTTCAAAAAAGTTTTGGATAAACCCTATTAAGCTGTTGATGAGTTCCTTAAGGCCAATAAAAAAAATAATGAAATCTTGCTAGATCGATTAACCGCCCCTGAAACCCCCGCTCACAAAATCTTATAATAATTAATGGAGCCATTTCCAAGATTTTAATAATACATCTTGAATCAGATTCAGCAAATACGTAAATCTACATTCGTAAATATTTTGACGTCTAAACAAAGAAAATGAAAAACAAAGCTCGTGCATGAATCTAGAAATAGATTTACATTGCCATAATATTTATGGCATAAGGAAAATTTCAAGTACGATAGAGGTCCGAGCATACTATGTCGGGCCGAGATGGGTCTGGTTGCAACGCAAAATCCGCTCGAATCGCCTCTATGTATTTTAAATGGAATATAGCACACTATTGCGCATAGTCTTGATACCGCTTGCTCCGTCGTTACCACGGCCGCTGCCCGAGCTAGGAATAGTGGAGCTGCAGGGGATAAGAGGCTGTTGTTTTAGGCTGTAAAATAACCTTTAGTAACCACGCTGCCTGACATTGGCCTCATCTTATAGTCTAGCCAATTCCGAATGATAATTCCGCACATTCTTCGGACGACATCCAACGTGTCACACGGAATCATTTTATAATATGTAGCGATAGGGATCGCTGGCCATAGGTGTCTCAGGATCGTTGTCCCTAAAAGAGACCAATATCCAGCCATAGACCTCCATCGACATACTATGCTTATAACTTAGTAGTTAAAATGTGCCATCGGTTACTTAGTCAAAATAAATCCTTTAAAGAAGACAGCAGATTTTTTTTGTCTTGTTAATATTGAGGTTAATAATCGAGATAAAACTTTCCTATCTATTCTTCTTCTTCTTCGTCGTCACACTCTTGATAGAACGATCGTGGTCATCACATCAGGAGCGGTGGCAAGCTCCACAATCCGTCGCCATTCCTACAGTACTGCAGCGCCTCTAGTGCATTCGTGGACATTTCTAAATATTTAGGGTAATCCTCATTTGGTCGGTCTAGCGCATTTGTGACCTGCCGCGCGCTCTTCTGCCTTCCACTCTACCCTAAACCACAAGACGCTCCAAAGATGTGCCTCCTCGGCAAGTAATATGCCCATAGAAGGTAAAAATGCGGCCTTGGGCGATGGAAGACTGTCGAGTTCCAGGAGGATTGAAACGTTGGTTCAGAACTGTGTCCAGGATATGTCTAGCATTATTCTCGAGCACCACTTTTTTTAAGCGTCTATCTTCTTTTTCTCACTCTCTTCTACAGTCCACAAGTCGCATTTTCGTGGCCTTTGTGATATTTCTTTTTCTCCATATTCTCTTTAGCTGATCTATGGCGGACCTTGTTATATCCATACGTCACTTGACCTCATCCACCATTGTTAGATATGAGTGCCCCAAGTTAGATATATGACTGAACGATGTTCGCAATCCTAGTCACTTTGGGTGAGATGTCATTACCTTGATCGACAATCATAATGTATTTCAAGCTGCGATTTATCTTTAGAAATCAGCGCTAACTTTGCTCAGTAATTATTCTATATTCTCAATGCTAGATGCAAAGAAGATGGTGTCATCTGCGTCGCGCAAGTTGGAAATCTTGTGAAATCCAATAGTCCGTCGGACCCTGCGGTGACAAGATGCAGCCTTGACAAACCCCGACACTTGGAGGAAATTGGTTCGACAATACGTCGTCCGTTCTAACCGAAGCTGCACCTTTCTCAAAAACCTCCTACCTACCTAAAAGATGGAGAACAAGATGTTTTGGTTTTCCCATATTCAAAAGGATATCCCAAAATACTGGTCATATTACTTACTGAGTACGCCTTAGTGAAATGGACAAACTACACGACAACTAACGACAGGACTAAATAACATAGTTAACAAATTCCATCAATTTTGCGAACATTTTATTTTATATGTATAATAATTTTATCTCCAAAATAAATAAGGGCGAACGTTAGAATTAAAAACCTTCAATTCAAAATTCTAAAAAAATTACACATGACCCTTTTTAAAAAAAAGTATATAGAGAATGAGAGATATCTCTAATCCTCAACCCCCCATCTATCTTTGGCTATCTAGTCGTCACGATAGTGATGGTAGTCTTTCCGAACAAGTGGTAGACCTCACTGACAGGCTTGACTTTTCAAAAGTGCTGATATAAATGCCTACTGGAATAACTGGATGGGAACAAATTTCGTGTTCTGTGAATATTCTAGTAAGAAGAAAGAATAAGCGTTTATTCATGTTCACTACAAACAATATGTCTTTAGCACCAATATCGAATGGGTGAACAGCTCAGCATATGTCGTGCAGTTGAGTCCAATACCCGGCGCTGATTTTCAACTATGACCCGGGTGATCCTGGTGGATATTCTACTTAACGTTAAAGTTACGGTCAACTATTCAATAGAAAATAGACCACAATCGCCACGAGGGGCAAAAAGTCATGTCTTCAGCCAGTTCTGCCGACGGGAATCCAAATGCGTAATCTTTATAGCAACGTCGATGACATTATCGTATTTTCAAAAATGTTTAGATTTTTTTCTATTATAATTTTAACAAAAATTGAGACTTATTGTACCTTCAATGTAAAAAAAAGTCCAGAGTCGCAGAGTAGAGAAATTTTAAATGTTGCTCTCTAATCAACTTAATAAAAAATTATTTCAAGTAGCAATACAAGCACTCTTAAAAAGTCTGTCAGTGAGACAACAGATTTTGTCGAAAAGACACAACAGCTATTGTTGAATGCAATGTTGAATGTCAACGGCTAATAAAAGGTTTATAGATTAACCGAGAAATAGATTGATGCTAGAAACTTATAATCTTTAGTTGAAAGACTAAAATAAGAAATTGTCTTATGCAGATTATATTATCTGATCGCCGCGGTAGCCCAAGAGATATACGACTAGGTCCGACTTCTGTCGGTTCGGTTGCTATTATACGACTGACACGTTAAATCAGAAATTTATCTTCTTATATGAAAACGCCAGCCATTTAATAATATGGTGATAAAATGTCTTCAATTATTTATCAAAGCTTAACTACTATTGAAATTATTGCCGTCAGCTCTCGAGCTATTAAATGCATCTCACTGTTATATAATGACTGATTACCGGCTCGTTGTTACCAACAGGCTCATTCAAACACTTTCAGTGAATATAACACTTGAAATATAATTAAGTAAGTGCGGTTTCCTTCAATGGGACAGGTACGTAATATTTCATAATTATTAATGTGTTTTTAAGTACCGCGGTGCATAAACATCATCGATAGAATGATTAGTAACCTTGTAGTGCATTCATGATCAATTTATGTTTCAAACCGATTATATTATCTAACACGGTGTATAGTGCTAATTACGCCAAACAGCCTACTCACAATACAATAAAAACAACTTATATACAATGTATACAGAAGCCGATAAATCGGTTACACATGTATCGATCATGCTATGCCAATAAATAATCACTATATCATGAATATAATATACATATAATATATTGTTAACTTACATTTTGGGGATCTGGCGCGGCGGGTCCGGCGCTTGGAACACGTGGGGCTCGGGCGGTGCCGACGACGGGCCTGGCTGCGGCGCTGGCATCTGCTGGGCTTGCTCCGGGAAGTACGTGTAGGGGTTGTAGGAGCAGCTGGGGCGGCTGCCGTCGAGTATGGGCCAGTTGGACATGTTGCCTTCGCGTCTAAACGTGGAATGAAGCTATGACTACGTGCATTAGCGATCGCAACGCGCGCGCACTGAGCGCCCCGCACGCCGCTCCTCTCTCGCCGGTATAAACAACAGTCTGCAAATCCTTTATCTGCAACGATTGCAACGCGACATGCATCGACTGATAAACCGATTCCGATATTGCACTCTGCGGGACGACTGCGACACTTTTACACTTTAAATTAATTCCGCAAACTTTGATACGAAGTCGTAATTGAGTTCAAAAATTGCATCGGGGAGCTCGGTGCTACTATACTCGCATTTTCTATTGTTAGAGCTTCCTACGGTTTGCAAATTGAAGGACAAATGTAATTTTACAAATGGTGGTTCAATTGCTGCATTGTTATGAGCTCGGTTCTATCAGAAGCTTACTGCTTGAAGTATGATAGTCACATATTTACCTGATTGCGTCAGAATGAGGGTAATGTTTTTCGAGCGTATGTATGTATGTGTTTTCATTTCTTTGACACGCGCGCCTTATCGGCTGAACGGATTTTAACATACAAGGTGTAGTTGAATTCGTCAAAATGATAGTAGTGACATAGGATATATTTTTTTTGAAAATTGCTGCTGTAAATGAAAAAAAGGGAGGATGTATTTGTTTTTTTTTAATCTTAGCAATATGGGTATCCAATTAAACCTCGCGCTCTTCTCATTTCTATAATGGCATCCGTAGGCTACAAACTAAAAAGTCTAAAAAACATTATTATAAAAAAAAGTCTTAGAAGTAACGAACTGAAAAAAGAATTAAAAGGGTCACTATATCTATATATAGTTCTAAATACCTTATAGTGCTGCAGGCGGGGGACAAACGTAGTTTTGGTAGATCTTTCTTTGCCCGCAGGTAGTATTGTTTAGGTGCCACGGCTCTGCCGTTACATATCTGAATTATTTTTTAGACCCCTTATTTAACCGGCCTCCAAAAGTTCTCAATTCGTCGGATTTTTTTATATATGCGACTCGACGACGGCTGAACCGATTTGGATTTTTTTTTTGTTTTAAAGGATATCGAGTTTCCAGTTCACCATCCACCCATGATCACCAGTTAACATCTGCTGAATGGGAAATCCGAGGGAACTAAAATTTGCACACTTGAAGGTGTTTGGATATTATTTATAGTATTGCATGACTATGCAATATTATGATGAAGGAACTGATCTGTTAGACCTGAAATCTGGTTAAAGGAACTCTACAATAAACTGTATTAAAGTTATTTTTTATTCTTTTATTAATTACTTTTCATTAATATAAAAAATATGTCTTTAAAATGCGATCGAGATCGCATTTTAAAGACATATTTTTTAGCATTAATGATAGGTAATATATTTCAATAAATATAAATAGAGAATTCAGCAAAATTTCATATAATACCTACTTATTACATAATTTTTATTACAAAATTACTTAGTGCCAAATCAATAATTCTAAATGCCAGTATCTTAGGCGTAGTGCCTCTTTAAATGGCCTAATTAATTCGTTGGCCAAAGTAGCTGCCAGCTCTTTGGTCACCCGTAGCCTCGATACCCTTTTTTGAAATATATTAAAAAAGAGCAAGAGCCTCTGTTTCCCATGTTCCCAAACTCTCTACACCAAAAGGCACAAAAACGATCCATTTATATTTACGTCTCTTTGCCTTTTCAGCATTCTTCGCTGCAGAACCCGCCATATAAGAGATAGCTTGGATATGGGATGCAGCTAGATTATGAACGCAAGTCATGCATGATATATATCTAAATATGTATTTGTAATGTGCTCCCGGAGACCTTTCTTCTGATACCAAACACGTGATGATAAACACAGTTTAATTTTTTTGTCGGTTAGAAATTGAGGTTTAGGAATAAATAAATAAATAAATCTTTAATTCAAGCATACACCCATATTATTTGTTTGTAACAATCATTACTTATCCTATGTTAGTACTTATGTTTATAATCTTAATCTATACACAATAATAAAATAACCAAAACTAAAAAAGAAAACTAAAAACTAACTAGGGACGCCCTCTCATGCTGATGTGTGCACTGTTCCAGCCCAACCAGAAAGGGCTGTCCCACCTGTGCGCCAATGTTCTGAGGAGGGTGTTGGGACTGGCCCTTAGCCTGCTCAACATTGATGCAGCCCGCCTACGCATAATCACGTAAAAATCTATATAAGCCTCCGCAAACATAGCAGATGCACTGCACCGTCGAGAAGGATTGACAGTAGGCACTAAACAAAGTTAACTTCACCTGTGTGCAGCAACGTGCAAATCTGCGAGCCAGCATGTTGCCACAGACCGACAGCGCCCTCCGTTCGTTCTAGGTCACTGTCGTCAACGAGTCTGTCCGTAATTATATGCCTGAGGTACCTAAACTCAGTTACTTGTTTCAGAGGAGTTACACAGAGTTTTACTTGCGGATCAAATGTGGATAATTTGTTCTTTCCTCTGAAAACTAGAATCTCGGTTTCCTTCGAGTTGTAACTAAGTCCATTTTCTTTAGCATATTCCTCACAAATCTGCAGAAACTTTCTGAGACCACTAATCGAGGGACTTAATAAAACTATGTCGTTCGCTTAACTTTTATTATTTATGGTTATGCCGTCTATAGAATACACGACGCCGGCTCCACTAAGCCTCCCAATCAGCTGGTTGACGTAAAGATTGAATAGCCTCGGTGACGGCAGCCCGCCCTGTCATACTCCACAAATCAGTTTGTATGGGTTACTAAATTCGTTTCCCCATTTTACCACATTTGATTGGTTAATATACCAATCATTGGTAAATATAACCAATAAATGTACCGCAACAATCATATCAGTTCCGGCCTTAAGTTGGTTTCTTGTTTAAAATCCGTCATATAAAATGTATATAGCTTATGTTACCCTATCTTACAAATCTATGGACTCATTAACCGCATTCATTAAAATCGGCTCAGAATTTAGGTTCGACAGTGGACATTCATACATTCAAACTTGTATAAAACCTATGCTAAGCTCGGCGAATAAGCAATAGATAGGATTGATACTTCTATGCACATGAAAACGTCATTCATGTGAAAACAAGTATACTTATGGCAAATCACAAGGTAAATATATATTTTTTATTAATAAATGATAACATATAACTGTAATCACACCTGATGGCAAGTGATGATGCAATCTAAGATGGAAGCAGCCCGGAACGCTAAAGCTTGACCGAAACCACCCACTGGCCAGACGTGGACCAATTTAGATATTCCTAATCAACCCCGCCGTAAATCGAACCCAAGACCTCGGTCTTATACTCGTAAACCACTGCGCCACGCAGGCCGTCAAAATATATATTCTAGATTGATATAGATAATTAGCTATAAATAATATTCCTATCTATTTACTAGTTAAACTGCGACATGGACCGGCACTTGTTTACCTACTTGCACTGTCGATTTCATATAATATTATGCAAATTGTTGGATCTATATTCAATGTAACTACAATTTGTGATAGACATTTGGAAAATTACAAGCAATATAAGACGGGCGGATTATGATTACGTACTGATTTTGATAACCCCTACTTTAATTACTGTTGTTTTTATCAACCAAAGGTCAGACAGATCACACTCAATATTATATGCACAGATGCAAGGTGATATGGTACCTTAATTTAATACCCACCTAGTACTCATCATTCATCATCATTGTCAGCCTATTAACAGTCCACTACTGGGCAAGCCTCTTTCTCCTTATAGGAAAGGCGATTGCTTTACTACTCTCTCTCTCTCCTTTTTTTTACGTGGGGAAATCCTCATAACTACTCTCTTTCCTGCACTAATTACTGATTCAGGCTCCATTCTTATAGTAGGATATTATCCACAAATTCCTCCAATCCAGATTGGCGGGCTTAATTCATTTTGAATTGATTTCTATTAAATATCTATAATAGAATAAAACCGGCCAAGTGCGAGTCGGACTCACTTATGAAGGTTTCCGTAGGGCAAGTAACATAATATAAAAGTTCTTGTAGTTCGTTCAATAACTTAAATGGATGTTTTAATAATAGTGTATATTTTATTCATAGGTTTTGCATAAAGTTTAAGTTTATCAAATAAAATGTTTTATTATTATTAGTGCAGATTGAGGTTTTTCTTAATTTGTCTCGGTCTGGCTAGTGGGAGGCTTTTGCCGTGGCTAGTTACGCGTACCACCCGTCCGACAAAGACGAAGCGCCAAGCGATTTAGCGTTAAATCACTATATGAGTTGCTAAGCGCAAATCTCGAAAACAGCTGAACCGATTTCACTACTTGCTTTTTGTTGTGTTTGTTATCGTCAGGAGATGGTTCTTATGAAATAAAAATACCGCCAAAAATTAAAATTTTAGAAACCTTAACGTATATTTTATTAACCGACGAAAAAAAAACGGAGGAGGTTCTCAATTCGACACGTATATTTTTTTTTATGTATGACCATACATAACTTTTTACAGTGTGGTCCGATTTTGATAATTCTTTTTTTATTAGAAAATGCATACTTCTAAGGTGATCCCATTGTCAGCATTTTGTCAGAAGGAACTCTTCAAATTTTGGAGACACGCTTACAGCGATTTCGGTTTTTGTATCGGTATCGGTAGCTTTTTGGCTATAATAATATACTATGACGGTATAGTACGAGTACGTTACGTGGCAATAAATCACTAAAAAGTAAGAAATAAAAATTTTTAACAAAAAATAGAACCGACTCAAAACGCTCTTAAAAATAAAAAATATCTATCATTTAGTTGCTTTAATTTACTTAAGCATGTCTAGGAGTCGGTGCCTCTACAGCATAGAATTGAAAAAAAAGAAAAACAGTTTTCATCTAAATCCACCTTCCAGCAAGTATTTTGTAAATAAATAAACCATCTAAATTTTATATAGTAAAATGCAGTAAAATGCATCATGGACATCATCTTACATTAACTAAAGTACAGCAGCGTGCTTACTTATACGCTACAAACTGAATTGAAACCATCCATTATTTTGGAATGTCAATAAAAGTGCTGGTTTACATTAGACATATGGTATAAGAGAAATAAAAATATTAATTTAAGGAAACCCGAAAACACAAATATTGTCCGATCATTTACAGTCTGCCGTTGAAACCTGTTTTAATAATTTAAAAGATGACGAATGTTAAATAAGTAATTAATAAATAAATGTCATGAAAATCAATAAAACTTGATTAATTTGTAGAAATATTTCTTTGAATCAAAGTGCCCCAGTATATGTACCAATGTACCCTAGCTGTGGGGCACATTAACACAAATTAAAATTTTTAGTAAATTGGCTCTAATACTTTTTATTATTAAATCTAATAATTAATTTGACATTAAAAAGTAAGTTGAATATATAATGAATAGATTTTAATTCTTAAATTGGATGTTACTGTCAATAGGTCCTTTTTTATTGGGTTTAAGTAAAAACCGTATCAAGGTGCCCCAACTCCCCCTACACAATACACATCCACACCATTCATATAGCATACGTTTTAAATTTGAAGTCTCTTACTTCAAAACAGGACTCATAGTTGGTAAACCTTGGTAAAATTCATGTTCGTAGGTGTTATAGTCTCCGAGATTTCGTGATTAATCAGTGAGTGAAATTTCGCTTTTATGTAATACTAGCAGTGCCCGAAGCCTCCGTTCCGCGTTAGAAATATTTTTGTCCCGGCCCGATTGTACCGCGTAATACTTCAGGTAGAATGTTCGGGATAAATAAAAATTATGATGATAGCAAGTCTAGTAGAAAAAAACTAAAAAATCTTTGCGAGTGAGAAGAAAAAGAAAACATTTTGTTCGGAGTATTTTATTTTAATTGTACTCTGCTAAATACATAGTTGCATGCTTTGTTTGTCTCAATTTTCCGCTATCGACAAATTAGTATTTGGCACGAGACAAGGCGATGCTAGACTTTCTATTGCACCATTAATTTATTAGTATTTCTAAATTGTAATATAGCGACTCGATGAACCTCGTTGGTCTAGTGGTTAGTCTTTATGGCTTCAATCACGAGGGTTCGAAACCAGTGCGGGGTCCTGAAATAATTATGACTCGGGAAGTTAAGGGCGTCATAGCCTCGTTTCTCGTTCGTGTACATGGTAGTTACCGGGACCGCCGGCTTAACGTGCTCTCCGAGGCACGGGGGTGTGACACGACCGACTTCCCGACTCCGGGCTTGGAATGTACTGAGAATTTCATAGAAGAATGAAAAACTCAGAATTATTCCGTGACCCGACCCAGGATTCGAACCCAGGACCTCGTGATCGAAGCCATGTAGGCTAACCACTGTACCAACGAGGCAGTTCGGCCATATAGAGAGAATGAATGAAAGGAGACTTACGAAAAGGATAAGGCGAGAGTAAATGGGGATATTGGAAGGGGAAGACCGAGGCGAACGTTCCTGGTTTAAATCCAAGATATTCTGGTAAAAGGCCAGGTTAAAAGTACCCTAAACTGGTGTACTTGTATGAAAGGTTTAATGAAATTGGAAGAGCGTGGTTTCTGCCAGCTCCTATAGAACGTGCCATATCTAGTGCAGTGAGGCGTACACATCAAACACATAATACACCCCTTTAAACTTAATCGTAGTCGGGTAAAATGCCTGAGTTATTGCTTATGAAACGAAACATAAATAGTATAATATTTCACGCTGTAAACAATTTTATTGTTGCTGTTTTAGTGCAAACAAAATAGTGAATTGAATAATAAACCTAAATTAAATTTCGCTAATAGTGCTAGAAGTTTCGATTACGGTCAGTGCACAATGAATAAGATTGATAGTTTTTTTTATTCATTACAAGTTAGCCTTTGATTGCAATTACACCTGATGGTAAGTGATGATGCAATCTAAGATGGAAGAGGGCTAACTTGTTGGGAATAGGATGAAATCCACACCCCTATTTGGTTTCTACACGACATCGTAACGGAACGCTAAATCGCTTGGCGGTAGGTACGTCTTTCTTGGTACGATGGCAACTAGTCATTACCGAAGCTTCCAACCGGCTAGACCTGGACCGAAAAAATCTCAATCAGCCCAGCCGAAATCCGAACCCAGGACTTTCGTCCTATAAATTCACCGCGCATATAACTGCGCCACGGAGGTCGTCAAATTTACCGATTGTAAATAAATATGGTACGGGAGCATATTACCAATACCTTTGGAACTCCATCTGCTCTCCGAACTAATTGGCTATAATAATCAAAAATTTCTATACATTTCTAAATCAGTCACGCAATAGTACTTCGAGGGTAGCTTGCTTTATTGCTCTCTGAAGCCTGTTAAGGTAGTGAGCGTTATCTGTTTGACCAATTCATACTAATTGTGACGTTATTTTAGTTAGCGTAACTTAGAAGGTTTAATGTTTTTATAAGTTAAAAAAATATTGGCTTGCAAGCCACTTTTATTTTGTATCAATTTCAGTCAAGCATATGAAATAAATAGAAATGTCGTTGACGCCGTTAACTGGTGCACGTTGGCCTTTAGACTGTGTAATTTGAGATGTTTATACCAAAGCGATACCTACTTCCAACATGACGCAAATAATATTATGCCGATACTGAAAATTTATGGAAATTTACAAAACTCCTAGTAATAATAATCATAACTTCCTGTAGGTAACTAAAATATACATACATAACAACACTTCTTATTCCCGTAGGGGTAGCCAATGGCCACATCCCACCACTTGCCACGGTCCTTGCATACTTACTTTCTCGTTACACCTTTTATACAAGTACGTCGGTGTAGGGTAATTATAGTTTAGCCTCGCCTCATAAATCTCTTATGTTAATTTTCTTTTCTCCATTCTCTCTTCATGCCCAAACTATATAAGCATCCCTTACTCAATATTAATCAATACATCATGTTTTACACCACACTTATCATAGTATTGTTAACTCTGTAACACAGTTTTAAACCGCACATACTCAATGCTCTCATCTTTACCGCATTTATTTTACTTTTGTGCTTCTTCTGTCCTACCCAACTTTCACAACCATACATAAGTGTGGGCACCAACACACCTCTATCACAGTCAGTCTTGCCTTTGGCCATTCATAAATACTTGCAGCCCACCATTCACCGTGATCCCAGCATTTACTTTTCTTCCAAAGTCACTCTCAAACTTTCCATCTTTCGCCGATTTGCTACCCAGGTAAACAAACTCTTTTACTTTTTTCACTTTTTTCCATCCATCAAAATATAACAATCTGTCACATATTCATCTCTATCAAAAATCATTACTTTCATTTTGCTGCCATTCATTTTCATTTCTTTCCTTTTCAAAGCTACAATCATAATAGTTACCATTTCTTGTAACTTGCACACGATGCTACTTACATACTTGATCATCGACATAGAGAAGATATTTCATGAATAACTCGTTTATTCTTAGACCAAATCCACTTTCTTTCAAATCTATCAAGCTATAGTCATGGCGACCCTACACATCCTATAATATCTATGCTAATGTTATAAAGAGGTAATGTTTGTAAGTTTGTAATTTTTTTACTTTTGAAAATTTTTTTGATGAAGAATACAATAAGAAACTTAAGCTAACTTATCCTAATAACTATACAAATCATAACCACATGGAATGGTGTCAAGAATACTGGCTGTATTTTCGCATTGGATAGGCAGGCTAATCCTTTGGGCAAAAAACGAACCAGCCGTTCGGTCACATTTTTATCGACTACAAGTTAGCCCTTGACTGCTACCACACATGATGATGCAATCTAAGATGGAAGCGGACTAACTTATTTAGGCGTAGGACAAAATCACACCTCTTTCGGTTTCTCCATGACATCGTACCAGGATGCTAAATCGCTTGGCGGTACGTCTTTGCGTGGATAAACACACAAATATATGTACAGTGACGAATATCTTAACATTCCATGAAAACACCGTGCGGGTGCCGGGTTCATCATGTGGCAGAGACAAGAACGCGCAACAGAGTCCGAGACTTGCGGCACGGATGTAAGCTTAAAAGTACCCTTTGTAACCGGTCACTTCTCTGCTCGAATTATTCTCACTGTGAAAACAAATTTGGTAGGATCCCGCTAGTGCAGCTTTGGACACGCGTTCTAGAATGGAGCTTACTGCAGATACAGTTAGGCCAAAATCTTTGAGAAGTTGGTACAGATTTTTGATGGTATACCTCTCACTTCACTTCTGCTGCATATACCTAACTAACAAAATAGCCATTTTTGTTACTTCATTGGTAAGGTCATATCTCTTAATCGCTTTTGTGCATAATTTTTTGGCCCATCTGTTTAGAAGCTGGTATAGAAAAACTATGCAATTCTAGCAATAGGTATTACATATTTACACACATAAGGGTCGAGTTGATAACTTCCGTTTCGAAATCAGTTAATGGTCGACTAGTTACTTACTGCGCAATTCGTATATTTTTACCTAGTGATTGCAACATTGTTGCTAGCGCAGCTTAGGCACAAAACACCTACAGGAAGTTTCAAAATATGACTATCAAATTACAACTAATATGTGTTGCTAGATAGGGCTCTCTAAGTTTCAGCGTAAGCAGTGAATCTATTATAAAACGCGTCTTTCTGTCTGTCTGTTCGCGACAAACTCGAAAACTACTATACCTACTGATACCAATAGGTAGAGTGATTCATAAACAAGGTTTTAGTAAATAATTTGTAATGGTTTATTGTAAATCTATAGGCATAAAGTTAATTGTTGCCGCACCGCCTTGGATTTTTCATTAAAAACTATACCTTAACCATAGCCATTTAATATTTATTTTTATTTAATAATAGCCAGCCAAAAATCTAAACTATTTTTAAGGACAGCTTCTTATACTCATTCCTTATAAAAAATCGCGTTCACATTTTTTTAGATTTTTTTTTCTGGCGGGCAAAGTTGCGAGCGCCTGTGGGTGCTAGTGTAACAAAACACAGGTCAAAGGCACGTCATTAAAATGGTATCATGTTATACTGTAATAATGAAGAATTTGAACTGTTATGAACATTAGTAGTCACCTTAGGAAGGTGTTTGTTTAGCTTAGAGGTTTCTTATTACATCCATCAGCAAAACGACAAGTAGCGCAGTGTGGGTTTTATTCGTGGGGAAGCTAAATAAGGAATAATAATTGACATAAAAGTAGTTAGGTAGGTAATTTTGTAGATACATATTCGCATGTATCTACAAAGCTATCTAACTACTTAGGTATACACTAATATGTGCCTAACTGTCTCGTGCATTTATTAACTAGCCTAGGTATGACGTCGTTTCACGGGGTCTTAGTTTTGAGTGTAAAATATTAAGCTTTTCATACTTCCATGATATTCTCGATAAAGATGAAGTTGCTGGTGTTACCTACACTTCGTGGCTTAGAAAGAAAAGGATCGCAGTCTGGAACATTATGATTACTAACTCATAATTAATAGTAAAAAAAATAGTTTGGTGTATGTACCGTATATATAATATATTCATATACATGTGGTAAGAAACCGTTATTTGTAGGTGTTTATATTTTGAATTATTTTACAAACGCTAACTGAACACATCCTTCCACTTGCCCACGATCCATGCACTCTCTCTCTTTAATCCTTTCATACAAGTTCAGTCTACACCTGGCGTTTTACTAGAATATCCTGAATTTGGTCGCCATGGTCTTCCCTTTCCAACATTACCACTCTCTCTCTCACTCTCGCCTTATAGGTAAATTGCTTTCGCAAGTCTCCTTTCATACATTCCCTCCACATATCCGAGTCATCTGAGCATACCTTTCCGGATTTTAGTCACTACGTCTTCATTTATACACCACTGCTCTCTTATCACACTATTCTTTCTGTCACTCAGTTTTACTCTACTCGTACTCCTTAATTCTCTCACATCTACTACATTTATTTTATTTTCGTGCTTCATCTGCCAGACCTTCGCTATACATGATTGTTTACTCTAACACCCCTCTATTCACAAAAATCCGTTATTGCTTAAAGTTTCTTCTACGGGTCCACAGAGGCCTATTGGAGTTGGTAATCCATTTTCAAAATATAAGCAAAAAAGATACTAGCCGAGTCGTTTAATAACTCTACTGTATGAGATACGAGTATAAATTATATTGGAGAGTCCGAGAAAGTACTACCGTAAATGCTTTACGCTTACGCCTTTGGTAGGTAGAGCTGCTCATCCTACTGTTCGGTCATCATCTACTTGTGGCTTCTAGCTCATATAGACTAAATATAGAACTGAATGACACTTATGAATCGCGCCAGCCTCGTCCCGTTCGCTATGAGTAGAGGTTTGGAAAAATCGGGGCATTAATTAAAACTTCACAACAAGTTAGAATATTGCTTTTATTTGGGTACAAAGATTGTAGTACAAAATAAAAATACTGCATTTGGTATCGAGTGTCAACCGTCGTAAAACTTCAATTATGAAAATCAAGCATTTCATTCAAATACACATGTACACTATGAGAGCGTTCGCAAACGGCGTCGTCCATCAAGAACGAGTTGCGTTACAGAACGCGCCGTTTGCGAAATCTCGAAATAAAAATTAAAGCGTTAGACGTAATATTTATTTCTATAGTCACTAAATATTATTTATTTATCTAAATAGAAATTGTATAATCGTATAGTACAAATAAAGAAGCGAACGAATGTTGGACCATTGTTAGGAATTTAAGATTTCCATAGTGCTCTATCTTAACTTCAGCCATCAGAACTCGTATTTACAACTTAGGGCTCGTCCGCACCGCAACACTTATAAAAGACAGAGGGTAATTTTCCCACTTAGTTAAATTTCGACATAATTCCTATACAACACGCGGTGTAACAAAAACTTCAACTCAAATTACATAGCTGATACCAAGTGATAGATCCATAAGCATTAACAGTATATTAAGATGTTCGCACATCTACAGCCGATTTTAATGTTTAATTTAAGGTAACTTATATAAACACTGCCCTTTGCTGCTTCTCGTCTTAACACAGTCCAATTCGCGACTTGGATAATCTGAAGGTGGCAATAAGGTTTCGCTCCACACTGAACAAGTCGGGACTGTGACACAATGTAGTCGAGCCGAGTTGATAAATTATAATGGTTATTAAAGAACACGTCAAATGTCACGCCGTGCGCAACATCGATAGTATCATGTCGCCGTCCTGTACCGTACTTTGTGTGGGGAAACCTTGAATGACCGTCACTATTGCGGTTGTGTGTGGCAAACCGCGCTCTCAACATTAAATAGTCGCTTCAATACTCTTCCTTAGTCGTTTTCGCGACTACAAGTCGTAAGTCAGTGCGACAGCGGGCCACTAATGCTGTTTACAAGTTGTTGCAGTGCGAACGAGTTATTTAAAACATCTAAGTGATATAATTTGTAGCAGTCTTGACTCAACGCACCGGATGATCCAGTCAGATAGCGATCATACGAAAATTAAATACGAATACACGTAAAAGACATGGACACGCTAATTTTAATGAAATATAAATATAAGAAAGAATGGTTCTGTAGCGAATATAGAGACGTAAGGCAAAAAAAACGGAACAATTGCGCAGGGGCATTAACTATGCGAAAGTAATATTGCCTTATCTGTTGGATCGCAAAAACTCTACAACTCGAGATTGCCCCACACAGCGAACGGGGTGGGACGGCGAATCAACGCTGGCGCGAGTTATTGAGTTGTAGTGTACTAATTAATATCAGTAACTGAGTAACTTGCGTCGTCCGTCATCGTCTGCTGTGTGAGGACATCTTTGTAGAGGAGCGGATTAAAAAAGTCAAAATCGCTGCTGGATCATCCCGCGCCTCTCGGGGGTAGAGTCGCGTCCGAGGCGGAGGTTGTTATTAATCTAACACTAACCGACGAACGGCTCCTTAGCGTTACTTGTGCCTATCATCCGAGCGCATATATTGGTCTAGCGTTATATGAGATTTGTTCGTGACGTCACTTGACTATAAACCACATAAAATGTTTATTTTAATAGACTGCATCTAGTAAAGGTTTCATCACACAGCGGCCGGGGCGGAACGGCGACGTGAAGGTGGCGCGAGTTATTAAGTTGAAATATTGAATAAAGAACACGTCATATTGCTTAGTAGATATTCAAGTCTTTTACTTAACTTATAATATGTCGTCTTAAGCATATTCCCGATTTTTATACTTTGGTCTATTGAAATTTTACTAGATTTTATATGACGCCTCGCGAACAGATGTAGTATCTGTTACTATATGTAAGTTAATTTACCGCGATCTTAGGCTTGTCACGCAAAGGAGCCGTCGCGGCGCAGGGGACAAGGATTAAAGGTGGGAGACGAGGAAGGGAAGGGGGGAAGGAGGTATATAAACTACGTACACTAACTATTGTCTAAAAGCCAGACATTAACGAGAAAGTAAGGCCAGATCAGTAAAAAGTAGTCTTATACGCATACATAAGTAAACACGTGATTTGTACAATCTGAAAACGTTTTAAGCAACCAAGATACTGTAGCGAACATTCCTAATCTGTATCTATAGAGAATTTTATAATTGATAGAAACTACGCTCAGTTGCTTCAATCTTTCAGAGAGCTTGGGTATATAAATGTGGGCGAACTTTAAATTACCTGCGATAAGTTATGATTGGTCATAGAACGTTTTCAGATTTTACAAACGGCTCGAGTCTTCTATACTTAATTAATTAGACCTCTAGTGTTAGCTCGTTACGATCGATAATCGAGTGTCAAATAAACGCACGTACACGATGTCGCCACTAATCCGACAAACAATGGCAATACGTTTGTTTGCTTTGAACCACTCGAGACTCAGACCCTAACTCGTCGTCGAAGTATCGCGGTAAGTGGAATCGCTGAGCTTTGTACGAGCTTTGCACAAGCTTTTACAACTCGCTCATAGTTCGCTCGCGTTAGGAACGCAGTGACTTATCATGTTCATCGATACAACCCCGCCCCCTAACCAATGAAATCTTTTCAAATTACGTGCGTCGCATTTCAATTTGACCTTATGATTTGAAAAGATTTGTTTGGTTAGTGGGCGGGGTTATGCCGGCGAACAACGATGAATCACTGCATTCTTGACACGAACGAATTATATTTTGTACATACGCCGGCACTGTGGCGCTAGTATCCATGCGATGCCGATGGGGATGACCGGTTAAGCGATCGGTTACTTCCACCAAATAATTCGAGAACTTACGAACGACGAACCAGGGTCCCTCGCTACTGTACATTGGTTCCGTCGACGTCCACGCTACATGCTGATGCTAGCAGCGCGAACTAGACGATCGCTTACATCTACCTAACAGTGCTAAATGTTTAGGCTTTAAGAGTTAGCCGCTCTTATCTTCGGTCCACGGGAACGTAACGACTAGTGATACGCTATTCGGCGGGCGGGCACGGGGAATTTGCAGTCGTACATTTGAAAGAGTAATTCTTGTGATCATATATGCAAATAGGAGAATCCCTAATGCTATAAAAAAGTTAGGTGATTAGAATGTAATTTTTTTATTAAGGTCTTATAATAAAAAAAAAGTTTACTTTTATACCGCGCGAAACTCTACCGTTAATATATTAATAACGTTTATTTATTAGTATATAAATATTAATTAAAAATAAAGAAAATTTACAAGAAATATAGAATAATATCTTGAAATGTTTATCTTATATTTATATATTGCGATTTAACTGCTCGATTTCTTTCTTTAATGGAGATAGTTTGCTATGTGTTATCTCAAAATGAATCTTCGGGCGGTTATCGAATGAGATTCCGAATAAATCTCAAATAAAGGCTATTTAACACTATTTATATATTTTAAATGGCGTGTGAAATGGCAACGCGGCTTATATTATACTGACGATAGATCATAAACTGTAACAGTAAACTATGTACGATGTAAAGGAAAGTTTACCATCTTCCAAGAGTAGCATTTATTTTCAAATCCCGTGCCCGGCCGCTATATATTTTAACAATAAAAGTAGCTATCTACTTGCTCGATATATTGTCGTTACAACTCAACTACTCCGTACAGTCAGCGTTAAATATACGGGAACGCGAATCGCCAACGTACTCAAATATTCATACAAACATATAACATAACATATATATAAATAACACACATGTGTATATATACCATAATATTCTTATAAAGAGAAATCTTTAAGCTAAAAAGTAAGATTAGCGCAGCGGTGAGGTAGAAAAGTTAAAAAGAAAACTGATGGGCGCTTTTTTGAGAAATGCTGGTTAATAAACAGTGATAAGAGTCATAGATGTAACTTAAAATTATAGAAAATTTCTATTCCCATATTAAACAAACAATATTTCTTAAAGCGAGAAACTACCATCGCCGTCCCGTATTGTATTATATTTCAGTACTCCAACGGCTAATACGTATACGTCGCTGACTGTACCAGCGAACTACGGGAAATAGATATACTATACATATATATTATCAATTATGTATATATATAATTCTAATATTTATATTATAGTCAATCTTTTAAATAATTCATCCATTCGATTCGAACCTCCGCTACAGCTAATTTACAATAAGTATTCTTAATATGTGAATGGATTGGCCCTGGTTAGCTACAACATTTTTAATACAAGCTGACCATCCCAAATTACTGTAAGGAAGTATAAGGGCTGACATTGGCATGTGATATCTGAGTGGTCTAGAAGTGCAGAATTGATCGTGACCCGAAGAACCTGATGTCTGAGACAAATCAATTCGAAAGAACATAAATAAAAATAAGCTGTACATAAAAAAAATAATCTCACGAATTCTTCCAAATAAAATACGTAGGTATTTCATGAAACTGTACCAGTTGAATCATTCATAAGATGTATTTTTTGTAATTCATCGCTTTATCACAGAATAGAGCAAACTAAATAAATTGTTAATAAACTAAGAATAAAGAAACAGTAATGGCAATTGAGAACGAATGCATAGAAGTTAAATTATTTGATAATAAAATGAAAAATATTGGCTCGATTATTTCGATTACTCAAACTTGACTCGCGATTATAAGGGCTCATTCGAAATTATTGATTGATTGATCTAAAATATTATATCGATTACTGAAACTCGACTCGCGATTCATAAGGGCTCGATTCGAAATTATTGATTGATTGATCGAAAATATTATTTCGATTACTTAAACTCGACTCGCGATTATAAGGGCTCGATTCGAAATTATTGATTGATTGATCGAAAATATGATATCGATTACTCAAACTCGACTCGCGATTCATAAGACTGACAAGGACAATAATCTTTTATCACTTATCTTTTATCTTAGGAGTTTCCTATGTCTACATCTCATTCGTTCACAGTATTCGTATATTTCAACCCCTTGTTATTGTCCTTTTATTGATTGTTGAAGTATCAGAAACTTTACAGACTAACATAAAACTGCCGAACTTGGCTTCTACTGTAAATGACTTTCTTTAAAATGGAGTTCACTTTCTGTTTTCTAAGACATACTCTGTTTATTGAAAGATATCGACTATGTGACTGTAAACCAAGATTGATTTCACTGGTTGCTTCTAGAAATTGTAGTGTAATATAGAAATAATTAAAAAATGTTGTAGCTAACCTGCAACCTGTTGTAAGTAGTAATATGAAAATAAATGACCATTGAATTTACGACTATCAAGAAAGTGTCCACAGAGAAATGAGCTAGAGTGTCACTACGAATTTTTATGTTACATGAAAAAAAAACTTAACTTACACTTTATTAGATTTTTGAATACTTATTTATCTTGAAAAGAATGTGGCGGTATTTAAATGGCCAAATATTAATATTTCTAAGAATTTCAAAGAATTTTTTGTGGTTAAAAATTAAAGCATTGGGTGGCGGTGGTAAAATTATATATAGAAAAGAAATCTAATGCTTATTTTAATAATACAGTCTGTACTATATATAATAATAAGTAAGTGGAAACCATTCTTATAATTCGTAATAAATCTATATATTTTTTTTAATTTAAGTTTTTCTGTCAGCACTAATACTAATACTCCGTACTAATCGGATGTTCATGCGGTTTGTATAAGAAGAATAAACTAACTAGCGTGTCGATGGATTAAGGTTTCGTAAAATAGTTTACAGAGCGCGACGGCGACATTACGGTGGCACGACATTAATAGTTTGGCCATTTTATCAAAAGAATAAACGTTAAAAAAAGTACAGCTATGTGGAAGCGGACGAGTATCATCTCTATCCTTTTCCCTCGTAAGCAAAAACATTGTCAGTTGTTCAAAATTGAATCATTTCGATGGCACAACTATTAATTAGTATAGAAAACGTTTTACAGATCACACACAGCACAGCGGCTCTATGGACATCTATATTATTTTTGACAATACATCGTAATAAATCGCGCCAGCGTCCCGCCACCGTTCGCCTCGACCGCTGTGTGACAAAAGCTTTAGTGATTTTATGAACAAACGATCGAATGAATGAGAACACTTATTGTACCCCAAGCGGATCACACCGAGGCAATAAAAGATTGGCTTTGCGGTTATTGTTACTGAAAATGTATTTAAGATGTGTTTCCACTATTGAAAAATTGACAACTATTGTGTTGTCAATACTTTCATAATAAATAAATATTACAGAACAATACACACATCGCTATATAACCCCAAAATAGGTAGCTTGTGTATATTATGTTAGCAACAAGATTTTCTATAATTATCAGGATTTTTCTTTTTTGAGAGGTTAACATCAATATAATAGTTTTTGGGTAGAGAGATATCCTTGACACTAACCGACAATTCAATAAATTAAGTGAATCCATTTATATGTAACACAAAAAGTACTATGGGACTCAAAAGGGACCGATTACAAAATTATAGCGATAAATATTGTAGATGCCTTTCGTTACAGTATTATCGTTTAAAACAATTAAATTAAATTCTGTGTAAACACAATGCAAACAAAAGTTAGTAAAGGAGAATGCCAGATCCTAACCCAGAAAGAACACAAATTGTAAATATGCTAAAAATATCCTATTATTATATAAATGTTCCACAATAAGTCATTTTTACTGTTGGACATCGGAATAAAATTGTGTTAAAAAAAAAGTAATTGAACTATTACCTTTTAATTTACACTCTACGCATTTTTTAAATCTTTATTGTTGCACTGGGTTCTAGTCTTTTAAATAGTTTTTATTGTATGTTCATCAACAGAGGGCTCTAAAAAGCTAGAATCTAGAGTCGTTAAGCCTGTTTAAAAATGTATTTAAGGAAGCTTTGCGACTGTCATGTCAGTGTGACAAATATACGGAACAACAATACCGAAATGGACGATAACCAACGTTAGGCTCGTGTCCATACTCCGAGTTCTAGAGCTTTTAATTGTAATTTATATTAAATAGTAAACAAAATGCAATAAAATGATGCGTAATACATTGTTGTACAATATGTTTTTATTAGTGGGTTAAAGTCCTATACATTGTCTGGCATTCTCCTTTTGGAGAGTTGTAAACACAGAGGTTACCAACGATGTCAGTGGAAAAGCACCTTAAGATAGGTTATATATAGACAGGCTTTAGAATATTGACATGAGTTTAACATAAATGGATTGATAATTTTGTTGAATGTTCCGCCATATATAAGCTGTTACTATATATTCAATATAAGTTGTTACTATATATTAAATATAAGCTGTTACTATATATTCAATATAAGTTGTTACTATATATTCAATATAAGCTGTTACTATATATTCAATATAAGCTGTTACTATATATTCAATATAAGTTGTTACTATATATTCAATATAAGCTGTTACTATATATTCAATATAAGCTGTTACTATATATTCAATATAAGCTGTTACTATATATTCAATATAAGCTGTTACTATATATTCTGGAGGTCTAACTTTTTCTCTTAATGTGAGTATCATGCTTTATGCAGTGTATGGCACAGTTCTGTATATTTTTGTGTTCGTTGTAATTTATATTGAAAATTAAAGCTTTTTATTTCTTTATAATTTATTTTATAGTAATTTTTTATGACAGCACGAAATCATAATATAACTATATTCATATCTTTACAGTATTAGGTACTTTAATATAATTATGTAAAAAGTTAATATTAATAAAACTTATAATAAACTTATTTATTTCGAAAAAATGAAATAAAAAATTAAGTCTTATTTATTTTAAGTAAATATTTAACCTATGGATAGATACAATAAAGTGTAATAAATAAATTTTATTTGGCTAAACTAAATGTCATTTCAGAAACATACTGTATGTGTAGAATGAGAGCTATCAAGAAAGAATCTACATTTTACAAATAGTTATTTGTCACCACCGCAATGTCATTATGACCAGTAAACCTGGGATGCGTTAATAGACATATCTGGTGTAGAAAAAAAGAAAGGTATCATGCATTGTCAAACAGTAGCGCTAAAATTGGAAATTTCACTCTCTCTTTTTTAAAAAAACGAAGGATAGAAGAAGTTTAACTTTTCGAAGCGTTTATAATTTTTTATACATAATTATGCATAATTTTTTTTATTTTATTTTTTATTAGAAAGGGCATACTTTCAAAATGGTCCCATAGACATCTTGCTAGTGTCTGATGATGGGATTCTGGGATCGAAGGAACTCTTTAAAATTAAAGGGCGCATTTCAGCGATTTCGTTATTTTTTAAGTGACTGGCCGTATAATGCTACTCGTAGTTTAGAACAGTAGGTTTTACGTATGTCCGTTGTGATAAATCACTAAAAACTAAGAAAAAAAAATAATAAAAAATGAAACCAACTTCAAAATGCAATAATAAGTAAAATACTATTGCGCTATTTATTTGCTTCAATTTACTTAACCATAACTATGAAGTCAGTGCCAGTGTTTTACTTTAAGGATATTACCTAAAACCTACAAAATGCTTTCCTACTTCTTTAAAAAAAAATTTTACACTTGGATGGCACTAACTTTTCAAAAAGGGTTAATTAAGTAAATTAAAGTAACTAAATGGCGCATGTATATTTTACTTTTTAGTGCGTTTTGAAGATGGCTTTATATTTATGTCAACACAAATAAGAGAGAGCCATATTTGTAGAATATTCCGATTTGTCTATAAAAGATATGTCTATTGTAGCATTCTAGGGTTAAGATCAATTAGGTAAAAATAATTTGCGTTACAGAAATTTAATTCATTCACGCACTCATATTTTATACTATCAAATTAATTAAATTTTCTCAAAACATTCTCTATGAATCGATAAAATTATAAACTTAACAATCACCCTTCGCATATTGATCTGCTATTTTGTATAATAAATAATGTCAATTCAATAACAGAAATACAAGTACTATTTTTTTATTATTGATCAAAGCGAAAGATATAAAAAATCGTCACATAAAGCAACCGCAAACGAATCGGCCCATTTAATAAAATAACGTTTTGTTTTGATTTTAAACCTGATTAGAGTATTATGTGAAACGTACCATATGAATTAAGTTCACTTTTAGTATTATTTAGGCCAAGAAAAATAATTGACAGTAAACCCGGCATATAAAATTAGTGTGAATGTGACGTTTATTATTACAAAAGAACACATTGTAAAGTAACCAGAAAAATAACCTCTTAAATATTGAGGTTTAGTAAAATGGTATTAGACATAGGGGTGGGATGCTAGGCCACAAGTATTGTCAAGGGCGTGGGGCGTGGGGGGAGGGCGCGGGGCTCATGCCATACGTTCGAGGCGCGCGCGCAGCTCGCCGAAGCTCGGGCGCGCGTCGACGTCGCGGCGCCAGCATGCGCGCATGAGATCGTACAGGTCGCGCGGACACGGCGGCGCGCGCGGCTCGCACACGAACAGACCGTCGTCAGCCTCCAGGTGTGCGAGGTTCTGCAGCACCTGCAAATTATCATCATTACACACCCTCCGTGGCATAGCGCGTTACCCTGCCGAGACGTACCGCCAAGCGATTTAGCGTTCCGGGACGATATCGCGAAACAATCGAAGGGGTGTGGATTTCATCCTACCCCTAACAAGTCAACCCGCTTATTCTTTAGATTGCATCATCACTAACTACCAGGTGTGATTGCAGTTAAGGGCTAACTTTTTATAAAGACATCTGACTGAAAGACTGACCAAGCCAGGCCTCTCTCCTGGTAGGAGAGGGGATATGTGATATAAGACCGACGGCTTAACGTGTTATAGGTGAAATATCACAGGTTCCTTCGGGCTTAAAATTTACAGTTTATTTTCGTTTTTTTTGAAAATAAACTGCAATACACACATTGCTATGTAATTTGTATTGAAATGTAATTTCCAAAAAAAAATACCGAGCTTTAGGTCCGTCAACCAGATACTAAATATTAATTTCAAGGGTTTGATATCAAAAAACGTACTATAAGCAATCGGTGGGAACCCTAAGGGTACATCACTTGGTATTCAAAAGGCTAGACAAATTCCATTGTAAAATTACATTTTTGAAGGAAATTTCATATTATTATATGACATCTCTCCTCACAAAACATTAAACATCCTTCGTAATAGTTCCTAGTTCAACGGTTGTCTAGTCGGCCTGGACAGGTGACCTTATAATGTAATTGGAGCTGAGATGCATCAGTTGTGTCAATGTCGATTGGAGGGCTTAATGTGATAATGTTTAATTATATATCAATGAATAGAGACGAATATCTTAGCATTCCATGGATTCACCGTGCGGATGCCATCGTGTGGCCAAGAAAAACATCGAACACAGTACGAAACTTGCGACACGGATGTAGGCTCAAGAGTGCTCTTTATAATTAATCAACGTTTGCCTTCTCTGCTCCAATTGTTCTCCCTGCCCAGCCAAATTTTGTTCACTTGTAGGACTTGTTCACTTTAAATGTATTGTCTTTAGAGATATTTGTTTCCCACGGCACTGTAAGCACTTACAGTCCAGTCATTATATTAACGACTGTTAGTGATTCTTTTGGACAGAACGTTTACTGTCCGAGGTACGGGAATGAACGATTCACTGTTGATGGATGGTAGTGAGCAAATAGAGTTGAGTACGTTGAGAAAAGATCTATAGTTGACTCTCACGTCGCACTTGTGGGTGTCTTGGTTGCGCAACACCGTCTCAAAGACCTATAGCCTCCCTTGATATATACTTTTGCGTAACAAACCTGCGCCTCAGTCATCCGCTCGTACGGGCGCCGGCGGCAGAGGCCGAACACCTCATGCAGCGTGACCCCGAAAGCCCACACGTCGCTCTTGGGGGTGTACTGGTTGCGCAACACCGCCTCCCACGAGGACCACCGTAACGGCAGCGGCACACGACCGTCCACCTTGTAGTAGTCGCAGGCGTATGCTTCTATGTCGGTGCCGAAGTCGCTGATCTTTATATTGAAGCCTTTGCCGATGAGGCAGTTCCTATAAGAAAATAATTTTACATTAACATCAGACTCACACAAGCATATAAAGTTTCAGCTCAAATCGTTAACCGGGAAGTGTGTCAATAACAGGTAAGATTTTATTAAGGCCTGTGTGCACCAAGATTTCGGTTATCATAACCAACGGTTAACATAAGCTAAACATAAAATTTACTGTTCACGACAACCCGTACGCCGGTTAAGGACGTAAACCGGGCGGTTATCTTAACCGAGCTTACGTTCTTAACCGGCGTACGGGTTGTCGTGAACAGTAAAATTATGTTAACCGTTGGTTATGATAACCGAAATCTTGGTGCACACAGGCCTAAGAACAATCATTAAAATTAAAGATTTAAATGGGATGATACATTAAAATAATTATGTTTATACCATATTAGAGGAATATAAAAATTTATAATAAAATCCGCTTAGTGTATCAATTATGCCCACGGTGACCATAGACAGTTGAAGTTTTCTCACCTGGCAGCCAGATCGCGGTGCACGAAGTTAAGCGCCTCCAGGTATTGCATCCCGGCCGCTATTTGCACCGCCACGTGCAGTAGGACAGGAGTGCCCGGGGGTGGGCCTCTTCGTAGGAAAGCGCACAAATCACCTGCAACGATGCCGTACACTCATCAGCATAGGCAGTAACCAGGTATTATTATACATACTAAAGACAAATGAGTAAACGGAACAGAGACAAAGCTTCACTACCGCGCGAATCGGTTGCACTACTACAAGCACGCGGTGCATGTGTGAGTGACCACCAGCCCCTTGGCACGTACGCGGCTAGACTGGATCTTTTACCTTCTATCAAACTGTATATTCTTAAATGCACGATTATCACATAAATAAATATCTTTGAACTGTAGAATCAAATAAGCCTTGTTGGAGTCTTGTAAAGCCTTAAGTATTAAATCCGTTTTGACCAGTCTTTGGAAGAGCAGTTTCCTTATTAGGAACTCTTAGTTAATCTCTACGTACCCATCTCCATGTACTCCAACACCACGGCTATGGGCGGCGAGCGGCACACGCCCAGCACGCGCGACAACTGCGGCGACGACAGCGACGCTAGCACGCGCACGTCCTTCTCAAACTCCTCCCTGCAGATAGTTCATACCGTGTACACTGCATGTGTTAAACGATTGCTCTTTATTTACTAAAGCCTAACTCAAACTGGCGTTGAAGCGGAACGAAGCAATGCATCATCAATTTTGCCAACAGCAAATTCCTCTGTATTATGGCAAAAACGGAATAAAGCGACGTTACGCCTTGGCTGCTCCATTTTTTAATTTTCCCGATTTCCATCCAGATCCAGATTTTAGGAACACAATTTTCTATCTTAATTATATGAAAACCTGTTTTGCTTTCGCTTCGTTTTTAGTCTGAGTAAAGAATAAAACTTTTATAAATAAATCAAAAATAATTTAAAATTAGGGTACTTCATATTACATGGCTTGTTACCTCAGGTATAGGTTAATAATAATTAATTGATAACATGCCTTGAGCACTCTAGCTTAACAACAAAGTGATCCTATAAGGGTTCCGCTTTTTCCTTACGAGGTTCGGAACCCTAAAATTGGATTTATTTTCCTTATATGTAGGAAAATAGTTATAAAAACTTATATGTTCTCTCCGAGAAGAGTGTGAACGACTGGAGGTCGTTCTCTGACCCGAATATTCATTATAATTTTACTTGTTGGTAAATAGTCATCAAAATTGATTTGATCTAAGTTTTGATTTTCTTAATTAGTCTAAGATTGGATGGTGGGACATTTCACCCGTAGCCGTAGATAGGCAAAGATGTATGTACCGCCAAGCGATGTAGCTTCCTGGTACGATGTCGTGTAGAAACCAAAAGGAGTGGGGATTTCATTCTACTATCAACAAGTTAGCCTGCTTCCATCAGAATATATAAAGCATCATTTAGGATGAAAACTCCCAGGCGGCCCAAATTCCCAACTTTCTCCGGCTTTTTTAACAATTATTCGTTAGAATGTACAAACAAAGCTTTATAGACAATGTGATTTAATCTATATTTATGGTTGCATTGTATGAAGCGGCTTTATGATCTTTGAAATAAGTCTATGAACTTTATAGCCTTTACCTATTGGTTACGCCGAATTAAAGTATGTAAATTAACATATCATAAAATAAGGACATAGATGTATTCCTAAAAACCTAAGACCCCTACCTTTTAGACAAACAACCAATGGTGGGCTGACTACCAACGCAAGCGACCAATGGCGGGCTGACTACCAACGCAAGCGGCCAATAAACGCGCCTGGAACTACATCGAAGTGCGTCGAAGCTGACAGTCTGTCAGTTATTGTTATAACGCTGACATGGGAAGAGTCGCGCGCCTCCATGCGTCGTTGACTTTCCTTATACTATAAACTATATGATATAATGTACTGTACTATAAGGACATATCGTTATATATTCCTTCGGGCATAAAGTTTATTTGTGACCGTGCCGTAATCTAGTGTAGTGCAAGTTCTGGAAGACGTGAGTGAGCCCGTCGAGCCCACAAGGTTCTGTCCCTAATTTGTATTTTGCATCTATTTCTAATACAGTCTACTCAATTAAATCCTATAAAATAACATACTATAAACGGCGCGATCACCTATATATAGTCTGCGCAAACTCATAACTTCCTTTTTTTCCGGCCAATTAACTGTAACATCGAATTGTCCGTAGCCCGTACCGACCTGTTATTATATTGCTTCTAATCTTTAATTAAAAAAGTGTAAAGTGTATACTTCAGTTAATTCCTGACCATAAGTCTATCATGCTTATAAACATTTCCCTTTTTAGTAACTTAAATTACTTATATTATTTTATTACTTGGCCTTATTTATTATTTTCAAACGCTAACACAGATTTCGGTTACAGTAGGTAATGCGCCACCACAATAAGCAATTTTTTTTTCCGTGTGTTCTATCTGTGTAAATAAGACAATCAATCCTGTGGTCAAATAAATAAAATAAAATAAATGATGATAGTAGTGCAGTAGAGTTGTTAGAGTGGTGGTAATGTAAGCGTGTCGTACATGATGTACCTCTCCTTCAGCGAGGCGTCGTTGCACAGGAACTTGACGGCGACCAGCTGCGTCTCAGCGGACACGATGCCGCCGCCGTACTCCGGCACGCAGTCCGCCTCCGCGATGTACACCTGCGCATACTGATTGTAAGAGGCTCGTCAGACTTTAAACTAAATAAACTAGCAACATCTAGTGTAAGTCATCATCATCATCATCATCATCATCATCATCATCATCATCATCATTATCAACCAGTTAACAGCACACTACAGGGCCAGGCCTCCCTCCTTATAGGAGGGGATATGGAGCGTAAACCCACCACGCTACTCCAATGTGGATTGGGGGGTATAGGGTGATAATGTTCAATTTATTAAAGATTACTATCAGATGTTCATGACAGTGAACGGGACCGACGGCTTAACGTGCTCTCCGAGGCACGGGGTGTAACATTCCATCTTTCCGACTCCGGGCTTGTATGAAAATTGCATACAAGAATGACAACGTTACGTTGGGTTACGTGGTGGATCGTGGCTACGCGGTTTTTCTGTATTTTAGGGTTTTAAGTAATTTCTTTACAAAACGACGACTTGAACTGCATTGGACTCCGCAACTTCTTCACGAAACGACCTTCTAACGAACTTTCTAAAACTAAGCTCATCACTTTTAACACAATGTTATATACTTAACCAAGTAGCAATTCCACAAAATCACACTTCTGTGATGATAAAGACTTATGAAGAATGTTCTTGTCAAATGATAGAGAATGTTCCAGAATTTAAATAACTTGGTGTAATCATAGATAGCACACTAAGCTGGAAGAAACATATCCACCTCCTTGGTTCCTGAATTCATGTTTGTTGTTTGCTCAAAAGAGCGCTAACAAAACAAATATACTCTTACTCGAACGTAAGAGGAAAATTCCTCCTCCAATTACTGGTCCGTAATGTGTCCTCAAGGTAGACAGGGTAGGTAGTGCGTTTATGTACTTATGAAGTGCACGCCACTACTTTAAGGTGCTGTAAGGTAGTGTAATCTAACCCGACGATACCCCGTGTCTAAGCTATATGAACAGTAGGCCGTGCTGTAATTACACGGAAATATGCTGAGATAAGAATTCAAGCAAAAGCTGAAGTAAGCCCTTCAGAAAGGCGCAAACAATAACCTTATCAAATAATACCCCGCACTACACAAATATTATTTTTTAACCAGATTATATGTAAGCAACTCGTTGTTTGTAAGGGGTATCAATATGGTCAAGTTATCAAAATAAATTATTATCAAAAAAAATAAGGCGCAAGTTAATTGGAATTTGGAAAGGGGAAGGCCAAGGCGAAAGTTCTTAGATCAAATCAAGGAAATTCTGATTAAAGGTCAGGTCAAACTAAACCGTTGTACTTGTACGAAAGGTTTAATAAAGTTGAAGGAAGCGAGAGAGATATGCATCGATCGTGGCAAGTGGAAGAACGTGGTCTCTGCCTAACCCTATCGGAATGAAACGTGAAGATATGTATGTATGTATGTACGATACTCACAGTGCCAAAGGTCCCCTCAGCAAGCTTGGAGATCATTCGCAGGCGGTGCCGCGGGAACTCTGCCACAGGGGGCCCCTCAAGACGACGCCGCACCTCCATTCGAATCTCGTGCTGGCTCGGCGACTGTAAGTAAACAAATATTCAATTAAATAACAAACGATATACTGATGACACAGATGTATTGTGCGCTCATACTGACCCAACAACTTTTACTGCAAGATCACATTAATGAAATTAAAATATGGTTGATAGTGGTAAATTAAACCAAATAAAAGTAAATCTGTCCAGGTTACATTCACTCTAAGGAGACAAACCTGCCCACCGATCAAATTAAATGACAAAATTATACCCCAAGAAGACAACGCAAAATACTTGAAGATGCATCTCTGGACAGAAGATTGACTAGATGACAACACTTCTGGATGAAGAAGAAGCAATTAGATTGAAAACTCCGTCAACTGGCTACTTGGATGACACTCAAAACTTAATGACAATATCAAAATGCTTGTATATAAAGCACTGTTGAAGCCTATTTGAACGTATGGCATACAGGTAGGGGCATCAACAAACAAATTATATGTAACGCTGTTGGCTACAATATGAAATATAAAAAAAAATTCTAATATCGAAATCCTGGGAAAACTCCACTGCAAAGCTCTGAGTGTTATGTTTGGTATTCCTAAATACATGTTTGAGTTCAAACTCTCGAGGTTAGATATCAACATTCTCGACTCCAGAAATACAGCATTGCTGATTTCAAACATAGATTACCAGCCATGGGGTTTAGGTAGTAGAGGAGCCTACTGCTAGGAAATCTAGAGCTAAGATGAGGTCCACAAAATGACATGACAATGAAATGACAAAAAATTAGATATTCAGCTAGAAGAGTGGCTTTTTTCCCCATACAGATTGCCATGATACAGTATAACATAATAAAAAATAATATGTCCCTTACACACGTATAAAAATGAGCGCTTACCCTCACACTGAGCTTGGAACGCAGCGAGGAAGCAGCCGAGCGGCGCGCGTCGAGGTCGGCAAGTATCTCCGCGTCGCGCACAGTTAGCAGGTCGACGTCGCGCTCGGTGAGCAGTTCGACGTCACGCTCGGCGAGCAGTTCGGCCGCTCGCTCGCACGCGCTCTCCGCCAGGCGGCGCTTGGCGAGTAGCGGCGCCGAACTCAACTCGGGCACCGCGTAGTCGTAGTTGGAGCTATCTGTAACCACATTATACTACTGATCAGTCGATTACGCAGGTGAAAACCTTTCATAGAGCATAGCTTCACAAGTACAGGTTGGGGGCGAGATGTATTTTATTATTGCTAGGCTAGCGCTTAGTTGCATTCACGTCTTATGGTAAGCGATGATACAGCCTACTGTAGTTCGCACTTGCCTATAAGATACCTATTCATTGTTGACTTAAAGATACCTATATCGTAGGTTGTGAAAACAGAAGCTGGAAGGGCATTCCAAATTCTTGCTTGTTTGATTTGATTCCTCATTCCCACTGCACTAGTGGGAATGAGGAATCAAATCAAACAATATATTGTCCAAGGTGTTACACCTAAAAGCTCTAAACTGTCAGCAATCGGTACAGATATATCCCAGAATGTAGGAGTTAGTTGGAATGGAGTCCTTTCGTACACCAACAAAATCTCTCTACCACCAGCTCAAAAATCTTGACTAACTGGCACTGCAGCTTGCAGCGGCCTGGCTAGAATTGCAGTAAGCGCCATTCTAGAACGAGTGTCTAAAGCTGCTCTGACGGGATCCTACTCCCTATAAGATGTTTGGAGCTGAGATGCATCAGTTGCGTCAATGTTTGTCGGTTGGTTGATACTATTCTTTTACGTTATGTAAGGTAGTTTAGATTATTGTAGCATGTAAGTATTTTATTTAAGTTAACCTAATATAATCTGTACAAGTGCTAGTGTAAGAAAATACTTCTCAGTCTACAAGCAATAACGAAATGTCAGGACTTTTATTTGAATGAACAAAAATTATACACAACTTTGAGATTTGTAGGTTACCAAATAGTGCGTGACTTGCAGGGCAAGATACGTTACAATAGACAAAGTTTCTTACCCGATAAAGCCGTGTTGGAATCATTAACGAAGTCCTTCATTTCCAACAGCACGGTGCTAAAGTAGGGAGTGCATCTTATGGCTTGATACGGCTCCTGGTATTCGTCAGATTTGACCTCTAGAGCGGAATCAAGTATCATCTTATTGTCAGGGAGCATGGAGGCGGCACCAGTGCTGTAGTTGTCGGTCACTGATCGCTGGGCAATGGTGGTCTTCGCTAGAGGCGAAGCGAAGCATTTCCTGAAATATGATCAGCAAAAAAATTTATACATGCACCGAATCCATGCGATGTATATTTTTTTTCAGTTTGTGTGTAAACTAACAGGTTTACTGGGATTTTCGGACCTTTTGGAACTATAAGGAATTTAGTTTTTTTCAATTCAGGAAAATGGAATTTGAGTTATTTCCGATACAGGATTTAGTTACAGAAGAAAGTGGTTCAACATATCGACAGTAAAAATGCGAAAAAAGTGGTATTTTTAGTTGGTTTAGTAGTGTTCTAACTTAAGATAGTTAGGTATCGCAAATAAGACGCTTTGAAAAATCGATATAATGACGGTCTCTTATGCCAGTGTCTGTGCAGGCCTCCACCAGCGCGGTTAACACGCTAACAACGGGTCCTCCTGCAGCACCGTCGACACGGAAAGTTCGCTACTGGTCTATACCTTTAAAATTCATACAACGACGGTCACCTGTGCCTGTGCCTGTGCACGATGAGGAACACGGCCACCACCAGCAGGATGACCAGCGCGGTCAGCACGCCAACAACAATAGCCATGTACAGCGGGTCCTCCTGCCGCGCCGTCGATACGGGGAGCTCGCTGCTCGTCTGTATCTTTGCTTTGTCCTTCCTGTTAGCCACTTTTTGAATCTCTGGCGTGTAGTTGCCTTGTGCTACGTCTGGAAAGACAAACAGTAAGCGTATGATAGGACCAGATATATACCTTGGTTATTAGTTATAGTTAAAACTGCCTGGATAATTAAGAACTCAATAAATGTAACATTAGCGAACGTGCTATTGGTACGTTGAAGAGTGAAGTACACATGAACAAGTTCTGGCAATGAATATAAACCACTTGTAATGACGGATGACGTCTTATTGTCTGCCTATGGTCCATCGACTTACAATATATGAGGTAGATTTGGGTACACGGTCAACTCACCAGAGTCAAACACCACCTCACTAATGAGTATCCAGCGTGCAGCGAAACGCAGCTCGATGCGGACCCACTTGCCGATGCGGTGGTGCAGTTTGATTGTGACGTTCCGCGAGCCCTCGAAGATGTTGTCCCCAGTGGTGGTGAACCGCACCGGCTCGTCCTGGAAGTGGCGCCCACCCACCGAGAACGTCACGATCGCCTCCGAGAATATCTGTTAGCAAAGTATCTCCTGTAGGCCAAACGTCACTTACGTATCGTCACTTATACTAATAATACAAACTACGTACCTTTTGGGGCTTATTAAGGCTTATTTAAGCCTACTGGTAAGTATGTTACACTAGCAAACGCCCACGAGAAGACTATTGCTGTAATAGAAAGAAATTTGCGAAACAGATTGCCAACCTTCGCTAGTTGGAAAGGCAAAGAAGTAGAATAGTAATAGCACTATAGTAGTAAAAAACAAATGGATCAGGGATATTATTGTGCCTAGAACCTGACGACAACCATCCAACTCATAGAATGGGTATTTTAACTGCACGACCCTATCGAACAATGCTTTGTTATTTCTGGAAATGTTCCCACAATTGAGTTGTAGGACTTTGTTTTATTTTATGTAATGATGACATGATATTAACACTGAGTGCGCGTAACGATACAGATGATCTTGTTTTAACTTGCGGCTTTACGGCGGCGTAACCAGGAATGGATGCAACAGTATGCCACTACGGTTCTCTCCGAGGTCTGATTGTAAAATTCATAGCCCACCAAAACAACAAGCCTTCCGATCAGTAAGGCATCCTTTACCACATCCTACTCCGAAACACCTCACCCCGTCACCCGCGGGTTGATCTCACTCGATCACCAGTTGCTCGCTTATCTTGCTTTGCTCACGCGCTATTCACGGGTGGATCGCGCGCGGTTTATCGTACGTTTACGTATCTTTTTTTTACGCCACGTGCATAGGTTAGTAACACGACGACTACACATAGACCGTTTGTCGAGAGCGAGTTCGTATCGAGCCAGTGGTACATTAGCTCACTCACCTGGACGTCGCGCATGAACTTGTTGCTAGAAAACAGGTGCACGGCGCTAAACTCGCGCACTCGGTCGAATTCGAAGGTGAGTGTCGGCGGATCGACGTGCGAGTCGTTGCGCCAGCCAACCCAAGCGGAGCTCTTCGCAGCTTCGCGGATCTCGTCGCCTCCAAACTGCCCGTCTACCAACTGGCCCAGCCCGCCCCGCAGCTCCGCGCCCCAATCCCCGTCGTACGTGATGTCTACCAGCTCGATGCCGTTGCTGCGCTTGTCGCCCTTGGGAATCGTGTACGAGACGATGCCAGCTGAAAATAAACACAAGCCGAATTCAAATTTACAATAATAAAATAAAAACTTATGCTGACTCATACTAATAACAATATTTTCCCAATGCTCAAATAAAAAATAGTGAAATGTGTGGTTCTTTGGCCTCTTAAAAGTGGTATATTGAACACTCAAAGCGTGGGCATGATTGAGATATACGTGAGAATAGTATCCGGCTCTCGCTTCACGCCTTGGTGACATAATATATTCAACGTAGTTATATAATTTATATACAACTAATAGCAACGACGTATACACCTCGTTGCCTAATAAAATTGTAGAATATTATAACCCTTTGTAATAATTTATAATGTTTGCATTGGTCAGTATCTAGAAGGTTTCAGTCACGTGTATCTCCTTTGTTTAATAGGATCCTATTAAAAAAAAATAACAATAATAATAACACCAACTCGTAAAAATCATACCTAAGTGGAATAATGGCAAGAATAGTGGCTGCATTTCCGGCAGGCTGATTCTTTGCACAAAAAATGAGCCAGCACTTTTGTCACCATTTGAGGCAATTTACAGCGGTAAAATATATCGGAAAATAATATAGTTTCAAGAAAATATGAAACAAGCAGTTTTTAAACGTGAAGTTTATTTAATTACTCTAATACCAGTCCGGAAAGCAGAATGTGCTGACCAGAGCCAATGTCAACAAGAAACTCATAATTGGTAATTCAAACAAAATCATTTACGTCGTCATAATTTATAATAATTGTTATTGTCCGTACAATGACCGAATGACCAAACTTTGATTACCAAATTATATCATCATTTAACAATTTAAAATTTGACTTTGAATTTTAAACATCGACATCAAGTATTATTGCCATTAAGAAAATGATCAATTGTAAACTGACCTCGACTTAGTAAATTTATGCATTGGCAATTCCAAGGTGTCCATCACTTTGTGTACTCAAATCTATTATAGTATAAACCTCTACGGGTTTCGACGCAATCAAGCCAGCATGCCTAGGATGCGTCAACACACATATTTCGTGCAGAGAAAGAGTTCCATCGCAACTAAAAGTGATATTTTCGACTATTGGGACACAATGTCACTTTTTATTTTTATATTGGGAAAATGTTAGGATGAAAACTAGATATGAAAAATGTTAACGTCTCTTTGCTACGTTACAATATTTATCATAGAGTAAATGGCACGTTCACCTATAAAGGTTTGCGAGCCCTGTCCTACATGATAAAGAACAACGCGGCAACGCATGCGCATGGCATACGAAGCAGGTTTGGCCCAACGATATTCTGAAAGGGTCACCTATTTGGCGCTATCTCTTATTTAACGCGTAACGAGATCTATCGAGCAGAAATCGGTAAAAAGGTGGCGACACTCAACTTAAAAGGAACCAATGTGTGCAGCGAAACGCCAAAAATACTGTTTATAAAATTCAACAAACTTGTGAACAAGGAGCTGCCATTAGGTGAATCCCGGAAAGGGACTGTATCTAAGTACTCTGACTAAATTTAGTGTGCTTATGAAAGTGGCGATCTTATATCATTTAATAACTTCTTAATTTTGATAGTTAACACAAAAATTTAAGGTCCTGTTTTCACATGCCTAAGATACAGCAATGTACCATGTTAACAATTGCAAGAAATACTTAGCAATTTTCACTTTTGCCACAATAACAAGAATGGTACATAATTTGTTCAACTGACTTGCAAGTCAGTCCAACAAGACTGAGATTAGGATAAAGATATCTTTCATCGGGCTATGTCAATCATTAAAGGTTTCGTGAACACATCTCATTTCATTCGTTCACAGTGTTATTGTTCCTTGCCTTGTCTATAGAATACTAGGTATATGCTTGTAAACGACTGAGGGTGTCGCACGCCGCACGCGCAGCAAAATGCGAAAGAGTTACCATTTCTTTGTAGCGTAATACGCCATCAAGCGAATGAAAAACTATACAGTTTCTTTTGGAACCACCACAGGTCTCGTATATATACCAATTAAAACTAGGCAAAATACGTTCATCTCATTCAAACTGTATACATTGACACTGAGGAGCTCTAGACTATCTGCTAGTAAATCTAGCTGCGTGCCATTGAGTCATATAAGAAATCCACAACGCGCGCGCAATGCTCGTGAGATTTTCATATACTTTGCATATGTGAGTTGTCGTTTACATATTTTACTCCTTACTTAGAACTCTATCGCGCAAGACGATGTCTCTAAGTTACGCCTCATCAAACTTCTGGCTTGCTGTATACTACGTCTAAATACGATATCATGAATTTTATTTGTTCTGATATTAACCCCGTTTGTGAATTGACAAACCTACAGAACAGAAGAGCACTAGCGCTGATGACTTTTTAAAGTGTATTTCCTCAAATTTTTACGTTCCTTTATCGCATGACATATTACCGACAGGGCGAGAGGCAACGTGAAAGGCCGTCACACATACACACATATGCCCACGCACACATAAACACACATGTAGACAGACAGACATCGACGTCAAACTTGCAACACACTTTTTTTGCGTCGGAAGTCAAAAAATCATGTGTAAAGTAAATTCAAGCTGAATTCACCTCAAGTATAGCACATAATTGGTAGCACGCGCGCCATTGGCGAGCGATCGCAATCTGCGGAACGCCATTACTGTTGGTTCGTGACGTCCATCCATTGACGGAAAGTCGCGCGTTGTTTGCGGCGATTTCATAGAACGACGACGAAAAAACCTCTCATAAAAGACAGACAAGTGTGAAAAGGCTGTCCTGTATTTGAACTTCATTATTATTCTTTTTATTACAAACTAGCTGACGCCCGCGGCTCCTCTTGCAAGCAAAATAGTGTATTGAAAATTTCCAAGAACACAAAAAAAAGAAAAACAAATCAACGTGACCACCCATTTTTAAGAAGAGAGCAAGCTATCCGTAATAGATAGATGTACGCCGTCGCTGACTTTTTTATAATAAGTCCTAATAAAGAAGATCAATTCTTCAATGCATTGTTATATCTCAAATGGATTAGGCAGAATTTTCAATGAAATCTCCTAGGCGGTGCGTCTCTACCAACAATTATCGTCATATTTGAGCTTATACAAAATCTTAACAAATTATGGACTAAAACCTTTCAGGAATCACAGGCGCTGATTTAAATGCACTAGGCATTTAAACCTGCGCCACAACTAATGTAGATTTTATAAACACATTCCCATCTTTTACTATTGATAATCATCAATATTGAAGTGTATATCTAAAACATAGATTCAAAAATGTAAATCATAAGCACAAAAGGCATGACTCTCGCGTTTCGATACCAATCGACGGAACCCTAAACATTGTTGAAAGAAGCAGACGTATGATTAAAGGAACAATTTGCTACATTTTGCCATATAATGCCTCGCATGTGCCGATCTAGACTGCGATATTTGATTCTAGGTATCGCCTCGGCTGGTATATTTTTGTATTATCGTTAATTTCAATTTGTACGAAAACATTATATATTTTTGGGCTTGGAATAGTAACAAAGACTAGCTAGGTCGCCTCTAGCTTCCCCCTGGGTCTCGGAGAAACCTATCACTATCACTACTCATTATAAAGCAAAGTCTTTTGATGCATATCTGTCTGTCTATTCGCTATAAGATAAAAAACTAAGTTTGAGTATTTAATAAAATACACAAGACACTTTTACTAATAATAGCAATAATACGGATGGTGATCAGGATCATGATGATATATATCAGGAAAATATATGTAATACATACTTAATTGAAAGTAAAGTAAAATTAATGTAATAAATACAGTATTTTCAACCTTCGTATCTAAATTTATGCATTTATAAAAGATTTTATTTCAAGTAAATATTTATTTTAAGTCATAATGAAATGAATGAATGAAATTAATTATCACCTTATATTGACGTTTTATTTGATTTGATAAAATAATAATCATAATTTGTGACGTCAGAAACGTTAAAAAATGACAAACTTCAGAATTCTACGGAACTATAAATTCGAGTATTAACCGGAATATTATACTATTACACAAATGACATTGTCTGCCTGCGGAGCCCGCCGGATTGTAAAATGACGATCGCAAATTGATGAGGTTTTTAATTGTATTAATTTCACTAAGTGATTGATTAATCTAATAAGAATAAATGAAATTATAACGTCAACAATGGAAGCATAAGCTTTTTATTTTGAGTATTACACATATTAAGGATTGTAAACAAATAAAAAATAGCCTTCTTAACCTTACAATGTTGTAATACAAAAATCATTTATTTTTCAATTGACTCGTTGGCCCAATAACGCTTTGTTAACACGTTTGCTAATGAGGCTTCGCACCACGAGGTCGTGTTCGAATCCTGAAGTAGGCAATGAAATATTAAGCATCTCAAAGATTATACAGACCATAATCTATATATCATAATTATCACCCGGTAAACATCCACGAATGCCTCGTTGGTCTAGTGGTTAGCCTATGTGGTTTCGATCACAAGGTCCTGGGTTCGAATCCGGGGTCGGTTCACGGAATAATTTTGATTTTTCATTTTTCTAGAAAATTTTCAGGACATTCCCAGTCCGGAGTCGGGAAGTTGCTGGTGTTACACTCCCGTGCCTCGGAGAGCACGTTAAGCCGTCGGTCTCGGTCACTATCGTCAATATCTGATAGTGATCGTTAATAAATGAAACATTATCACCCTAAGCCCAACAACCCGCATTGGAGCAGCGTGGTGGGTCTACGCTCCATATCCCCCTCCTATAAGGAGGGAAGCCTGGCCCTGTAGTGGGCCGTTAATAGGTTGTTAATGGTGAAACATCCACGACTGGACAAATGCCTTTTTTAAGCACTTTCAAATACTGTAACCCGCTTGATACCACACTTAATCTTGGAACATATACACTTGATTCACTTGAAATTTAGTTTAGTTACTCATTTCACGATGTGGACGCTCATAAAGGACGAATTTCCCGATATTTCCACAGGAACGTGATCTACACGGGTGAAATTGTAATCTGTATGTTTCGGAAACTGTTTGATTTTGGATGCAGTTTTAAAAATCTACCGACAGGCTTGTTGTGTTGACGTTTCTTTGACAGCTCACTACTACATCAAAATCCTTAACGGAATAGCTCACCGCTCCAATAGCATCCGTAGAGCTCGACACGCATACAGACGGTACGCCGGTGCGAGTTGTAGGGGATGAAGCGGACCTTGGACGCCCAAATCAGCGGCGACAGGTGGTTCTTCTTCTCGAGGTACGTGTTCGTGTTGCCTGGCAGCACCTGCAACGATTACACTAGACCTAAGCATGCTTTCCATTATACGCGATATCTGAGCATATCTATTCAGTGATAACCGAATATCAATAAGTTCAGTAGAGTCCCTCGCCTGTCAAGGTCGTCCGGCGTCTGCTAGTAAAGTATAAGTCTGATACAGGCAATAGGTTCCTACTTGCCATCTGATGTGTCAATAACAATAAAATATACCTGTGTCATTTAGTAACAGATACGAAAATAGCTAAGGTTTCGGTCCTAGGACATGTTAGGCTTCCTTCCACCCTTTAAAAACATAAGACGTCGAAAAATGAGAGGGTTTACTTACTAGTAAATTTACTCAATAGGAATGAAACTTTAAATTATTTTTAATTTAAATCTCAAATTTTTTAAATCCCAACACCCTATAATCAACTTAGCTTAAAAGATGACTTTTGTGTAATAAATTCCTTTAAAAGTAACAAAATAATACTCTTAGATAAAAATATGTATATACATTTGAGAAACGAAGGTAACTTCCTGCTTATTATGTGATAGTCGCTTAGACAACATTCGACGATTTTTTGTTATGTAATTAATCAATTACCTATCATTTCTTTTTTCCGTTTTGTGGCGTTCGTAAATAAAAAGGTACTATTAAATGTATATCCTTGGACCTGTACATAACACAATCGCTTATATCGCGTAAAAACATATCTTCATACTATCATCATCATCATCATCATCATTACCAGCCTGTAGACGTCCACTGTTGGACATAGGCCTTTTTTAGGGACTTCCAAACACAACGATCCCGAGTCGCCTGTAGCCAGCGACACGTTTGATGTCGTCAGTCCACCTGGTTGGGGGTCGACCAACGCTGCGCTTTCCGGTGCGGGGTCGACAATCTACCACCTTGGGCCCCCAACGTCCATGAGCTGTTCGAACTACGTGCCCCGCCCATTGCCACTTCAGTTCTGCAACTCGCTGAGCTATGTCGGTTACTTTGGTTCTTCTGCGGATCTCCTCATTTCTGATTCGATCACGCAGAGATACTCCGAGCATGAAGCCTTCTTATGAAGCCCGCAGTCAGCGACCAAGATTCGGATCCGTAGGTCATCACTGGCAACACGCACTGTTCGAAGACTCTCGTCTTCAGGCATTGAGGAATTTTGGACAAAAAGATGTCACGGAGTTTCCCGAACGCTGCCCAGCCGAGTTGGATTCGGCGGTTCACCTCTTTCTCGAAATTGGACCTACCTAACTGGACCATATGCCTTAGGTATATATACTCGTCTACAATAGGTTAACTTAATACTATAGGTTAACTTAAAAAACGCATTCATAATTTTAATCAGTATTATTCAACGACCGACTCGACCCAGGAGTCGAACCCAGTTCCTCGTAACCGTAGTCACAAGCGCAGATACAAGTAAAAAATAAACACACTTAACTTGTAGCATCCCACAATTATATAGGGATTAAATAAAAAGTTCGGTAGTCGCGTTCAGATTGAAGGTTGTCTAGGTCTCACCTCTTGGCCGTCGGCGCTCCGATAGCGCACCCACTTGCCGAGCCGCGGCCGCCAGTACTCCAACACGTAAGCTTCTGTGTACTCCACGCCTTGCCCGTTGCCGAAACGACCCTGAGTAGCCACCGCCGACACAACATGCACGGAGTGGAGGTTGATCTCCAGCCATTCGACCGACTCTGTAGTGATCTGCGACTTCGGGCACCAAGCGCCGCCTTTGATCTCTTGATTCAGTCTGTGGACAAATGTATATTTATAAGAATTTGGAACGTTTCGTTTAGTAATATTGTAACATAAGACCTGATTTCAAAATAGATAAGTTTCAAAATAGTATGTGTTTCAAGCATATTTGTGATTTAGCGTTCGAGAAAAATCGTTGTTTTGATCCTCTAAACGCTCGCACGCGCTTCTTCTCGGACCTCTGCCGGCCGTAGGCAGCTTTATTTGGGAAGCAAGTGAAGATACATAGCAATGATACAAGCGATACAAGTCATGTACCAACGCCCTCGGCTATCATTTTGGACTACGATTGGAATTGTACTTGGATCTTTGAGCTCTGATCTGATATTAACCCATCAAAAACATTAATGTAAAAATGTTTTAAATAATGAGTAGATGCAGGAAATGCATCATGAATAGTTAATAATTTATTTTATTATCAAGAAAGCTTTTGTCACGAAATAATTAAAATTCCGTTGAACCATAACGAAGTAAACTCCAAAATGTCCTTAATGATTTCAAGATAAAGAGTACGGCTGTGCCTTCTTGCTCAACTTGGCGAAGGCTCTACCGTTCCCACTGATATTATATAGCACACACACACAAAGAAAACGTATATCTACAGCCGAATAAAATAATTACGGGTACATAGCTAAACAATAGTGTTTAATGGTGATAACAACAAATACCCTGGCTCACTTTGTTGTGGGCTTCTCGGTCCAAGGGGCCTCCTAACCACATATTAAAACCTGTAGCCGCACAACTTAATTACTAGACCTATGAGGCAACAGAGATAACTTGAGGCATAGATGCCAGTATTGTTTTGCAGGTGTCAACGACTCAGCGACGATATTTAGGTCATATCCGATAAGCTATCTCTCTCAAAACAGGCACCGGAAGAGCGTTTTATATGTTTAGCTCTTCTTATAAAATTCATGGATAAAAATTCATATCTACTTTTTAAGATTTCGACTCTTGCTTGTTTGAACCACGCGAAGTTCATGTGATTACCTACACGAGGATATTGATGAGATTGTTCAAATTCTTAATAGTAGTTGTCACCTGCGACTACTACGTTCGCGTAAAAACCCTTAGATAGCCTTCTTTTTTTAGGTTGAACTTTCCTATTGCCTCGCTTTCCCTTCACCAATTCCCTCATGCCCCATATAAGTAAAATTTTATTATATGTAGTTTCCCGTCAAACAATATGTTCGCCTAATTCGGTGGTATAGGTGGGTATTTGTATTCATTTTCCATTAGGTATCTCCTAATCTAAGCAACTTGATTACATGTTTTAAAGGGAAAAGTATATATTGTTACATTGTAATCGCTTTGGATCGATGTGGTGGATCTATGCTCTACATACCCTCGTCTGCAAGGAGAAAGGCCTGCCACTGTAGTGGGCCATTAATGGGATACCATTTTGTGGATTTTAAGGAGTCCACAAGTTAGTAGGTGTTATACATGCTTTTCTTTATATTTATAATAATATTTCTTTTATACTTTTTACACCCATCTCAGGTGGGTGCATACGGCCGCATTGGGGTTAAGGATGCTCCACCACAGAGAGCTCGTTACTCGTTAGTCGTCATTAACGCGCTCGCTATGCACTAGTAAAGAAACTAACGATAAAATACATTTTCACGATTTCTCACCTCATCCGGACCTGAATTCTATCTAAGGTCATAAGGGCATGCTGCCACTTACTCATTTAGCCTACAAACGCTACTTGGTTGCAATGTATCTGTAAAACTACGCACTCATTACTCAGCCATCGAAATCGGACTACCCACAGAAAACCCGTTATTTCGTCGGTTAAAAAGAGATGAAATACATTGTTATTGATATTTTGAAAATAACCACAAGTCGTAACCGTAGACGCTACAGGCTTTCTCTTCATGGGAAAGCCTTACTAAACGAATGTAAAGTAAAGTAGGTCTTGTAATCGATTAGTGTTTTCTTTTTTTTTTATCGACAACAAGTTGACCCTTGACTGCTATCACACGTGATGTTAAGTGATGATGCAGTCTAAGATGGAAGCGGGCTAACTTGATAGGAGTGGGACGAAAATCCACGCCCCTTTCGGTTTCTACACGGCATCGGTAGGGTGGTAACTAGCCACGGCGAAAGCCTCCCACCAGCCAAAAGATGAAGAAAATATGATGTAGTGTCTAGGATTTTTTATGAGTTTACATCTCATATGTCCACTTTACACTTCATCAGTGTCGTCAGTGCTCTATGTGTCCCGACGAATATATGAACCAATTACTCTTATGCTTGGATGATTGAGGGAGAACAAATTTTGAACCTCTGAAATCCAGCATGATAAACTTCAAAAACAAGATGCTAAACTTATCTTCGGTATGTAAGTTATTTAATAGTGTTTACTAAATAAATAGATATTATTTTACCAGCCGTCAACGAGTACTTTGCGAATACGAACTGATACCGAATCCATACTAGGTCCACTCAAACAGTCTAAAAGTGTCGTGTCCTGCGAACGGAATTAAGGGGAGAGCTTAAAGAAAGCTCGCCTCTACAATGACCGATTACAGTCGCCCGCCGATAAGCACTAAGCCGGATTAACTCACTCCGGACTTTACCTTGGCTTTACGTATTGCACCTCACCGAATGACATAGAGCGAGTTGCCACTACACAGCCTGACGCGTCTGTTTAGACGGAAGCCGGGACGACGACAGACCGTTTGTCGTCCTGGCTATAATTTTTCGCCTCTTAAATCACTCATAACTTTATCTTCGCTCTACATATTGCACCTTACTTTATGACATATAGCGAGTCCCCTACACAGCCTACGCGTCTGTTTGCTGGCAGGCCCGTACAGCACCTAACTCTTAAAAGTTCGGGTTATGCTAGAAAGCAATACCTGGAAGCAAATCTAGTTAGATTCGGATATATATTTTTTGTTTGTATATATGTGGGTGGTTTAAATATACGATGTAAGGAAATCGAAAGAACAGAAACAAAATGTATGCAATGAAGTTGGTAAAACATTATGAAAGAACTGAACTCGATGCGGAAAAAATTCTTCACCCGAGTCAAAACCATTTTTAATGTTTTGTAATTCTATTCTAATATAAGTCGTAAGTTTTTTTTAACAAATCTTATTAAAGAAATAGAAATTGTTAAGATAACATCAACCTTTGATGTGACGACATAGCACGGCAGCCGGCGATGCAATGAGCACGTACACCTACTTGTTAGTTTTGTGATTTTAATATGTTCCAAATGTTACACGTCGCGACTTTTTTAATATTTGACCTAATTCGATAACACAAAGCTTTTCTATTTTCTTCACAAAGTTAGAGCTTTTGTATAAGTTTTAGCAACGACAGAGATTGTTTGTTTGAACGATCACAACTTCATATGCGTTTGATGCATATCAAACGCGTGTAGATATATCGCCACCAGCGATTTAAAACTATATAATTTTAAATCGCTGGTGGCGGTTAATTAGGCTGGCGGTGGTGGTTAATTAAATTAATAAATCGCTAACAATGGGCTAATAACATGCCTTGCTCAACGAGCGATTCTCAGTATATCTGCGTAGCTTATCCCTGACTTAATAATGTGGCTAAAAAGGAAACACGGGGAAGTGGACCGATGGCTGACACAGGCCCTCAGCGGACGCGGGGTGTTTAACACTTACCTTTTAGCTATTGGAAAGGCACCCCATGCTCGATGTTACTTTTGTGAAGAAGAGGACAGTCCGAGGCATGCTCTCTTTGAATGCCCAGGATGTACAGACATCAGAGCAGAAGCTCAGGGAGTGGAAGATATAGATGCGCAAAATCTGGTTCATTCCATGCTAAAGAATGAGGATGAATGGCACAGATATGAAGAAGACCATAATGGTCCGAAGAGAAAAAAAGGAAGAAAAGAAAGCGCAGGAGAAATAATAACAGCGAGGCCAGCACGAAGTTATGCAAGGCGGTACCGTGCTGACCGAGGAGTTATGGGGTGAGAATTCCGAGATCAGAACGCGTTGCTTATCGACAAGGTGGACCAATGACATTAAGCAGGCTGCTGATGAATGCCGGCGACTCATGACTCTGGTATTAGGCAATCCCCACAAAAGATCATTGTCCAGTAGCATATTATCTTAAACTTAAAAGCCTCTATTTTTACACTACTACATTGTTACATTCTTACATGAGGTTGTTTTTGTGTGCAACAAACTGTTTATTACGAAGTTCCTGGGGGAACAAGGAATTCTAATAATTAATATCTAGCTGAGCCACGGCGAAGTGCCGCCGGGTTTAGCTTTTGTTATAATAATAGTAATAAATACTAAAAGCTCGACGATTTCAAACCCGCAGATCCCGTCCCCGTGGAAGATCACGATAAAAAGCAGTCAATTTTAAAACGTTGTTTATCTTTATTGAAATACATTAACTAGTTTACTTTTTTACTTTACATTATGGACGATGATAGACTGTCTCTTTGGATTCGTGGACAAACAGTTAAGTTAACGATCGTGAAGACCTAGGTTCAAATTCTAATTTTGGGTATGAAAATAGTGAGTTTATTAGCAGTTTTGATACGTTTTATAATTGGGTAGATGACTGATATTAAAATACCAATTTTGAAAATGTTTCTATAACTTGTTATAACAAATGAAATTATAACTTAAAATATTAATAGTTAGACAGAGACGGTCTTATAATGGCGTGACGTCATATGTAAACAACACCATAGTAATTCTATACAATTTTTATTGAGCGAGAAAGGGACGGAAGTCTCCAAAAACAAAAGTGTCTGTAACTTTGTATATGAATATCGGATTTCACTTTTGTTTTCGCTGTACGTCATTATAATTGTACCTGATAAGTACACGTATATTATTTTATAAATGAATATAAATATTAAGTACAAGAATTTTCTTATTCGAAATCGTGTATTTTTGCACTGAATGACTCGGCAACCATACGCATAGATACAATATGAATAAAACATCATTAATAGGTATTTTTTAGAATTCGAATAAGCGCTCATTAATAAATTAATGACTAATGAAGACGAGAGACACATTGTCATTTCAAAATTCGTCTGTTACGTCACGAAATCAATCTATCAATAGAAATCAATAAAGTGCAATTTTAAACTTCGATGTTTAAGAAAATATTTAAAAATCTACCGCATAAAGGGTGACACGGAAATAAAAAGGTAGTATGGAGTTATCAAAGTTTGACATGGCATATCCGAATCGGTAAACAGGGGCGTGCATAATTGAATTTATAATCGATTTTGACTAGGGTAGGCATTTAACTCATAACCAGGTATAAATATGTTGCTGCACCTTGTAAAAGTTCTAGATTTTTGACCAAAGTGAACTATAAATATTCGAAATGGCAAAAAAGATTTACGAGAAAGTGGCATCCGGCTGCCGCATCAACCCATAAGGCATTAAAAGTAATATAGCCGTGATTAGTAGCGCAACCAACAATTTTTTGAAAAAACAAAGATATTTTACTGGTTTTTCTTTGTACAGTAGGTTTCCCTTTATAAAATGGAATGATATTTTTTTTTATATCGTCGTGACGCGTTGCGATCCGACAAATTGTACGTTACTGATGCGACAGTCGCGCTGGGTTATTATAGCCCATCAAAGAAGACTACAATAATTTTGTGCAGTCATTAGGTACTGCATTTATACGTGTTTGAGACGCGCCGGAGCAATCAATCTGCGTGACGTCACTGGGCGCCGCGTACGGCCACCAAGCGATGCGGAATTAGAGGAAAGATCCGTTATCATAGGACTAGGATACAAAATAACCTTTGTTACTCCTCATGATTGTGGCTATCGAATGCAAAAATATTTTATACAATCTAAATGTTTAAATCGATACAAAAACTTCCTGCCAATAAAAACCAAAATCTGTCTCGCAGAGTCACTTCTGTTGCCAGTAATTGACTACGCAGACTCAAGTTACCCTGATCTAACAGAAGCTCAACTAGATAAACTCGAACTCCTTTCTGTCATTTAATCGCCGTAGGTATATTTTATCATACTTACAAATTATGCATTTAATGAAAAGCTGTTAATTTGAAATTATAAACAGACTCTGAAATTCAATAAATAAACCTGAATAACAAACTACAATACGCATATGCACAGCTAGGGTGTGAAATACCCTTCCCAAGTATGTTTCTAAATAAATAAAGTGTTTTTAAAACAAGAGTGAATGTGCATATTCTACGCATGTGCGTTCCTTCTATATGTAGATATGGTAATTGTATACCATAATATATACATGTCCCATCTGAATAGAACGAGGTCAAACACGTGCCTATTTAAAAAATTAAGCATGTCTCATCTCAAACCATATCTACATTTACCATCGTGTGAAATCGCGGTCAAAAGCTAGCCTATCAAAAAAAAATTAAGAACCTGTTAATTAATACGTGCAATTTGGTCACCCGCGATATCAACGATGCGTTAAGGAGCGGCTCTCGTAATTGATATCATCCCGTACACTCATTTCAGTGCTTCATACGCCGACGTTTTAATTAAAATTCAACTCTATAAGTACTCAACTCGAGCGCAATATCACTATTGTGCGACGGGTCAAATCAACTGCGTTTACTTTAGTTACGGGCTTATAATAAAACATGTTCAATGGTTAGTGGCTATTGCTGTGTTTGCCGACATCGTTAAGTGCCCTCAATACAAGGGACCTCTCCGAATAGACGCTTGACTGAGCCCGTTACTGGTTTCTTAGACATGGCGAATTAGGAAAGGCAAATTAGGCGTTAACATTGGCGCATGAGTACCGAAAAATAAAAAAAAAATGTCCGGTTGTTAAATAACAATTCCTTGCAATCGTTTCAAATGTTTATTTTTATTTATTTATTTTTAATAGCGAGCAAACGAGCAAGTGGGTCACCTAATGTTAAGTGATTACCGCCGCCTATGAACATCTGCAACACCAGAGAGGGGTTTTTGGAGAGGGGTTGCAGATGTTTTGCCGGCCTTTAAAACATTTATTTATTCGCTCCTTGAATAATCCTAAATGATGTGCTAAAATGTTTAAGCAGTATGGCACGGAATTCCTACATAGCAACATACGTTAACATCGGTAGGACAATTTAAGGAGGATCGCGTAAAATGTAAAAGTTGTCCGTACTCACGCACCGTTACAAGATCTTTTTAAGGTAGCTTTGTATGCTATTTGATAATTGAGATGTTTAAACCATAGTAGATTTAAGAATATAAACGATTTAACTTCAGAAAGTATCTTAACTAAATGTATGTATTGCGATAAGTTACTTTTTAGAGGCGGTCATAGGATTACTTTTAATTTTCTATTTCTTTTCCAGAAATTAAGCAGCTTCCGCGGTATTTAAACAAAGCTTAATCCCCGTGGACGAAGTCGTGCAGATTCACTAGAATAATATAATAATTGATGTAGTTTCTGCGACAAAAGAAATCGTGTCACCTAAAAGGCCTGAAATTTGCACTAGGTAGTGGTATCATTAACAACCACAGACTTGATGTCAAAGTGAAGTTAAATTATGTTCTCGTATTTTATTTCTCATTTTGATCTCAATTCATCAACGTTTACATTTTTTTTCAAAACCTATTATTCCGGTGATCGGCGTATTTTTAGCATGCCTATGATTACTTCATTAAAAGTCGTTTAGTATATTCAGAGATAAAACAGTCAGAAAAATACTGTCAATATTGTTTTAATTTTTACAAGCTTTAGCTTTATTTAGTTTCACCTGCCCCGATTTTTTCTATAAACCTACCTGCGGCCTATTCCTGCAAGACCACTTCGCATGCATATTCATATGCATATATACATTCAATTTGTATCCCGTGACAATGCAGTATTATGATGACATGGAGCTGATCTGATGTTGGAATTGGAAGGTGACTAACAGCAATTCCACAATGAAACGACACAGCCCTATCGAGTTTGAGCTCATTTGATTCGTCTTAATGATTAGATAGTCTCATCTTAAATACTTTTGTAAAATAGAAGCCTGTGTATTTTTTTATTCAGAAAGAATACGATAAGAAACATAACTAAGCTAAGTTATCCCAATATCTTTTTAAATAAACAATACTGGTTGCATTTTTATTTATTTTAATTTATTTATTCGTATGCAGTCTTCTTAATATTTTATTTCAATATTAAATCAGACGCTCGTTAACACTTTAGTAAGTATATATTTTTAAGCTATTGCATAGAGCTTCTGTCGCGGGCTTTGAGCGTGGAGACCTGTCTAGTTACAGTTATTTATGCAGTATTTTTTTTCCTTTGTTTTTTTCCAAGCGTGATATTTCAGAAAGTCATTAAAAGTTCTGGTATTTATCGATAGATGGAAAAACTAAAAAGTACACCGCTGTGCCCGTCGGAGTGGGGGGCGTTAGGTTTTTTTCGTTACGGAATTTCTGGATTCGGTCTCCACGCTCAAGGCCCGCGATAGAAAGCTATGCAATAGCTTTAAAAAAATACTGCATAAATAAAATAAATACATATGTAATCATAATTGCATAAGTTGATAAAAAATGCTATGCAATAGCTTTACCGCGGCAGCCTGCGAGTGCCACACGTCTTTTTTTTCGGTATCCGATTATGAAACGATATCGTGTAAAGGTCATCAACGTATCGTTCGATGTAAAAGCGAAACGGACCGACACAAAAAAAACTAGGGGCGGTGGAAAAATCGCGTGATCGCTCCCTTAATGGAGTCGCGCTGTTTGCATTCGATTCAGTTTGTACTCTCTGGAAATACCGATTGTTAACGTCCTGACATTTAGAATATTGAGGATGCAAAATTAATGCCTTCCCGTACCTGTGCTTTCTATTGGTACTGATATTCGTGTACTCTGGAATGGGTTGTTTTTTATTCACTACTAGTTAACCCCAAAGGAAATTGCCAAAATTTTCCCCGGGCTGTTCAAACGTATACTCATATTTAACTATTTTATTTAAATACACAATGAATTTTAAACAACTATCCATGTTTCCCACTTGAAAATATACTTGAAATTTACCATTTACTTATGAAAATATATCAAATAAATTACACAATACTTAAATTACCCATTTACACTTGAAAATATATCAAAAATATAAGAATTTCAATCGATTTTTTGTGTTCTGAATCACGTGACCGTCGTCGTAGTATAACTTTTATCAACCTTCATAACTTTCATCAGCGACTGCTTAGCTACAAGTAACTTGATTACTATTTAAATAGAATATCTGTACTATTTAATGACATATATATATCATCTCTGGGCATCTCTGGGGCAGACGTCCATGCATTTTTTACCTATGTCCTTTTCCTAGCGATACTGATACATCATTAACTTCTTCGATTTCGTCGTACTTTTTTTTTCAATAGAGATTTCATTAATACCTATATTGTTGCTTTCCTAAAACTTAGAAGAATTTTAGTAAAGACTGTAAAGTTTTAGAAAAAATTGTACAAAATAATATTAAAATTATTTAACGACGATTTTTATTTTGTCGAAGATCCGCACCGGTTAAAATGTGTTATAAATGTCCAACATGTATTAATTAATTATTTTTCCATAGTTAAAATATTTAATAAAAATAATCACAAAAAACGCATTTATTTTTAAATAAGAAAAAAGTGTCCTGCCAATCTCTACAGGAGAACATTCTTTTACTACAACTTCTAGAACTTAACTACCAAAATAGTTTTTTATCAGCTTGATAACCCTTAATCGGATCAGATTAGGAATCTGGGATGCACTAACGAGATCCGAAAATTCTCGACAAAGTAGTCCAAATGCTAATTACGACTTTATGAGGGGTTTCACCCTAGATGCGAATTTCGTTTTCCGATTCCGAAAATACTTCTAACACACGGGATCGTTGTTCATTGACCGAATTAATCTATATACACATACAAATAAAATTGAATTGTCTGTTTGTAATATTAAATTAACCGTCTTTTTACTACATGCATATGAATACTACATTCATACGGTAGATACACCAAAATAACATTTTTTACCATTTTTGTGTGTCTGTTTATTCCAGCTAATCTATCAGTCGGATTATAAAAAATATTTTTGTATATGATAGCCAGACTTGTGAGGAATGAAATAGGCTAATTTGTATCCTGATATTTCCACAGGAACAGAGATTACGCGAGTGAAACCGCGGGCATCCTACAGTTCAAAATATGTTTGTATTCACACTTGTGCAATAAGACGTCCGATCCAAAGTCGAGTTGTAACAAAAAATGATGAGACAAACACAGTATGAAAAAATATTCAAATTTATAGTAGTAATATTAGTATATATTACTACTAGTATATAATCTGTTAAAGTAAATTGGATGAAATCTGACGATGATTGTTGATGTGTATGTGTGACAATGTATGGAAAAATTGCTTATCTTTATTAGGACTACAAGAGTCCGCATAGCTTATATCTATTTTTGAGGATAACTTACTTCACCCATTTTTCTTTATAAAAAGGCAACATACGTTTAATTATATTTTTGGGGTTTATTGAAGGTTGCAACATTATCCACGAACCGGGCGAAATCGCAGGCGTTTGCTAGTTTACAATATTTCAAGACTCTTTAGCGATTCATTCGCGTTCCGCGTAGTCTCACGCAACTGGGAAATATTTCACTGAACGAGATCTAGTGGGCACGCGCACTGCATTAGAATTTCTGCATCGCCGCGGATACACAACGGATGTTACATCTGATGAATGCAAACACTGCGAGCCAAGGCTAGGGATGAATCAATACTACTTAGTGCTTATATAAAATTGATACTTTTCATTTTATTAGCAATTTTGATTTTGACTATTATTCTACAGCTTTTTCTTATATTTTTTCACAGATGCATGTTCAATATTTACTGCTACTTGTTGATAAAAATTGTCGGTCAAACCGGTTTAGAATATCAGCGCATTTCATGAACAGCAATTCAATTTCAAGTTATAATTATAGATGAAATCAATTTTCACCTTACATTGGCTGTTTATTTGATGAAACAAAAATTTAATGCCAGAAGGTTTGTGACATCAGAATTCCACGGAAACAAAAAAAAAATCAAGAATAGAAAAAAAAAAGAAATAAGTATAATTGATTACTTAGTGTTTTTTTACAATTTTCATAAAGATTGTTAAAAGTTTTTAAAATAATTGTAAATAAATAAATGATAGAATAATATATAATAATACAAAGTAATATATGTAAAATAACAAGACCCATAAATTAGATGTTTTAAAATTGCAGGTACTGTTTTCAAGGATGAAGATAAATCACGTAAAGGCGAAGGCAAGTCATTTCAGAATTTAGCTGCTGCGAATTTAAAGCTTCCTCGAATACATTAGTTATTAAGTACTAGTGGACGACCGCAACTTCGGCCGAATGGACTTCCTAATCCGAGGGAAAAACAATTAAATATTGAAAGAGGATAATTATTATATTCATTCCATTTCGATCTTCGTTAAAATAACGTCAAACATTAAATGTTAAATGAATAATTTCATAGGTCAAAACGTCATTTACTGCCGTATTTTGTTTTCTGCCTTTTTTTAAAATAATTTTGCAATAGTTCTATCTTGGTTTATTAAAAATATTTTGGAAACTGCGAACTCTTCATAGTTCGCAGTTTATTACCAATCTACGAGCAAAGTATACTCATTGGTACTGAGGCACTATGGCAAAACTCAGCGATCGCTTTTTTAAATTATCTGTAACTTCGTGCATGAAGTTTAATTGTAATAGAAGAATTTAATGGTATATTTGTTATTAGAAAATTTGTAAACAATATAGAGAAGACACCGTAAATATTTACCGTAAATATCTTCTCTTTATTGACTTTGACTTAATAAATAGGTTTTAAAACAATGTTTTAATGTCGATCAGACGATAAATAAGTCACTAATTTAGAACCCTAACTAATTCTATTGAATCCGAAATAGTAGGTATTCTGTGTAACTGTCTATTCGAAATTACACTTCACTAATTAAGGTTTCTAACTGAGTTAGTATTCTACTTATCATGTAGTTTAATTGGCACTTTACGCTTAGCTTTTGACTGGGCTGGGATCGATTTTTGACTGGACTTAAAACTGTCCTAATTGGTTCGGGTCTGGCAGGCGAAAGACTTCGCCCGTGGTTAGGTTCCACCTTGCCGGCGACTAAGCGGAGAGGGGTGTAGATATTTGTTCTACTCTTCCATCATCTATTGCCAAAAGGTGGAATTGCAATCAAGGACAAACTTGTAGTGATAATAAAATAAATCTTTTTACAATCTTTTATTCAATCTAGGGCATTAGGAATTATTTAGCTATATGATAGAAACAAGACCAAACACGATAGTGTCGTGTCTTTTGCCAAAGGTCGCAATTTTATTATTTGAATATGAAGGGGGTACGTGTCGGTTTAAAATTAAATCTAAGTTTGTGGGTTTGCAAACCTTCATCAAGGCCACCAACTTGGAAAAACTTATGAGAGCAAATCCATAATAATTTTAGAAAACAATTTCTCAAATTCATTCGGCACAGATGAAGCTAAAAAAATGTTATCCATAACATAACCCGACAACAAATATGGTGCTTACCGGCCGTTGGATGCGCCCACGTTGCCGTCGTTGTACGAAGAGCTGGCGGTTACATCGCGGTCCGGGATCAACCCACTCTGCATGCCGAGAGGGGCGATACATTGCGCTGCAACAAGCCAAAATCAAAGTCAAAATATTGGATAGAAGATATAATAGGTTGTGGAAGTCCATTATAAATCCTTACATATAATAAAAATAAGTCCCCCGCCGCGTCTATCTATCTGTTCGCGAGAAACTCACAGACTACTGAACGGACTTACATGCGGTTTTATCAATAGATAGAGTGGTTGGAAGGTTTTAGTATATAATTTGTGAAAGTTTGTGTTTATTAACTGAAATAGGAATGTTAAAACTTTTAGCCGCCTGAGAGCTTTCATACAAAAAGTTGCTTTGATTATTTTTCTTTATTAGAACTACAAAAAAGTCGCTATTAAAATATAGGTAAGCAAATACTACATCCTTCCATTTGCTATGGTCCTTGCATAACTCTTACGTGTCTTCCACTCTCATTAATCTTATATTATATATATATATTAGGGTACTCTTAATCTGACCATGGTTTAAAATGTACTGAATTTGGTCCAAGAACATTTGATTAGGCCTTCACCTTCCATAAGTTTCTTTTATGAATGTTAACTAGCGTATATTTATGTTATTTAACATTTATGTCATTTGAATTTTGGAAGGACTATTAGCAGCAACTTAATTTTTTAGGTTTGTATAAAAAATGCCATATTAATAATACACATACTGTCAGGTTAAGGTAAGGTAAATTTTATTATGGGACATAAGAGGTACTTGTAATATTTACAACATAGCGGTAAAAGGTTATAAAAATACGGTATACAATTGTACAAAAAAAATCAAATCTTGTTCCCGCAGACCTTATACAGTTTATTAACAGTAATAATATATATTTCTCTGGAGCATTGGAAAATATAAAAGTACAACGAGAACTAGATTAATAAATGGTTTGTTGGTTAATCAACCAACTCTACGGGACCAGGGAATTGTGGGCGTACACAAAGTATGTATTAAATACAATATTTACTTGTTCGATTGCAAAGGCCACTGATTGTGTTCGAGTCCCTAAGCGTCACGGGATCTAGATTAATAAACAGTTGAGTATTGTTTCAACGGAAACTAGCGTGACGTATTTGCGACATTGCAAAATTGAATCGCACTTGTAAAATGAAACGAAAAAACTTGCTTAAAATTTTCTTTAAGCAAGTTTTTTGGTAGAGAAAGCTTTTCATTAGTACTAGAGCTAATTGTGATCAAAACACAGCCTAAAACGTATGCATAAGGTAGACGAGTATATACAGCACATTGTACAACGTTTTTTTTGTAGTACCGCCTTGTTATTCGCGATGCTCAAATTAACAAAAATGGACATGATTGAAAACTGTTACTTTGAACTGAGACTTTATTAATCGTTCATGGATAAAAATTGTCTCTCTTATCACAATTATTTCCAAGCCGAAAAAATATTTTCTTGAAACGTAACAGATTTTTAAACGATTTTGCCTATCGGTTCCTTAACTTGTAGTATTATAACCTGCGATTTTGTTTCACAAATGGACTTGCTGACTGAATAAGAGAAGGCTATGAAATTAATACGGCAAGTAGGTACGTATGACATGTTTGATCGTTATTTAGTTAAGGGCGCCTATACAACTTGAACACAAAGTCGCGCGTGATGCGTTGCTATTTATTAAGATAGGGGATGTTTATTGGCTTATTTGTAAAGTGCTTCCGTGCTTAAGATATTTGGATATCGATTAGTGCGCAAAATTTTAACTATAATAAAATATTTATCAGGCTTCAGGTCATGAGGTCCTAAGTTTGAGTTCTTAATCAGGCTGAGCGTTTGTTTCTTCAGTTGTGTAGTGCTAATAGTGGTGTCACCTTGTCTCAAAGAGCGTCAGTCTCGGTCATTCACAATAAACATCTGACAGCGATCGTGATAAGATACAAAACACTACATGTATGTTAAGCAATGTATAAAATGGGACTAGGGATCTGATCTTTTTAGCTAATAATTTTTTTATAAGCTAGCGCTTGACTGCGATCACATCTGCAGATGACTTAGTCTTAGAAGAAACCTGCCTACCAACTTTCAAGACTATATTATCTTGTCTAAGACACCGTAACTATACTAAAGCCAAACTCGATTGAGAATGCTTGTCAACAAACAAATTAAAAATGAAGGTAGAAATCACAAGTCATTTTACTCCTATTTTTTTAGTTATTGACGAATTCATAACAATATATTAGATTAGTAAGCTTAAAACTAATTAATATATTCAATATCTGTTAAATAAGATTTTATAAAAAAACAAAACATAATTTTAAATTTATTAGGCATAAAATGTGTTGCATTTTCTACCTTCATTTTAAATTTGTTTGTTGACAAGCATTCTCAATCGAGTTTGGCTTTAGTATAGTCAGTCATATTTCGCTTTCATAACGAATCTTTACATAAATTTAAACCGAACTGTTATTAGTTTTAGAGTTTAAATCGAAAGCGATTAAGTATTCTGTTGTTCGATGGCTTTCGCGCCTTTATAAAGTCATGAGGGAGAGTCGGAAGTGGATACGGGTTCGTGAGTCCTGAGCGTCGATCGTTCCGACATTAATGAAGCTCGGCTTATCAAATATTCAATGCGCCAGATTTTAGGTCGATCGGATAAAGTCGTGAGTGGCACTTCACGTGCTTACTTGTAACTTTTGTGCGGTTACAGTTTTTCTTTTTATTCGTACTTTTTCTTTTTATTCGTTGACTAGTTGGTAGCTTCTTGATAAAACCTCAGGTTAGAATTCAAAAGATATTATTGTTTTGAATCAATATCTATATCTTTTTTCACTAAGTGTCTTGAGTATGCTTTTTTGCAATGAAGGGTAACTCGTAATGAAAAAAAAGTAATGTATGCCTTGTGAAATAGTTGGCGAAAACGCTAAGTATATTTTTGTCAAAGGATTGCATCGCTGGATTGAGGTTATTAAGGGTTATTATTGTTATAAGGAAAAACGATGTAGTGGTTATTACATTACATTCATTACATTCTACTTTATACAAAGAAAGAAATTAAAATATTTTACACGATTTATTTTATCCCATCCTTATTTGATCCCATTCCTTTATTCTGCTGATTCTGTATATTGTTAAAACTAATTTTAATATTAAAGACAATTATGTCTTATTAATTATGTTTACGTCATTTTAAAGTCAATAAATGAAAAATAGGAAAATGGTTGCCAGATATCAGCAATTAACAATAATAATATGTTTTTCAAAAAGTTACGGCTGACTCAGAGCTGGTACCTAATCATTTTTTTAATCTTTACATAATTTAGGTATAAACATTTAAAGATTTATTATATACTGGCTGACCCGTCGCTTACGTACCACCAATTCAATTGGTGGTCTAAACTTATGCTTTCTATATATTTTCTAACCAGTTATATCTTCTTTGGGCTTGAAATGTTTCAAAACCAATTTGGTTCATCTGTTTTGCAGTTGTAATGTAAGTATGTTGAAAAGACCAATACGTAAACTTTGATCTAAATATTTTAATTTATTTTTTAGTTAAGCTTAATTACCATACCAAGTATGTCTATAGCAACACTGCCTGTCCGTTATAGTTATCAATCCCAGTAGAGTTCCAGAAGGGTTATATCGATAAGCATAATATACACACGCAATAGCAATCTGCTGATGGATTATCTTGGTTACTTTGTCTTTGTGCAAGCATTCTCAGTTAGCCAGATGAGATCTTCCGCAAACAATATGCCCGATGGAGTCCCTAGGACGATAACACTAACGCTCGAAGATACGAGTATGCCTAGCGAACCGTCTCTCATTATGTGCTTCCGGTAATTTCTCATTTTGATAACTTCTTCCTTAACAACGCGAAACAAAATGTTCGAAAAACTTTAAGAAAAAAACACATAATCACAAGCAGATATATAAAATCCGTGTGTGTGTAAAAGTGGGCTGTTATTAGGATGATAATGATGATGGCGATGATGATATAAAATCTGCTATTCGTAGGTGTCATTTTTCTTTTCTATACCGCCACACGTCATTCAGTCAGTCAAGTCAATAATTACCTAAACAGAATAATTGATATCCTACAATAATACTAACAGTAATTTCTCATAGTATATAGAAGTAGTCAGCCAGAAAAATCCGTGTTACATTTATTCAATAAACAGTGGGCGCAGACAGATTGTTGAACGAGTCGTCGTGATCGGCGGCTCCTAAAGAAATGATTAAAATGCGGAGCGCGACGGCGCCGGTTATATTTAAAACATCGCGATAAGATCCTTTGGGATGTGCGACGAGGACGGCCGGAAGGCGGAATTCGTATAAACGGAATTCTGTATACATAGCTCGAAATCAGGTATTAAGTACGTAACGTCATGAACAAAAAGTTTATTATTTTCAGGCCTTACTCTTCCTGTCTTTGATTAAGAAATGTAACTTGACGCATACACAGTCCTTAATAAAAATCCTGGTCTTCTTAACAGGAAAAGTCAGGTTGTGCTAGTTATAACTATATACTGTTGTTATATCAGTTTATGTTATGTTTACTTCGGTCATTAAGTTAAAACTAAAAAAACATTTTTTTTGTGTCATTATTATTATTTTTAATGGAGTTATTTAGTGAAATAGCCACATTAATAGAAGTTTGGCTTGAGTTGCATAAAGGCAATGTCGATCGCCTCCTGGGACGATCTCGTAATAACTATGTTTGAGTGACTAATCAATAGGTAAAGTTGAACGCACACTGTCCCAAAGATTGCCATCCAATCATTCTCTGCTAGAAATAACTACATGCATAAATCAAAAGGTTTCATATTGGCTAAAATCACAAATCAATTTAAACTGATTTAATATTCTCCGATACCTTCCAATGACAAATCCTAATGGCTCTCTATTAACACGTTCAATACTTTAGGTCAGGAGTCAACTTCCGACTTCAACACTGTTATAGACAAATTTTAAGAAATTTCGGGGCTTAACGACCTTGTGCCGCACCGATGGCAGTTTTAGTAGTGTCTAAAAGACCACGAAACACATAAACGGTAGTAAAAATAAATCAATGTTGCAGTGAACGTGTTAAGGAGCCAGATTTTAATTCAAGAAGTTTTGTTTCCGTTAGCACTTGCACCCATATTTTTCAAGCTCTTTGCATAGTGGGCGGGATAAACGATCCATTTCTCAGGTTTATAGAAATAACATTATTTAATTTCAATCAAATCAAATAAGGCTTGTGCAAGATTATATTTTACACATCACAGCTACTTTGAATTCTGTTTCATCAATTAGATATGTACAACATTGTATATAATGTTGGTATTGTATTAGTTAACGTTTTATTTTATTTTTAATCAACTGCATAACAGAAGTGTATACAGTTACAAAGTAAGGCCACTTTAGATTACACACAGATTACAGAACACAACCAAATCAATACATTACATTATATTACATTGTTTCGTACCCATCCAATTTTCTAAAAACAATTTTTAAAGAGGAAAAAAGGAAACACTAATAATTGTGGTGATTTCCCAGAAGCATAAAATTGGGTCAGTGAATAAATACGTCGATTTTAATTTACATTCTATTGAAACATATCTATTGATCGATATATCAAATGTACTGTGCTAGTTTAAAATTCTGAATCAAGACTCCATACAGAGAGTCCATTACTTCAAAAATTTACTAGCCTTTTCCATTTACATTGAAAAACTTTTTTATTTGGTGAATACGTAATCGAAATCATAGAGAGATACTTTTTTTGTTGGAAATGTTTTCGACCATTACCAGCATGCAAAAGTTAAAAGAAGAATTAAAATTGTAACCTCATCAACATCTTGCCCATTTCCTACTCAAGTGGGGTCGGCACAATATCTCATTATTTTCCATTCATTTCTATTATGCGTCAAATCATCACATACTCCTTTCACACACATATCCTCTTTCACACTCTCCAGCCTCTTTGGGTTTTTCTCTTTTTGTGTAATTTTCACTTGGAAATATATAACACTCTTGTAATATGCTTACCATGCTTCCGCATCACGTGCCCATACCATCCTAAGCTGTTACTCCTCAACTTTTCAGTCACTAGTACCACTTTCAAATTCTCTCTTAGGTATGTACTCGTTCCTTATTCTATCCATTCTTGTCAGATCACACATCCACCGTAATAAAGTCAGCTATTGCCATCTGTCCACTTTCAGAAACTTTTTCTGTTTTGCTGTCTGGCCCCACCGCTCTACCACCTATTATACTCTGTACTGCCATTTCCACTTCATCTTTAATGTTTCAATGTATTATTTCTGTCATTCGGCGTCTTCAATTCATTGTATGTGGATAATATTCCTTGAACTCTTTTCTCTTACTTTCGCAAGGCGACATAAGTTATACCCTTTATGACTTTCAAGGGAATCGTATAATTTACTTTGTACATTTTCCCTTCCAAAAATAACTATTTTTTTACGTAAACACATTATTTACTATTAACGTATAAAAATTAAATGACGACCAACTATAAAGCTAACCTGAAATGATGATTTTCTTTCTTTTTTCTTTTCTGGTTATTATTCTTTTAGGTTTACTGTAGTTTTAAAACCTCTATTTTAGGTCATTGACGCTTTAATTTATACGATATAATGCGAATAACAATAGGAAAAAAGCTAGCGCCATCTTGGACCGCATTGGTTGACAACTTCAGACTTTGTAGTAGAAGTATTGTAGAAGAACGAAAAAAAATACGAAAAACAAAATTTATTATGAAGCAAAAAGGGCCATTGTCGTCATCCTCTACCATCTCTCGAGTCCAATACTCTTGCTCTGTTCTTTTCACATGATTGACTTCTCGCCGCCAATCGTCAGCAGTAATGCTTTAAACTGCTTGTAAAGTTGATTTTTCAATTTCAATTTCTAGCTAGCTTACATTCTTATTTGTCACTCTCCTTTTAATGAGGTACCAAATAAATTCAATAGGATTAAGGTCGCAATTGTATGGTGGCAACCGTAGCACCGTCCCATATCCGTAGCTTCTAAATAAATTGTCCACTACGTAATCTTTAGGAGGTTTTATTTTTTTTATTATTTGTCGATAGGAGCGGGGCAGCCATCTTAGGTCGACACTTTATGATTATTTGCTCATATTTATTAATCAATCAATAAGTAGTTATATTTTATTATTTTTTTTATTTTCGTTTTATTTTATTATTTTAACGTAACTTTTAGTGTTCGGTGTTTGTGCTAACGCTACTTTTACGTTGTTGTCAGTATGAAGTTGGTCCAAGATGGCGCCAGTTTTATTCCTATTTTTATTTGAATTGCATTATATATTGTATGTCCGAGTTTGATGTATGTATGACAGACGCACTGAACAGGAGAGGCAGTGTGCGAGCACTGCTCGGTCGGGCCTGTCACAGAAGTAATTACGAAGTCGTTGTCCGCGCAACTTCATAAATATCTGATGACTTGTGAATATTGATGCGCCGGTACTGCTGCCTGTAGCGTCTTAATGTATTTGTAGACAACTTGATGCTCAGTTAGATGCTTATATTGGATTACAATTGCAGACCATTAAACGTGATGTATGATGACTTAATAGGGAAGAAGAGTTCATATATCACATCGTGATATATTTTTTCTTATACAACGTCAAGTTAGTTCTTGAATGAGTCGAATGACAATACAGTCAGAGAACAGTGCGTTATCTTGGAGGCAATAAATCAAATTATAATAGAACTGGGCTAATTATTGTCTCAAAAGCTTTCTAACAATCTAAAAACCGGATAATTAAATGTAGTTCCGATGATAAGTGTTTTTTGTGTATACAAAATATCTATTTAAAACAGCAAATTTAAATACGTATTTGATTGCCAACCCAGCAGCTTGAATAAACTTGAGTCTATTTAGAAGATATAACACTAAAATGGAACCCAATGAAATATCAATGCATATCAAAACGCATTCAACAAGTCATCAGTAACACAACGCCGATTGTCGCTAAAGATGCATTCGTGTTTTATATCTATATCAACATTATTGTAAAGTAAACAAATATATAAGTAATGCCACTGAGGCACAGTGGTGTGCGCAGTGGATTTGTAAGACGGAGGTCCTGAGTACGATTCCCGGCTGGGCCGATTGAGATTTTCTAAATTGGTCCAAATCTGGCTTATGGCAGGCTTCACCCATGGCTTGTTAGCACCCTATCAACAAAGACGTACCGCCGAGCGGAAACTGGAGTTTAATTGATATCATTCTACTCTTAATAGTTAGCCCGCTAGATCTTCAATTGCATCTTCACTTAGCATCAGGTGTGTAGTTAGTTCTATGTATTACAATTTCGTACAGGTAATGACAAAATTGTAATGCATAGAGAGAAAAAAAGGTAATGATGCCGATACAGCTTCACAATTGTAGGCATTCTTAAACTACAATATGTAATGAAAAGTTGCTTAGTTTATTTGTTATACATATTAACAGTAATATTAAAGGTGTGCGCGCAACTTTAGAGCTTCTCTACATCCACAACGATCATGGTGCACAAATACAACGATCTCAAGCGTATAGATGGTATAATTGCCTATAATTGCCTATGATCGGTGAAGATCAAGTGTAATCGGCGTTATGTCAGTCTTTCATACGAATGAGCTAACCTGATGATTATGACAATAATACTATTCTGGAGCCGTATATATAGTAAACTAACTTCATGCATATATCATTTACTACATTTTAGACTTGTCATTAACTCCCGATGCAAGAAGAGAGGTGTTATAAGTTTGACATCGATGTCTGTCTGTCTGTGGCATCGTAGCACTTAAATGGACTGATTGAAAGTTGGTTTCCTGGCTGTGGTTCTTATGTATGCTTCATGAAAATTGGTCTGTAGCCGCTGCTATAAAATGGCGGATTACATATATTATCACAATTCCTTCAATATCGGTATGAAATGATAGTGCTTGATGAGTGGACTACTATACACCGAAAAGTTTCAAATCCAAAATGGCCGCTACGAAATAATGGTAAACTACAATTTTGTACAGGGTTTTTTTTAATTTTCAATTTAGTTTTTTTGACCATACTCAAGGCAGATATATTTGATGAGATAAATTACTCATTACATAGCGTATGCGTTGTTCACCTAAACTGTTCCGAAATTCAATTTCTAACAGTTAAATTAAGTTCTTTTTGGCGCTCGTTCATTCAAAGTGTTATATCTTCCGCGGCTCAATAGATTCCCATAAATCTATCTATTGATATCTGGTGTAGATATCAATAAATAGAATAAATCAATAAAGGACGCATTACGCTTACTAACATAATGATATTAACAATTATCGAAAATTAAAAAAAAACAAGAAGTCGTACGAATTAGTTCGTCGGGCGAAATTGTCGCCGTAGTGTGGTGCGTCCAGTGGTGGTACTGACCCCCCCCCCCTGCTTCAGCTCATTACTCAGTCTAACCAGATATCGTTGCGTGCGGGAGGTGTGCGAGTAAACATGAACCCCGCGCTTATTACGCATTCGTGTACGTTCCACGGGCACGATACGGAGGCAGAAATACGACGCCTGCCTTTTTTTTAAATTTAATACGTATAGTAAATAAACGTGCAAACAATGTAATACTAATCTTTAGATATAATACTTTCACAAGTGACAAAAGTCAAACTGGAATCTGTCATTTTTTTATCCATTACAACTTAGCCCTTGACTGCAATCACACCAGATGGTATGTGATGATGCAATCTAAGATGGAAGCGGGCTAACTTGTTGTTGGTTGGGCGGGGGTTTGGATCTAAACCCCTGCGAACGCTAAATCACTAAATCAATTGGCGGTACGTTTTTGTCGGTAGGGTAGTAACTACCACGGCTGAAAGTTCTACAATTCTAAGCTTGGAGATGGCGAAGTTCCTGGTGTTAATATCTTTTAACAGTACGTTGAGCTATTGGTCCCGGTCATTATCATCAACATCTGGTAGTGATCGCTGAAGAATCATCATCGATACTTTTTATTTTTTCTAAGAAATTTTGAATAACAATTCTAAGCTCGGAATAAGCGAAGTTAAGCCATCGGTCCCGGTCATTATTATCAACATCTGATGTGGTCGTTAAAGAATTATACATCATTACCCTAACCCCCATTGGAGCAGCGTGATGCGTAGAAATTCCATATCTTTTTTTCTTTAAGGAAGGAAGCCTGGCCCTCTGTTGGGCAGCATATAGTTTGATAAATAGACGCGTGGCACTCGGAGACTGCCGCGGTAAAGCTATTGCATAGCATTTTTTATCAACTTATGTTTACCTACCGACGTCATCGGGACCGTGGCCTAGCGGTAAGGCGTTTACCGCTAAGCCACGTTCCCCGATGACGTAGTTGCCGAAGTTGTGCTTTTGATATTATGTTTTTGATATTCAGGGGGTGTTAGGTTATTTCGTTACGGAATTTCTGTATTCGGTCTCCACGCTCAAGGCCCGCGATAAAAGCTATACAATAGCTTAATAATAAACATAATTGAATTAAGGAAATATATGAGAATATTACAAGATATCATAAGTTCGTCAGTATAAAAATCGTGCCGCGAATCTGAATTCTGAATTGAAAAGCATCCTACATCACAATTTTTAATATTAGTTAGGATATGCGAAACTACTTTCATGTTAACAATTTTCTCGGTGCATTTCATATATAATATTATCAGGATATCGGATTACTTAATCCAAGAAATGAAATGAAGGCAAAATATTGTAGCTGTAGACCCAATCTGATAATAGTTATGTCCAGATAAAGCTATGCAAATGCATTTCCATGTTAACAATTTTCTCAATGCAATCATAATATCGTAACTCATAACTTTCAAGAAATGAAATGAAATAAAATATTGTAGGTGGGTGGGTGGGTGTAACATACACAAAATGTATAAAGAATTCATTTATACATTTAAATATTGCTTTCATTACATAATATCGTAATATTAAATAATGTTGTTTATCCGCAAATAAACAAATGAATCTAGTTAGGAAGTAAATTTTGGGAAATTTGTTTTTATCGGTTGTCTACCTCATTTAGGGAACCGGTAAATTATTTTGTATACATCAATTGTCTACGACCAATAATTTTGGTTGTACGTTGATCCATCAGTTAAGGCAAAGCCTTTTATTAAAAAGGCTTTGTTCTGGTGAGATAGTGCTACTTACAAGCTGACCTCAAATACGTAATCCTTTAAATTTTAGATTATACGCATTATGAGAATTATGTCCTTGGTATGAATATGAATGAGATCGGTTTTAAGATATGTTGTGGTCCACTTTACAGTTGTGTCTACTTATTGTCCGTGATACAACGCAAGTTTCGTCACCTTTTAATGCTACTTCAAGTCTGTAACTCTGTAAATGTTATACTCATTTATTTAGAAAACCTGGTTCCTGGGTCCGATTCCAGGTTGGACCGATTGGGATTTTCTTAATCGGTCCAAGTCTGCTTGGTGAGAGTCTTTGGTCCGGTAGTTACCACCCTGTCGGCAAAGATGTACGCGATTATGCGTCCCAGAAAGATATCTTGTATAAACCGAAAGGGGTGTGTATCTTACTTCTAATAAGTTAGCTCGATTCCATTTTTAATCGCATCATCTTTTACTCGTACCACCAGGAGTAATCGCAGTAAATAGCAAAAATAATATGAAATGTATTGATATGCCTCGCAAAATAATTTACGTTCATATAAGATTTCCAAGGAGACTGTCAGTGAAGGATGCCCTTACTGCATATATATTACTTACGCTTAACTATGTGCAGTAACATGATAGTGACAGCACCAAAGTGACCGGCATCGCTGCAGTGTATTTACAACATATTCAGGCCCGTACCTCGCTTGGCCCTGAATTGGCCGGCGGCGTTGTCGGTGATGACTTGAGTGTCGCCCGCTATGTCCGCCGCGCCAAGTCTAAAGCGACTGCGGTTGCGGTAATTTTTTTCACTATAACTTCCGGAAGGAGCATGTGTCTTATAATAATCGCTATCTGTATATATGTAACAGCAGAGGCGCTGCTAAACCGTAATCTGTAAGGAATTTGTTTATCTTCTCCTTAAAAACAGCGTGTTAAAGTTATCAGGAAACACCGCAGCGGGAAGTGTTAGTCCACGTTTCATCCTCTTTGAGATTAAAATTTGAAAAGTCTGGAAACAAGTATTTAGATATTTATACACAGAAGATCTTCATGAAGTTTAGTAAAAACCTCTATCTAACCTTATTTCTCCATACAAACTTTAGGTCTTCATTTCAACCCATTAGCAGATGAACTATGGGAAATTGATTCTTATTGGTTGTCTGCGTCGTAAAAGTGACCCGTCTACCAAACATGTCTCTCACTTGTGTGTTAAGAGTGGGTATATATTACTTTGGCATACCCTAGTGCCTAAAAAGCTTATTGCATTTCAGCTGTGAGATGTGACTACATATCGTCGTGATGTGTAGCGTTTTAGTTGTAAGTGTGACACTAGCATTAAAAAAATGAGAAAAATTGTGGCGACAAAATATTCAAAAAATACGCTTTTCATGTATCTTATCGAATGGGTAGAAACCCAACTCAATGATTTTTGAAGAGCATTTAAAAAGAGATTATGTAGGTATGTAAGTGTTATAAATTCCTTCTTGTTATCAATTTATAATTCGGGAAGGTAAAGCCGATAGTTAATATTTTGATGGAACGTTGAACAGGGCCACTAAATTATTATTGATAATTTGAGTAATATTTAACTTTAATTGATGATTAATTGACGTTTTGTTAAATTATCGGAGAATCTTCAAGAGTTGTTGAAAAGTTAGCTTTATTTTTTTCTTTTCGAAAACTTTTGAGCTTTTCAACAACTCTCAAAATTTATTTTATGCATATTACATTTTTACCCTACTTTTTTGATTATAACACTTACCCTGCCCTACCCCTACCCTACTTTTTATACTACTTTTTTTTAATTTATTTCCCATTTCTTATACCCTACTTTTTTGCGGGGTGGAATCATAAGACGGAGGTCCTGGGTTCGATTCCCAGCGGGGCAGATTGAGATTTTTCTTAATCTGTCTTGGTCTGGCTGGTGGGCGGCTTTCGCTGTGGCTAGTGACAAAGACGTGCCGAAAAGCGATTTAGCGTTGTTGTAAAGCACAAGATCCTAAGTTTTAATTTTTAAAAATAGATAGAATTCTCCTATCCAAATATGGGATACTTATTATTTTGAATTTTAATATTATTGGAGATTTTTCTTAATCTGTCTTGGTCTGGCTGGTGGGCGGTTTTTCCGTGGCTAGTGACAAAAACGTGCCGAAAAGCGATTTAGCGTTGTTGTAAAGCACAAGATCCTAAGTTTTAGATAGAATTAGCATAAAGGGATTAGGAGTATGAGCACAACGCATAACCACACATAGATCTAATCAAAACACAAACACAAATTTTTGCCAGTATGGGTCTAGTTGTTGTAAATTGTTGTTGTAAAATTGTGCATTGCCATTCAATAGCAATAGTAACCACAGCAATGCTAACTATTATTCTTTTGTTACAACACAACAAAATGAAATTGCTACATACATTGATGAAAGTTGATGCAGAAAAAGTAATCTATTACCGCACTGGCAACACAATTCGCAATTGCAGCTTGCAACAATATAATCAGAAAACAAAACAATAAAAATATTACAATAGAATCACTCAGCTCTTATAACTTGAACAAAATAATTATACACATCAATTAATCATTGTGAAATGCATGTATACATACTCGTACATACATAACATCGTGCCTCATTCTCATAGGGGTAGGCAAAGACCACACCGTTCCATTTGCCACGGTCCTTCCATATTGCCATAGCGTCTTCCACTCACATTAATGCTTTCATATAAGTTAGTCGGTTTAGAATACTCTTAACCTAACCATAGACCTTCGACGACCTCCGTGGCGCAGTGGTATGGGCGCTGGATTTATAAGACGGAGGTCCTGGGTTCGATTCCCGGCAGGACATATTGAGATTTTTCTTAATTTGTCTCAGTCTGGCTGGTGGGAGGCTTTCGCCGTGGCTAGGTACCACCCTACCGACAAAGACGTACCGCCAAGCGATTTAGCGTTCCGATACGATGTCGTGTAGAAACCAAAAGAGGTGTGGATTTCGTCCTACTCCAAACAAGTTAGCCCGCTTCCATCTTAGATTGCATCATCACTTAACATCAGGTGTGATAGCAGTCAAGTGCCAACTTGTAGTTGATAAAAAAAAAAGTTTAAAAGTCCTGAATTTCAAATTTCCCTTCCAACATTTTCATTTAACCTCGCCTCGAATCGCGATTCTAATCGTCACATTATCGTACATGTATGTATCAATTTGAATTTCCAGCTATGTATCTACATGTAGTTCAAAGCACACGAGTTTGGTCACGATTGTATTATAAATCAATCTTATGTGGCTATCGATCGATTGCGTTGGTTTAACCAAGTTACTTGATAGGCATTCGCATCGGATATGTCCGAATTTAGTCTTTGTGCCTCGTAAAGCGTGTTAATTCGTTTGTCTCAGTTACCAACACTAGCATGTAATAGCAATGACGTGAGATAAAATCGTTATCTAAGGCCCAAAGCTTTGAACTAAAATTTGAATTGAACGTTTCCAGACAAAAACTTCTATTATATATGATAGAGCCTAATAATAGAAATACAATTTTATTTCTTACTAGCTGACCCGGCGAACTTCGTACTGTCAATAAAAGTTGTCTAAACTAATGCCTGTTTTGACATGTTTGAGAACAAATAAAATAGGCGCATCCTGTCTGACAGGTTACACTATATATGTATATATAGACCGGTCAGTATGGGAAAACATAAAATAGTACATTTTTACTACTTTCTTCTCCTAATATTCTCATCAAGCTCCTTATCACCTTTACTGTTAGAAGGGAAGGCGGGAACTGCAATGCCGATAATGCTGATGACATTGATATAAATACGATGTCACAGGTAATATTAGTTCAAAACGCACAGCAGGCTTCGATCCAGAAAGGCATATCTAACCTAAGTGTATTGCCGATACTCCTTTATGGATAGACGCCGCGAGGAATATTAATAATGCAAACGCCATCGCCGAGCAAACACGTATAGTCAACAAGTACACATAAACTTCCCTTATTCGCTCTACAATTTACTAGTAACTACAATTTGTGACATCAAAACTAGTGCTATTAGTGAACAACACGTCAAAGGAGAATGCCGATTTTTGTTTTAAAGTTCGCCTAAACTATTGTATATCAACCAAACTCACGATAAAGCTAAGGAATGACCAAATTACATGAATATATGATGCGAGTTTATCATGTTCTGATTTTTAATTTTCCATATATTACTGAGACAATCTTTTGCAAATCATTAAGTAAGTAAGACTAAAGGCTACCTGGATGTGCGGAAACAATACGCATTACGACAATAGTAATAATTACTAGTTTAGTTATATTGTAGATCATAAGGTTGTTTTAGACTGCGTTCAACTGAAAATCAGCGCTGCAGGAGCTTCTAAAGCTGGGTTCTTCTCCTAGGTAATGCCACACATCGCAGGGTATTGTAAACATACTCTACTGAATTGTGATGTGTGGCATAATGTATGAATAAATATATTTTTCTTTCTTTCTTTCTTTTCACAGTCCAGATATTACCAAACTTTTATTTAATGCAAATAAAAGTTACAATACAGTCAGATTACGTTATTCTTGAATTTTAGGTGTAGCACCTGCGCAGTTTCAAGTTTACGCGTACACGCCATTTCTAAAATCAAAATATTAACTTTTAGATTATGTAGTGGCGATTAAATGGTATTGTGGTGAAACCTAAAATTAAAGCTATGATGGCTCCAATCGAATCTTGGTCCGGGAGAAGCCCACTACAAACTGAGCCAGATAATTTTTTTTATTATCATCATCTACTATCAATATAAACTATAAAACGAAGCAATTCACTCAAACGCCTTTTAATCGTTAATAGATTCTTTTAATTATATTTTATTTAGCTCTTCTTTTGTTGCTTATTAAGATTTCGGACCACACGAAGAACTAGAAAATTAATAACAAGACATAGAGATTGTTTATTGATCCACTTACTATCAGGGGGTCCATTTGCTTTGACAGACAATTACTACAATATAAAGTCATAAAATGTATCAAAGGGAGCCGCTGGCTGGCGTCTATCGGCTGTTAATGATGATAATGATGATGATGATGATGATAATGACGATGATGATGACGATGATGATGATGACGATGATGATGATAACGACGATGGTGATGATGATGAAAGTCCTATAATCCTAAATTGACCCTGATATCTAGTATCAGGCCCAGAATAGTTTTGTAAAGAACGCTGAAGGAACGCTAGTATGTGAAGGCTCTTTATACCAATAGCTTTTTAATCGCAACTATCAAGAACGGGGAATGCACATCGCCCCCGAGCGTAATTGATTTCATTAGCACAATCTTGAAGAAGCACCGCAAAGTAGTGCTAACGTTTTAGTTTCCATTCCAGCAGTGTCCTTGTACGGAGATGAATAGAGTAGTAATATATTTAAATATATATAAAAGGAAACCGTTCCTGACTGATCTATCAAAGCACAGGTCAAACCACTAAGTAGATTACGCTGAAATTTAGCACATACGAATATGTTGCTATTATGATGTAAGCCTGCGCCAACAGGCGCAACAGGCTTAACGGCGTGAAGTTTTAACGCGAAAGAAGTTGTGTCAGCTAGTTTTCAATATAGTGAGAAGTAAAGTTACCCTTATTTTAGGCACAACATTTTTTCTAAGTGGATTTGTTAGCCAGTTATGCCTCTACCATTTGTTCGAATAGCAGTTCATAGAATATTTATTTAAAGGAAACTTATATATATACAAAATATATATAGATTCATACGCTTAATTTAGTTTATTCCTTTTAAAAAGTGTACCTACGGCTACAAAACAGGCGTGCCTGCACAAACCACAGTAAAGTGGCAATGTTTGTACATTAGAATTATATTTGGAATCTTACAATCTAGGCCGCCTTTGATCGGGTTACGTTCAATACACCTAGATATATATTATGTGCAAAGTGTGATGCGCGTAATTAATCGCAGATTGGATTCCGTTAAACTGAGCACAGATTTACATTAAACTAGTGTTCCCCGTGAATTCGACCGCGTTTTAATTTATTTTATTATAGATATTTTTCATTGCTAACAAATAGTTGGTTCGGCAGAGAGAATAATTGGAGAAAAGAAGGTGAGCGTGGACATTTCGCAAAGAATTCTCTTAAGCCTATATCCGTAGCCTATATCGCAAGTCTCAGACTCCTTTCAGCGTTTATTCAGACTCATTTTGCCACACGATAGACCCGTCTCCCACACGGTGAATCCATGGAATGCTAAGATATACCTCTCTTATGTGTTCAGCTCTTAGTTTGTCATCCTGACAATGACATGTCATGTCATGTCATGTCATTGTATTACTTTGCTTTTGTCTATCGTCACATATTTTTAAACAGCCTCGTTGTTCCAGTATCAAGTTTATGTGACATTGGTAAACGAGGGTGGAATCCTCGGTCGGAGTATAAAATATTAAGCTCTTCTTTAGATAGATAGCTTAGATCCTTACCATCTTAGATTGCATCATCACTTGCCAGGTGTGATTACAGTTAAGTATCAAATATTAAGCTCTTCTTTAGATAGATAGCTTAAATCCTTTTCATCTTAGATTGCATCATCACTTGCCAGGTGTGATTACAGTTAAGGGATAACTTGTAATGATTAATAAAGGCAATCAGGATAAAAGCTAAAATTTTGTCCTTTTTATCAATATGCTCATGGACGATACTATTACAGAATTTAATATCAGACAAACTTCAGATCATCAGAGAAATCGGGTTAAGTGGGACTTCTCCACTAAACCCCCTCGGTGGCCACCCTCAGTGCATTTGCGAAGCACCGGACTCTCTAATGAACTGCTATACCAGTGCTTCTTTCGCACTATGCCTCTGGGTTCATCGAGTGTTAGTGGCAACTTATGTCACTACAAGTTGCTATCTGCCCGGAATTGCTATAAGTAAGCAGTCAGAGCCCCACTCTGCCTGCTTGCGACTCCGATGTTCCTACTCACGAGACCCTGTATTTATACCAGGAACCCGGCTCTGTCCCCGTCTCCTGTTTGGATCGGCCCGTTCTCGAGCCCTTTCCGCAGCCTCCTTCTTTTTCATAACTGATTCGCTGAAGAAGACTACTGCCTGCCATGCTTTGTCTTCAGCCAGCATGGTTGATATGAAGGCTGGAGGAGAGAGATCTCTTTGCTGGTGCAACCCTACATTGTTTTATACAACAATATGCAGTTCAAACAGCACAGCTAAACGCCGCATATTGGGTCTCATCCGCCGTTCATTTCGGAGTCGAGAAGCTCGCTAAGTGGAACACGATAAGCATTTACCCGAACGTTGTAAGCGCTTCACGCTTTTGATAGAACTGACATATGGAGGCTGCGAACTTGCATCGACATCTCAAGTATTTGTTAACTATATTGTGTACTTTACAACGGAACGACCTGAATATTAAGACTGGAAATGTTATTAGCTTTAACAATATTGGATTAGGGTTGTAAGTTATGTGAGTAAATAATTTGCTTTCTTGTGTGATGTTTAGAACCCGCCTTTAAACCTGTAAACGAAACTTGTCCTTTCAGCTACCGTTTTGTCTACCGCCGATAACGTAGGTTTCTTTAAGTCAAGAGTGAATGGGCATCTTTTTCTGTCTTCATATTAAAAGTTAATGCATATCAAGCGACAGTAACAATTTTTACGATGAAATAAAAAAAATATCAATGGTTTTTAATTCGTTTAACGTAACTTTGTCATATACGTTATGACAAAGTTACGTTGTCATAACTGTTTGTATGAAAGATTTTGATAATGTCAGCTTTCCAACAAAAGAACCACATAATCGGTTCATTCGTTTAGAAGCTACAATACCACAGACAGACGAATACACAAACAGATACATAAACAAGCAAGTCAAACTTCTAGCACCCATCATTTTACGTCGGGGTTATTAACAGTGGTCATAATTGCATATAGTCATTGCCTATCCTGAGGACACATTACCAACCAGTATTGAAAAAGGAATTTTCCGTTTCGTGTACTTTGTAACTAAAGTGCCTACCCTTGTAACAAACATTCTGCACGCCACTGGTTATAAAGTAACAGACGAGTTCCTAGATGTGCTGTACTTTTCTTTGTCATAGACGCTAGTTTTGCGACATATCCGCAGTAGCTCAACACAATAGTGACAATTCAATAACATTCTTAATTTATATTCACGGTGTGACGTCGGCCGATGCAGCGCGAACGGCCGAGGATAGATTCATATCAATCCGCCGCCGCCTATGATTGTTGTGTAAACCCCGCCACGTGGCCGTACGAACAATGCCATTAGTTTTCATTTTACACGCATAATAACCCGATGACTGGTCGCTTGCTAGTGAAAGCACTGCTCCAACGTCGGTGTAATGGAAGCCTCAATAGTTGCACATTCAAGACGCTAGTAACCAATCCGAGTGGTATAGAAATTCAAATAGTCTTTGAACTTGAAATCAATTATAAATACATTGACTTTGGCCAAAACAGAGCTATAGCCAGTATTTGATAAACGTATCTCTAGTCAATATCGTTTCATTTATTAAATTTATATTTATAAGACTTCTTCGTGGGTAACAAATTATTGATAAGCATCAATTACGCTTTTTTTTCGCAGTGTAATACCCGATCAAAAGCTTTTCAGCCCACTCAAAAGATGAATAGAAAATTAACTATCTTATTTTCTTTCTCCCACATTGTTAAAATAAGCAGCTTTACCGGAGACGTTCATAACTGCCAACAATTACTTAGCTTAACTCAAAATATAAAAAATTCTTAATGGCTTTTTACATGCTTTGATTGGGTATATAATTTGGTCAGATTATATAAGCGGTGAAGCTTTTTGAGTTCCAAATCGGCCAGTTAGCTGTCACTTTTTCATTTTTTGACTAGTTACTTTCTTAGTTAGTTTTGTTTATATAGTAATTTTTTTTTATAATTAATATATTTTAATATTTATTGATATTTTGCTTATCAGCCACGTAAGTTGTGTGCACCTGTAAATAGCTAGGAACACAGTCTCTAATAATATAAACGTTGAATGTAATATGTATTGTGTACTAGCTGTAGGTGTACCTCTTATAAATAAAATAAAAAATAAAAAATTTCTATCTGTAAGTTTGTGAACGGGTCTGTTCTTGTACTGGTTGTATGGGTCTCAGTGTTAAAATTAGACTTCCATGAAGAATGGCAACACGCACTGCTCGAACTTCGAACAGTGCGTGTTGCCAGTGATGACCTGGCAAATCCTGGTCGCTGACTGCGGGCTTCATAAGAAGGCTCAGAGTCACTCAGCGGGCGATGGAAAGAGCAATGCTCGGAGTATCTCTGCGTGATCGAATCAGAAATGAGGAGATCCGCAGAAGAACCAAAGTAACCGACATAACTCAACGAGTCGCAGAACTGGAGTGGCAATGGGCGGGGCACGTAATTCGAACAGCTGATGGACGTTGGGGGCCCAAGGTGGTAGATTGGCGACCCCGCACCGGAAAGCGCAGCGTTGGTCGACCCCCAACCAGGTGGACTGACGACATCAAACGTGTCGCAGGGAGCCGCTGGCAACAGGCGGCTCGGGATCGTTGTGTTTGGAAGTCCCTAAAAAAGGCCTATGTCCAACAGTGGACGTTTACAGGCTAGTAATGATGATGATGATGATGATGATGAAGAATGGATTTTCATTTCAGCTGCAAAGGATGAAACGTTATCAGGTTCTCCATTTTATTCAATTAATTTTCGTCAGCAATACCCACTTCTGTCGATGTGGAATATATCTAGCTTTATAAAAGTAGGTGCATTAAGTTTTTTTTATTCTTTGATAACCAAGTGTCAGTGGTAAGTACAGTGGGTTCGATTCCCACATCTGGAAAATGTTGGTGTGATGAGGATGGATCATCATGTAAAGTTATATATTAGAAGTATTTATGATTTTTTTATATAAAAATATCGAGAAAACGAGCAAGCGAATCACCTGATGTCAAGTGATTACCGCTGCCCATGAACAACTGCGACACCAGAGGAGCGTTGCCGGCCTCTGCGATGTTTACTTTAGAGCTATATAGCAAAGTGAGTATTGTCCTATAATATTTTTATTTATTACTTAGCTTATTAATTAGTCGTTATTAAACTGATAGTGACGATGGTTTATTATTTATGGAGTATATCTGGAAATGCAATACAGTAGTGATATAATAGAACAAAACCGAGGGCCGAATGATGCCGCTAGTCTACATAATATGAGCTTGCCTGTTGCCACTTCGCCGCGGTCGCGCGACGGGCGGTGACATTTGCCAAACTCCCTCATCTGCACGTATCAAGGTTCGTGGAACCCGTCACATCCTGTTTTTGTTGCTTTATTATTCGTCTGGTATCGATTTCAAGAGGAGGTCAAAAAATACAAAACGAAGTTGTGCTCGTTAAAACGTGCGGCCGATCGAAATCGCCCAAAGCATGATTTAAAAGCACCCTGCATTAACACCAGCTTACGAGTATACATGTCAACGTTCGTATGAGAGAGTGATTCATCTCGTATAGGTAGGTTTGCCAGCCGTCCTGTTTCCCAGGACATTTGCTGCTTTTTACGGTATCCTAGGCTGTCCTGGATAGTTTATAAGCATCGTCCTGACTTTTTCTAGAGTTCTGTTAAGAATCTTTGCTTTAAATTTCGCGCGCAACTAATCGTCTTGTCACTTTATATGCACTGCATATAAAGATTAGGTAGTGCATTATAATTACCTAGTCTTGTCTTAAAACTAACATGTTCTACTATTTTTATATTCAAATTCTGGATTTCAAAGTTTGCAGATGGCAACTCTACGTAAGCAAGATACTCCACAGAAAAACACGGACGAAACGAAAAGATCAATTAAATAAATAATATACTCTATATGTGCTGTAACGTTATTATAATCTAGTGTGATAGCAAATTTCAAATAATGATTTTAACATTTTGATTTACATAAAGCTGAAAACTAATTTACAAAACCAGAAGAATTTTCTCCACCTGACTGCTACACTGATGAATATTATAAAGACAAAATAAACCTCCCTTATATCTGATAAGTTGATGTTCTATTCTATTCTCACATTATTCATCAAAATGCTGCGCCCTATAGGTACTTTGTCAAAGTTTCGTGTAAATTGCCTGAAATGACGATAGCTTGGCTAATTTATCCTTTAGATTTAAAATATCTATCATCTATCACGCAAAAACATACGCACACACATAAATAAACTTGGGTCAATATAATTGTTTTTATTTATTATTATTTTAACTATTGTAACTGCATTTTCTTTTTTTTTTTCTTTTTGTGTAAAACATTGGCCCCTAAGATACGGGCTTACCTAGTTTAGGGGCCAGGGGTTCAATGTAAGCTAATCTGTAACTTCTCAATGAATATATTCTATTCTATTCTATTCAATCTGCAATAATTTCTGCGATTGCATAGATGTAGATATGTCTATCTTTTAGGGATAAATTTCAATTTACCCTGGCATTTTTAACGGCCTCCTTGGCGCAGTGGTATGCGCGTTGGATTTATAAGGAGTTTTGGGTTCGATTCCTGACGGGGCCGATTGACATTTCCTAATTTGGCTGGCTTTCGCCGTTGCTAGTTACCACCCTACCAAAGACGTACCGCCAAGTGCTTTTGCGTTTCGGTATGATGTCGTGTAGGAACCGAAAGGGGTGTGGATTTCATCCTACTCCTAACAAGTAAGCCCGCTTTCATCTTAGATTGCATCATCACTTAACATTCAAGGGACAACTTGTAGTCAATAAAAAAAAGAAAAAAAAATCTATCTTTTAACAAAATGGTTACGTACCTACATTATTTGCTTATTTTTTGGAGTTATTAGAATTTTGCAATACATGATTTTAAAAACACGTTCACCCTTTAAGCCGCTGTTAAGTAAAAATTATTAATAAAATAGTAGTTACTTTTTATGTTTGAAATTTCCTGCGGAATTTTTTAAATTTTTTCTTTCATAAGAATCTTCGCCTGACAACAGCATACACAACAAAAAAAAAAAACAAAATAAGCGAAAACAGTCGTCGAAATCATCGTTCATGCGTGATACCGTGACCAAGAGAAATAGGAAATCATTTTTATGTATATAGACAAATAAAAAGTGACATCGTGCCAGCAGGTATATCGATTTGTAAGCAAACGTGTAATTATAACCTTCCAACCTTCACACCGTTATCTATACACATCAGTAATTACGTCGGTACATGTTAAAAACGGAATAAATAGGTCGTAAACTCCGTATAATGATGTTAATTTTTGTTAATCGCTAGGTGCTTCAGAACTTTTTTTTTGTAATTCCTTTCTATGGAAATAACTTTGAATAATATGAGTATGTATCACAAAATAACTTTTATGACAATTCGTGTGACAATTTGGTGTAATTATCTAATTTATATTTATCCAATATGAACTAACACAAAAATGGCTATGTGGTTAGTTTATATGCAGTACAAGTGAGAGCTAGTGGTATACAAGCAAAATTTCTTTACAACCTGCACAAAGATCTTCGTCTGACAAGATCTGCAGTAAGCTTCATTTTAGAACGTGTTTAAAGCTGCTCTAGCAGGATACTACCAGATTTGATTACGCAGGGAGAATAATTCAAGCAGAGAAGGCGAACGTTGACCAGTCTCAAAGGGCTTAAGGGTTTTAAGTCCGTAGTACTTAGGGTAAGGTGTTTAAGTTAGTAATAGTAGGCACCAAGTATATCGATAAAGACGGGTATCGATAAGATCGTCTGCTGGGTTACCCGGATGTGGATGGATATGGTTAAGGATAAGGATTTCATCCTACAAAAAAACGAGTTGATCCAAGCAGTTGAGAAACGAAAGTAATGCTTAATTTCATATTAATAGTGTGTATAGTTTTAGAGATCTCGGGATGAGTCATTCAGTGGCATTTCACTTATATACCTTTGTATAGATAAGTAAATAGTCGTACATAAAGCGCGTCCGAAGTAAACGACCGCCCAACAGGTGAAGGACTGAGTAAACGCGCCTCTACCTGCAAGTCCATATCGAATAGTTTCGAAAGTCATTATGGAAGTAGCGTAGGGAGAACGGCGCGAGGCTGGTCGATAGCGAGGTGCCACTTGACTCGTTCAATTACCGATCTCTAGAACTTTAAATCGAATCACCGTATATATATTATATTAAAATATGCTAAAAAGTTCCAAAGCATTGAAATCGTACTCTCAGTCAAGTGCAAGTTTAATATGTGCATTCATATAAATACGAGAATTCAGCAATGCAGCGCACATTTAGTACGTATCTACAAAAATTTCAGGTAAAACCACGCGCACTTTATAACGTTAACTAAGTGTAACTTCTATGAAAAACCGGCAAAGGACCTTTCAATCCCGTGGCCCGGTATGCACTTAACGTGACAAAACAACGACGGAAAGGTCCCCTATTTGTCAAACGAAACCCATCGGATGAACTCGACAGAAATGCATAATTAAAAGGTGTAAGTAATTGCGAAAGGTCCCGCCGACAAAACTTTGTTAAAAGAATCTCACTGTACTCGGTACAAAGGGAGATCGCTTTTAGGTCAAATGCAAATAGCTTGTTGCGTGTGCCCCCTTCCGCCCGCAATCGCGCCGCCACCCCGCTCAGAATGTACCTCTTGTTGTTCAGAACGAATCGCAAACGTCATAAAGTCGTTTAATTTTAAATATTAATAAACGCGCATAAATAAACACCCTTTAGCCAAAGAGTTCAATCGCAGATGCGCGAATGCGAAACGCGTGACTTTTTTCATTACTATTGAGACAACATTAGCCGGTATTATGCTTTGACACGCAGGCTGCATGGACCGATGTACCAAAGCGGTATGGTAAGATGATGTCCATAAGATTTCTGATGTGGTGTCAATAGAGTTAGTTCAGCACAGCATTTGCAGAACAGTTTGAGGCTGAAAATCTTATCACTCAAAAGGGCTTCCCTGGCGAGTAATGAGCTAATAAAAAATAGCTGGAGCGCGTAAAGTTTGAGGAGCGACGGCGGGCCGTGCGTGCCGCCGCCTCGCGTGTCCCTCCGCCCGCTGAATAATAAACGGGCCCGCGCCGCTCGCTCACAACCGTCAGAGAACAGCGATCATGTACACGACGACACGATCGGATGTCAATCTTCAATCGTTTACTATATCGACAGTCATTTTCAAACTGATTGTTAAGAACCCATAGCACGGAAGTCGGTAATAACTCTCCTCGCCGCGGCAAAATATATCAATTGGTGATTACCAGTACCGTAACCAGAGCTGAGCCAGCGATGCTCAAGCAGCATTTTTTTTTTGGGGCGCAATTCTAAAACTTGAGCCGTGATGCATAAACGGCTAGTAAGGGCACAGGTGATTAGGTTAAATTTTTACTGTGGTAAATTAAAAAATATTGATGTAGGTAATTATGTTGTGGCTCGTATCTCTGCATCGACGCAATTTTGGATTTGCGAAGTATCCGATGCACGGTATCGCTTGTGGCTACAGGTACGATGCGATTTATAATGATCTCTCTCAAACGATTGAATTTATCGGCTTAATATTGTTTAAGTAAATTCATATCGCGGTGTAATTGAGTGTACTTGTGACGTGCGAAAGACTTTGTATTTTATTTGTTGAGTTTTAAAAAGACAAACAAAAGAAGAAGGAAAAAGCTTTTCGTTGTTCACTTTTGATTATTCAACGTCAATTATTTTCACGTTGTATCCATTGTTAGACTTTCGAAACTCAAAAACATGTGCAGGTGGTAGGACCTCGTAATAAGGGTTTTTTCCATTGGCTTCAAGAAGCCCACACGAAGTTCTTAAGTAAACAAACGTGATTTTTTGCTAAAATGATTATTTCTCGAATTTCGCAAAGTTGAGTTGTTATTATTTCTTTTTGAAAACCCACACAATAGCCACCATACCGAACCTTTGTTACATTCGTACCCTTTCGTATTTTTCTAGATGTTGACGCCGTATTGGTTATGCGGTAACGATTCGAAATTTAAGCAACTTCCGTATTTTTTGTTGTTGTTGTTATCGTTTCGTTTTCAGAACCTTATATAACTGGTACCTACACAGGTGATACAAACAAACGATAATATAGCTGACGATATCTTGAAAGGTATCAAGTTACAAAACAACAATTTGTTACAAGTTTTTGGCAAATTTCATTAGGTATTTCTCCTTAGTAATGTCGACTCGACTTAGAGCCCACATCAGTGGGAACTATGGAAGAATTAGAAAACGTAAACATAATAAAGCTCTCTTTACACAGGCAATTTGCGAGCGATTACAATGCGTGACGATATTGACCTTTTCGCAGCGAACCCGCAGCAGGTGGCTGCTAAGTACGATATCGACCTCTCTATTTACGTTGAGAATCAATAAGTTTTATTAGTAGATAGTTTTTTAATGCATAGTTTTTTCTCCTCAGGATCAATTGCATACAAAAGTAGATACTCGTACAATATATTGAAATGGAACTGAAACGATTCGTTATTTTAGTTAAGTATAATAATGGATCCATTAACGCGTGTTCACATCTCCAAAATCGTCGCCACATAATCAGTGTGACAACGCCCTTATGGTTCTTTTCCACTAAAGCGGAAATGTGCATGAATATAATAATCAATGCAATCAGATTGTGAGCTACCTCGTTAAACTTATTACATCGTCTACCAATAAACTGCTTGATGTATAGGATTTGGTTCAGACACAACCTTCCGTTTTCTCTATATCGGAAGTCGTTTAATTCCATAGTTATGTGAAAAATATTCAGAAATATAGGAATACTTTAATCATTATCTTTAATTAAAGAGGTTACCACTATACCTGTTTTTGAGCTCTTACAAAATAAAATTTCTTATACATTGAAATAATTATTAGGTAGGATAGAATAAGTGGATAAGTAGATAAAAATATCAAGGAAAAATAAATATTTTGTATGTTATTTTAAACCGCCAAACATTTATAAAACAAGTCATTCGACTAACTTAACACCTTGCAATTAATTGAAAATGTTTCTAGGGTTTATTTGAATTATCTCTCACACAAATTGTTTATGGCACGACGTTCACTGAATAACAAGAGAAATTCAAACGCGAAAGTACGATAGAAAATACTCATAGCAAAAAACCGAGTAACAATATAATATAATATTGAATACAGCACCAGCTTAAAGAAAAAGATTTCTGAATTTGGGCGTCGCTTTTAAAAAATAAATTAAAAAACAAATTACAAGCTGGATCGTGTAACATACTTATCAAATGAATATCCGTGTTAAGATTTCAAAAATATATTTTTTTAATTTGATTAAAATGTTTCACGCTTAAATTACTACATGTAAACGTGCATCCAGTAAATTAAACTAAATGACACAGTTATATTTTACTTTTTAGTGCGTTTTGTGTCGGTTCTATTTTTTGTTAAAAATTTTATTATTTTCGTAATCATATTTATTTTAATTCCAGACGGACGAAGTCGTCGGCATCCGCTACACATAAATGTTTATGTGTTATTTTATGTCAGTTCCACAATGATTAATTTTTCATACAGAATCGTTCCAACAATCCAACAAAAGATTAATTTCTGAAACAACTATCAATCAAAATTAAATTTGCGTTTTGTGGAAGGAGTAAACACACGGCACTGGCTCTATTAAAAGTGATACGAATAGTCTCATTAGTTGCCCACGAAACCAACCTACTTATTAAGATAGTATACATGGAAGGGTTCATAGTTAATACGGCAATATTGTACGGTTAACATTTTAGGCTATTTATTAAAGACTTTTTATTTATGACTATTACTGACATAAGAAAAAATTGAATTTATATGTGATGTACCTAATTGACATAAGTGATTGTTTTGACATTTTTAATTAATATTATTTTTAATTTTGCATGCATTGTAAACGGCAATACACTGTAACTTAATATTATTTTTATGACAATAAAGATATTCTATTCTATTTAATACTAAAATTTGTGAATAATAATTAGAAAGTGTCCTAATAGGCAAGACTAGTTCATAGGCATGTGTTTGTACCCACACTTATTTATTTATTAATATACTTTATTTATACACCACAATACAAGAAACAGAAGAAAGAAGAACTAAAAAAACATAAGACCAGCACAGAAGTAGACGGCCTTATCGCTTTGTAGTGATTTTATCAGGCAACGTTAGTAGTAAAAGCGAAACAAGAGGCTGCAGGTGCAAGTAAACATACATACGTAATTACGAATAATGACACAAATACACAAACTAGAATACACAATTACAAATACTAAAAAAATGCGACAAACTTGTATGATAATAAGAGTGGAAGAAACTAAGAAAGTATACCTTGGCAAATGGAAGGGAAGAAGAAAATACTTTGCCTTGAAAAAAGATCAAGCCAATGGAGTATACAATTAGAGATTGTGATAAGTCTGTCAGTTTTCTCGCATATACCTCTAAATGTAAATAATTTTTTTATGTATAGAGTACAAAGTTATTTTTTTAATATTCATTATTAATTTACCGCGGCAGAGCGGTGTCGTCTAAGTGAGCCGCGACCCCAAGCACGCCACACAGAGTATCAGTACGAGTAGTTGTTTTCACGACTGAGAACACTTGCGTGATGTCGCCATCGTGCTGTTATTTTAATTACTTTCAATGTATTAGCGGGGGATCGAGGGGGTTCGGTTGTGTCGTTAGCGTTTCATTATTTCACTAGTCTTATAATTTTTAAAGTACCTGGTCGACCGTGCTTTGCTACAAATTACAACATCTATTATTAAATAGCTTTAATGTTGACGAGTCGGTACAGTCTTACATTGCTTGAAAACATTGATAAAACAACATTTTTTAAAAATGAAACCTGGCTAGATCAATTAGTTGCCCCCGAAACCACTTGCTTACAAAATTTCATGAACATCGTTGGAGCCGTGTCAGGGACTCAAAATGTATACATATTTTGTTTGTTTAAAGGTATTAATAAGATAACGTGTTTTCATAATTTAGTGAAGGTAGCCAATGGCAGGCAGGAACGTACACGTAGTTACGCGTAGTAGCTATGCGGAAATTCCGCACTTCCTCTTATAATGATGAACTTTTTGTGTCGAATACCTTATGTACACGGTATTCGACACAAAATGTGAATGATACGTTAATTTTCTATTATTTCTACCTATGTGACATTCATACAATATTCACATTTATGATATAATGTGTGACAATACGATTCTCTTTTTTTTTTCAAAATTAAGGTTTAATGGCATGCATATTACTAGATATAATCAATAGGGTAGAATGGTATCGAAATACAAATATACGAATATATACGAGTATACGAATATATACGAGTGTACGAATATATACGAGTATACGAAACCTGCCTCCCTCAACAGTTTAAAGCATTGTATGATCGGTTCGTGCGGTGCCACTACTTTCAATGCAAATCGAGTTGGAACCTGTATAAATTCCTGCCTAACACAAAACTACCGTTCGCAAAGCATGAGCCTGTCTGCTTAAGCTGCTCGTCCACTATCTACCACAGAATTCTTACACACAAGTAGTGATATTAGACAAGCTACCTACCTGGAAAGGCTTATAAGAGCCTTCTAATCATTAGTAAATGGTTATGGCACTTTTCTAAATCAAATTAAAAAGCCTACAATGTTAACCTCAATCAGTTAGTATTGAAATATTTTATTTTTCATTTATTAATATTTACATTATTTTTATATCTTTAATTTATACAAAAATATATCTAAAAATTCTATTCAAATTGTAAAAAAAACATCTACTCCTCCGCTTGCAGGACTTTTGATGGCCCAAGCAACCGGTGGTCAGGACTTCAGAGCTAGGAATCTCTTCATAATACGCGCCGTCTCAATAATTATCGCTTGTTGTATCCGACCCTTGGTGCAAGAAAAACATGATTTCTCTTTTATCCAAATTTATTTTCAGGAAGAAGACGGTCAGTATTAAAAAATTCATTAATTTTTATAATATTTTTTACAGTTACATGATTTCTTAGTTATTTTTATTTGTATTTTCAAGATATTCATATTTCTCCTGTTTTCATCTCAAACCTAAGTGAACTAACTACTTAAAAGTAACCAGAAAGATATAATCCAGTTAAGAAAACACTATAGTATGATATAAAAGACTATCTTCGAATAGATGGCTAAACAAATCGCTGAAGTCAACACAAGGTTATTTATGTAAACTGAAAAAACAGAAAGGTCCTTAGGTAGGTATGTACGCATATTGTACTCGTTATATCCGGGTTTAAAAGACATATTCCTGCTTATTTTCTTGTTATCTTAGCAAATCGCCGAACAATGCGACTCTACCTGTCTGTCTGCCTCGGAATAATTGTTGGTACATCCATTACAAATAAGCCGGCTTTAAAAATCACATGAATACATGTAATATTTGTTTATTGTAGAGTTAAAGAATATTGATGGGATGTTTAAAATGAGATTTTTTACTGCCTCATTGGTCCAGTTGTTAACTTATGCTGCTTCGATCACAAGGTCCTGGATTCGAATCATGGGTCGGGTCTTGGAACAATTCTGAGTTTATCTTTGTTTTAAGAAATTTTTAGTAAATTCCAAGCCTTGAGTCGGGCACTTGGTGGTGTTACACCACCGTGAGCACGTTAAGCCGGTCACTCTCCCCCGCCGATCAACACCTGATCGTGATCAATGAATTAAACATTATCACCCTAAGCCCGCCAACCCCCATTGGAGGAGCATGGTGTATTTAAGTTACAAATCCCCCTCCTTCAAGGTGACCTAGCCCTGTAGTGAACTGCTAATAATGATGACTGCAAGCTAACTATATAAACGGAAAGCAAGTTTGGAATCGAATCACAAGTTTAGTGATTGCAATAAGAAGAGTAAAGTTATCGAATTTTTCTTCATTAGTCTCTTATTACTAGCCGCCAAAAGTTAGGATGCCGGCGAAGTTGAAAACCCTATACATGTTAAACTGAACCTATCCTTGATCTATCTCTGATGGTATTGATTTACAAGTGCGTCTGTGTCTACACACACACACACACACGCGTGTGTACTCTCTAGTGCGGAGATAGCAAATCTCAGAGAGAGATTGGCTGACGTAGACGGATATTAAGCGGTAGGACATTAGTACTCGCTCATAACAGGATTTCATATACATCTAAAACCAGCTGTGACCAGCGGTTTCACTCGCTTAGATACAGTTCTTAATGCAGCCAGTATCTAGCCTAGCTAGATGCTATCTAGTTAGCCAGTATCTAAGTCTAGCCATCATTCCACGTGGGCATGGCATGCGTAGTTATTAGGATAGGATAGTTTAGGTTCCTTATTGTATACTTTCTCATCTCAAAAAAAAACTAGATATTAGTGAGCGTCTACATTGCGAAATGAATGCTAAGTTGCTGGTCAATCGAGTGTTAGAGATCTCGGGATAAGTCAATAGTTCAGAGGAATTTCGCTTATATTCTGTATAGATTATAAAATTTATTCTTCGTCAATTAACGGTGAATGACGTTTTTTGGTACGAATGCTCGCCTAAACTACTGGTCTACTAGCAACTTTATACTAGCGATCCACTTCCGACGCTATTCAATATTGGCGCCTATTTTAAATCGCTTAAATTAGGAACCATGAAGTGTTTTAAAAACAATCGCATTTTAATCGTATAATGGTGAATGAATGATCGAGATTTGTGTGATCTGCGACTAAATATAAATACGTGTGAGAGAGACGACACTATATAAGACTTGGATAAGTTTATCTTTTTCTTTCAAAAAGTATACGCTGCGTTCATAACGTAGTAAACTTTACCATCGACAGGTTCTAGCTTTTTTAGTTGTAAGTTAAGAAACTAATAACTATTAGTAAACTACACAATAATACAACATAAGTTTTATATCAATATATAATTTAGTTATTAAAGCTTTTTGAATATAATAATAATATTTATACGAGACGGTAGTCAGACAAAAATTAAGCAACTTATGAACACATTTAATTTATATTTACATAAATTAACCCTTTAAGCGTCAGTTTTGCTAACTGGCAACCAAATTGTCACCTTGAGAGATTTGAAATAGGAGGCATCGGAAGTGATTCGAAAAGGCGCGAATTTTGTATTCGTTTTGGTTGTAAAAAGTTATTGCATTTCTGCGGAATGCTATAAATTCTTGCATTATATTTAATTATATTAAATATATATAAATATAATTGAATTATATTTAACTTTATTTCAATTATTTAAAACAGTGAAAAGTGAATTCCTTTTTTTGCGTAAGTATTTTTGAGGTAAATTTGCATCTACGAATCAATATTGACTGTTATAAAGAATAACGAAGAGAATTAAGTAATTTTTTTAGTGAATGCTTTATAAATTTAACCTCCTCAAAACTAGAAGGATCCCATTTTTCCCGCACTAAGCGTCTTCTTTGTTTACGCATGGTGTTTATTTCACTATCGTTTTCTATAAATTCGAAGAATATTAGTTAATTACAACACAATACTAACTAATTTTTATTCAATAATAAGTAAAATTTGTAAAAACAATTAAATTATAGACACAATATAAGTAACTTTTTTTGGTCTGCTTGCTGTGACAGCTTGACAATTCAGTTTAGGCACGCAATACGCGTCATGGTACGAAAAAGAGAATGAATGGATTCCGTTAGCAGATCAGTTTAGGTTATTATTACGCAAAAACGTCAGTTGGTCGGATAAAGAACTTCATGGTACGAAAAAGCGAAGCAGTTCAGTTTAGGTTTACAGTTGAGTTGCTATTATAGTTGATGGTAGGTATCCTGTACGTCAACTAAACTCACGGCAGAAAATTAAAAAAGTGCTTACGATTATTTAATTACAAAATTACAAGAATATACGGTGGGAGGTTGTAATATTTTAACTTTTAATCTATACTAATATTATAAAAGAGAGGTAAAGTTTGAAAGTTTGTAAATGGATCTGTTGAGGCTAATCTTAGGAACTACTGATCCCATTTAAAAAAAATCTTTCACCAGTAGAAAGCTACATTATCGGCGAGTGTCATAGGCTATATTTTATATTTGTATTATGTCGAGTTATCACCGTTTTAGTCACGCAAGTCGGAACGGAAAATCTGTTAAATTTGGCTTTATGCGTGCGCATGCGCTGCCTTATCTATTAGGAATAATTGAAAGCAATGTATGGAAACTTTATGTATCTTACTAAGTAATTCAAAAAAGTCCGCGACAGCATATATCTAGCTTTTATATCTTAGCAGATATAGAACTTTTTATGTTTTAATAAATCATTTAATTCATATCCTTATCAAAATAAATTATTTAATAAGTACAAGGATATTATAGAGATAAGATTTGCCTATTACAGTTTGTTAATTAGTTATATAGTTCAGGAGATATTACAAAATTTCTAAAAAGCGCTACTTTGCAGCTGTGTTATCCCAATTAAGTAGATCTCCTCCGTATTATCTTATACGTACTGAATAGGGATCAGCTTTTTGGTACTTATAGTATTTCAAGTTAAAAACGTTAATACCGGATGGGCTGAGAAGTCGATCAATTTTTTAAATTTTTTTGACATGGAGACCGTATCTATACTAATAATAAAGCGAAGTGTTAGATCGATGGTTTAAACGGGTTATTCTCTGGATCTACATGTCGGATTGTAAAAAATATATAATATCAGGCCCATCAGCTCGCCATAAATATAGATTTTCTGAATTACGAGTAAGTGGGAATAAAACGTGTTCAGTATCAGTAGTTGATGATAGTGACCGGGATCGACGGCTTGACATACTCTCCGATGCACGGGGATATATCACCACCAACTTTCCGACTCCGGGTATAAAATGAATGAATTTCAGCTAAATACTTCCACGCATTTCTGCAAAAAAGAAGGCATATTACGTAAAATGTTTTGCAAAGATATAACAACCTTTGAAACATGTTATTAGGACGCGTATTTTAGGACATAATGAAAAGTTAATACAAATATTAACCTTCGCAGGCTATATGACGCGGACGGGCCAACACATTGATTGACAGGAAAAATTTTAATTGAAAGGAGAGAGGGGAACGAGCACACTTTATATGAAAGGCTGTCCTTAAAATTAGAAAGGTACCAAAGGGATTGTCACGCAGACGAAGTCGCGGGACAGTTCGACATCCTCCTTTGATTTAAAAACCTAACAATGTCACACAAATCAATATACAGCACACATCGACACCATATAAATAATTCTTTCGTAAAGAGTGACGTGGCTAGTAAACGCGGCGGCAGTGTGCAAACATCTTTATTAACAGCTGTTCCACGGTCGCCAACCAAGTCTTCGATACAAGTAATATATGAGCGTTAGCTTTAACTGCTGACACAGAGTTTTCTATAAAATCGATATGTGTAGCGTAAATATAAGTACAACTCGAAATATTTGCATAATTTGCATAGTGGGTCTAGTATAGTTCCATGTTTAATCCATGCTAAGTCGATTCATAAACTGCTTTAAAATACGAGTATAGACTTTTCATATTGGTCAGGAAAAGTCGGCCCAGTAGTGGGCCTTTAAAATAGCCCGATTATAATGATAATAGATTTGAAAATACACAACTAAAGAGGCTGATAAAAGGACGAAAGATGTACATAATTATAATCAGATTTTCACACAGGGAAGAAATTGTAGAGACCTGTTAAAGTACACATATAAATAAAATAAGAGTGTCTGTTTGTAATATTGAAATGATCGTTTTTACTACATGAATAAATGGTCCATACATCAAAATACGTAGTATCAAACATCAAAATATAATCTCTGAAACTACGTCGGATTGTAAAAAATATTTTTGTATATGATAGCTAGACTCATTGAGGAGTAACATAAGTTAATTTGTTTCCTGATATTCTCACAGGAAAGGGGGACTACTCGGGTGAAACCACGGGCATCCGCTAGTATTAGAAATAACTATAAAGCAAATGATCAATTTTAGTCTGCTTATTTACTTTTCTTATTTTTATTGACACAAAAATACTTAACAGTTTTTTCTTGTTAGATCACGACCATGGCGGACTTTATTTTATAATATGTAGTGATTTTGAAAACTACTATATTTTCCCGAAGAAATGTTGGCAGCCACCATCCCAGCCCACCATCTGACCGCTGAGCTACAAGAAGGTACATAAAATGGATAACACAAATATCAAAGTACCTATTATAACTTCTATATGCAGTAATACTCTGCGGTACGACTCATATGGAAGTTAACTTTACACGGACCGAGTCGCCAATTACGAGTAGGTACTTCTAGTGACGAATACTCTACGACACAGAGTAGGATACATGTTGACTTTGCGCCTACGTTAAGGAGTTCTTCCAACGGACACGCACAAAATAACAAGGCTCCAACGGTGTAGGTGACAGGTTATTATAAAAAAATTAACAGACTTTAAAACGCTCTAAAAAGTAAAAAATAGTTGTGTCATTTCGTTGTCTTAATTTACTTAAGCATATAGCGAATGTGCATTGTCTTTTTTTTCATTTTAACAGTGCCATCACCGTAACGTTACAGTGATGGCACTGTTAAAATGGAACACACATTACACATCACATTGTAACGTTATTTAATCGATCATTGTTATTGATGACTAAATAAATAGTGACCGCGAGGTCCTGAGTTTGAATCCTGGGTCGGATTTTGGTATCGTTATTCTTTCTTAAAAATGATTTTCAGTCAAATCTAAGCCCGAAGTTACACCCGCATGCCTCAGAGAGCACATTAATTCGTCGATCGCGGACACTATCATCAACAACTCATAGTAGTCGTTTAAAAAATTAAACATTATCACCCTAAGTCTACCAACTCGCGTTAGAGCCGCGTTATATACACAGCGTATAGCTGCGTATCCCCTCTACTCCAGAGACGAAGACCTGGCCCTGTAATCGGTCGTTAATAGGCTGATAATGCTGATAACGAAGATGATATTGTTTGTTATTTTTTTGTACAAAAAATATACAGTTTCTTTACATACCGATTACAATTAATCACAAATCTATTCTTTTATACACACATGTCGAAAGGGGCCGAAATCTAGTCGATGAAGGTATTAAAAATAATCAATCAATCGATCAATAAACCAACAAATGAATTAAAGAATAATCACAAAGAAAACCAATTATAAACAACCTAATTAAACATTATATTTATTTAGTTTAGGTTACAATAACAATTATCAATTAAATAACATTACAATGTTCCATCACTGTTAAAAATGGAAAAAAGAAAAAGACAATGCACACATGAGCTCACCATGCGTTTCTCGTGTAACACCAGTGGACACCCGCCTTTGTATTTACATTCAGATGTTGCTCTCGCAATATGAACTCACATAGAAAACTAAGTTAGTATTTGCACCACGAACCGACTTGTTTGTTTGAGTTGCTAAATTGATATTAAAGGCTTTGGACTGTCAAAGAGTTCCGGTACTGATTTCACAAGACAACTTCATTAATTTATATAGGTTTGGTCCACTCTGTTTGACTCCTTAAGCATGTGAACATTTACATAGTGGACAAACGGTACAGTGTCGGGGTGCAGCCGGGCTGTGATTTCATTTCATTAATGACAAACTAGCGTCAATATAATGAAATGAAATTGCAGTTTGGTATTTTGCACTCGTATTCGTCAGTCAAAGAGCTTTAGGACATTGACAATTCAGTCAGCCCAATGTAGGCCCACACCAGTTTTTCCTCCTAAGTCCGTGAAAGCAGTGTGGGTTTCATAATACATACTACACATATTAACCCATTTGAAACGATATGATGACCTAAAAACTTCGTATGTTGACTGTGAACCTTTTAGAAACAAATTTAGGATTGATGCCCGCAACTTCGCCTACGACAATTATTGGGTTTAAGTATTTTTTATGCAAAAACAAAAAAATAAATTAAAAATGTCCTACAATAATATTTCTAACTTTAAGGTGCGCGCATAGCTTGTAGCTTGCGAATAATCAATATATATGAATAATAAATAATAATAATCATCATCATTATCAGCCCACCGAGTTTAAAATGCATCGACAATAGTAAGCTGTCTTCATCAAAGACTAGACAAGTAGTTGCTACTTAACTATTCAACAGATTAAAAATATAGTTTCTCAATTACGTGGCACCGAATGAGCATATAAACAAACATGAATAGGAGTAAAAACACCTTCGTTGTCGGGTAAAAGAGTGTTACCTCTTAGAATTCACACAAAGGTTCGCGACTCTCGCTCAAGAACTTTGTTTGCAGCGTCATCATCATTAGAAAGAGGCATTGTCTTGCGTACTGCCTCTCTGAACGACATACGACATTAAGGTAGTCGCTAAACACACGTGTTTGGCCGAACATGTTCTATCGTTAATAACAGTCACATCATGAGAACCTAATTTTAACTATTGCTATACGTGTATTAGAAATGTGAATAAGGGATTTTTTTGTATACACGTTATTCTATCAACATGTTTTAGTATCAATAATGGGAACATTATCAACCTACATTAATTATCACTTTTTGTATATTATAAATGAGAATGGGAATTATTTTTGCATACACGTTAGTTTATTTCTTGTGTTTTTAACTCCTTTACATCCTTTTTTGGTAAGTATTAGTAATCGATAAAAGTAAAGCAATGGTAAACTGAATTTGTAACGAACCTTGTTTTTAAGGTTAAAAGGCAGGCGGCTCGGCGAAAAAAACTAAGCATCACGTAATAATTATAATCAATTCTATAAATAGACAGTTATAAGTCATCTTCAACTAAACATCCAATGAAAAGTACACTTCTGGCGGTATCGAATAATTTCTCAGACGTGTGGCATATATATAAAACATTTACGTATATCGAAAGAAATGAAGTTGCGTTGGTGTAGATTTGTTAAAACCAAAAGCTAGTTAACAATATACTCTTCTAACTAAAAGGAATCTTGGAGTCGCAGACATATAGTAAAACAGATCAGCTGCAAAAAGAGACAATAAATGTAAGAAATACAGTATTTCTACTCGGAACAATTTATTAAGACTAATTTATTAAATAATATGTTAAACGATGAAAAAATATATATTAATAAAATAACAGTAAAATACACCATTTTGTACTTGTGATCATATTAATTGATCTAACATTACAAGTGACGTTAAATTTATTTAACTTCTAATATAAAAAACATAACCCATTGTATTGACCGTGTGTTAACCGGTGGACGTACAGCTTTATAGATATAAGAGCCTTAAGGCTAACCCTAAAGGGCTCACATGTCCAATGGATTGTTTTCACAGGCAGTAAGCATGGCTGAGGCTTCCTTTATATTCGTCTTAGTATCACAGCTAGGCAATGTGACAACAAGTCAAGATGAAAATTACAACTCAAAAAACCAAGTGCGAGTCAAACTCGTGCAGCGAGGGATCCGTACTAAGTTGTAGGTATAATTGATTTTATTAGCTTTAGCTTAAAGCTTTAGACTTGAGTATTTGATATGAATTACAATTAAACGCGTTCTCTACGCGTTCAGGAAAGTAATAGTAAGGTTATATTAACCTTACTACCTTACCTTACCTTAAAAATATTTTATTTATGATGTAGCTAAAATTTTAGGATTCTCGCAATTGTTCTTTTATCTCACCTATAAGACGTTACTTGTACCAAATTTCAAAATTCTAAGTTCACGGGAAGTATAAACACAAATATTTTTTTGCTGATACTTATGTACATAATGGTGTTAAATGTAATTTTAGAAGGTAAAATTTTATCATGCCCTGTAAATTTTTTGATTCCCTTGCGAGTGTCAAAAATTGTCGGAAATTTGCTGCATAAACTGTATATTTTGATTGTGTTGGCTTAGAAGTTTGATTTTTTCACAGTTTCAAGAGACGGTAAACCTGAGTATTTCATATAAATTTAAGGTTGACACCTCTACGCGTTCCTGAGACCCACACATATTGAAAATGTAATGCGCAACAAACGGTCCCAGAAAATAAGAGAGAAATATAAGCTGACAAACGATATGAACCTTTTGTGATTGTAAAGTATCAAGCGTCTAATGACATGCATGTTAAAAGATCGTATAGTTATTTTACAAAGAACTCGGTTTCTATGATTTTAATGATGTTGAGGTCTAGGCTTTAGAGAAATTGTAAAGAATAATTTCCTTTTAAGCATTTTACACGTGCATAACACCTCACTAAATTCCCAATAACGAGCACCACTCTAAAGACTCCTAATTGGCGAGCTTATGGGTGTTGACTTTGATACTTACTCGCAGGTACCAATCATTATTACCCATAAATCGACGTTATTACCACGTATCGTAAGATCACAAGGACTTATATTCAATATGTCACACAATATAGATTTTACAAACATGTTTCTTTTTTTTTACTAATAATCACTAAATAATTTTATTAAGTCTCCTGCCTTACATAAATATGAATCAACATCATCAATCAACATCAACACAAAAAAACAAGGAGGTAAAAATTACTAATAATAGAAGAACGTATTAGAAATGTGTATCTTGAGCCATCACAAGATATAGATAGAGTTTATTATAAATTAACTAAAATATGACGATAATTGTAGGAAGAGTCGCGCTGCGTGGAAGCTTTCATTGAAAACGCTGCCGTAACCTTTGGAGATATAGCAAAACAATGTATGGAAAAACTGTTCCTCTTTATTATTACTACAAGAAAGCGACTTTTTAAGGAAAGCTCGCTTTACTCATTCTGTCTATTAAAAATAGGTTGGCATTGTTCCTGTATTCCTAAAAGGTAACACACAACACTATGTGGCTCACGGACGAAGTCGTGGGCATCTGTTAGCATGTAAATAATTTTAATTTAATTAATTAATAAGACTGACTTATTTAATAAGATCTTGATTAATATAGTCAAGTGGTGTACAAAGCATAGTACAAAATTAGAAAATAATATTCCTTAACAATAATAATGTATAGCTCTTTGATCAAATAACAAAATTTTAATGTCGCAACGAGGCAATTGATTTCAGTATAGGGTTTCGTAATCCTTCAATCGCGCCCAGTCTTTCATGTAAAAGATCGAGTCGCTGCTCGATTCTTCTTGAGTGAATATTACGGCTTATTTATGACGTAGGCGTGTAAAAATTTCATTTGCTATTTTCATATTAAAATTAATCACTTAAGTATTAAATTCCAATCATCGCACTTCAAAGGCATATTTTAGTCCAAGCAATTGAAAGGATTCTGAAATATTGTGGTCGTCAATAAATTCACATTTACATTAGTGTATGGAGATATTTTATGTATAAATCAAAATCTGGGGGCACAGAGAGTCAAACATAATAGCCGTGATATTATTTTCTTGAAGCTGCCAAAGACAATTTCGGCTGCATCTAACTTTACAGGCAAAAATAGAAATTTCCACAGGTCAAAAAGGCATTAAATTTGAATCAGAAATTAAACTCCTGAATTTAGTTCTTACGCACTGCTAACCAAAATCTAAAGTCCCTGTAGACATGTCTTCGATTTTGACTCCGATCCTTAAACCGCGGATCTACTGACGCCCGAATTCTCAAACGCCAATCAAATTGAAGCACGTGTTGGGTAAAATTACTTTAAAAGTTTGTAATAGAAATCTTTCAGAATATGATTTTACGTATGTTTTACTTTATTTTACGATATTTATTTTAATGTTTATTCCTGATATTTTCCTAAGTCCAAAGTTGCCTGGAAGAAATCGCTACTGTGCGATAAGGCCGCCTTATATACCTCTACTTCCTTCATAATATTATTTCTGTTTGTATCACCTCTGAAAAGTAGAAAAATCTTTCGTAGGATTGGGTGTACTCTTCTACAACAAGATGCCCAATTCAGTTTTAGTTCTGCCATTGCATAAGTTTAAGCAATGTATTAAAACTCACTGGGTCAGGGTTATTATAGTATTGAATTTTTAAATGACAAAGATGTTCAAAGGCAATTGGATCGGCTTTCAACTTCACACAAGAAGTAAAATAAATAACTTTTTGTAACAACACACTTCATATTGTAAAATTGATATTATTATAAAAAAAGCAACTGTTGAGTTTCTTGCCGGCTCTTCTCAACAGGGCCTGCGTTTCGAGCCGGTGGTAGAGTCACTACAAATAGTCCAATTTGACGTTTCAAAAGTGCTTGTAATAAATTTGAAATAAACGATTTTGAATTTTTTTTAATTTATTTTATGTCATGTGGTGAAAAAAAACAAATAAATATGTTTTTATCGCTATTAAACCGGACATGTGGGTCACCTGATGTTAAGTGATTACCGCCGCACATGAACGTTTGCAAGCCCAGATGCACTGCTAATACGTTGCTGGCCTTTGAGGAATTAGTTCAATCGCCCCTAAAATACCCCCATTTAGAAAGTGTTGTAGATTTTCTCTTGTGATGTAATTACTTAAATTTGATTCGCGTTATACTGTATGAGTATTCGAGCGCTAATATTTTAAAACTGTAGTGGTATTAAGGCTTTCATCAATAAAAAAATTGAATTCAAAATAGCAAATGTCGTAGTCATAAGCAACGTACTCACCGCACGGCGCTCATAAAACATTGTATATTTATTTTTTTATCGGACTTACGAGTACATTTTTAAAGGAGGGTCGCTTCGATGCGTTTTTATGGCGACGTTGTGAGTGGGGGGGAAAGTGTGATGTAATATTTTTAACCGGCAACGTAAAAGAGAAATATTACAAGTCAACCAGTTTGTCTGTACGTTTGGCATGAATTGGTTTAGGATATTGGGTTGCCGTAATGCTAAGAACTAACTGGTGCTTTAAACCAGACTTCCATCTTATATAATATCAAGGGGTAGTACTTTACAACTTTTGTTTCCTCTGGCACAAGATATGCAAAATACGCGCTAATTAACAAAATAGTCTTGACATAAATATGAAAATCTAAAAACCATGCATTGTTTTTTTATATCTTAAAAAGATTAAGCAGCAAAACGTGAAAACTACCAGGTGGTGCGACTTCCAACAATTATCGTTATATTCTAGCCAATTTATACAAACTCTAACAAAGGGGTTGTCTCATTTCTGGCCTGGTCTTTGTACAATACACATATATAAAAAAAATATACGTGTCGAATTGTATATACATATATTGTGTATATATATATATTGTGTATTATATATATTGTGTATATATATATATAAACAGTAAAAAATTACGGGAATAAAAATAAATTATATTTTTAGAGGTTTCAAATGAAATATTTGATAAAAATAGAAATTGCAAAACCTATGAATCAATACAGACCATTTGCAAAATGACAACTTTGAATAGTTATTCCAGTAGAAAATATTTCGTTTTATTAACGGTTTTTAATCATTAATATTTTCTAGTAGTTATTCCTGAAATAATAAAAATGAAAAACATTGTATTTCGGAACGAATCTTAGTCATCTAAGCAAATGTCATATGTTAATGACAGTTGTCAATGTCAATGTTCCATCATAGACTACGCCATTATATTGCCTGTGCGTCTTTATAAAAATAATTTCTACAATTTGGAATAGGACCATTTCGTAAGAAATAAACTATAATTAACGTTTAGTTTATCACTAAACATATTGAATTACTGTACATATATATACCTGGCCAAGGCGCCACACAAATGTATTAAAGGCTTTCTCAGGAACCACTTTATCTATTGGTAAAACTGAAAGAAAACCCTTTCAGGAGTCTTTCGAGTTTATCGCGACAGACATACAGACAGACAAATGCCGCGAACACAGATGTTTTATAATTTTACTAGCACACGCCTCAGTCGTGATAATTCTAAAAAAAATAGTCTATGTCCTTTATACTCGTAATGCTCTAGACTATATCTGTACCAAATTTCATTTATATGGATTCATTAATTTTAGCGTGAAAGCGAGATAGACAGACAGACTATTCTAAAGCCAAACTCGATTGAGAATACTTGTCAACAAACAAATTAAAAATGAAGGTAGAAATCACTAGTCATTTTACTTCAAATTTTTTTAGTTAACTTGTTAATGACGAATTTATGATAATAAATTTGATTAGTAAGCTTAAAACTAATTAATATATTCAATATCTTTTAAATAAGATTTTATAAAAAAACAAAACAAAATTCTAAATTTACTAGGCATACAATGTGTTGCGTTTTCTACCTTCATTTTAAATTTGTTTGTTGACAAGCATTCTCAATCGAGATTGGCTTTAGTATAGATATAGAGATATACTTACTTTCGCATTAATAATATTAGTATAGATATTGTAATAGAGATTAGTGCGATATGTAAATGTCTAGAGTTACGAGTACGTAAAGTTTACGTTTGGTTAACGACAACGAGTGACGCGAGAAACAACACTACGGACTACCGAGTATTTATTCTAGGCTAATAGCATTAATATTCAGTCTAATGAGATAGGGCACTTACTGCAACGTAACAGCTTAGCAATCTCGACACCTTAACCAGCTATCGGTTTTGCAAGACACCGCTTAGTGATACGAGTAAAAGACAGTCAGGCTTTTAAGGCACTTTATTAAAAATGATCTTTTAAACTGCCATAATAAGAAATAAAAATACCCGACTGCGTAAATAATAACTTTTAATAAAAACGGAAAAGAAAACATAGGTTCAGTTCAGAAGTGTAGAAAGTATTTTACAGCAACAGTCGGGTAATTTTTAAACCGACAAAAAACGGGGGAGGTTCTCAATTCGAGACGTATATTTTTTTATGTATGACCACGCATAACTTTTTACAGAGTTGTCAGATTTTGATAATTCTTTGTTTATTAGAAAGGGCACACTTCCAAGGTGGTCCCATTGTCATGTTAGGATCTGATGATGATATCCTGGGAAAATTGAAGGAACTCTTCAAGTTGTATAGGCACACTTGCAGCGATTTCGGTTTTTGTGTAAGTATCGGTAGCTTATTGGGTACAAGTGTCGTATAATATACTATAACAGTATAGTACGACTTCGTTACGTGGCGATAAATCACTAAAAAGGACACTATACTTTAAGGACAATACCTAGAACCCACAAACTGCTTTACTAGGTTAAATAAATGTTCCTTAAACTTGCTGGCACCGACTTCATAGATATGCTTAAGTAAATTAAAGCAACTAAATGACACTGTTATTTATTACTTTTTTGTTCTTTTTGAGTCGGTTCTATTTTTTGTTAAAACATTTTATCCATAAACATACATAAGCATGCTTGAAATAAACAAATTTTGATTTTTTTGAATTTTCAATGTATCTATCTATTTATTTATATATGTATGTTCACCGACTTTGTACTTTTGCGATTGTACTTTAGCTAACATAAAATATTGCATATTAAGACACACAGCCATACATTATCATATTATTCAGGCAGCGTGATACGTCTATGCTCCAATACCATATTATCAATTACAAAAAGAGGTTGTAACAATGATAATCAATAAAATTAATAGCGAACATTCGCGACTTCGCCCACGAGAAAATCAGGGTATTGTATTCTAACAAAACACCAAAAATATACGTAACCATTTTTTTAAATATATTACAGCTATCATCACCGTACTTGAGCCAATTTACATTAAAACCTTATAACAAATTATAATTTAAAACCTTCCTTTAAGATACACTCTATCAATCAGTTATCTGCTGGTGAAAACCGCATGAAAATTCTGTTCTACAGTCTTTGAGTTTATAGCGAACGGACAAACAGACAGACGCAGGGGACTTTATTTTATAACATGTAGTGATACACTTATACGAGTAGATTCGACTTATTCAATGGTGAACCAACAAAATTTCTTTCATAATTGTTGGATAAAAAATTTTTACCACACTCGCTATATCCCTGTAAAAGGCGCAGCGGCGATGTAACGTCAGTCAGTTGCCATTTCAAAGGTTTTTTATGTTTTTCCTCTCCGGACGACGTCCTCGTAAAATGTAAAGTCGATACACTTTTCGATATATTTCGGCCATTTTAACCACAACTTTGTGTTTCAATAACGTTGTAGAGTAACGGTGTGTGGACATGTACGAGCGTTTTGTGCTCGAATGTTCAATTTTAATCATTTAAATTAAAGACTTAAAAAGTTATAGTTTGTCTGTGTATTTGAATGTCTACGGCGTCTCATTGTAAACGGATTTATTGAACGGTATTTATTTAAAGGCGATGTGGTCGAAACTCTATTATATTTGTCAAATAAAGCTCTTCCATCTATTGATGACAATGACGATAAATAAGTACTAGCAGTCGCCCGCGACTTCGTCCGCGTGAAATCCACTTGCCCATCTATTTTTACCCGACTGCGTCAGAAGGAGGGTTATGTTTTTCGGGCGTATGTATGTATGTATGTATGTCCATTTCTTCGGCACGCGCTATGGCCTAAACGGCTGAACGGATTTTGACATGTGAGGTGAATTTGTCAAAATTGTGGTAGTGACATAGGCTATATAAATTTTCAAAATGGCGGCTGTAAATGGGAAAAAAGGGGGGGATGTGTGTATTTATTTTCTCTAATCTTAGCAATATGGGTAAAGGTCCTAAAAAGACCATTTCAAAAATATAAATATCATATCATGTAAATATTACTTTTTAACAAAAAATGGCAACAAGTGTAGTGTACCGTCTCATTTCTATACCATAAACTAAAACTAAAAAGTCTCAAATAAAATTATTATTATAAAAACAAAAAACTCGACTGCTTAAAAGTTATGAACTGAAAAGAGAAAAACAAGGATCACTATGTCTGTATAAAATTCTAAATACTTTATGGTGCTGCAGGCGGGGACAAACGTAGTTTTGGTAGATCTTTCTTTCCCCGCAGGTTAAAGTATTTTGTCCCTGTTTGCAGCACCATAAAGTATTTAGAATTTTATACAGATATAGTGATCCTTGTTTTTCTCTTTTCAGTTCATAACTTCTAAGCAGTCGGGTTTTTTGTTTTTATAATAATAATTTTATTTTATGACAGACTTTCATACAAATTTTCTTTTTGCTCTCTCTATGTCTATTTCTGACAACACTGGATTCACTCAATGTTTCGTTTGACACATGATGTTTTGATGTTTGATTTTTTTATTATTATTATGTGTTAATTGGCGAGGCATATCTAAGATGGCGACTAAAGTTTGTTTGGATAGCAACTACGGTTTTGTTTGTCAGTATCATTAGTATTTAACGAAATTTTCCTTAATCCGAATTTTACGGATTTATGTTGTCGACTCGAAATGAATATTTTTTTTATGTTTTGTTATTTATCAATTTGTTTCAATCGAGTCTACCGTACCCCTTGACGAAATTATTATTATTGATAGGGTAATACACACTTCGCTATATAACCCCAAAGTAAGCGTTATTAGCTTGTGTTATGGATACTATAACAACTGATGAATATTTTTATATATGTTATACATAAATACTTATACTTAACATATAGATAAACGCCGAGACACTGAAAACATCCATGCTTATCACACAAACATTAAGTAAATTAAAATAACTAAAATACGCAATTATTTTTACTTTATAGTGCGTTTTGAAGTTGGTTTTATTTTAAAAATGTATTGTTTATCTTTATATTTTGTTTTTGACGCATGACGGCTAACTTTCTGACTAGTTAAATGATATTTTACTAATTTAAATACTACAATATCTATATCTATCCTATATCATTAAATATAAACAAAGTTATAAGCCCTGGGAGAGAAGGTCTTCCGTCCCTTTCTCGTAAAATGAAAATTTATACAGCGCTAGAATGGCGCTACTCTGTCTAACTCTTAGTATTTAAAGTCATATAACTTTTTTATTATTTGATTAATTTAATTAGATTTTTCATAATTTAATTTGCCATTTAATCAAGTTTTAAAAAGCATTAAAACAACAGTATTTTAATATCAGTCATCTACCCATTTGCTGTCACAACAAATTATGCAGTTAGCGACACTCGCGTTTATGCAGACACTCGATGTATACACTGAGAGTACCGTGTCAGAGTCTAAGCCTAGCATTAGTTCTATGAGATTAAATTCAATGCACATATACTCGCTTTGAACAACTTTACCTCTGCTCAGGTGCACCCGTGTCTTGTTCGCACCGAGGTGCAAAAGATTATCCTCAAAGTCACGGCGACGTCCAATAATATATAATCTGCCAATTAGTTCGAGTCGTATTATCGCAATTAGTGTCTCGTAACATCCTCATTTATTAGCGGTCTGGCCTGGAAATTGGAGCTTAATTCTAACGACTCACTACCGATCTATATGCAGGTATTAGATTGTCACGTAGCAAAGTAAAGCCCTCACCGCCATGGCTCACAATATTATGACTTGCGACTCCAGCATCTCGACGAACCATACTCAGCTTTGCCGAACCGTATTTGTGAGAATAAGTGATTTATTATCATTACCATCTTAGATTGCATCATCACTTAACAACAGGTGTGATAGCAGTCAAGGGCCAACTTGTAGTTGATAAAAAAGCTATTTTTACTGCTTACTGGGTCACACGTCCCTGGATATGGCTTAAGCCCACTAAGCTACCCCAATGTGAGTTGGCGAGGTAAAAATATTTTACCCTTTTTTAATAATTATAATTAAACACAAATTTTGATTGTGACATATTTAAGACTTGTGAAATTTAATATTAATTTTAATTGCTACTTTGAACGAAAACAGACATGACGGAAACGTTTTAGGTGACTATTGTCGGAAATATATTAAAGCTTCATTGTCAGTCAAGAGTTTGATATTATTACGCGTTATCATCAACAACAAATGAAATGAAATTCATTGGTAAAATAAGTCATTTTTACAGACTAGCTGCGGATCCTGAAATAAGTTTCAAAACTCTCAAATGATCCTCGATGACCTTCTCGATGATCCTAGGATACCCACTCTTCCTCCTTAGATACATCTGTTTTATTTTAATACTATCATATTTTGAAAGCAAAGCAAAGAGTATAAGATAGTTTTGTTAAAGGAATATTTATTGTAAAACAAAATTTAATAAGAAAACAAAACCGATTTCAAAACGATGAGATCTGATTATGAAACGATGAGTTTACACTCTAAAAAACTTTGCATTCTTTACATAAAATAGTTAATTAAAAAAGTTAAAGTTTAGTTAGTTAATGGTTTCCTCCACCTTTCCTAAGTGTTGATTCCTCCTAACTTTAGTCATTGGTACTATACTACACGTATCAATTTACTTCTCATTGATAAAGGTAATTTGATAATGATAAAATTTCAAAATCTCATGAGGTTCACGGGAACATTGCCGTGTGGATATTATGGTAGTCATTTCAGTCAATGGTTTTATACTGAAGACCTATAACCAACACCTTAACGGCTTCCGCTTGGCTGTTGAACAAGGGTCGGAATACATTTAAGGTAATATTCCTTGAGACGGCGCAAATTGTAAGCATTTTGGACTATCGCAGACTTTTCAGATGAAATATTATTATTATTATTTAAACAAAAAAACCCGATTGTGCCCCCCTCCAGCACCATATAGTACTTAGAATTTACGAGTAAAATTATATATGTAGTAATCCTTATTTATCTCTTTTCAGTTAATTACTTCCATGCAGTCGGATTTCAGACTTTTTAGTTTGTAATCGCAACACGGGATCCGGGGGAACAGAACAGTAAAACTACACGTGACTGGCTTTAATACATTCTTGCTAGGAAATGATAATATTCCTGGTACCCTTTGTGACAATTTTTAATAACACAGTAATATAGACATGATACGATGTATATATTTTTGAAAACACCTTTTCACGAATATTTATTTGATACCCATATTACTAAGATAAGAGATAAAAACATACACATCCCCTTTTTTCTTTCTTTACTACGTCTATGTCAGTACCATAATTCCGACGTATTCAATGACACTTCATATGTCAAAATTTGTCCACTCGTTTAGGCTGTAGTGAGTGCCAAAGAAATGGACATACATACTCTCAAAAAACTTTACTCTCTTTCTGAAGCAGTCGGGTAAAACCAGATAGAGCCTTAGGTTGGTAGGTTGTAGTCGTTACATCCAGGTTTAAAAGACATATTCCTGCTTATTTTCTTGTTATCTTTGTAAATCCAAGTTAGTAGATTAAAACGCCGAATAACGAGACTACGTAGTCTGGGCAACTGCCTCCCTCGAAATAATACATACTCACGTCCGAAAAACATTACTGTCCTTCTAGCGCAATCGAGTAAAAATGCCATCATCTTCCTTAACTATTTACGCAAGTTACAAATGCCTATAGCATAATACCGGTAGATATTTTGGTCTATAAATAAAATAATTCAATTAAATAAATAAAATCACGCCCACCCGTAACTGAATTGCATCCAAAGGGGAAAGCAAAATCATGTGATAGACATTTTTTGACAACATTACGCCTATTGACATTATTCAGCCAATCGTTTTATTATACTGCGTATTTAGACAATTTTTTCGCGTGCACTATTTTGCCATTTTTTTATTTAGGTTATAACCTATATCCCGAAAATTTCAGCTTTGATGTCTCAGTAATTTGACTCTACATTGATGAATCAATCAATCAGTTAGTACAAGTAATTAATACACGTACTAAATGTACACAATATAAGATGTCATTTTACTCTTAGTGAAATATCTAACGAGATATTTCACCAAGTTATTTCGCCTAGTTTATAATATTATAATAGTTCGCAAGTTGGAATTTAAGCTCAAATATTCCTAGTTGGTTCAAGCAGTTACAAGTTGCAGTTTCTCCACACATTGTTGCAGCTTTTGATAGTTGAGACGCCACGAGACACAGCTCTCTTGATGGGAAGTGATATACCACCCAAATTCGGATTAATAGGATTAGAAAAATTGTTACGAGTGTTACAGATGTATATGTCACCAGAAAACAGCGAGAACCGCAAATTCATAAATTTCCTAGGAAATTTATAAACTTTCGTAGGATTCTAAACGACAGATAAATTGTATTATTTCACGCCCACATTTTCGTAATTTGATAAACTTACCGAACTCACGCGTTAAATAATAAGTAAGCAATAACTAAACGTCATGTGCGCTCTGATTGGTTGAATAAGTCACGTGATCCTTCTTCTTCCTCTCAACCGCCATTGTTCGCAACGAAACATTAACAAACCGGTTGTTTGTGTGTTTTTATAATATTTTAATTAAATAAATGTAAATGTAAATTTTGGAACTGACAATAGTTTTATTTTGTTAAGGTTACTAAAATAGACCCGTAATGAGAATTCTGGATACACAACACAAAACTGTTGCTACAATTGTACCTAAGTCTATGGACACAAGTATTGCCACTATCAACATCGACCAATCAGATAGCAGTGTGTCAATTTCCGTATTTTTAAGAAGCGTAAAATTAAGAAGCGTAAACGAGCTAAAAGCTCTTCTGTAATTGGTCGAACCGTTTAGATTCATACAAATGGATATCCGTTAATTTATAAATTTACCACGAGATGTCGCAAATTGATAAATTTGGGCGTAAAATACTACAATTTATCTCTCGTTTAAAATCGTACGAAAGTTTATAAATATCCTAGGAAATTTATAAACTTTCGGATCTTGTTATCTTCCGGTGATATACATTTTGTTAACGGCTAAAATGTAAGTTTAGTAGCAGATGAATGAATTGGTTTCATCCGCGTAGTCCTTGCTGTTATTCGCGGAGAATAAGTTGCGCGTCCGCAACGAAATCTTTGCGTATGCGTGGGGTTTTCACTGCGCGCCCGTAACGTATTTGTTGCGCGTCCGCTCCGCTTTGAAGACGCTCGCAAACCGCTAGTATGATAAGTATGGGTATATGGTATAGGTACTTACATATATCAAAAGCGTACAGGTAAGCGGCGCGGGCGAGGAGCGTCAGAGCTAGCACACACGGCACCATCTCGCAGCGCTCACTTCACCATCTGCAACAACAACGTCCTGTTAACTGGGCAAAAAGGACAGGAGAATATTCATTTTTCACTATAAGGGTTCATCGTAGGGCAGAGAAACATTTATAACAATACTGATGTACTTAGGTCAAAAAAAAATATTCCCAAAGTAAAACATGGCATAGAGAGAGGAGAATATTCATTCTTCACTATAAGGGTTTCTCGTATCGTGCCAAAAAACCGAACTCCCATACAGTGTTTTATTATATTTCAAAGGGATGAAGCAGCATTTTCATTGAAAGGTCCCAGATGTTCCCAAAATTATCGTTGTACTTGAGCCAATTTACATAAAACCTTATTAATTCTAATATTTTTTAATTCATTTGAAAATTTCAACGTTTTTTCAAAACTTCCCAATGCTTAAGGAAAAGACGAGATGAATGCATTTAAATGGCATCCCCTTTCGTTTACAATCTTTAAATTAAATCGTGATATTCTTGGTGATAAAAATGTAATAAGTTGACAAAAATGGTGTCTATTTCAATGTTCGTCGGCTTTTTAAATTGTAAGGAAGTGTTCAGCGCAATAGTGTATGTATATAATTGTTATTGATGAGTTAAAAAGATTTCACGCCTGATGGCCAACTTTGTCAAATGTCAAAGTGTATTATTTGTATGACACTAAGTATAAACCAAAATATTTAGTTCCTGAAATATAGACTTGATATGTTTTTCTTTACAGAAGATAAACACATGACGTCTTGTGATATGACTCATTCTACAGTATTGTCTAGTATTTTTGTATGGTGTAGTTGTGTTTCGTTTACCGCCTAAATGTTATTCTTCGTCTTTAAAATGGAAATACCGCAACAGTAAGTATCCAGTTGAACGATAGTTCACTTTCAAGCTTTTTAATAGTTTCTGTAGACCTTTACATAACAGTGTAACTTTCGTTGACTTTGTTGTAATGTCTGCCTTGTTGGTGCAGAGGTTCCCAAACTCTTCTGTAACATAGACCAATTTCTAAATTTTGTTGGATCCGGTGGACCCCCTGCAGGGCTTTATTACTAGCAATTTCGAAAAAAAGGGACCAATTCAGATCTACCTATCGAAACTTGCGTTGTGAACATCGCACAAAAAAAGGGTAGAATTGATAAGGGTTAATTATTTGATAATAAAATCGACTAATAAGTTTTTAATAAAATTTTAATTACTGTAAGTTTATCAATATTTGGCTTGTGTTTTGTAAGGAATATCCACAAATCTCCCCGTTCTGTGATATATAATCTGCTCCTTTTTTTGTTAATAAGTTTGTAACGGCACTAAAACTTTTTTCGACAAGATATAACGAGGAAAATGCTCTCAGAAGCTTTTGCACAGTTCCCCACAGTCCAGGATTTTTCTGGTATTTCAGGCTGCAGCCAAAATTTTTGATACCCTCTTTTAAATGTCACTTTTAGCTCCTCATTAGTGCTAAGCTCGAGTAGCTCCTCTTTAAACATGATATTCTCCATTTCCGTTTCGTCAAAAGGATTTATGATCCATGATGGTATTTCCATTGAAAGAATATCTTCAAATCTGATTTTGACATGGACGCCTTATTCTTCTATGCTTTCAAATTGTGGACCCCTATTTTTTATCACGCTTAACGTAGACCCCATCGAGTCTCATGTGCACCCCTGGGGGTCCACCTGGACCACTTTGGGAATTACTGGTCTAGTGGTTAGCTAACGTAGTTTCGATAACAAGGTCCTGGATTCGAATCCTCGAATCAACCGAGTCGTGGAATAATTATGAGTTTTTCTTTCTTGTAAGAAATCATTAAGTTGGTGGTGTTACATGAGAGTATGTGGCGAGCACGTTAAACCGTCGCTCCCGGTATCCCGGTCCCGCACTATCAATAACTACCAACCCGCACGGAGCAGTGTGGTGAGTCTAAGCTCCATATCCCCACTCCTACATAAAAGGAGGCCTGGCCGTGTCGTGGACCGTTACTAAGCTAATAATGATAATGATGATGACTTTAGTGTAAGCTAATTTTAGACTAAAACCTAGAACTAATTGAGCTACATGAGAGCCCGTGATTTGATTTTAATACGTAAATATTTATTACGCGTGTTTCTTTTCTTTCTAGAAGTTACTACTTAAGCTATCGCTAGGTATAAGTGCGACCTCTTGAAAGCTTCACGAAGAACCACTGCAGTGACAATAGCGCACACGTCTTTAGAAAATCTCCCGTGTCAAGGTTCTCAGTATTGTAAGGGACATTCGTACAATGAAAAGGTGACGAATGGATGAATGCCGCGACAACTGAAGTGATGTTTGTTATGTTGAAACCGTGGCATCAAAAAGATTTTAAATATTTACGGTTAATATTGATTAAAGGCAATTAAATTTTATATTCACGGGCTCACATGCTAAAGGAGTGGCGGTAGGCTTTTTCGGCATGGCTCTCTTAATGATATAATAAAAAGGGCTTTTGTCACCATAAACGTTCCTGCGCTAATCGAGCCGTCAGGAAAAAGCCGGGATGATGGCAAGAGACCTGATGGATTGACGCTGGTTCCCTGAGAAGTGGGCCAGGCCCTAATGTGGGACGCTACTTGCGTTGACACATTTGCTCCGTGTCATATGAGAGAGACAGAATCAAGACCGGGAACAGCAGCAGAAAAGGCTGAAACTGCCTTTTGCCGTGGAGACCCTTGGGCCATGGAGTCGCAGTGCCAATAATCCTTTCGTAATATTTCACCGCGCCTAATTGCCTCAAGTGGTAACCGAAGGGCTGGTTAATTTTTTGCGCAAAGGATTAGCCTGGCTATCCAACGCGGAAATGCAGCCAGTATTCTTGGAACCATTCTACGTGGGCATGATTTGTATAGTTATTAGGATATGTTAGCTTAAGTTCTTTATTGTAGTCTTTCTCAATAAAAAAAAATAAAGGCAATTTAACAATATTAAATTGAGTGATTTTTTTACTCGAAAACAGATCTGGACGCGGTCGTCCAGTAGCTCGGTAGCTACACTCGGTGCTTTTCTAACATCGCTCACGTAACGCCGTAATTTTGCTTAGAATACAATTAATATAAAAAATATTATAGGACAACACATACATCGCTATATAGCCCCAAAGTAAGCGTAGATAGCTTGTGTTATGGGTACTGTATTATAGATAAATACTAACAATATACAGATATGGATCCGACGCTGGAAAACATATATGCTCATCACACAAACATTTTTCCAGGTGTGGGAATCGAACCCACCACTTAGAACGCAGGGTCACTCACTACCCACTGCGCCACTCGCCCTTCAATATGAATATGATATGAATATTATTACTAATCCACTGTCTGCAAAATGATCGAAAAATGTAATCTCTATTTACTTAAGTGAACTGTACGTTCTTTTAGAGAAATAAATATCTTTAAACCGAAAATACTCGTACATCCAACTCACATCACGAGATCTTAGCCGATACGAGTTAAATCTCTCCATAGCAACCGCATCAAACAACCCAATGGTTTTCAATTTCTATTCCAGCATGAAAATACTTTCCCCAAGCAGTAACATTGGACAAATTGCCACTTTTGTCACTTTTCAATTTCCTTATGCTGTGAAGTGATGAAAAGGGGTTTCTCATTCATAAAAAACTTTTTCATTTGAAAATTAAAATTTGTGGTTTAATAGAAAGTGGGTGAAGTGCAGTGATGTTGACGCAGTAATTGGATAAAAACAATGCTTATTCATTTGAAAAAGTCTATTTACAGATATGTACGTAATGGACAGTAACTTAACAACTGCGGTTTGTTAATTTTAAACTAACTTATATACCGAAATCCCGCTGCTTGTTTCTGCAGATATCTGTATGTTGATAAAACTAATTTAACCTAAATTAATTGTGATGGATTAGTCATAGGAAGCCTATTAAAAGTTTTGCAACCAAAGCATTTTATTAGTATATATAGTACTAGCAGTCGCCCGCGACTTCGTCCGCGTGAAAACCTCTTAGGTACCCTTTTAATTTCAAAGACAGACTTTCATATAAAGTGTGCTCTTTCTCCGCTACCTCTCTCAATTTAATTTTTTTATATATTATGTCAGTTTACCATAGCAGTACCATCTATTGATTACTTACTCAATCCAGTCGAAAAGTATCGACATCTGTTAGAATCTTTTGGAGTTAACAGATAATTGTGACTGTCAATTAATTATAGACAAATAATTTGCAAAAAATAAAATTGCGACTATAATTAAAGATCTAATGTATCTTATCTCTCAAGTTGGACCAAACTGCTTATTGCGTGCAAATTTGAACGAATCTGTTAAGCGGTTTAGGAGTCCATCGCGGACAAACATTGAGAGAGGAGATTTATATATATTAAGATTACTAGCAGTGCCCGCAGACTCCGTTCTGTGTTAGAAATATTTTTGTCCCGACCCGTTTGTACCGCGTAACACTTCAGGTAGAAATTTCGATAAATAAAAATTATGATAACGATAGCAAGTCTAGTAAATGTACTTGCTCTTTTGCTGCCAAGCCACTGCGAAAGTTTGGTGCTAGATTTCCTATTACGTATGTTCGACATATTCATATAGTTAGCCAGTCGCTGAGACGTTTTAGTGCTAGACTCTCTCACACTACCTGCAGAGGTAATAGCTGTTTGGCGGGCAAGCCGCTGCGAACGTTCGGTGCTAGATTCACCATTACGTATGTTCGACATATTCAGTCAGTGGTTAGCCAGTCGCTGAGATATTTCAGTGCTGGACTCTCTTACACGTCCTGCAGAGGTAATAGCTCTTTGGCTGGCAAGCTGCTGCGAACGTTAGGTGCTAGATTCTCTATTAAGTATGTTCGGCATATTCTGTCTGTAGTTTGCCAGTCGCTGAGATCTTTCAGTGCTAGACTCTCTTACACGTCCTGCAGAGGTAATAGCTCTTTGGCTAACAAGCCGCTGCGAACGTTCGGTGCTAGATTCCATATTACGTATGTTAGACATGTTCAGTCTGTGGTTAGCCAGTCCCTGAGATCTTTTAGTGCTAGACTCTCAAGCAGATGCTTGCTATCTTTATGCTCTTTCATTCTCAAGACGCCGTGTATGCTCTAAAGAAATCTCTCTCATTCGGCGTACAATGGCCGCTCTTGTCTGAGATGTATGTCTAGATAGTTGAGATTTTGTTTTAGGCATACTCACGTTCTTTCATCAGAACAATGTAATTACTTCATATAATCAAACGGTCCTTATTAGAAATTTAACTAAAAAAAGTTGAGAAGGAAATACCTATATTGAAGAAATTAGTCAATTTAGTAAAACAAAAAAACGAAGTTGTTGAGAAAACAAAGAATTAAATGTAACTAGCTATATCGCCACGGAACGCCCGGGGCGGTGCGCACCGCATGTTTTTATTTTGGTAATCTTCTAATATATAAAATTTCCCTGTCACGATGTTAGTTACCGTACTCCTCCGAAAAGGCTTTACCGATTTTTATCAAATTTTGTATGCGTATTCAGCAGGTCTGAGAATCGGCTACTATCTAATTTTCATCTAATTTTTTTTTTAATTTTTAATGTAAAACAACGTTTGCCGAGTTAGTATCTTTGAAGAAATTTCTTTAAACTGTATAGAGTAAAGGGCACAAATATTCTAAATTAAATTTTCGTTCTAACAAACATACTTATAAAGATATAGATTACTGCCATATGGGCTAAATAAGCTTCACAAAAGTTAATTATCTTTGATCCACAATTTAAACTGTAAAAGCAGTTATTGTGAGTTATCCGTAGGAGATAGGCATATGCTATCGCGGACTTTTTTACAGATTTTGATACGTTCTTTAATATTGTAGTACATTGTTTTGTTCTATCTTCAATAGTTTTCGCAGCGCACGCGATTATAGCATTTTTTACAACTTTGATTACATAATTTAAATTTAAGTAAAGATGCGTAATTCATTTTGGAATTTTTTATAGCCTATGACACTCCACAATAACGTAGGTTTCTATTGGTGAAATAATTTAGAAAATTGGTTCAGTAAATCCAGAGATTAGCCCTTACAACGTCACAAGATCAAAAACTCTTCCTCTTTATAATATTAGTATAGATTATTTTAAGCTTGCTAATCCTATTCATCATGAACGCGAGGAGAGGTATTAAATTAAAATTCATATCAAATACTCAGGTCTTAATCACCAATAAGCTGATATCAAATAAAATATACCTTTTTTTTAACATCGGGAAATGCGTTTACGAATCCCTTCAGGCCGAAGTTCGAATCTGCTTCCAAAAGGGTATGTGGGACTCCCCGGATAGCCGAAATACCCACTAAAACCCAGCGGACACGAAATTTAAATATACCTACAGGTTTGTCTGAAACCCTGAATGCGCGACTCCGACTCTCACTTGGCCGGTTTTTTTTATTTATTATCACAATACATGGATGCCAAGATGAATAAAAAATAATAACAAATTACCTAATTACCTTTTTTCAATGGCATCATTTAAAGCGGTCAGTAGCGCTATTCTGTCTAATTCGTCTCTGTCTCTCTTTATCTAAAAAGGGACCATAGATAGAAAGAGACAAGACGAATTTGAAAAGAAGACTGTACAGTGTCACTACGCAGAAATTAGCGCTGCAGCTTGAGCGAGGTTTATCTTTTTTGAAAGAGAATTTTGATACTATTATTTATTTTTTTCGTGTTTTACACCTGTCCTAAAAATCTCTGTGGTAAGTAGAATTATTAGAACATGAAAGTATATTTGTGTAATTTTGTATTTCTGTTTTATTACGATCACAAACACACACGACTTAATCAAAGGATAAAATTTCATCCACATAATTGTCCTGGATTAACACATAGAATAATTATCTACTATACGTGCAATTTGATTACACCAACTTGAAAATGTAAGTTTTTACTAACTTAAACTTATTATGATACTAATTTTAATATAGTAGTCTAACTGACGAAGAAATTGTTGCGACGAGTTTTTTAAACACAAGGATTTGCGGTGTGTAATCGGCAATGAACAGAACCATAATTGCAACTAGGAAGTAGAAATCAATTATGATCAATTCACGAACCAACACGTAAGTGTGTCAAGCTGTTACTACATGTAAGATTTAATTCAATGAACGTAAATTATTATGAGCTGTATGCAGTATCTATCTGTTATCATCAATTTAATTTAACGTACCGAAATGGGGACAGCAGTGGTTTCTGTATTTCTTAACTGTGATTATATATTTTACTGATTTACTAGCGACTCGTACATTATCAATAGGCTATTTAAAATGGCTTCAGAAACAGACCTTTGTACTAAGTAAATTAATTATATTATAGTAAATATATAAAAATAATTATAGTAAATTAATAGTTATAAAATAGTATTTTGAGGGCCTCCGTGGTGCGGTGGATTTCCAAGACTGAGGTCCTGGGTTCGAACCTTGGCAGGGCTGATTGATATTGGTCCAGATCTGGCTGGAGGGTGGCTTCGGTCATGGCTAGTTACCACCCCACCGACATAGAGTTACGGCCTAGCGATTTAGCATTCATGTACGATGTGTTGTAGGAACCGATAGGGATTTTATCCTACTCCTAGCGAGTTAGCCTGCTTCCATCTTAGATTGCATCTTAACTTACCATAATGTGAGAGAGAGAAAAAGAAATACATAATTAACAGACCCAGCTTTGCCAACCCAGGATAAAGAAAATTCACAGGATGAACCACTGTCTATTTCTCAGAAATGTAATTCTGTACAGCGCCATCTGCCGAGCGTTATGTAGATATGGGACATTTTACACAAAAAGTTTAATTGTTATAATACACACTGCACTAAAAAGTAGAAAATAATTATTTATTGAATTATTTAGATTTAGCTAAAAATATTTATGAATCGGTGCCAACCAGGCTTTGTACTTTAAGGACATTACATCAAAGCCCACAGAATACTATAAAAACTTTCACATTCAAATGAATATATTGAAATAAAAATAAAAATACTTTGCTTCAAGATAATAATAGATACACTTTCTCAAATCATGGATGTCACAAACTGCAAAAATATGTTGAGTAAATTTAAGCAACTCAAATAATTATTTCCAATTTTTGAGTCCCTTTTGTTGTTTTATTTAAAAAAATTTAACACAACATAAGATAACATAATAATCTTGTCATTTGCCCAATGATTTTAAAGGGCCTCCATACTATTAATTTTTTTAATTTCAATATAAAATAAATAGGTAATTAATATTTACTAAAAAAACAAGTTTGCACTTATTTAATGTTCAGTTCTAAAAGCTTTTACATATTTGCTAGAGCCTATGGGCTATTTGCTGTAATGTTACTCATATCTAAAGAATCATATTTTTTAACATTTTAGAAGAAAGATGTTGATTAATCTTTTTACAAAAATTATGATGATAATTTACAGTACCAAATTAATTTCTAATTATATCCTTATAATCTTCAGTACAAAAGTAAAACAAAGTTTTAAAGTAAAAAAATCTTTATTCATACACCACCAGCTTTAACGCACATGAAAATTGTAATAATTATTTTTATTATTATAATACTTTTATTACTCAAGGATCACTGGATCAGACGTGAAATTGGCATCTGGCTGCCGCTGCAAACCTAAACCAGACCCAGCAAGCATACAATTAGATTTAGCTCGATAAATTTTAGTACATTACAAACTGACTTTAAACTAAGATTTGCTGTAAAGCTATTAAACAAAGGTTAGTAAGCAATTTATTTCGAAACTTATTTGTTGTAATAAGTTGTTATTATTATTATATCAGCTAGCAGTGTGTGAAGTCAATTAGTTCAATTCAATAAAATCTGTTGTGAGTCAAATTAAAACATAAGCAGAAATTAGTATAAGTATACTAAATTGTTAAGTGATTCAATTACATTGTTATCTAAGAAAAATATAAATATAATAGAATATGCGCTCTATGTCTTTTAAGAGATCTGTAATAAGTATTTCTTAATATCGGTAACAACAAAAGTATAGAAATGAGATACCTAATATAATAATTTTAATTTTTTTTAATATAATATTAAATATATTTTGTGGAAATATTTATTTATTATAAGCACATAATTGGAGCAAAAATAAAATTCCATTATATATTACTTACCAACAGAAAGACACGACCACTCTCTAGGATGCTGCAAGCGATACTGAGAGAAACCTACAGGAAAGTGGTGGGGAGACTGTTGCTCCTTGATACCCAGTACAATACTGAACCATCTAGAGCTGTATCAAAGGCTGTGTGGGTGTTAACACCTACACAGCCCGGCGGGTCCCCCATCGATGAAAGTACAATAGCATTTACCGACGTCAACGTCTCCTTGTTAATTTATTTTAGACGTTTTAAATTTAATTTTATTCTCTACTTGTTTGATACCCACTATGTCTGAGAATTTAGATTGTATGTTTAAGTTTATAAATTTTTAATTTCTTGTGGCAGTTTGATATAATTGTTCATAATGATGAAAAGTTTTATTGTCCACTCAGCCAAGCTTTAGTTCAGTTTTAAGATGACCAGTATGTAATTTACTTTTAAGTTGAATTTAAAAATATTTCATTAATTAAATTAAAGTGAACTTTATATTCTTTTTAACAGGAACATGTTATAGGAAACTTTTTATCTTCAAATTAAAAGGACTAAGTCAGTCAATTGTAACATGCATAAATGCCATTAACAAAAAATTCTACCTATAAAAAACTTATAATTTAACTCTAATAAAATTTAAACAAGTTTGTGTCTTTTATGTATATGACTTCGATACTTTCTTATAAACATACATACTACAGCAACAAGATACAGATGTCTATTTTAAACTAGTTTCATAAACAATAATAAATAGTAAACTCAATAGACGGACGTCGGGATAAATTAAATAAGCGCATTAAATCCGTCAGCAAAATCGGCAGAACAATACGGCCCGTTCATAGTGCTTTAGTATAATTTATTTATGTTTGACCAAGTGCAAGCTGAAACAAAGGGAAAACAACGCAGAGCCATACATCCTTCGCCACCTTGCAGTATCAAATAAAGTCTATTTATAAAATAAGCTACTGTTTTAAGTTTTACCCACCTTCCGAGTCCAAAGTCAGGTATATAGGCGAAGCACAGTAACATGGGTAAATTACCATAACGTTGTCCTAGCACATATAAAATCACCAGCCATAGCTCAAAAGTTTCAACACTTTTCAGGGTAAATCACTTGCTAAATTCCATTTAACACCATTTTATGGTAATGTTCAGTCATGAGATCACAAATAAAGATTATTAACGATACGAAATAAAAGAATTGTTTTATTTTACCCCGACTGAGTAATCTACTACCTCAGAACCGTCCAACAACAGCCCGTGCGGTGAACAGTGAACACAGCTCATATTAGATTAGATAATCCAAACCAGAGTGAAGTATGCTAAGCTTGCGTCTCATGGTAGTGTGCAACACTGACCACAGAGTGAAACTACTGAACTCTAATGCCTCTTCCACACGATTGCAAATACCTAATTAAAGTAATAAAACAAATACAGTAGTATTAAATTTATTTTTATTATATATATAAATTGATTTTAAACAATGCAGTATTCGAATTTTACTTCATTTCATAAAAATAGCAAAACACTTGAAACTCTTTCGTACATTAGAGATATAGTAACTTTTGCTCATACCAGTTTGATTTTATTAAATTAATTAAATACGAACCGAACCTCTTCAATGGATGCAATTTTCCTCTTCAATATTGGACATCTAGAAAAAATCGAATCGAAAGATTTTTAATTTTTTAAAAATTATTTTCTGTTTGTAAGATTTTTATGTTTTTTTTTATGTACAGTAAAGAGTAATTAATCCATTGGTTCATTCATTCATACGAATGACTAAATAGCAGGTATCGATATACAGTATATTATCTATGGCAGTTACTGGCTACGACTAGACCATAAAAAACTTGATTCCAGACTGTTAATTTAAAAATATTTTTTTATGTTATAGACAATGTAATTAAGTTTTGAAAGTAGTTATGAAAGTTCACCATAGCTCATTATTGTGAGGATGTTTTATTATGCTGATTTAGCTTTAGCATATTCATCTAAAACAGCTTGTGACCCCCTCTAATAGATTGAAATTGTTATAAAGTACTTATAAAGTACTCTGTGGTATAAATCATCTGTGTCCAAGTCCATGGTCTATGGCTGAAATAAAAAAAAAAGTTATAATTTTAAGTACTCTGTGGTGTATATCATCTGTGTCCAAGTCCATGGTCTATGGCTAAAATAAATAAAAGTTATAATTTTTCAAAACAAAGCATTTATAACTGTAATATTATTAAATATTGAATATTCTAATAAATAAAACAGAATGAGTGACAGTCACGCTATCGAGTCCATATTTAGCAGTTACCAAAAGAGTCTGGACGAAGAACAACAAAATCGCGAAGTAAGTAAAGCAAAAGATGCTGTGAACGCACACGCCGTAGTAATTCAAAACCAAAAAAATACCGCATAATTCCACCAGGAAGCCTTACTCAATTATTGGCTCTACACCTGATTGGACTATAGAATCTCAGAAGACTTAGCTATTCCGACATAAAGACCGGACATTTTCCTTTTCTGTAAACATCAATATCAAGCGTATAGTACATGTTGAGCTTACCGTGGCGTGGTAAATAAACATCCCTAAAGACCATGTTTTCAAAGTGAATTAATATTATGGACTAACTAAAAATGGATATATGCTTAGTATATACACAGTAGAAGTAGGTGTCATAGGTACACCAGCAAAACCGCTCTATAACATGCTAAAGGACCACCTTGGCCTTACTAGAAGTGCAGTGAGCTTCATATTAGAGCAAGTATCCAAAGCTGCTCTAGTAGGGTCCCTCCCAAATTGGCTGGGCAGGAAGAATAACATGAACAGTGGAGATCAGAGTTGACGCGCGTCACTAAGGGATACACTTGTGTCACAACTCACTGTTCTGAATTTTTCTCTCAGCCACAGAGTGGACCCAGCACCTGCACAGTGAATCTGGAATGCTAAGATATTAGTCTCTTGCTCTCATTAGTAACAATAAAATGTCTTTTTATAATTTAGAAATGTACTATATAATGAAAGATTTTTGTTTGTAATATTTATTTACAAAATAAATTTTATTTTTGATAAAACTTCAATTTTAGGTTATACGAAATACATGTAGAGAGATTGACCAGTTATCACGGAAAATAACAACAGTTCTGCAAGTTATACACCATAATGAGGCTGAAAGTAAGTATTATTGATTGCAATCGCATAAGGTAAGCGATGATTGATGAAGCTAAGGTTAAAACAAACAGCTCTTGTTTTATCAAAGCTATCCTGGAGTAGTTATACCTATATTTATTTGCTGCTGCTTAACAGTATTAATGTGTTCTAGTGTGAAGATTATGTTTGCTGGCATAATTACAGGCATATGAGGTTTTCTTTCACTTAACTCTATACAAAACTTTAGGCCAAAAATTTACCCAGAAGAGATAATATGTCAAGTAGGCCAAATGAGAAACCTCACTAAATAGCTCTCTTTAATGACCCAACACATCAAGTAAGCAATATTTTAGTTAGCACATTTTTTAATTTCTCTAGCAAACATATCTCTTTTGAGCTCATCTTAGGTCAATTTGTGTATATTATTAATGGTGTTGATCATAAATTTGATTTTTAACTAATTGCAGTACCCCCAGCATGTTTGAAGGCTCGCCAGCTTTTTGAAAAAGCTAATGAGGGATATGGTAAACTGAAGGAAGTTGTCCCCTCTACAGATTATTATAAGTATGGCATATTCAATCTTTTCACTTTTTAATCTGTACGTTTTTTTTTTTGACAGAGTTATACCCCCTACTCACATGCTTATTTTACTTGAAATCACATTGTTGTACTCAATTTTTTCATTTAACCCCTGTGGGCCTGACATTCAAACCTTCTTTGAGGCCCGCGGCTACCCGGGTAGCGACGGAGCTATAATGACAGCTGTCATTATTTGCCTGACGGTTGCCAGGGGACCCCTCGGGGCTGTGAAACTTTAAGGAATAAATATATTATAAATTTTAACAGATAGGCTGCCAAAAATATTTTTTCTGAAAACCAAAACAAAACAAAGTCTATTCACAGTCTGAGGAGCATTTCTATACTATAATATTCATGGTAAATTTGGCTTCAGTGAACAAAAACTACATTAAAAATCATAACTAACATACTTTACTCATCTCTGAAAACAAGACTGCTAAGTACAAACAGCTTAGGCCCAAGAGGAAATTTGTGGAAATATTTAACAGATGTAGCTAAGGGAGGATACCTTTCATGCTGTTGCTTACCTTCACCAATTGTGAGCCCTTATATTGATGGGAAGTTCAGGGCTACCTGTGTAAAGGTTAAGGCAGGGTAGGTTAGTTACTAGCTAAAAAGTGTGCAATTCGCAAATATGCCGATTTGGTCTTAACTTCAGGGAGGGTTACAAAGTTGCAAGCCTCTCAATCCTTCACTATATAATGTATTAATTGTAGGTATCTAGACCACTGGCGTATCATAACACAGAGATACTGTTACCTCATCTCTTTGACAATATGGCTGGAAACGGGAGTACTCGCCTCTCACCAAAACGTCGCTGATGTCTTAGGCAGTAAGTTTAACAGTTTTTTTAATTATGTAACCTTAAGAATCCTTGCAGACAGATATTTTGTCTTTTTTCTTGTGTGTGTAACCCATAACATGGCAATCTGTGAGGACACATAAACCATTATCTTGTTTTGTTGTGTATTGTCGTGATTTAGGCAGAAGGGGCCCCTTTGTGGGTCCCTGTCTACTGCTGTTAGTGAATGTAACAGCAAATTTTGGAACAATATGCCGTTTCAATCTACTATGTGTGACACTTCCTGTGCCGACCGGTTTCAGTCTTATTTATGTGTGCCGATATTCAGACAGTAAAACAAAACTATATGATAATCAATTATTATCAGCCTGTTAACCAGGCCAGGCCTCACGCACACACGCAATGTTAGGTGGTTTATCACTAACAGTAGGTGATTACAGTCTCCGGGACGGATGATGACGACAAAGGCAGACTACTTGGTACAAGCTCTTCAGTACAGGTATGGGTTATCTGACCAAGTCATAAAGGATAACTTTATGGCTTGGTCACATATCAGATGGGATGCGACACTAGCATTACAAGAATTTGTCATTTTGAGTTGTAGTATACTATAGTTAACCATCGAAGTGACAAAAAATAAAAAAATCTTACGAGACATAAGGACAGAGATAATACTCGCCCACTTATTGCTTCTTTATTTAGTATGTCGCATCATTTTTAATTTTAATTAATTGACCAAAGGTTAATATATAACACGTTAGAGCCGTCATGTGGCAGCATTGGCCAGGCCATGGAGATATGGATATGGAGATTAGACCCATCACGCTGCTCCAGCATGGGTAGGCGGTTTTGTAAATGTTTACTTCTTTTATATTTTAGTCTTTGATGGTGACACATACAACATGCTAGGTAAATACCCTATCCATCAGGAGTTAGGGAGAGAGAATACATGCCTTGTAATAAAAATCCTATACTTAAGCCAAACTCGATGTAGAATTGTTTATCAACATACAAATTAAAAATTGGTTGTCTGTAAAGTGGGTTTACTGACGATAGTTGAACGTAACAATGTCTTAAGAAAATACTGATGGAATGGTAGCATTTAATTGGTTATTAAAATTTTTAATTTGAGTATATTTTTATAAATATTAATTTAAATTAATAAAATAAATAAATTTTATAAATTTATAATAAATATATTAATTTTTAATTTAAAATTAATATATTTAATAATTATATTTAATAGACGTATGTCGAACGCTGCCGAACGCAAAGGCCGATTGTGCTTCTTTGTCGCTCGTGCCGCGCTCTCGCTTGCACTTCAAGCCTTACATGGAACGCCTCAAAGCGAGGTAACGACGCATGACGTCATATTTTTTCGTGCGTGCAGCAGGCTCTATCGAATTATAAGACGTTGTCACGTCAAAATGAAGGTAGAATTCTCTAGTCATTTTACGCCTATTTTTTTAATTAACTTGCTATATTTATCAATATCATTTAAATAAGATTTTATAAAAATACAAAACATAATTTTAAATTTATTAGGCATAAAATGTGTTGCAATTTTTTCACACTCGTATGCTTAACACATTGATTTTGGCTTTAACATAGGTAGAATCCTGAGCCCTTGTGTCAGCCTTTTTTGTTATGATTTCTAATAATTATTTTATACACAGAATTTTGTCAACAAGATCAAAATATATCAGTATGTTTCGGGATGTTATACCTTTTACCTAACGCATTGTATTTGCATTGTTACAGTAAGCGCGGTGGAGCAAAAGACTGGTTTTCATTTGGACATTGATGATTACTTGGTTGGACTACTGAGTTTATGTTCAGAGTTGGTTAGTAAATTATTATAATTAATTTATTTCAAGCTTACTAACAGTATTGTTGAAAAGTTAAGATCTTTCATTTCATTAACTTTTCATTCATTTCTTTAACTTTTCTCAACACAGTTACATTAAGTGGGTAGTACTACATAATTACACATGACTGTCATGTTTTGCTACCTAGCTCAATAAACTCGTATTATTTGGACATAATAGATGTATATTTGCATTTCCTTAAAATATTAAAAATGCATGTAATTCCTATATTTGCGGCTAAACATTTCTTTGTGTTTGATTGGTACATCTGTATTATTATTTGAATAAAGCAAATGATTTTCATTTACAATCAAAATTAAGTAATCGTAAAATATGTAATGCAATGCAAGAAACTAGATGGTCCATTCGTTAAGTTTTTTTGCTATGAATCATCATCATCATTATCAGCCTATTAACGGCCCACTACAGGGCCAGGCCTCCCTCCTCACAGGAGAGGGGATATGGAGCGTAGACCCACCACGCAGCTCCAATGCGGGTTGGCGGGCTTAGGATGATAATGTCTCACTTATTAACGATCATTATCAGATGTTACCGACCGACGGCTTAACGTTCTCTACGAGGCGGCCTCCGTAGCGCAGTGGTATGCGCGGTGGATTTATAAGACGGAGGTCCCGGGTTCGATTCCCGGCGGGGCAGATTGAGATTTTTCTTAATTTGTCTTGGTCTGGCTGGTGGGTGGCTTTGCGCCGTGGCTAGTTACCACGATTTAGCGTTCCGGTACGATGACGTGTAGACACCGCGAGGGCTGTGGATTTCCATCCTACTCCTAACAAGTTAGTCCGCTTCTATCTTAGATTGCATTATCACTTAACATCCGGTGTGCAGCATAGCAGTCAAGGGCCAACTTGTAGTCAATAAAAAAAAAAGAGGCACGGGGGTGTACACCACCAACTTCTCGACTTGGAATGTACCGAAAATTTTATAGAAGAATGAAAAACTCAGAAGTATTCCGTGACCCGACCCAGGATTCGAACCCAACCTCGTGATCGAAACCAGATAGGCTAAGCACTAAACCTTAGAGGAAGTTGCTATGAATAATAAAGATAAATGGTATTTGTAGTATGTAATAGAAACTCAATAGTTGCTTGTTAAAAACCACATACATATTACAATAATTATTTCCAGACACGATTTGCAATGAATGCTGTGACTAGTGGTGATTATCAGAGGCCATTGCAAATATCCAAGTTCGTTATGGAGCTAAATGCTGGCTTCAGGTTTGTTTAAATACTTTAAATATTTGCTATTAAAGATCTAAAACTAGTTCATTTCAACAAGATCTTTTATGAGGCACAATTCTTACACGATACATACTATTTCAAAAGGATTAGAACTCGTAGCTGACGGCTAACATATGATTTATTTTCGCAGACTACTTAATCTCAAGAATGATCATTTGCGCAGAAAGTTTGATGCGCTGAAGTATGACGTGAAGAAAATAGAGGAGATTGTCTATGATCTGTCTATCCGGGGGATGCTGCCCAAAGCGCAAGTGAAAGCACTAGCGCAAGCACGAGCACAAGCGCAAGCACGAGCACAAGCGCAAGAACAAGCGCAAGCACAAGCGGAAACACAAGCGCAAGAACAAGCGCAAGCGGAAACACAAGCGCAAGAACAAGCGCAAGCACAAGCGGAAACACAAGCGCAAGAACAAGCGCAAGCACAAGCGGAAACACAAGCGCAAGAACAAGCGCAAGCACAAGCGGAAACACAAGCGCAAGAACAAGCGCAAGCGGAAACACAAGCGCAAGAACAAGCGCAAGCACAAGCGGAAACACAAGCGCAAGAACAAGCGCAAGCGGAAACACAAGCGCAAGAACAAGCGCAAGCACAAGCGGAAACACAAGCGCAAGAACAAGCGCAAGCACAAGCGGAAACACAAGCGCAAGAACAAGCGCAAGCGGAAACACAAGCGCAAGAACAAGCGCAAGCACAAGCGGAAACACAAGCGCAAGAACAAGCGCAAGCACAAGCGGAAACACAAGCGCAATCACAAGCGCAAGAACAAGCGCAAGCACAAGCCGAAAAACAAGCACAAGAACTAGCGCAACCACAAGCGCAAGCGCAAGAAGCACGAGAAACTCCAGACGCGACAACTGAATCTTAAAGTTTCTTAAATTAAAGTATTTAATCTCGGTACTATCTTTGCTTAAGCGCAAGTGGTAATCCCCGAGAATAGTTTGTAAGATCATTGATTTAGGATCAAAACGTGGTATTCGTAATAAGCTACGGGATGGCGCTGTTGTGAAGTTTCTCAAAATGGCTGCCACTCTCAATCGCAAACAGGCCCTAAGTTCCAAAAACTTTGGTTTACGACGTGAAATATATAAATAATATGGAAACTTTTTAAATGGAGTATGTGTCTGGAATTAAAATCTAATTCCGATATTATTATTAACATAAAATACTGACTGGTTCAGTAAATATTTATGAATTTCTAAAAATAAAATGAAAGTAAAAAAAATACAACATTTTTTGTCGACCTTCTGCCCTTTTAACTCCGGTGTTCTCTTTAAGTTATTATTCTCTGTCTGTAATTTTAGCGCCATCTGTTGGTTTTTTACTGTTGAAATGGAAAAGCTAATACTTTCTTTATTTATAAACATTTTTCGATGAAATAAATGTGTGTAGTTTGATTTATGCGTTTTATTTTATTTTTTGGCTTTACCAGAAGAATAAAATTATATATTAGAAGATTGGTTCACACTACCTTCTTTCCAAAAAATAAGTTCATACTGTACTAGAGTTGGTACTATTCGACTGGTAACACTAGCACCGTGCGTTAATGTAAAGTTCTCATCGAGACGAATGAAACCCAAACAAGGTAACTGCAGTAAATCGTTGAGCAGTATCCCCATCTGTAGATCGACTCCGGACCTTCATTAAATTGTAGTGCTTTAAAATACTAAACGGAAAAATTATCAAACTTAGCAGTTGTACCTACAATTTTTGAAAGTTCCCCTCGATTTCTCCAAGATCCCATCATCAGATCCTTACTAGATGAATATGGTCCACCTCGAAACTATACCCTTTCGAACACAAAAAGAATTTTCCAAATCGGTAAGCCGTCTTCGAGTAATCGCGTAACATACATACAAAAAAAACATACAGACGAATTGAGAACCGTCTCCCTTTTTTAAAGATGGTTAATTACAAAAAAGAACTATAGCGATACTGCCAATTAAATTAATTGTATCCTTACCTTGCCACTAATTCACGAACATCAATTTCATTCTTATTCTCGACTAGTCCTCTCCACAATAAGAGGACACAGCGTTTAGCTTGTCACTAGAAAAAGTTTTTAGGATTTTATTACAGTTTTCTAACAATTCTTATACTAAAAAAACCTCCATACTAACAAACGAAAAGGGTTGACACCATGTAGTTTTAAGAAAATTCTTGTATACTCCCTCAGGATTCTGCCTAGGATTCTTTTCAATTCACCTCTCCACTGAATGCAAGTAGAGTTGTACTACAGGGTGTGGAATACATCCTACTCCTAACAAGTAAGTCTGTTACCATCTTAGATTGCTTCATCTCTTACGAGCAGCTCTGATTGCAGTCCAATGGGCTAACTTTAGTAAATAAAATAAAAATAATTTGTAAATAATACTAATAATAGGCATTGTAAATGTTTGATGCAAAACAGGAATATGATGTTGTGATGATAAATATACTTTTCTGAAAACAAGGAAAATGAAACAAGTTGTATATCAGTATTGGATTATTAATAATAATTTATTACAGCATTTTAATAACAATCTCTTATATTATAATTTCATTTATTTATTAGAATTTAAATTATTTATTAAGATATTCATATACATTCTGATATATGTATTCCTACTTTGTAAAATTTAAATTTTTAATATGTAATTAATATTAGTTTGGGTGACCAACCACGTCAGAGACAGTGCTGTGCGAGATTCATGAATAGATTTATATTGCGGAACTATTGAATATTTATAATAAAGATTTATAAACCCCGAAATTGGGCCCAACGATACAAAAATGAAAAATGTACTAAAAATTTGTATATTTTACTAGATTACCCGATTTGAATAACAGCAGAAATGGTAATGGCCAACAAAAAATGATAATTTCATTATTATCATAATGCGATTCAAATAACAATAGGAAAAAAGCTAGCGCTATCTTGAACCGCATTGGTTGACAACTTCAGACTTTGTAGTATGATGTGCAAAAAAAGTAAGGGTATAGTAACAAAAAATAAATTTATTTTTATTATACATTTTCATTTTCACTCTCTTGTGAGTTTGAGTAATCACTATCAGAGAGATCTAAATAAATAAGTACGAGTATCTGTAAAAAAAGATTTTACTGAAATAAAATATCACTTTCTTTAAAAAAAAAAGGAGTTACTAATAGAAGTACTTAACTCGTACCCACACAATTACGTATTGTAGATTTTTTTATGAAGCAAAAAGGGCCATTGTCGTCATCCTCTAACAGCTCTCGAGTCCAATACTCTTGCTCTGTTCTTTTCACATGATTGACTTCTCGCCGCCAATCTTCGGCAGTAATGCTTTGAATTGCTTCTCATGTTGATTTTTCAATTTCACTTTCTAGATGGCTTACATTCTTATCTGCCACTCTCCTTTTAATGAGGTACCAAAAAATTCGATAGGATTAAGGTCACAATTGTATGGTGGCAATCTTAGCACCCTCTCATGTCCATAGCTTCTAAATAAATTGCCCACCACGTAATCTTTAAGTTTTATTTTTTTAATTTTTGTCGATAGGAGCGAGGCAGCTATCTTAGGTCGACACTTTATGATTAATTTGCTCATATTTATCAATCAATCAATAAGTAGTTATGTTAAAATAATAGTTTTATTTTATTATTTTAACGTAACTTTTAGTGTTCGGTGTTTGTGCTAACGCTACTGTTACGCTGTTGTCAGTAAAGTTGGTCCAAGATGGCGCCAGTTTCATTTCAATTCTTATTTGAATCGCATTACATAGTTACTGATCTGGCTTTGTAAATTCTTATTTGTTATAATATGACTTGACATTGGATGCCAGTTATTGGCTTTATTTTGATTAATTGAATATTAACAGCGCGCCTTTGCATTTGCAAAGTGTCAACTCAGACACTTTTAGATTAAAAAGACCTATACTAAAGCCAAACTATTGAGAATGCTTGTCACCAAACAAATTAAAAATGAAGGTAGAAATGTCATTTTACACCTAATTACCACCGTTTTTTTAATTAAATAGTTAATGACGAATTCATGACAATAAATTAGATTAGTACGCTTAAAAAATTAATATATTCAATATCTTTTAAATTAACAAAACATAATTTTAAATTTATTAGGCATAAAATGTGTTGCATTTTCTACCTTCATTTTAAATTTTTTTGTTGACAAGCATTCTCAATCGAGTTTGGCTATAGTATAATCGATTTTGAACTCGAACTAAAAGATATTGTCTATAGGCTGTTATATTTACATCAAACTGAATATGTAATTATTTTATACAAAAAATGTAATAAGAACATGAAAAATTCACGTCAATTTTTAAATTTAAAAATGATATTTTGACAGAAAAGAGCAAATGATGAATAACAATTAATTTATTTGATTTATAGATTTTTGTGAAAATTAACCTTATGAGATCTCCTTAGATGTTCTAAGTTACAGTCAATTTTCAACATCAGGCACAAGTTTGTATGGGCATCGGTCTTCTTTGTTATAGTTTCACTGTACCCTGATACATTATTTATTTACAATATTATCAGGCTTTTAAAGCACCAGATTTGTATGTTTGTATGAAATGTAAATAATACACGGAATCTAAAAAATATATCAGGCCACGTAATGGTTATATACACAGATGTGGGCTAGAGAAGGAGAAGAGAAGTATTGAGCGTTTTAAATATATTTTTGTTTTGCAGATTCACTTTTCAAACTTTATTGATACCAAGTAACATTATGGAATCGAACATGGTATTTTTAAAGCACCAGGTTTGTAAAATGTCAATATTGATTAGAAAACCTATATGAACTTTTGTTTTACATAAGCTTTGCATAACTCAAACACACATCATAGAAAAAAGAAGAGAAAAAGTACAATAAAACAATAAAATTAAAATAACACAGTACACTAAACATTAGAAATTAATGTTTCTCGCACAGCTCTATAATACGAGAATTAATTTTCATATACAAATTACATTAAATTATTAAACAAAAAATTGAACATATCCTTTCATTTATTTTTTAAAGCTAAAATGTTTATTGTAAGCTCTGTCATTTCAACATGCTATAATGATGTCGTCATTACTAAATCATAAATTATATTTATATATCCTAATCCAGGGAATCATTATATAATGTTCATTTGATATCAAGCCAGTATTGCAATGTTCGGACAGTTGTAAGATACGTTTTACAGCAACAAAGTGTATTGCACCAATCTTCTAGTCCGAACAACCGAACTGTGCAGGTGTATGATGGTATTGTCACAGTATTATTATGTATACAGTATTGAACTCGGCCTATCTTTGAATTTAAAGGCCTACAGCCTGTCGCAAACACATTTTATGTACCTGCTTTGTGTTTATGATTTAGTTTTGTGATTTAAAAATATACTTTTTTTTAAACAAATAAAATATTTCGTGTTTTTGGGGACGAGACACTTGTTGGAATACTGTATAAATAATATTACCATGGTAATGTTGTGCACAGTAGTTAAGTATTAAATCTGTTGAATAAAAAAATAACAAAATACTGGCATGATTGTTTATATTGGTGGAATGGTCCATAGAACAGCCGTTTTGTCCGCGGAGGTGGACAGGAAGGAGAAGTCTTCAGGGTGCCATCTGGCCGATATCACTTTGTCAGGGTGTCGTGCTACTAGCACACTGGGCAGAGCGCAGGTTAAATCGCCTGAAAAAACAAAGATGTACCATGATTAGCAGCCTATTAACGGCCCACTACAGGACCAAATCTCCCTCCTCACAGGAGAGGGGATATGGAGCGTAGACTCACCACGCTGCTCCAGTGCGTGTTAGCGGGCTTAAAAGTGATAATTTTTCATTTATTAACGATCAATATCAGATGTTGATGATAGTGACCGGGACCGACGGCTTAACGTGCTTTCCGAGGCACGGGGGTGTAACACCGCCAACTACCCGATTACGGGCTTGAAATGTTCTGAGAATTTCATAGAAGGATGAAAATCTCAGAATTATTCCGTGACCCGACCCAGGATTCGAAGCCAGATAGGCTAACCACTAGACCAACGAGGCAGTCAGGATAAGGGGCAGATGTATACCTTACTAATATTACAAAGACGAAAGTTTGTTTGTTTCTTTTCTCTTTCACGCAAAAACTAACAAAAAAAACTTCATAAAAAATAGCTTACATATCAGACTAACATATAGGCCACATTTTATCCCAAAATTTCCTTAGGAACGACAACTACGCGGATGAAACCGCAGGCGTCCTCTAGTTAGTTATAATCATTCTAGTTTATGAAGACAGTACGACTTCGTAGAAATAGTGTGCAAAGTAAGAATGTCGGCCAAAGAATAATGAGCGCTTTATTCTGTGATAAGAAATTTCAGATGGTTGTAACCTTGATATCTTTGTAAATTTTAATAATATTACCATTCTTGTTATTTAGTAGTTATTTTTATCCTAGTTTATGATACAGTTTTTAAAGATTTTAAGTGAAATATCCTATTATTCTTTCTCCCAAGGAATTTTCAGTAAAATCCTGAGCTGAAAGTTGGTGTTAAATCCGTGCCTTGGAGAGCGTGTTAAACTTTCGGGCCCGGTCATTATTATTAACATCTGATAGTGATCGTTAAATAATGAAAGAGTAGCGAACTAGCAACATTATTATTAGGAGTACGATGGAGTCCATCCATCTTCCGGTTTCAGCAAGACATCGTATCTGAGCGATAAATCACTTGCCGGTACATCTTGGTCTGCAGGTAGTGACTAGCCACGAAAGAAGCTACCCACCTAACAGGCCTGTCCAATAAAAAAAAATTTCAATCGGCCCAACCGGAAATCGAACCTATGATCTTTATTTTATAAAAGCACCGCAAATGCCATTGCGCTACGAAGTCCGTCAAATATACTGTGTGCTAGTAGTTTACATGTACTTTTGTATGCAATCTACTGATGTGTTTTATTGGTATGTGCATTCCGGTATTACAGGCTGTTCATTCGTTTCACTGGGACGTTTTATCGGATGCGTTTTTTTTACTAAAAAACTTATGATTGATTGACTGAATGACTTCGCTGACGATCCGTTGAATGTAGTTCAGTGCCCATGTGTGAACAGAGTGCGTAGTGTGTTTGTTATCGAACGACTGCGTAAAAACGAAACGCAAATTTATATGTAATTGAAGTAGCGCCATCTAGTTATAGCGAGAGTGAAAGCTTTTTTTTCTATGTAATTTGACGTTCCGAGTGATTACGTTTTTGTGCAGTCGCTCGGCGAAGCACTCGCAGGTGCCCCACAGATCATAAATTTCTTTCGTATGCGTTAAAGCCGTACCTTGCATATCGGTGAGCACCACTCGGCCGTCGTAGCCGGCGGTGAGCAGGTAGTACGCGCCAGGCGAGAAGCGTACGCTGCGCACGTCCCCGCCGTGCGGTGTGAAACGCTGTAGCGCACGCGAGCCGCGCACGTCGTGCAGGGCGCAAGAGCCGTCGTCGTGCCCGCACACTAGCAGCCGCCCGCTGGGGTCGACGGCCAGCGACGCCACCGCAGAGCCCTGCAGAATATTCCTATATACATCATCGTCAAAAGATTTATTTATTACTGACCCTAATAACTATCGCCCTATCTCGCTTAGGACAGTGCTTTCAAAAGCACTTTCGTGCACAAAATTGAGCGATTGCTAATACGCTTTGATTAAAATCATTGTTCTATGATTCATATTCTGACAAATAGGTCCTGTTACAGGTTTAGGTAAACTTAGATTATAAGATATTTTTTTTACTTAACTCTAGGTCCACTACTGACACATTTGGTCCATGATGGTCGAAATAAAGATTATTTTTACTGTTAATACACTGGAATAATAACATCGAACTACATGTAAACATTTTGGTATTCGCAGTGAAAAATCAACAGATATTGCTACTTATAATTTGAAAAATACTGTAAACTATTTTCTAGCCCGGAAATGAGTCTGGAGCTGTATATGATGTTTTCTAGATTTTTGGAAAACATTTGACACTATTAATTACATTTTATAGAAAAAGCTAAGAGCTAATAAAGTCCCTATATAGTAGGATTTATTCCAGTAATAACCCCAGAGTAAGTATACAGATCGCCCTCCCCCGATTGTGCCCAAATAACTGAGTGGTTGAAAGCATCATGAGAGATGGTGGGGGTGTCCCTGATTAGTCTTTTCTGAATCGATTACTTGCTGCGACTCCCTGCGGCTCGTTTGGTGACGTCAGTCCGTGAAGTGTTAGTAACCACGAACTGACTGCGCTTGCTTGTGAAAAAGCAAAGGGGAAGCTAGTATCAGTTAGCTTCCGTAACTGCCAACAAACTCGTGATGTTGCTGTGACCATTAAAAATTAATTGATAATTACCCTGGAAGGCACTCCCGTGGGCGAAGATATGACATTGACGCAGCCTCCGACGCGCAGGTCCCAGAAACGCACGGTCTTGTCCTGACTGCCAGACACGAACATTGCACCACCCCAGTTGTATAAAGACAGGACGTGACCAGAATGACCCGTTAATGACTGAAAAAATGCAAAATATCCATCGTGTCATCAAACTGACTGAGAACAGTCACTACAGATTCAGTAGTGAATAGAAACAGTAAATTATTATACAAGGGGTTAAAATGATCCATTATATAGGTCTTTTCACACCCGAGCCGTTAAGCGAGGCCCTAAATAGAAATCGAGTTATAGTGGGTCTTTGCCCCATAGATTACACTACTTTTCAATACTATAGCGAGAAAATAATATAACAAAGCATACAGTTAAATATTTTATTTTAATCAAAAAGTACGATTGAAATACTTAAAAAATTCGAAAGAATTCACGCCAATAGCTTGTTTATTCTTATTTTATGTTTATTATTCTTTCTGTAGACGCAAATCGTAGCGGAATGAAAATCAAATAAAAAAATGCACGCATTCCACAGACGAGGACGCTAAGTTCAATCCATTTTCGAATGTTGAGACTTTATTTATGTATTATTTATGATTCTATTTACAAATAAAACTTTTTATTATAACTTTTTATAATAACGAATTAAACCTTTTTCGTTTTATGGTGCATGTCTTATAATAATGACAAAAATTAAAAAAAAATAATACTTTAGCTCCTGGAGCTTGAAATGCTAGTCTAGCTCCGCTGTGAAACTTTTTGATATAAGTAGCTTATATACTTTCATATGCATTTGAAATTACAAACAGACACTTAAATTTTATATATTTGTATAGTTAGCTGATATGAAACAAAAGTTACCTGAAAAGTTTTCCCTGTAGCGCAGTCGGTAACGTACACTTTGCAGTCGCCGGCGCCGCCGCTGACGAGGAGGCTAGTTTTGTTAGTGGTGTCTTCTATAAAGCATACGTCCCTAACTGTGCCATCGTGCATTGTCAATTCCACCTGTATGGACAAATTGTATAAAATGTACTATCATTCTAAGTTAAATTTTCATGACTCATTTTGCCTATTAACGGATCACTACAGTGCCTCTCTCCTTATAGGAAAAGGGACATGGAGAGATAGGCAAGTTAGATCATTAAAAGTTTAAAATTTTTAAAATCTCTTGAGGGACAAACATAAATTTGGATAAAAAAAATTATATCAGTAGATTGTATGATATTTAGCTTAAAACTTTTGTGACAGCTTTTAAACTAAAAACCCCGTCGTAATTGCTTTACCTCTACGCCGACCCTTGTGTTACCCTCATTCAAATAACAGTTCAAAATTAAAACATTCGTTTATTCATTGAAAACTAATCTTGCTTTTGAATCTTTGACACATTGGATACTGTTTTTAACTAACATTATTTTATAATAATGTTAAAAACAGTATCCAAGTAACATAAGTAATATAAACTCATTTTAATAGAACACCTGGCTTTTGAAACAGTACTGAACCGACTTTCATAAAAGCTGCATTAATGCCCAAGTCGGTTACACCTAGTTCACCTTAAATACATTTTTGTAGTCCGACTTTTAATCTTTTAGATATGCGTGGACAAACAGAAATATATATACACTTGTGAAACACATTTTAACAAGCTAGTCTAGATTAGCATAATACAGAATGAACAATATTAATAATACTAGATACATACGGACCATATTGATAAATTCCTTTTTTTAAAGTCGGTTATAAAGTAATGAAAAGAATGGAAATGAGTGTTCGTGTGTTAAATTAAATAAAAAAGGGGAAATCGTTTTCAGTGATGACAGTGCGCCTATGGAACTCACTTAGTTCTCCATTTTTTTTTTTAAAAAACAGCCCTTCTGCAATTACTACTAAAAATCGTCTTCAAGACGTATACGTCGTTTCTATATATTTATTGTCATAATTATTTTATCTATACTATTATACAAGTAAATGTGAATTTATACTTATATTAATAAGTTTTCCCTCTTTATTTCCTATATTTTTGTATTCTATCTATTCGTCATTCTTTAATCTTCTTCCACTGAAAAGGTCACTGGTAGAGATCTCTTAGAGATAAGTGTTCCCTTTCCCACTTTCTTTTTCTTAATATTGTAAGTTGTGACAATTAATACTTAATACAAAATAAATTTAAAAAATTAGTCCTCACCTCCTGACCCTCTAAATAGCACGTGTGGCTGTTAAATCTCATTATCTTGACAGTCTTGTCATTGGAGCCTGTGGCAAGAAGATCGCCGGCGGGACTCCACGCCAGGCAGTAGATGCTCCCCTTGTGATGCTTAGTCCTCTTTAATAGAACTGTGCTAGCCGAAACCCCGCTGTCGTTTCTGAAAAAGAAGTATCATGGTTCATCATCAGTCTATTTTAATCTCCTACTACGGTAATATATGCCTTTCCTTATTAAAAGAAAGAATATGAATATGAAAATTGGGCCATGTTGCTCTAATGCGACTTGATGAGTCATATTTTTAGTCTTTTAAAAAGAACTATTCAATGTTAAATGATATTTTATAACCCGAACCAGGACTCGAACCTGAAGCAACGAGGCAGGTATAATTATAATCATAAATATTATAGGACAATCACATCGCTATATAGCCCTAAAGTATGCGTGCTCGTAAGTAGCTTGTGTTATATGGGTGCTATGATAACTGACGAATATTTATATATATGTATATATATAATATACATAAATACTTATAATATCTAAATAAACACCCAGACACTGGAAAACATTCATGCTCATCACACAAACATTTTCCAGATGTGGGAATCAAACCCACAGCCTAGGACGCAGAAGCACTACCCACTGCGGCCGTCAAATTAGTGATTATTTCTGGATTACCTTAAATAAATCTTAAAAAATTACTTATACAATTACTTAACTACTACTAACATGATTTTAGATTTAGGTTAGATGAAAGTTTGTTTTTGAAAAGTGAAAAACTTACCTTTTTAGGTCCCAAACACACTATAATTTATTTGGATATTTATTTTTTCACCTCATTTTGAACGAATATCGAAAAAGTATTTTAATTTTCAACCAAATATTTGGCCATCAAAATATCAGCTTTTTTCAAAAAGTAGGTGTGCTATATGTTTGTTGAAATGTCTACTTTACGATGATGAAAAAATATATATAGTACCATAGTAAACCTTCTCACGGTTTTTACAGCTGCTACGTAATTGCAGGTATGTAGTAAGGCCCAGATGAGGGTCTGCCTCGGTGGACTCCGCAGATTAGGTTACGGAAGATTCACGATGATCCCGGAACCCAATGACCAGTCACCAGGCGAAGGTAATTTTCATTCAAAATAAGGTGAAAAATAAATATTTCAAACCAAATAAATTATAGCGTAAGGTAAGTTTTCATTAAATTTCGTGAAAATAAAATTTTATTTGGAAAAGTTAAAAATAAAAATCTTGTTTTTTTTTCAATTTTTCAAAAATTTTGAGGTTATGTGAAAATAGTGTAAATATAAAAGTTTTAGATCTTATTATTACCTACAACTTTGCCATTCAACTCTTTTCCATAGGACTTCCATAGTTTTGCCGGAAATCGAGATAAACCATATTTTACCCCTAAAACCTGACTCTCTACCCCTTCCCGACCTCAGATCGCCCGTAATTTAGTTTTCCTTTCATTTTTATGAAACTCCTCCTGCTCCTTTTCCAATGGGTTTCATCCTACTCCGTTTTTTTGGTCCTTTTTATTATTTTTAAAGCTATTTGCACTGGTCTATATCTACTCGAGGAGTCAACGCCCTTTTATTACAAATCTATATAGTTCGAAATCTAATAGAACAGTCGGATCGGATTAACATCATAGTTTTGTAATATTAATAGCTAAGAACCCTCACGCTTAGAAGCTGAGATGACACAGACATACGTCTATCTTAATTTAACCCTTTTTAAATCGAGAGGTTAAAATGAAGTATTGCCTTCATTTTAACCTCTCGACTGAACATTAGTGAGCATTCCTATTGCGTACAGTATCCGTAAGCAGACCGGCAATTGCATGTTTCCCTACGTACACGAGTACTGTCAGTAGGTGCTAACTTATTGAGACTAAGAGCCGGTGCTCGCGGCTCGTCAGACCTCATTCATTTTATAAAAATTATTATTATAAAAACATAAGCCAGGACTGCTTAGAAGAAATAAACTGAAAAGAGAAAAGCAGGTATCACTATATCTGTATACAAATTTAAATACTTTTTGGTGCTAACGTAGGACAAACGTAGTGTCGGTAGACGTTTCTTTGCCCGCAGTTAGAAAAGTATTGCTGCTGTGTCCTCGGGAACTTTATTATACATTGTAAAGTTAATTCCTTCGCTGCGTCTGTCTGTTTGTTCGCAATGAAATCGAAAACTACTTAACGGATATTAGCATAATTTGTTATGGTATATTGTAATTTAGTTCAAATATCATGGTAATAGTTAAAAAGTCGCGCCGGTGGGGGGATTTTCTACGAAAACGCTGCTTTAACCCTTTGAGATATAACAGAACATTGTATGGAAGGAATGTTCATCTGTATTAGGACTGTAAAAAATTCCGCGATGGTATATATATATACATATATATCTTTTAAGGAACTTCCTATCCCATTCCTTCCTAAATAAAAAAAAAGTTCGCGTTCAAATTTTTTTTATTTTCTTATAAGTAACCTTATACACACTGTTTGCCTCGCTGGCGAAGTCGCGGGTGTTTCCTAGTATTCGTCCACAGGCTCTCGTTCTATTTATAGTGAGCGCGTCAATCATGCAACTAGAAAGTGAGTGACTCGTACAAGTCGCCGAGTCAACCGTCGCTTAACATCAACATTGACACGGACTTTATGCAATCAACATAATAAGTGCAGGTGTTTCATAGAGCAGTAGGAATTATACATAACGGGCTAACATAAAGAAGCGTGATTTTTGATTAATATGTGCTAACCTGTGTAGGTAAGGATGTGCGTGATATATACATATACACACATAGTGTGCCAATTGAGTGAGGTGCCGGATGAAAATAATAATAATTTGCACATATAATAAGTGAATAGAAACCTGTGTATGTACATAAAATAAATACCAAAATCTGAGATCAATTTTTGGTCTCTCTCTCTGTCTTTTTCCACATTACACGAGCATCTGCTACTCCAATAATAGTCAATTTATATATTATTATCGGGAAAGTCTAATGATTTGTCGACAAGCTTCGGTGGTATCCTGATTATATACTAACGAAAAAAGCTTCGTCCTGAATAGGGTTGCCATCCGTCCGGGTTTCCCCCGATTTGTCCTAGTTTGGAAAGCATCCGGGGAGCATCCGGTGGGGCTTCGTTTGTTGTCCGGGTTTATAAAATTAAAGTCTTGGGCCGACCGCGACACACACACACTGTGCTCGCACACCACGATCGACGAACCGTCCGTCGTATATTCACCGTCACCTACCCCACATAAATATAAAAATTTCATAAAGGTGATTTATGACATTTACACCTTCTTTTATTACACTATGTTTAAAGGAACCTGATCGTTTAAACATTTCTGGGATCTATATGTATATCTATCTACTATCGGGATCATATCACTATTTACATACTGCATAGCGAAATATTTTAATGTTTTTTATGTCATGTTTTCCCTAAATAAATATTTTTCTTTCTATTTTCTTAGGCCTGTGTGCACCAAGATTTCGGTTATCATAACCAACGGTTAACATAACTTTACTATAATTTTACTGTTCACGACAACCCGTACGCCGGTTAAGAACGTAAGCTCGGTTAAGATAACCGCCCGGTTTTATGCGTCTTGTCCTGGTTTCCAAATTTTTGAGATGACAATCCTAGTCCTGACCAAAGCTAATATTACTACTAATACTACTGGGCCTAAAAGTGAATGCAAGCCACTCGAAAACAAATTAATAATTTCATACATAGCCATAAAGCCGTCAGCAAAGATAAAAGTTCAAATACAATATACATCTCGTATGTACATGAAATTATCTGTCAATTGCTTGGCGCGACCATAAAATACAACTCCTATACAAACATGCAAGGGTAATATGCGAAGTTAATTTACTCTCAAACTGCGTGGGGTCGATGACCTGTGCAAATTTGTTTATGTATGAACCGTTTGTTATTCCATATACGAGCGTTCGTCGACTCGCATAAATCGAACTGCCTACGCATCCGCTGCATCAAGTGGAGGGTATTGTTTATATACGTATTAGTGGGTAAGCTTGTATATAACCGATGACTGCATTACTAACTGATGCATCTTCAAAGGTTAAACAGGTTAAAGTCGTCACACAGCATCTGTCTGTAATACTATATAAATAACCTCGTTCATTGGAATCCGCTTTCATTCTTAAGTCCCAGTAGTTATCGTTTACATATATGAGTGTTATGGTTAACGACTCAAATATTATAACTACTAAACATTGGACCAGCATGGTTAACAAAGCTAATTAAGTTAAAAATACTGACTGATATAGAAAAGAGTCACTAAAAAATACAAATATAACATAAGCTACGTTTATTTGAATAGTTCGTCGCTTTGCAATAATAAAAAAAAAACTTAAATGGGTCTAGACTTACGAGTATTTAAATATTAGGTTTGTTTTATAAAGTACATTACGAAAATCCCAAAGGAATAACTGTGGAAAAATATACCTACACATACGCCAGGCAAATAATATACCAATTCAGGTAAGTATTATTTCATGGCGAAGATTCTAGACGCATAATAGACCGGCCATTTTAGCCTTTTGAAATTACGAAAATTCCAGAGAAAGCTTGAATTCACCATTGGAAAAAAGTTCAAAAGTCCCCATGGATTTTATTAATGTTACATTAATTAGGAAAAGTTATATAGGTCAAAGGCCAGAAATTGATTCTTTTCGAAAACGGCACTGTCCGATTTTTTTGTTATTAGACCACTATTTTTATGTCTAACATGACCGGATCGTGCAAGTACGAGTATGTATGTCATAATATAATCGCCTAAAACAATCAATCAACTATGTCAAAGTGTTCGCTCCAAGTATATCAACACGGTTTGCTACCATGTGCACTCAGCCCTAAATCTCACATACCAATAGTCTAAGATCTGGTGAATAATTTTCTTCTAATAGTATTGAGGTGAGATTGAATCAAATGTTACAACAATACAATATCCGAAGAGAGGTCATTTCTTTTGACATGTGTATATATTACACTTTTGATATTATTTCATGTTAATTTTAAATAAAAAGAAAAATTTCGTTCTAGCTCTAGTTGTTGTATATGTCTTAGAGTGGAAGCGTATGTCTTACGTCATAGATAGGAAGTAAACTGATTCAGTAACTTAAATTCATCTACTGACAAACATGAGTCATGACAGATAATCAACAAAAACTAATACGGATAAACGGATAAAACGGATAAATATAATTTGAAAGAAAGAGCACTGTTAGCTCATTAAAACATTTAATTATTAATGTAATAAGCTTGGGTCGGAGAACGGATTCCAGCCGTTCACACTCCTGCATTTCTGCTACGCCCGATATTGAACCCAATGTTATACTTTACTTAAATATCAACCTCATATTGCCGAACTCAGGCGCCTCGACGTGGACGTTGTACCCCACTGACTTCGATGTTATGAAGTCTGGAACTGTCTGCTATATTTTGCGGCGCTACTTTGTGCATAAATTTTTATGCCCTCGGCCGTACCTCGGCCCCCGAGGCCCGGCACCACCAGTACCACGGACTCCCATCCGTCCGTTCGTTTATTAACTGTCCTTCGTCTTCATCACCAGGCCCTTATAATAGTCACAATCTATCTAGGTGAAAAGTTCTCATCAGTACAAATTAATCAAGTCCATTAAAATAGTCATAAACCCTAAGCCCGCCAACTCACACTGAAGCAGCATGTTGGGTCTAAGCTCCAGATATTTCTCACAAATCAGAGAATCTTCTAGAAAGACATTCCTTTCCAACAAAAATAAATATTAAAATCGGTTCATAAACGACGAAGTTGCGAGAACACACATAAAAACATTTCCCTCTTTCTGACACAGTCGGGTAAAAAGAAAAAGAAGTAGCTAAAAACACCCCTTAGACTTTTCCTATAAGAATATGTCATCACATCGGAGATCAGCCAAGCCGTTTGGAAGTTCTAGGCGAACATATAAATAGTGCAAACAGACAGACGCACAGACAGATAGATAACAACAAGAATTTATAGCATTCCACAGAAATGCAATAATTTTTTAATGTTTCATACGGCCGGTCAGTCAGCTCTTCGACTACAAATCGTAAAGTGGTTTGAAGAGTGGCTTCTGTGTCGACTCTGACGCATATATAATGAGCCACATTCTGAAAATACAAAGCCCTCCACGATACATGAATGACGTCTGATGAAATTATTGCGAGAGAAGAGATTTTAATGATCGTACAATATAACTTTATGGAACCTTAATCTTTCACTGTATGCATCTTATGGATGAAAGGTTAATTCACTGTAATTCACGGTAATTTTATGCCGTATTTCAATAAAGCTCTTACGAAACGAAATATCGAAAGAGCTCAAGGCAGAGGATATTGAATGGTTCTTAAAATGGCGGACCGTTTTTTTTTCTTTTACAATATATGCTGTGATATTTGTCAGTACATGGTATGATAAAATGTTATATTGTGCATAGATGCACAAAGCTAAAATTTTGTAAGCACAATGTAAATTAATAATAGAAACGATAACTTGTTAAAAAAATTACTGGCTTTTCAGTTTGATTCATTTGTATACATGTAATTCTAATCAACGAGGAAAAATAACGAAAACAGCGAACAGCAGCAGCTACCGGCAGGTAGGTGTGAACGAATTGAGAAAGGCCAAGCGTTCCACGGTCACTTTGTTGAGTTATATGGAAACTTGACATTATGAGTTGCATTTAAAATGTGTATTGCGTCATTAACTTACTTTGTAAGAGAAATATTATATATCCAATTAGCTTTCGCGTCTGTGTATGTACGTTTCGTCTAGACAAAGTTACGAATTTTTAGTTTCACCATGTTGTAGAAAATTTATCTCGAAACTTTTAATACAATGTAGTATAGCATTCTTCATAATAATAATTATTGTAGAAACATTTCAAAATTTTTAAAACATGACATTATAAGCACGTTAACAACGGGTTCAAAAAACTGGATAACATGAGGCAAAAATAATATCTTTTTATTTCATCATCATCATTATCAGCCTATTAACGGTCCACTACAGGGCCAGGCCTCCCCCCTTATAGGAGAGGGGAATATTTTATTGTACAATACAATAAATGCACAGGGGGATACAGGAGCTCCGGCGCGGAAGTACGATTTATTTGAACTTATACGAGTAATATTGATTTTTGTCAAATACGGATTTTTAATAAAAAATAAAACCGACTTCAAAACTCAATAAAAGTAAAAAATAAATGTGTTGTAACCTAATTTACAAAACCATATAGCAAAGCACTTTTTAGGTAACGTCCATAAAGTAGAAAACTTGGTGACATCGACTATGACTATGATAGCCTATGACACTCCCCGATAACGTAGCATTCTACTTGCGAAATATTTTTTAAAATCGGATTAGTAATTCAGAAGATTACCCCAAACAAACCCAGTTACAAACTTACAAACTTTATCTCTTTATAATACTAGTATAAATGGAAATACTTATTTTACTAAAATATTTTATAGCGATGTCTTGTTATGGTTTAAACTTTATTGACATACTGTCACATATGAGTATCAGTACAGTATTTTGAACACCTGTTTACCAAACTTGGATGTGAAGGTCACAGCTAACTGTGACAAATAGTAATAATACTATCTGTACTAATAGTAATAGACACCTACCTGGTTATGATTTGTAACCTAAATATAATATTTTTTTTCAATCCAAGATAATACTGTTAAAAGAAAGAATATATTTGTGCATATTCTACGAACTAAGAATTAAATTACTAAAGCCGCTTTTACTCAACAGATTACTAGACTAACAAACCTTCAATGAACTAAATTATGCAAGCGAAATAAAGCTCTCTTTTTAGTATATTTTCTACGCTCGCTATAATGTGCGTAAATGATACAGCATTTTTACTTTTCAGTATGTTAGTAATGTAGGTGCATTATAAGCTTTTAAATTATTAAAAATAAGTGCGTAAAGGAAAGTAAATAATAAAAAACATAAAGAAATGAAGAAATGTTTATTAGAGAACCACAAACAAAACTTTTTCACAAAAAATATGTAATTAAATTACTTTACCCCAAATATACACTTTTCTGTTAGAGAAAAGCTCTTATTAGGAGTCGGTATGACAATAATTCATTATTTTAGGGACGGAACAAAAGACCTTTTTGGTTTTAGTTCATCCTCCATACATTGAGCAATTAAAGTAATACCCGTATAATGGATACAGATAAAACAGAAAACAGAAAAATATGATAGTGCCTGTGGTCCCAATGAGTTCATTTAAAAGTCTCTACGCCAGAGACGCAGATAATTTTCCATGGAGTCATACGATGATGAAGACAGATACAAGCCATAGGTCATAATTAGAGTTAATGATGTTAGTAATTAATAAGCTCACATGAAATACTTGTATATCAATAATAAAATATATATATATATATACAAATACATATCACTACATAACATAATCCCCCGTCGCGTCTGTCGGTCTGTCTGTTCGCGATAAACTCTAAAACTTCTGAATGGATTTAAATTTCGTTGTTCCCAATAGATCGAGAAAGTCTTGAGTAAGGTTTTAGTGTATAAAAGAACGAAACGAACGAAATATAACGATAATTGCTAGAAGTGTCAGAGAATTTTAAGCCGCATTGGAGCTTTCAACGCTGCTTATCTTTTTGAGATATAACCAAGTAATGTACGGAAAAATTGTTCAACTTTATATTTTTGTAGTCCTACTACAAAAAATTTCGCGATGGCATTTATCTATTTTTTGAGGATAACTTGCTATATCTAATTATTTTCAAAAGGGGTTAATTACGTTAAGTACATTTTTCATTTTTGGTGTTTTTGATATGTTGCAACAGACTGCTTACCGCGTGCGAAGTTACGGGCGTCTGCTAGTAAGCTAAAAAAATTTAAAGCTTAGGAATTTAGGCATAGGTGTTTTTGTGCAAAAATTAGCAGTGAACGGAATGTAACTATTTAAATTTTTAATATTTTTCTACGGAACCAAAATCACGCAATTTTAATGTCTTTTTTACTGTTTATTCGATTTAATCTCCAGAATAGTCGATATAATTTAAATTTCTCAGACAGGCAATAGGATTACATAAAGAGTGTACTTGTTAATTTTTAATCGCTGAAGCATGCTATGGTGAGATTGTTAGTGGGGTTAAAACCGTGTAATATTATTACATTTATTTCTGGCTTGAATAGTCAGAAAATATCTTAAAATAACCAGATACCAAAGTTCTACACTCATACGTACATGAATATGTGAGAAAATATACAACAAATATAAATACATATTATATCAAATATAGTAAACATCGTACTTACTTGACATCATCCATCTTCGGGTAAGTGCATATCCTCAAAGTCTTTGTGTTGGAACCAACGGCGTATAGCTTCCCGTTGGGATGAAATTCAGCGCATCTGACGGCTTGCAAGTCTTCCAGCACTGTCACAGGTTTGAAGGTAGGTCTTGAGCCATTGACTTCGGCGACTGCTGGCGTTGGAGCGGCGACAGGCGCGGCAGGCGCGACAGTCGGCCCACCGTTCCTAACCATCGTCTGCAAGGGCTACTTGATATGAGTATCTACAGGCTATAAAGAAGCCAGGGGATACACTCTCGATAGCTCTTTCTATCTTTCTATTCTAGCTAAACTTTTCGACATGGCTCATTTACTAAAAACATCTCTAGCGATTGTTTTTTTTTTAATTTAACTTGTTTGGTGAAGCTCTACTAAAAAAGGTTACCTAAATGACACCCATATTATTATAGAGCTCTTGACGTCTTCTTGACAACAGTAGGTACATACATTTCATACATAAGTATAGTTACTGCATACCATGAGATTATTTTGGCAATTTTTATAAAACAAACTACCGAAACTATATAAGTAATATAAAATATTATATTCCCCAGAAATTTGTTATAAACCTTACATATTAACCAAGTCCCCCGCCTCGCCTGTCTGTTCGCAAAAACTCAATGACTACTAAACGGTTTGTCATGCGCGGTTGCCCTAAGGAAGGTTTTAGTTCATAATTTGTTGGAAATTTAGCCTCCTAGGAGCTTAAATCGATAACACTTCTTTATTTATTTGAGATATAACGCAACAATATATGGAATAATTGTTTCCTTTTATTAGGATTACAAAAAAGGCCGAGATGGCATATTATAACTTGCTATATATCCATTTATCTTAAAATAGGGTTAAGTACTAGTATATTTACCAAGCGAGCGGAGTCGCATACATCTGCTAGTTTTTGATATTGTCTATCAAATTAAATGGCTAAAAGAACTAGGTTCATGATTCTAAATGGTTTCATAGTTTTTCCTAAATAAATCTTGTAGAATAAATAGCGGAAAAAAATGTTTTTGATTTTCAGTGCATAGTCCAAAGTTGACGTAAAGGTTACCCGGACACACTTAATACTATTATAACAAAATATTGAAGTTAAGCCTGCCTAGCTTAGCCTCATAGAAAGTCCAACCCCGGCAATATAAGTACAATACTTTATTATATACGACCTTTATAATTTCGATACATTTTGTCACAGTGGGAAACATAACAGTTAAAATGTTTGATACACGATCAGTTTCCAAGTTGGAACATAGCGAGCCTATTACGGTCTTTACGTCATACACTGGCCGCGATCTCAACCAGGCCTTAAAAGGCACCGGCCAGTCCTCGTTCGTGTTGTCTAACCAAAGCTGAATCGTTTAGTAAATGATCCGCTTATTGTATTCTTGATATACAGGAACAACTCGACAACAAACAATTGTAAGAAATTCAATATCAATACCATTTTAGCACAATATACCTACCATTTTATGGCTTGTACGGCACCAATTTTTGGGTTAATAACTAATCCAATAATATCAATCGATAAATGCAAAAGTGAGTTTGTTGTTACTATAAACTGAAATTTTGGGTCGACTTTAAGACGACGTGGTTGAATTTATAGCCGAAGTGGCGATAATTAATAATTATGTAATAATAGATTAGGAAAAGTTTGCATGGTAATGTTTATATAGCCTGTAAGTATAACAAGTGTGTTAAATATTAAAACGATCGCAGTGAGGTTTAATTCTAATTGTTAGTCATTTTATGACTAACATCAACCGTCCTTATATCGAATCAGGCCCCAGGCAGAGGGTCTTTCACCCACCGAACCGAAAACGTCAGCGTGCTGCCGCTCAGTATTTGACTTACTACAAGTGGGGATATAGAGTATAAATACCTACTACGTCTGGGCCAATGCGGGTTGTCGGATTTAGGGTGACATTTGATTCGAAAAATTGAACGAAAACGATTTGATGATAATATTTACCGATAAGGCTCAACGCGTTCTTACGATGCATAGGGGGTTAAAACAATAAATTCCAAAATCCGGGACATTTTTTTAAACAAAACGGTCTATATTGCATAGCTCACCCCAGAACCTACATAATTAAAAGGTAAGTATTTCCTTCTAGCTTACTCACAGACTGTTAAAATACTTGATTGATTGGCGCCATTTTTATTATTAGATATATTATAAGATTATTATATTTAGATTATTTATTTTCCTGGTCAAACTATATATTGCAGACTAAGCGGAAGCATGTCGTTAGTAGCTCCTATTTGCATGTTATGTCACACTTGTGATACTTGGTAGACGCGTGTGAGCGAGAGCGGTACTTAACATGCATGTAACACAATACGTTCGTTCGTTAATATATTACACTATATGATGACTGCTACTTCGTCTACGTGATCTTAGATCTTACACGAGAGCTAATAAAAGTGACTAAAGTAATTAATCCTGGGTATACTCTATACTCTATACCAAATTTTAGCTAAATCGGTTACAAAGTGAAGTGATAGTTAAAAATAATTTACACAATGCAATCATACAACTTTTGACCTTCATAATATTGGGACTAGCACACACCAGAAGTTTTAGAAATGCTTATAATTTTTTATTTTAAACGTGTGATTTATTTTTGTATTGCTCGTTAAAATATGCTGTATACAAGGAATACACGGAGGAAGTCGTAGATAATTACTAACTATTGTTAGTTTTACACATATTCTAGTCAAGCACGCTCCAACCTAGTCGTTATTATAGTCTTCAATAGGGCATGATCGTAATATAAAAAGAAATCCTGTTGATAGCTAAAGAAGTACTCGACAAGCTCGTTAGTGAGACATTTAGTTCGTTACTTATACAAGTTACCAAGGAGAGTAAGATTGTTGCCTTAAACGAAACTGTAACTGTCCTTGTGTAAGTTAGCCTTTAGAAACATATTCCTGCTACATTGCGTCACGATGACATCGTATGATATGAGTCAGGTTGAACGAGATTACGAGCTATATGATGCGAGAGCCTATGATGACCATTTCGCTATTCTGTAAGACTGTTTTTATAACTCGACTGTGTGATTAACGAACTCGTTCCTGTCTCTCCGTCAAACGCGATACAATAGTTAATGAGAGATAGAGACAAAATCGAAACTTACAATGTCATCAAATAAAAACAATTACAGAATAGGCCTACATGTGTTCGTCGTTTTATAAAAACTGAAAGTTTGTCAGGCCATTGCTTCTTCAGACTCTCAATCATATAAGTTCCCCGCCACGTCTGTCTGTCTGTTCGCGATAAATACAAAGACTACTGAACGAGTGTTTATACAGTTTATCAATAGTGATTCCTGAGATAGGTTATTATATATAATGTATGGTATAAGCAATGGTTTTGTCTAAATTGGCTTAAATTCGACGGAAATTATTGGGAGTACAGCGAGCTTGGAAGCTGTAATTGAAAACGCTACCTTAACCCTTTGAATATAACAAAACAATGTGTGACAGGATTGGTCTTCTATACTAGAACTACAAAAAAGTCCGCGATAGCATATATCTATCTTTTAAGGATAGCTTGCTGAATTAAAAAAAGGGTCATGTGCAGAAATAATATTAAAATAAAAACTTAATGACTATTTTGGATATTTGCTCAGCCGAACGAATTATATGGCACAGAAATAAATAATAGTCTGGTATAATTATATCCCGATTATCCTACAGGGACGAGATCTGCACGGGTGGTACCGCGGATCACAGCTAGTCATAAATAAGTTTACAGGCGGATAAATAGTGTAATAACTTGGCCCCGAAGCAAAAAACGTACTCGTATACATAGATAGAAACGTGCAACGTCATAGAGCATTATGTAGTAGTTTGAATTTTGTATAGAAAGCAAGCTTATGGCACAGATTTCGAATATTTTGTTACGCAAAACACGCTTTCTTCTTGCGATTGATTAAGAAAAATCTTGTATTTGGAGAGTAGAGGCATAATGACATAAGCATATTAGCGAAGATGATTATTATAATGACCGCTTAAATGTATAACTAAATAATTAGGTGTATTAAATAATTGTATTATTTGTTATGTAACAGTTGCAGTCCAACGAACTTTTTGACATTTCGGTTTCGTAAGTATTTTCGAAATAAAGGGAAACTTAGTATGGCACGTGCTCTATAATCTTAACCGTATTGATTCTTATTTCATATACCAGCAACATATGGAACCTTTACTATTACAAAATAACAATACATAATTATGTTGTTTCCGAAATAGAAATAGCCCTACAATTGGTCTCATCTCATACATTTTAAATAATACATTTAAGTAATAATTGTTTTAAACTCAATATTATAAAGTCATGTATATTTATATCCAATAGAAATATGCATGAAATGTATGTTAAACGTTTCAATACCCTTTGTACAAGAGCTCAAATAATTCATTTAAAGTGTCAGTATTAAATAGCACTATTTCTAGAATGAACGATACATTTTATAAACGTTAGTAGACAATATACCACATCCCCACATTTGTCGTCTACTAAAGACTAACATTATTCTCGTACTTCGTATAATGAATTACGATTAATTGCGCTTAAATTGCATTGTTACTATAATTGTTCTATTTCTGGAACATTGGCTTTGGATGTTGTAGTAATGACAGTGCGAACGCGTTTGTGTGTGTGAATTGAAGGAACGTGAGCAAAAAACAGAGGCAGGTGTGGGTATTTATGACACTGAAAACTGTTTACCAACAAAAGGTTGCTTAGCAACCAATATCAGACAGATAATTTTAAAAAAACCTTTCTGATTGGCTGACGCTCCACTAGTTTCATACAGAAACGCGCAAATCTGTACGCCTGGAAGTTACAACCAAAGCCAAACCTTCTTCCGAAAATAGAACATCTACGTGCACTTATGAGGTATATAACATAATTTAACATCAATTGCAATTCGCATTGGAAACAACATCAAAGCCGAAAAAGTAAAAAAAGCGTCATTTAGTTATTATGAAGTCGGTGCCATCCAAGTTTAAGTAAAGTATTAATTTTAACGCAAAGCACTTTGTGGGTTTTAGGTAAGGTCCTTATAGTAGAAAGCTTGGTTGGCACCGACTTCATAGATATGGTTAAGTAAATTAAAGTAACCAAATGACGCAAATGTATACGCGTGGAATTGAGAAACTTCTCTGTATTTTCGTCGGTTAAAAAGAAACTTGCAATTTATGCTTCAAATAAATTTCAATTATAAAGAACTGGAATAAAGGTGGTTATATTGAACGTTGCGTCATAATTACACGGACCGCCGGTAGCAGTGTTAAGTGGATCGGACACAATCGAATTCGCATTCGCATCGCAATAGTTAGGTAACAGTGAGAAAAAAGCCGAATCACCTGGAAACCCAAATCGTAGCGCGTAAAAGTAGCTCTCAATTAACATATTTTCACTGCAATATGAATTATTTTCAAACAGACCAACCGTGATGTGTATATTTGGTTTAAGGAACGGGCTGTCATAACTCCTTTATTGTTATTTCCAAATATTAGCGAATTTTCATATTAAGCAAAGTTGAAATCGTTATTATAAAACTAATTTGATAACTATACAACTTGAACATAAATCAGTTGCACAACATTATAATTTTTCGAGACGTAGAAAATTTAAAATGGCGGTAGATGTAAATAAACTGGTTTGGTTTCTTAATTATATTAAAATTGCTGCTTTGTTTCCTGAAAATCATTAAAACCGTATCACACAAGAGTTACATATTGCAGTGAAAATATGAACAGCATGGGTGCACCTCATCTATTTGAATTTAAGAGTGCTAGCTGTTTTGTTGATATAAATATAACACGTATTGAATGTCCGTTACACTGAACGCAGGATGGCATGTCGCGGCCCAGCGGAGCTGAACGGTGCTTGACAGCCCATCGCTTCCTCCTCGACCGCGACACACGGCGAACTTTACACACAGTCGCCAGAGCTTCGTCAACAGTATACATTCATCACCTTGGTCAGCATCCATTAGATAACAATGTAAATACGCGAAGCTTAGAAAGAAAGTACGCATAAATACATTGTTAATTAGCACAGATACATAATGATATGTACGAATTAACACAAAAGCATAACAACTATCGTTAGGCCATAGAACGAAACGTAATTGTATAAATAAATCACCTCACAATGAGATCGCTGTCTGTGTAGAAAGTTGTTCAATTACCTGAAAGGCACTGATGCGTTTGGGTGGCGGCACTTGTGGAGATCTGTCGACTAGATTCTCCATAGAGTGTCGTGTTAGGAAGCCTTGTTTTTCGAACGTTGTGTTCGTTTTGTACGACGTGCGATTAAACTTGGTGGCGGGCGCAACGATCCGGTTGCCGTTCTCGTCGTCGTCTTCCCATTCAGTGACCACTTCCGTGCGCACGTCTTCCAGGGAGCGAGAGCGACTGCAAGGGCAAGCGGGTGACGCATTGGGATGGCGAATCTGTCGAGGCCGTTCTCTGTTGACGTACAGGTCCGCATGGTTGCTGGGAGTGGGCGCTCCAGCCGATCTATAGCTGGGCGATAGGAAGTAATAGTCCCTCGACTTGTTGCTGTACGCGCTCATTGCCGAGAAATCTGAGTAAGTCGAGCCCTTAGACGAAGATGTTTTGAAGTTCCGCCGATCCATGGGGTCGGGTGGACGAAAGTAAAAGTTGGGTTGCGCTTGGCGGGAAAGTGGCGGCCACGGCCTGAACGGCGCGTCAATGTAATGTGCCGGTTTCGACTTCATGGTGCGCGCAGAGCATCCGCGCAGTCGGTTCCGTGCGGATGTTGTCGAGGGTACCGCGGTACTGGAGTCGCGGATGGCGGACGGCCTGCGCGTACCCACCACAACGCCGCGCTTGGTGCAATTCGCCGCGCGTTAGACCGAGATAGGCAGATAGAGAAAGGCGCACCAGCGTTCTGCTCGATCCGTTGCGAATACGAGTGAAAGGGGTGGCCCGTGCGGTCATCACGCTTAGACGGCGCGAACATTGCGCGCGTTGATATCTCTTGTTAATGTTTATCGTAAACTTGAATATTTATTAACGATAAACATTGTCAACTGCATGCTCATTTTGCAATTAAATTACATTTCACGCTGTCTATAACTTTCTACAAGTTACATTAGAACATGCGCGGCGTAATTTTATTGATTTTTCTAATGAGTTATAAACATTTTTGATGTATCTTTTGAGAATTATTACAATATAGTTTAACATTTTTCAAATTAAAAGCAGTGCCATTTCTTATCGCTATCTCGCAAAGCCTTAAACCTTTAAAAGTGCTTCTCTAGTCATTAGCCTCTACTCTCGATTTCAACAAAAGCATTGACCGAAACTCTATAACCAAACGATTTTGTTCTAGCGATGAAGTAACGACGTCCGTACATAAATTTAACGGTGAACCAATTACAATTTGCATACAAAATAAGCCGTTTGCAATCTCCAATCTATTAGTCGATTGCAAAAGATCAAAGTGCATTTTGCAAATTTCGATCAATTACCGTAAAACTATTTAAGTAGCACGAACTATCGTAACATAGAACATAACCAGTTGCGTGTTGGCAATGCACATAATATCGCACGAGCATTCAAATCATAGGTTTTCGAAACCGCCCGTAACCACTCGTAATTCGTCACGTCAACGTGAAAACTTTCGCTCCCTACTTACGCACTTCCATGTTATATTCAACAAGCAACAGTTTTGCACGCAGTATACAAGTTACGGCCCTATTTATCTTCATCACGACTTCAGGTTAGTTTGTAATTGACTAAAAAATCAAGCCTGGCATAAACCTCGATATAGTTTATATCAGGTACAGCATACTTCATCTTTAAGTCTATAGTATCTTTAAGTATATAGAGTAAGAAGATAAGAGACGTGCAGGTATATTCGGTTCGTGCTTAAGGTATACAGACGCAATGTCAAGTGTTACAGTCATCGTCATTATCAGCTTATTTTAACGGTCTACTACAGAGTTACGTCTCCTTCCTTTGAGGTACGGAGCTTAAACACAACTCTGCTCAAATGTGAGTAGGCATTTAGAGTTGTAGTGTTTGAATCTTCTAAGCGACGGTTATGTTGGTGACCAACCAGCCTCCCTATTCGATAGTCAAATATCATCTGATAAATATATATTTACAGAATACGGGGCTGGACTGCATGTTTCAAACTCCGTGTTTTATAATACAATAAGCATGTGTAGCGGTACTCTTCAGTTTTACATTTGCTTTAATATCTATCATATATTTTATCTATATTTCTGTCAAATAATTTACGCTTTCCTGCTTGTTGAAAACCACTGCTTCTGTTCTCAATAGTACGATGGCGCGCTTGATCGAAATTAAAGATAACTAGATCTTAGATATAATCTATATTAAACCAGTCTCATAAAGCGGCTTCCTGAACTGTCTTCCGCGACGATAATAGTCTCTGCAAATGGACAAATTTGACACATACAAAATGTTTGTTAAGGCCTGTTACATTGAACTAAACAAATTCATCTGATTAGCAACGAGCAAAGTTTTCGAATTATTGAAAACTGATTAAATGTTATTTACCAAATTTAAAATCAATAATCTCTTTCCTGAACTAAGCGAACTAAGAACCTGGGCATCTTTTAGGCAAGCATACGTCTTAAGGTATATCTACACTTACCAACTGGTATTTATAAAATATGGAATAGTTTGTGACAAGTGGTCACGACAATAGTCCAACAAGCGAGAATCGAACCCTTAACCACAAAGATTGAGTTTATAGAGCTATTGGAAGCTAAAACCTAACATCATTTATGACTCCAATAAGTTCCATCTCCATTTGAAATATAAACAAAAAATGATATATCGATCAATAAATCACGCTGCTCCTTTTGGTTTGTAATTTGTCAAAGCAATGTTTAAATTAATGACATCATCTACAGGATGCTCTATTTTTTAAAATTGCATGGATTAATGTGGAATATGAGGACAGATGATCTGATGAACGATAAATCTGCATCCTAATATTTTGGGAAAAATCCATAGATGTATGTATGGACAATATATAAATATAAATTATTTATATATAGTTTTATTAGGGTTCCGTACCTATAAAGGAAAAAAACGAAACCCTTATAAGATCACTTCGTTGTCCGTCCGTCTGTCTGTCAAGACCGTTTTTCTCAGGAACGCGTGGAGGTATCAAGCTTAAATTTATATCAAATACTCAAGTCTGCTGTCCTTAAGAGTCGTAAAAATACCAAGCTTCTAGGTCAAGGCAAAAATTTCTCCGATTTTCGACACCGTCAAGTAAATGAAAACCTAACTGGTAGTTCCCGTAAACTTAGAATCTTGAATTTTGATACGAAGTAACGTTATATAGTATAGATACTGGAAAAAATACGAATATTGTAAATTTTTTGTTGCATCATATAATAATAAAGTTTTTAATAATTTTAAGCTTACCTCCTTTTCTCATGAATATGTAAAGATATTAAATTGAAATTCATATGAAATACTTGGGCCTATAAAACCTTTAATCTGTAATTAATCAAATTTCTATGTCAACGCAATCAAAAGATACAGCATAAGCCGCATATTTAACTCTCTAATACTCGCAGCTAGTCCTAGAATCTTGAAATTTCGCAAGAAGTTATGTGTTATAGTAAAAGCGATTTAGCGTTCCGGTACGATGTCGTGTAGAAACCGAAGGGGGTGTGGATTTTATCCTATTCCTAACAGGTTAGCCCGCTTCCATTATAGATTGCATCTTCACTTAACATCAGGTGTGATAGCAGCAATGGGCCAACTAGATAAAAAAAACATATGAAGGAATATTTCCGAAAACCTTAAAATTTAAGGAACCTTGGGTGCGCGAGTCCTATTCGAACTTGGCCGGTTTTTTCACTTATGTTATATGCCTAGATTAAATACACAGGGCATTTTTAAATTATCTACAAAATTAAATGCACAATTGTTTTACAAAAACAAAGTCCATGATAGAATACTTAAACAAAACCACTTGAAATATATCAACACGTACGTACGAAATACCTAGGTGTGGGGATCTAAGGTAATTTTAGTAATATTGTAACGTGCTGTATATAAATAACAAAAAGTTATGGTTGCGCCTACGCATCACTTAAGATAATACCTGGTGGAAAACTTAAACATTTAATTAGCCGCCAGCATAAATGCGATGTTAGATCCCAAGGCCCTGCCATATATAGATCATAACATAAACAAGTTTATTACACAAGTAACTCATCGTAAACATAAAGTGAATTTTCATTAGGTAAGCTAGTAGACTGGCTCTAACAAGCCGACTGTCCAGTCGGCTCTCCCTCAAACATACATCAAATAAAAAAAAATAAAAATCTATATCGCAGCCCTTCATTACCTCACTTCGAAAAACGAAGACAGTCTTAAAGAATTTACATATACCTTAAAGAAAATTAAAATGGGACATCGCCGGACTAAGCAAAATAAGGCGTATGGGAGAAAAAATCGTAGCGTACCCAGAATTTAAATAATACCACATAGACGCAACATCACAGGGAGAGTTGTATTGTCAAAAAATCAACTTGTGCAGGTGTAACTTGAAAAAGAGTGGCTAAGGAAAGTCATGATTGGAAAAAAGTTGGAGGAGTCCTTTGCCGACTGGCAAACGGATTTACAAAAACTTCTAGACTAACTAATTACTTTCTCATTAATATTTGTAGTATATTATTGTTTGTAAATATAAAAGGCTATTATTACTATGATCCAATCCATACTACTCTAAGTCACAAAATAATTTCTTTTTAACCGACGAAAAAAAAACAGGAGGTTCTCAATTCGACACGTATATATATATATTTTTTTTGTAACCAAGTTTTGTATGACCACGCATAACTTTTTACAGAGTTGTCCGATTTTGATAATTCTTTTTTTATTAGAAAGGGCATACTTCCAAGGTGGTCCCATTGTCATCATGTTAGGATCTGATGAGGATATCCTGAGGAAATTGAAGGAACTCTTCAAATTTTGGAGGCATGCTTACAGCGATTTCGGTTTTTGTCTCGGTATCGGTAGCTTTATATATATATAGTATACGTAAAAAAATAACTGTGTCATTTAGTTGCTTTAAATTACTTAAGCACATGTAGGAGTCGGTGCCAGCAAAAACAAAAAATTTTTTTTTATAAAATAATTTCCTAAATTCAGCGCATAGTAGGTACCTACTTATGTTCAAGTCATTACACCATTTACCGCCAACCTTTCAATTTACCATAATTCTAGCAACCGTTTTATTAATTTACCCTTTAGATTATAATCCAGTAAAGATAACGCGCATTAGATGAGACTCACCGACGGAAGATTACCTTTAGCTCGTCCTACGCGAGAAAAATGATTTCATAACAATTGAAATATACTTATATGTTTACCGCCTCCGTGACTGCAATAATTATAATAAACAAGAGGATGCCTGCGGTTTCACTCGCGTAATTTTCGTTCCCGTAGGAATTTCAGGCTAAAATGTGGCCTATGTATCATTCTGATATGTGAACTATATTAGTGTGAAGTATCATCAAAATCCATTCAGTAGTTTTTGCGTAAGAGAGTTATACATTACAAACATAAATTTGACGACCTCCGTGGCGCAGTGGTATGCGCGGTGGATTTATAAGGCGGAGGTCCTGGGTTCGATTCCCGGCGGGGCAGATTGAGATTTTTCTTAATTTGTCTTGGTCTGGCTGGTGGGAGGCTTTCGCCGTGGCTAGTTACCACCCTACCGACAAAGACGTATCGCCAAGCGATTTAGCGTTCCGGTGCGATGTCGTGTAGAAACCGAAAGGGGTGTGGATTTCATCCTACTCCTAACAAGTTAGCCCGCTTCCATCTTAGACTGCATCATCACCTAACATCAGGTAAGATAGCAGTCAAGGGCCAACTTGTAGTCGATAAAAAATTTAAAAAAAAAAATCCATTCATACTTTCAAAATTTTGCCTTTATAATATTAGTAAGGACTAAAATGAATTATGTCCTACGTCCAACTTTAAGTTTTCATTACTTTTTTTTTAGGAATTCCCTACAGACATTTATTTATTTTATTAAAGTCCCTTCATGTCGGAAATATGTCACCTACTTCTCAAATTTTATCAATCGATTTTGAAAAGTAAAGATATACTTCCTGGGATTTACGATATGACGGAATAACTGAAAGCTGACGAGTTTTTACTTTAGATTCCCAATGTATTTACAGTTCTATATAGTTATACAGCAATATATTAGTAGAGATAGCGGTTCAGCAGAAAACAGCGAACATAATGTCCAAAGAAGCCACTAACATTTCCGCAACGCCTATTTACTTGACGCGAGTAAGCGAATGTGCCATTTATAGTACAAGAGTTAACCGGAAACGAAACTAAGAAAATTAACTCGTTCATTTCGGACCACGATTCAAATGTGAATAAATACCTGCTTATAGAAACAAAACATTTATTTAAAAAAAATTATTAATCACTAAAAAGTAAGAAATAAAATTTTTTAAATAAAAATAGAACCGACTCAAAACGCACTAAAAAGTAAAAAATAACTGTGTCATTTAGTTGCTTTATTTACTTAAGCATATCTAGGAGTCGGTGCCAACCAAGGTTTCTACTTTAAGGACGTTACCTAGTTACTATTAACCCACAAACTGCTTTACTAAGTAAAATAAATGTTCCTTAAACTTGGCTGGCACCGACTTCATATAGATATGCTTAACCTTTAACTATGGACGCGCGGTCTCACAGACCGCTCTCGTTTCCGAAAATTGTATTTACCCTACTTCCCTCCACTCCCCGCTCTTGTGACGTTTAGTAGCTTCGACTTTAGTGGCAAAACGACTGCGAAGAGGAGAGGTTGCGTCACTGGCTGCAATTTGGGTGAGAAATTTTGTTTTAAATTTCGCCTGCGGTCTGTCAGACCGCGTGTCCATGATTTCAATAGAAAAATTTATTGACTGCGATTATATTTTTTATAGGTTATAAACAGTAAAATGTCAAAAAAACATAAAACCGTGTACTTCTGAAAGCTGACGTATGTTGGAGCCGTAAAAAAAAAGAGGGAACTTCCAAAAGAACTCCAGCCTCAAAAGCGCCGAGAGATTGGTTCCACGTTATTTGGATTTACCAGACAAGACTCTGTGTTCGTACGTCTCAAAGTTGAATAAAGCAGTTGTCTTGGTTTTCTCAATGCATCACAGCAACACGATAGATGACAGAACCAAAGGAGTAGGCAAGACTGACAAGAAATGTTCTATATATAGTAGTAGCCGTAGAACAAGAAGGCCTATGGTCATTTTCTATAGGATACTAAGACTTGTGTGGAGTGAATGCTCATATTCTACATAATCAGCATCAGCGCAAAACAATAGAAATAGGGGATTTTTCTTAAGAAATTAGGAAGATCCTTGGTCGTACCACATATGCAAAGACGTATAATCACCTCAAATTTACCAAAGGAATTGCATATAACATTGAAGCGCGTTTTAGGAGTAGACCTGCCTATTGCGAAGCCCCCTACTTTAGAAATCGAGTGTTCTAAACGAAAGAACTGCGAAAATCTGTCCACCTAAACTAAAGAGGAAGACTTACTACACATGTGTTGGCTGTAAACAAGCTTTATGCCTCCAGTGTTCTAAGCCTTTGTGCAACGACTGTCAATCATTTTACTGATATTGGACCTTTGTCAGAATTTTTGTGTTACAAGTATAGAAGTTGATTTTTTGGTTTTTATGTTTGGTATAGTTTATACTTACAAATTAATCTGTTTTTTTTTCAAGAAGTTGTTTTTTTTAAGTAGTAGTCTTTAATTTGATCTGAGGCAATTTAAGACTGAAAAGTGCCCTAAATGTGATAATACATAATTATTAAAAAAATAAATGAATATAAGCTAAATACGTGTTATAATATTTTAATTTGATAATCTTTAGGTACGTTAAAAATAAAAAAATCAAATAAAATGGCAGTTTTTTTTAAAATATTACTTCAAGTTATAGCGGTCCGTGAGACCTCGCGTCCATGGTAGTGTTACAATATATTGATGTCCATAGTTAAAGGTTAAGTAAATTAAAGCAACTAAATGACACAGTTATTTTTTACTTTTTAGTGCGTTTTGTGTCGGTTCTATTTTTATTTATCATAGCCCTACTTTGGAATGGAACGACATGGAGTTTACGATAATAGTCTCATTAAGTTCATACATATTTGCTGTATTGTACTAGTAGTCTAAAAATATGAGAATTCCAGTAAAAAATTCGTCCATTCGTCCGCACTTGCACATACTCGTATAGTAACCGTAGCCTTTGGCTGAACCACACTCGCAACAACAAATTCACAACGACCAGGAACATAAGCTATTGCGACCGTCTCTCGGACTATCAGAAACACATCAACATCATTGTATATGTAACGCTATTTAGCATCGGAATGTTCTTTCATATTTGTGCTAGCTTTCCTTCACTTATATAACAGGATTGTTAAAACTCCAGTGTAATTTATAAACTGAACGAAGGTATTATAATAGGTACGCATAGTATTACGTTAAAGGATTAACCCAGTAGAGCTCAAAATCTGACTATTAATCCTTTCATTAAATAAAAGTTTCTCGATAAGATCTGATAACATTTTCTATTCTTTATATATTCTGTGGTAATATATTAAACCCCATATCAATAACACCAATCTATGATTAAAGAATCAGTATATTAATCACTTTAACCGACTTCTAAAAAAAGGAGGTTATCAATTCGACCCGTATGTATGTAATATTTCGAGAACTGCCCAGTTTTCGCATATGTATGGCACCAACTTCGTAGATATGCTTAAGTAAATTAAATCAACTAAATCACGCAGTAATTTTTTACTTTTTAGTGCGTTTTAAAGTTGGTTTCATTTTTTAATAATTTTTTTTATTTTCAAATGTGTAAGACTTGAATACTGGGAATCAATGGTGGTTGATAATAATGATTAATTATTATCTATTTACACAATAAGCATAATATGTATTTTTATATAGCACTAGAGGATACCCGTGGTTTCACCCGTGTAGTTCTCGTTCCTGTGGGAATTTCGGGATAAAACGTGGCCCATATATTATTCTGATATGTAAGCTATATTGTTGCGAAGTTTCACCAAAATCCATTCAGTAGTTTTTGCTTGAAAAAGCAACAAACTTCCGCATTTATAATATTATAAATGCGTCCTACTAATATTAGTAGGATCTGGATCATAATACATATATAAAATAACATAATGACAACGCAATTTCAAAATTATTATAGTAGAGAGTAAATAAGTTATAGTCTCTATAAAACACAGTCATACTCGTAAATAGTGAATATGCATAACATTATTACTAATGTGTGATAACTGTTCTAACATAATCTATATTAATTTAGACATGGAACTTTCGTTTTTATGAGGCAATTTTAATTTAAACTAGGCGTCTCATAGTTTAATTTCATTGAATATTTATAACACTACAAATCCTTACTAATATAATAAAGGCGACCGTTTTTATGTATGGATGGATACTTGTTACGTTTTCACGCAAAATCTACTGAATGCATTTTGATAAAAACTTGGCAGTAATACAGGTTACAATATTTCATGGGAAAGTGAACAACGCGGGTGAAACCGCGGGAGTCTTCCGTACGGATTAACATTTTGGTTAAAAACAGATTCTATTACTAAGACTCCACTGTCTGTCTGTCTGTCACCAGGCTGAAGCGCGATAGCTAGACAGTTTTCACAAACGTTGGTGCCGCTATAACTCTCCTATACAACAAACATGATTTTTTGCTCGACATTAATAAAGACATGTAAATAATGTTACCGAACCCTTCGTATGTCAGTCCGGCTCGCATTTGGCCGGTTTTTCCATAATTTATAACTGTAACATATTAACCACAAGGCCAAATGTTTTTCAAATTTAAATACATTGAATGTCAATTTTCGATGTACAAATATTTGGGTCGAGTATACTACAACAGTGTTATTACACTACTTGTATAAATATTTGTGCCATTCCTCACATTACGGGGGTTTTCGGGCTATGATTCATAAATGAAGTCATATGTTGTTCTAGTTTGTTATGGACCAGACACATGGATGACTGCGCTGAGAGGCTTAGTGTACACTTGTTTTTTTAATTAATTTGTCAAGAGGTTTTGCTATACGATTCCATCAATCATTATTACGAATTGTGATTCTCAGTGGATGGAAATACCTGACAGTTTCCATTGTGATATCTCGGTTACAATATAATGATGATGTTTGATATGACTTCAAAAGCATTGAATACCTAAACAGTTTTTGTAAGCAGTATTGTAAACACATCCAGACTTGGATCAGGTCGTGGAATTATTCGAATGTTTCTTTATTCTAAGAAATTATCTGTAAATTCTAAGACCGGTGAGCACTGTAAGTGTAAGCCATCGGTCCCGGTCACTATCGTGAATAACTGATAGTGAATAAAATACACATCGCCCTAATCCCGCAATGGAGCTTGCGTAGTCTCTACGCTCGACATCCCCTCTCCTATAAGAAGGACGACCTGGTTCTGTAGTAGGCTGTTAAAAGGCTGATAATGATGATGATGATTAAAAACATATTATCCTAAGGCTAGTATGGATTACATTTAATTTCATTAGAATACTAGCGGCAGAACTTTCCCTTATGAGCTAGGAGAACGTTACTATATATAACTAACTCTAAATACTGACCCAATAGTTTCCGAACTGAAAAAATAAATGACAAGAACCTTAAATTGAAATTATAGTGAAGTAGAAATTGGCTAACTTCATTATTTCAAAACAATTGCATTTTATTTACTCAAGAGCTAGTTAGGTCAACGAAATTTGACGGGGCCTATTACGAAAGCCAATTTATAAAACCCATTGCTAATCTTTTTAATTAATTTGTCGCAAACTTACTATCCACGGTATTTAAGATCAGTGGGTAGGGATTAACCAGTGGCGTGCGCACTGCCTACCCTGAAGACACATTACGAACCAGTAGTAGAAACAAAATTTCCATTTCGTGTATTTGATATCTTTGTAATAAAAAAATATTTTTCGATAATATGACAAGCTAGTTGATTTGTACATTGTTAGGACATATATTTAAAACTGCTTACTAATAAAACGTGAGCCTGTGATAGTCATCCTTTCCTAATTTTAGCTGCTGGATAAAAGCTGATTGTTTGCCGTGCTTGTTTCTTTTTAAGAATACAAGCAAAAGGAGTTCAGACATCCGAAGTAAGGCAAACATTATCGAAGTGAAATACTTAAACCGTAGTACTGTACAAATTTTGTTTACAAAAATTACATAATATTTATTTTATTTTTTATTTACACAGCAACGAAAAAACAGAACTGACAAGTAACAAGGCGGCCTTATCGTTTAACAGCGATTTCTTCCCGGCAACCTCAGGTTTAGAAAAACATTAGGAAACAAGGTGGTCATTAATACGTATAAAATACATACATTCAAACACATAAACAATTACACAAAATACCTATAAATAAAATAATTATAATAAATATTTTGACATAGACTAAATATTTAATGCAGCATACAAGTAATTTATTATTTCAAATAGTATGTCTTGAGAGCTCTATTATTATAGAAAAGGAAAAATGTCTAAATCCAGATGATAAGTTTTGTTTATTCTAACTTATCACACAGTGACAAAAGTCAAGATAGTTTAACATTTCATTAAAATTTTGTCGATAAATCGTTTTAAAAATTATATAACGGAAACTTTCGCTGGAAAAAGTGAATTATTAATTATAATCGGAGGAGATGTTGAAACACGCACTTATGATAATTTATGATTAAATAAATTTGAATAAACTAATGTAGAAGCTTGGATTTGAATCATGGAGCCAAGGCTTAGAGTCTTGTTTATTCCATCGCCAAAATTACTTCATATAAATTGATAGATTAGGCGTCAATATTTAATTAAATTAGTTTAGTGATGTTCTAACACAATGTCATTAAACAGCTATAGCTATAAATACGTAACTGCCTCGTTGGTCTAGATGCCTATGTGGCTTCAAACATGAGGTCCTACGTCGGGTTACGAAATAGTTTAGAGTTATTAATTTTTCTATTCAATTTTTAGTACAAGCCGGGAGTTGGGATGTTGCTGTTGAATCATCCTTGGAGAGCTTATTAAATTGTCGCACTCGATCACTACCATAAACATCTGATAGTGATCGTTTATATACGAAACATTATCACTCTAAGCCCGCCAACCCGCATTAGAACAGCATGGTGGGGGCTACGCTCTATATCCCCTCTCCTATAAGAAGGGAGGCCTGACGCTCTAGTGGACCGTTAATATGCTGATGATGATAAATATTGATTTTCATTTAAGCTATTAAAATGCATGCAAAATAAAAATACACATATAGAGCAATCCGATGTTGTCTCTTCATGATTTGCCATACTCATACAAGTAAATATGGTAAAAAACGAACATAATTTATTAGTTCTAGATAACTTATTGCCAATCAATAACACAAATTATAAGACACTATAAAGTTAAAAGTATTTACTGATATATAAATAAATAATCACATTATACGCTTGAAATAAACAATTAATATAAATGCAACGAATAATAATAATGAGTTATGAGCAAGATAAACATTTGTTTTCTTACAGCAGACTGATTAAATATGCTTATCATTGCGCTGTTCTTTGAAATTACCGCTTATTACTTATTTATTATTATATCATTATACTGTAAACTGAGGCATCATTGTCCTACTACTATTGTAGAGGCCAAAGTTTACAAGTATGGATGGACGTTTGTTACTCTTTCACGCAAAAACTACTGAATGGATTTTGAACAAACTTCAGAACAATATAGCTTACATATATCAGAATAAATGTTCCCTTACAAAAAGTGCGAACCTATAAGAAATATTTAAAGTATTAGTAAAACAGTAAACCAGAAGAACACTAACAACTTAATCTTAACTTAAATCTCGATCCCTTTCACTATCTTTTGACACTTCCATATTTACTTTCCTTTTTACACGTACCATACTTGTGACGTCTCTGTCACAGTAGTTTGAATGTAGCTTTATAACTAGGTAACCCTGATAGAAAAAGAAATGCCAAGCATTATAGATTACGATTCATGACGATGCCGAGTAAATGTTATTGTATTTAGATACTAGAGGACGCCCGCGGTTTCACCCATATAGTTCTCGTTCTCGTGGGAATTTCGTGTCGAAATGTGGCCTATGTGCTATTCTGAAATGTAAGCTATATAATTGTCAAGTTTCATCAAAATCCATTCAGTAGATTTGGGTGAAAGTGTAACAAACATCCATCTATCCATACGTACAAACTAAATACCTAAATACTTAAAAAGCTTATCAATAATAATTAAGTAGAAGGCCTTTTTTCAATATTTATTTTAAAATTATCCATTCAGCTAGACGAAACAACAACGCTTAACAAACACGCAATAAAATAACGCCGCCGCAACCAGACCACGACGACCATCTACTAATTTGTAAACTTTCTAACCAATTAAAAATATTAAAAGTATACAAGAATGTTGACGCTTTTTTGAGTTTATAAATGTGAAACAAAGTCAGAACATGATGTTGATTGTACACTACTGCATGATACGCAAGGAATCCGAAAATTTAAAAAAAATGCTTGTCACGAGATCTGAAATCTGATATTTGACCCACGGACAACGTATAACAGTAGCATAAGCTTATGACTAACATCGAAACGAATGGTCACCTGTGAAGTGAACTTTTCAAGAAAACTAATTAATCTTTATCATTATTTAGTTACTTAGTTATTAGTCATTAATCGTGTGCAAAATTAAACCTACAACCGTACAGTGTTTTTTCATTATTATATTATCTATACTAATATTATAAAGCTGAAAAGTTTGTTTGTTTGAACGCGCTAATCTCAGGAACTACTAATTCGAATTGAAAAATTATTTTTGTGTTGAATAGACCATTTATCGAGGAAGGCTTTAGGCTATGTAACATCACGCTGTAACTATTAAGAGCGAAGAAATAATGGAAAATGTGAAAAAAACGGGGGAAATTATTCATCCTTCCGTTGCGTGCGCTGGGAAAACGGTTCAAGATACCAAAAATATATGTATGAAAGAATTATTCCTCTTGATATGATCTAAAAAAATGTCCACGACAGTATATGTCTATCTTTTAAGATTAACTCACTAGAATCGTTTTTATGGTAATCAAATTTGGTCGAAATTAATGCATTTGTTAAGAGTAGTATCAACGTAATAATATGTACTATAATATCGTACAATGTTTAACAAAAATGTAGATCTTTAGTACACGGGACGGGACGAAGGATATTGGTAAACTATAAAAAAAACTACATTGAGAGGGGGAGCGGGGAATGAGCACACTTTATATGAAAGGCTGTCATTAAAATTAGAAGGGTACCTAAGAGGTTTTCACACGGACGAAGTCGCGGTCAACTGCTAGTTTATTATAATTACGGTTTCACTCGCGTAGTTCCCGTAGCCATGGGTATATCGGAAAAGTAGCACATTTTGTTATTTTAAATTTATTAGTACACTTCCATACGACCTATAGTGCATACATTTTAAATTTCAAGTATCTTATTTCAATAACAGGAGCTTCATACAAACATCCAACCCCCTCAAAACCCCCTTAGGGGTGGAGTTTCGAAAAATCTTTTCTTAGCAGAAGTCTAAAATTTCATGTTCATAGCTATGTTACAGTTTCTGAGATGAAAAAATGAAAATGAAAATGAAAAAAATCTTTATTCATTAACTAATTAAGTCTTAAAAACAAATAGCAAGGGCCCCTGTACTAGGTGGAAGACCCGTATTACTGGGTGCCCCGCTCATTCACCACACAGAAACAACAGTTAGTTAACAAATATAACAAAATTACAATTTGTGTATTGTGTGTGCGTGTGTGCCTGCTTGCGTGCGTGCGTGTGTTTGTTGTGTGTGTGTGTGTATGTGTGTGTGTGTGTGTGTGTGTGTGTGTGTGTGTGTGTGTGTGTGTGTGTGTGTGTGTGTGTGTGTGTGTGTGTGTGTGTGTGTGTGTGTGTGTGTGTGTGTGTGTGTGTGTGTGTGTGTGTGTTTGTGATTGAGTGTTTGTATATGTCTTAAGAAATGTTATAATTAAGTAAAAGTTCAGTTTGTTCATAGTCAAGGGTCAGCAAGTTTTCAGTTACTACACGTTTCAATTCATTACGAGTCAATGCATAAATTTTATGATTTGTGTTAAATTTGTTGTAGAGGAAAGAAGATTGATAAGCAAATTGTCTTTTTTTAAATTTGGTCCTACATCGCGTGTAATGGCAAACATTAGTCATCCTACGTTTTGAAGTATCGTGTGGTTTAAACAGTAGCTTTCGGTGGGTTTTCTGAATACAGTTAAAAATATAAGTCTGCCGGGTTGTAAGTAATCTATAGCTGGAGTGCAAAGTAAAAGTAGGAAATCGAAAAGTTTTAAAGAACATCACCTTTAACAGAGATCTTTGTGCTCTTTCAAGGGCAATTAGATGGGTTTTGGCTGCACCTCCCCACACTGTTATGCAATAGCTAATCACAGAGTGTGCCAGAGCCTTGTATGTATTGATGAGTGTTTTTTCATTAGCGACGTGTCTAAGTTTTTTAAATATCCATATTAGTTTCCTTGTCCTATCTGTCATGCATTCTATATGTTGTTTCCAACTTAGATGCTGATCTATAGTGACTCCTAAATATCTAATACTGTCAACTTTAGTAATTTCATTACATGTGCAAAAATTTGTCAGTGTAGGTTCACATGTATGTACTTTTAGACTAAAATCTTTGTTCGGCTGTGTCACTTTATAAATAGAAAAGCTTAAAAATTTGGTTTTTTTTACATTTAGGGTTAGTAAGTTCGTCTTTAACCAACTAGAGATCTGTCGAATACCGGACTCGGCAACCACTTTTAATGTGTCCCATGAATCTGCGTGGAAGATGAGGGCTGTGTCATCGGCGTAGCTGTATATTTCGCAGTTTTGGATTTTTAAATTGCAGAGATCATTCATATAGATCAAAAACAAGGTAGGTCCAAGAACGCTACCTTGTGGCACGCCGTACGAGATGTTTGTTGGTTTGCTGAGGTATTTACCAAGTTTTAGTTGATTTTGTCGGTCAGAGAGATAGTCAGTAAGTAGTGCATGGGGCAGACCTCTCACACCAATGTTATGGAGCTTTTTTAAAAGGATAGGCACAGAAACAGTTTCAAAAGCTTTGGCGAGATCTAAGAAGACTCCAACGCACTTGTTACCCGCGTCCAGATGATCACTTATTTCCTTCGTTAAGGCTAGCACTGCATCTTCTGTGGAGACGCCGTTTCTAAATCCGAACTGGTTGTTAGCTAATAGGTTGTATTCCGCTAGGTATTTATTAAGACGGTTATTTATAAGCTTTTCCAGGACTTTTGACAGAACAGGAAGGACTGAAATGGGCCTGTAGTTTTCAACGTCGTCTCTGCACCCACACTTATATATCGGCGTTACAATGGCTCTTTTAAATATAGGTGGAAATCGGCCGTGTTCAAAGCATAAATTATAGACATGGCTCATTATTGGTGTAAGGATGCTACTAGCCTTTTTGATAAATGGTGTTGTAATATTATCCCACCCTGGGGCAGAGCTGCTTGAAAGGCCAAGTATAATTGATTTTATTTCTAATGGGTCTGTGTTAAGGAGTGCAAAAGAGTTACGTGGGGTAGGTATTATGTCCACGTTGCTACTTAGATCATTGGGTAAACTAATTAATTTTTCGGCCATGTCTTTGCCTCGATTAGAAAAGTGATTATTAACAAAATTTGCAGAATCTAGTGGGGTGTTCTTTAAAGTAGTGAGTTCGGTCTGGTCATCAGATTTTGTTTTGTTGGTGTAACAAATTGATTTTATTGTGTTCCACAAAGATTTTGAATTGTTTGCACGGTCTAATCTATTCTTATCATAGTTATTTCTAAGATTCCTAATAAGTTTATGACAGTAATTTCTGTAGCGAGTGTAAGTAATTTTTAATAGGTTGTTATTTGGATTTCTTTTAACTTTGGTGTGTAGTTTGTCCCGATGTCTTATACAGCGTAAAATTCCTGGCGTTATCCAGGGCTGAATACGACGCTTTCTGGTGGGTATCATAGTTACTGATTTATTGTTGTGTATCGCCGCAGATAATGTATCAACCAAGCCCTCGGTCGCTTGCACTGGATCATGCATTTCCAGTATCGCTGTAATTTTTGATTTTATTTCATTTAAAGCACCATCAAAGCATATTGAAGTCTTGGTTTTTATAGTATCATGACACAGTGGCTTATAAACAAGGTTTATGATAACGGTAGAGTGGTCGGTTGGAGCATTAGTTAAAACAAGGGATTTCGCAGGTAATGACGTTTTGAGCATCATATGGTCGTAACACATTTTTTCACGCGTAGGGAGTCTATGACCCGGGAGAAGGCCATGATACGCGAGCATAGTTAAATAGTTATTGCAATTAGGATCTGTTGAGTTATGTTTTATATCTATGTTGATGTCACCGGTAATAATAATATTTTGATAATGTTTATAAGTTTCAAGTTGTAGTTCTAGAGAAGATATAAAGTCGTCAGTATTTCTAATTGAAGGGCTACGATATATACCTATGACCACTGTGTCATTGAGTATAAGTACTAAGCAAGAAGCATTACTAATACTAGGTTCTGATATTGAATAATTGAGGGTCTTGCTAACGTAAAATATAACTCCGTCACATTGATTAATGCATTTCTTTGTATAATATGTATTATAGTTGTCACTAAGTAACGGAATAGGTTTACTATCTGAAAGATGACACTCTGTCATGACCAATATATCGCAGTCAAAATTCAGTGAGTGCAGTGTCACTTGGAAGCTGTCTAAATTTTTATAGATACTCCTTATGTTCTGAGTTAGAATGGTTAAGTTGTTTGATGGTACAATGTGAGCAAGACTATCCTCAGGATTACAAGTTACTGCCTGGGCAATTTGGGTGTTGTCTATATCAGTGCAGGTTTGCAAGATATTATCCATTATCCGTATTAATCAAGTATAGTTCACACACACTAGTCCAATAAGTTGCTTTCAAACTATTAGGTCGAATTGTTAGCGACTCGCTTCCATGAAAAAAATTGTAGTATTTTTTATAAATAATTAAAAGTTTACGTTTTTCAATTTGGATAGGTATACATAAGTTATTAACAGATGTTATACTCGGGTAAATTTGTCGACTTGAAGACCGGGTGGAACAACTAGTGAAAGTAATGTGTAAGGTGTAGGGCTGATTTGTTAGAGTTTTATAAAAGTTATAAATATATTGTGCGTATTTGGTTTTAAGTGTGTAAAATATTAGTAACATATTGTGTAAATTATGTGGGTAGTTAGAGAAAGTGTTAACGAAAGATATTTGATAACAGAGTTTCACAGTTAAAATTACAATAGAAGGAAATACAATAAACAAACTTGAAGTTACATAACTAAAAATATTAGTCCAGGCGCACAGCATAACTAAGATGGAAGCTAGTCACTTAGTGGAGATTTCGTGATTAATTTGTATTTCGCTTATGTATTGTTTTATTATGTAAAGTCGTTAATTAATGAAAAACAAATTCTCAGAACAATTCCAGCTGTCATATAGCCATACGCAGCTGGCGATAACATCAGGAATGTGCCGGCCTGGCCGCGTCGAGCTGTCCAAACATGGTCGCGTACGGCACCGGTATATCATGGTCGTATTTACATATATCTGATGTAAATATCCACAAATTATAACTTTCCAATTGTAGTACTTAACTAATTTTCCCCGTTTGTTCCACATTTTCCACTGATTCTTCGCTCCTATTGATTGCAGCGTGATATAGCCTAAGCCGTTCCTCGATAAATATTCTATCCAACTTAAAAATATTTTTTCAATTAGAGCCAGTAGTTCTTGAGATTAGCGAATTCTTTCAAACAAACGAACAAACTCTTCAGCTTTATAATATTAGTACTTTCAACCGTTTTTATAATCTACCATATATTTAAGGCGAATTTAGTAAAGTATTTTAAGTAACTATTAATACAATAAGATTATTTAACAGGAATGAAGTAAAAAAAATATGTTCGATTAAAAGTACCAGGGTACCATAAACACGTTGAAAGTTGAAACAATTACACTGCAAATATAGTATAACGTCTCATGCAGTGATTATCGCCATTCACATGTATTATTTCTATTGTATTCTAAAACTCGTTTCAGTACAAGCGAAATGTGATAATGCTTTGCCGCTCGCGATAAAATATGCAAGGACATTAGACAACATTGATGTATAAATTCTATATCTGTTAGACAATCACTGTTTGATATTCATGCGACATTTAAGTTGTTTTTCTAACAAGCCACAGAAACGGTACGCGATTGAAAGTACTCTTATTTACACGTGCACATACTTGTAGTCTTCTCGACCTCCACATGGTCTTAAAATCTCATTTGCAATGTTTGATTATTTTTAATTTCGCTCAGAACCGGACTTTCAAGAAATGGACGATGTAATCACATTTAACGAATACTAGCGGATGCCCGCAACTCTGCCCCCGAGAAATTTTGTTTTGTAATAGTTTAATAAGTAGCCTATATGTCCTTTCTCAGACTCCTAAAGTAACTCTGTAACAAATTAAATTTATATCGGTGGTAGTTTAGGCGTGAATGAGTAACAAGTAGACCAATCGCATTTATAATATTAGTATAGATTTTAAAATGCCTTTACTTCTCTTATCATGAAATTTTGCTGTTATCTACACAATGTTCAAAATTAAAAGGAAGTACTAGTCAACAGACAAGTACAAGGGATAAAAAGAAATTCATGTGGAAACGAGCTGTAACAGAGAATTATATTTATCGCACGATGGCGGAAATCTCCTATTTTGTATGCTTTTTTCGAATTATTTGTAAATGATCTCAATACATCAAAATATTTATAAATTAAGTCTAATCAAACTACAATCGAATTTGGAATGAAAATCAAATTTAGTTTTAGAGATTAGATTCAAAAGATAGACAAACAGGGATAAATGTTATTAAAAGATTCAAAATTATCGCCTGCAAAATTTTCAACTAAGTAAAATGGTGTCTACTTATATGGATTACCAACTAGTCGAGGTAGTAAGATCATTTCTACTTATCAGCCGTATAACGGTTATAAAAAGATCATTAAAACGGTTAAAATGTAATTGCTAATATTATCCGCAAAGAGCACTTATGCGATACTTTTAATTACTGACTCGCATACGCCGTAGCATGTGCAAAGATGCGAAACGATACTCGATAATATAAAACATAACACAGCAATAAGTAGATACTCGTATACGGTACGTATTGTGTTAAGGTGGGTATTTACATGTTGTAACATGTTACAAAGCAAACAGCCAAGAAACACGAGAGCAACAAGTCCTGGTCGATATGTTCTATGCCTAAATAGCCCATACTCTTACCATATGTAAATACGCTTCTATAGAGGTTAGATTACAATGGCTTTGGGCGAAAGAACCTGAACCTGCTAATGATTATCCTAGTATAAAATATTTATCTTCATTAATTTATTTATATATTTACTTTTCATTTATACATCACAACGAAGAAGAACATAACAGAGAAAATAATATGGATTAAGTAAAACTGGTACAAAAGGCGGCGTTATCGCTGTACAACCATTTCTTCCAGGGTCCCTTAGGCTAAGAAAACATTAGAATAAGATGCAGGTGGTGAACAATACGTATAAATATACACACTAATACATAAACGATTAAACAAAATACCTAAACAATAATTATAATAAATATCTTAAGAGATTTATATATACTTTCGACTAATATATATTAAATGGAGGATAAAATAAATAAGTATTCAAGGTCGCCTTTATTGTGTCATATAGTTAGTACTATATGATGAATATACAACCGCTAGATACTTTCGTGGCGACCATTCGCGGACAACACTACGTACTCATGAAGTTAATAAAAATGCTGGCCAAAATAGGCACTCGTTCAAATAAAAATTGTTCAAGGTATAACAATATGCTCGTTGCGAATACATTATGCCTCGTAACGTCTGTCTAAACTCCCCCTTAATTAAATTACATCTGCAAAGCTATTTCAACTGTTGAAGTGAAGATAGATGCTTGCTAGGAAGTTCGTTGTACCACGCGATGGCCCAGAATATCTTTATAGGATTACTTTTCATAAGATAACAATTATTATGTCCTAATATCTAATTGCCTAAAACCTATTTTGGCGTATGTATTTGTACTTTTATATATTGTATGTATTTTTGTTTTATGTATTGTATATTGTATGTTTTTTGTATTGTAATTTTACTGACAACCGCTTAAATAAAAATCCAGCAATGCTTTTTGACGGCAGTAAAATTAAAACTATTCTTCAGAACTCGTTTTTTTTTTATCTTCTACAAGTTGGCCCTTGACTGCTATCACACCTGATGTTAAGTGATGATGCAGTCTAAGATGGAAGCGGGCTAACTTGTTAGGAGTGGGACGAAAATCCACACCCCTTTCGGTTTCTACACGACACCGTACCGGAACGCTAAATCGCTTGGCGGTACGTCTTTGTCGGTAGGGTGGTAACTAGCCACGGCGAAAGCCTCTCAGCAGCCAGACCAAGACAAATTAAGAAAAATCTCAATCTGCCCCGCCGGGAATCGAACCCAGGACCTCCGTCTTATAAATCCACCGCACATCCCACTGCGCTACGGAGGTCGTCAAAAATATCGTCGTTATACTTATAATTATTAAATTATTAGAGGAGGCTCGCAGTTTCACCCGCGTGGTTCTCGTTCTCGTGAGAATATTGGGATAAAATATGGCTATGTGTCAATCCAGGTTGTCAGCTAACTCTATAGAAAATTATAGTAAAATAGCTCCTGCCGTTAAGTCTTGAAGAAGTAACAAATATTCACAAACTTTTGCCTGTATAATAGTAGTATTATTATAATTATACGTGCGGCGACGTATTATGGCACTTGACATGCACACTCATATCACTCATGCACGTCAATAATGATGTCAATATAGATGATGTCGCGTAGATATTGATTAAAAATAGTTTCGATCTTCAACCAGTAAGTTCCATGATTATCATCAATACCAGCTTATCTTAATGGGCCCTTAAAATGTAATGTGACAGGGACTGTAGATTAAGAGAGGGGATATGAAGCTAAGGTCCACCAAGCTGAATTGCTGGGTTGGCGGGTTTAGGGTGCTAATATTCACTCTCGTATCGACCACGATGTAATAATAAAATCAATCAACCGGAACCTCCACCAACTTCCCCACTGTGGGTTAAGAATTTTTACAGACCACTTCTGGAAAAAGCAGCCAAATATTTAAGAGCCCGACATAAGCTAACCAAATGATCAACGAGGCAGTAAGCATATTATAGGTGGATACATAATACTGTTTAGGTAATGTGAATCGTTGCCAAGTACCTTACTTAGCGTGTTATTAGTATGCCTAAGTCCTAAGGGACGGTGGTCACAGAAATCAATAAAGAAGTGTGAAATATGAGTCTTAACAAAAGTATGACCTCACCGAGTGGCTTTTAAATTAGACATTGTGTTTCGCAATAAATAATACTAAAATGGTTATTATTGGTCATTACGTACATTTATTAGCAGGCTCGTATTGAAAGATTCTCTTGTTACCTATAGCTCGGACAACAGCGATGTATTGTTTAATCCTTACTAATATTATTAAAGCTAAAGTTTGTATATTTGGATGGATAGATGTTTGATCCTCTTTCACGCGAAAACTATTAAATGGATTTAGATGAAATTTCATAATAATATAACTTACATATCAGAATAAACCGTGTGCGTCTTTTAGTATACTATAATAAAGACCCCGGAGTTGCAAGAATTGTATATATTAAATGCAAAATCGTATATACATGATGTTGTGTTAGCACGTACTATTTTATTAAACAGTGATAAAATATTCAAAAGCTTTACAATACTATTTTGTATGTAAAAGCTTTTAAAATGTGCAACTGAATCTTTAATATCATACTTGCTTCATTACGCAAATTAACGTATCAAAATAATCCCTTTTTGATCGCTGAAATTAATACGAAAATATGATGTTACGTAGTATAAGAGTTAATTGATAAAATTATAGTAGCAAACAGACAGAGAGAGAGAGATTAAGGAGAACTAAGCACGAATGGAAACAACGATTTTTAAGATACCACACGAGACGAGACCAGCCGTAACTGTAAAATATATTTTAAATTGAATTTAAGTATGTATATTATTTATTACAGCAAATATTCCGTAATTTGTAGAAGCCCTTAATTTCGATCGCTTTAATTTAGGAGTTTTAAATAGGATTTACGTATATATTTATAATAAACAAACTCACTTTTTCATTCATAATATTAGTATGTTGACCGCCTTAGATATATAAATATGTATGTTCGACCTATTCGGCTCTATAGTTAAAATATTCTCCGGTATCAATGTAATCATATATAAATCGGTTGTTCAAAACAGTTACCTTATTATGTGTGCAAGTCAGTCTCTCTTCTGGCGCCAGTAAGGGATGGCTGGTATGCCGGTCGATGTCCCAAGTAGACTGCCACATATCCAGGGAATCAGTTGATGATTTCTTGGTGTCTATAGAACTCTTTCTCGACAGGGAATTCAGTGAACCCACATAGTCCCTTTTCATATCTCTTACGCCCGTACTGTTGAGAGAATCTCGTCTGTTGTAATTGATGACGTTGCTTCGAGATAGGTTCGGAAAGGAGCCCATAGAGTGTCTCTTCGAACTGTATCTTTGTGTAGGGCTGGGCGTTTCTCTTCGTGGCGGGGTCTGCGAAGGGCTGTGTCGATCTCTGCGTAGAATGCTCGGGAAAGTAGAGGGGTGTTCCACGTCTCGAGAAGGCGACCCAGATATACCTAACGAACCCCTTCGCCTGTTCACATTCATTATATTAACATTCGCTTTATAATCGAAACAATCTTATAGATCTATGATTCTTATATGGATGCTTGCCGTATTACGGAGTTCCTACACGTGTAATAATGAAAAGCCATTATTGATTGCTGTGCCATGAATATTTCTATTGTTTTCTTGTTTTTTTATATACTTGAAAGAAAGATGAAAATAGTTTACAAATTCCATTATCTTTTTAATATTTAAGCATAATTCTAAAACAAAAATCATGAGTAAAATACAGGTTGGTAACGTGACAAGCTCATTTTTGTCCAATCAATTTTCCACATTTCTACGTATACGCAAGAATCCATATACTTACTTGTAGGCGGTCTAGACCTAAAAACACAGACCTGATGATAAGCCCGTTCGTCGGCGACACAGATTCCCGGAAGCTAGGCGTGGACTCCCTGCTGTGGAGGTAGAGCGACGATCTGTAGGGCGTGCTACATCGGCCGTGGACGTCGCAGTGCGGATCGTGCTCGATGGTCGAGCTGACTATTGGGGAATGACGACCCTCTCCTTCTAAGGTCATAGTTCCAAACATTGAGTCCAACTGCCTCATAGCTATTGCCTTCTTCACCGCCGTCATTATTATCGATCTCGATTCGCCACTTTGGTATATATCCAATCAGTTTTATCTTTTTATTTCACGATATAAATGTATCAGGCAACCTTACGTACTCGTTAGCACAAAAGCGTGACTTTTAGTGGTATGTATGTCCTCGAGGTACGCCGCGATATGACTGGACCGCGCGGACGGCGTTGCGCGCAAAACGCTCGCCGATGACTCACGCGGCATGCGCGCGCGCAGAACAACCAATTATACATTATCGTGTCCTACAATTACACCGTAGATGTATGTAAATATGGTGACAAGGAGGTAAATAATAGCTCGAGTGGTGCGGCTACTTGGCTAGCAAATACATCCATACTAATAGCATAAATGTGACAGTTAGTCTGTCTGCATATGTAAAGTACATTTTCACGAAGATACATCTGTTAAGATAAAACAAAGTCTGTACTCTCAATTCTGCTAAAGTACACACACGGTTTTGGTAGAATTTCTTCGGGATCGTGATATGTATGATAATAGTTTATATGTTGTTACTGTGCTAATGTGTGTTGCGTAGCTAATGCTTTGGCTGGCTTAAAGCTTAATACGACTACAATATAATGTTATACATAATGTCTTCAAATGTCTTATAGATATAAAGACAGTGGGAGAAGAAATTTCATACAAGCTTTTACAATACGATAGGATAATTTATTACGAATCAAGGAAATTTGTGTATAATTTCAAGGGTAAATAGAATATAAGAACTAAAACCTATATAAAACACTTTTGATGTCGGACAACAAGGACATGTGTAGGTGTCAGTTCAAGTTTGATCTATAAGCTAAGCGCTGATGTATTTTGCAGTCATTAAATGGAAGCGAGACATAAAATTATGTATTCATTAATAACATACACCTACACCAGATCAACAGTACAAATATAGACATAACACTAGATACATCGATTTGTTTATTTCGTGATAGCGTTTGCCCACGTTTTCATTTGCTTCCGTCGCTAGTTTAATGATTTCACCGCAACATCAAACCATCATCTCACTACTGAGCGCCTCATACTTACTATCTGTGAGTGAAAAACTGATCTCAGAGTAGGTGGGACAAAAAGCCAAATCATATAGAAAAATAACTACCTATTTACTACAAATCTTAACGAAAGAAGTTAAAAGTACTGTTGGACACTGGATTGGAGGCATGCTCATGTTAATTTTCAATTAAAATAATAATTATTGGATGGATGTTTGTTACTCTTTCACGCTACTAAATGGATCATGGATCAAAATCATGGATTTCAAAACTACTAAATGGATTTTAATGAAACTTTGCAATGACACAGCTTATACGTCAGAATAATACATAGCCTACTTTTTATCCCGAATTTTTTACGGATACGGAAACTACGCGGGTGAAACCGCGAGGTACCTCTAGTATCTAATAGCAGGAAATGTTCCTATAACACCCGGTTATATTTCGTTTAGTTGCGCAGGCAGTTTTAAAAATAAAAAAGATCGGGTTAAAGAGATAAAGACCCAGTCATATTTATGGCTACTAAATTCGTCCACTTTGATGGCCTGAATCACGAATGCGGACAAAACTGCATTGAGAAGTAACATTGATGAATCAAATAACCTTTTAATCACACGCTTGTTACATCCAATTTATCTATAAAGCGGCTACACTTCGCTAATTATCGTAGCGGATTCGAGCCTTTTAAAGTCCCGTAAAAAATTGCTAAATAGGTAACCTTTTTAAGTCTTAACAAGTCACATCGTTACTCCACTTCTTATTGGAATTAGAACATTTTTTTGTTGATTAGTGCGAGCAAGTTAACGCTTCATTCACCTCATGTTAAGAGACGATGCAGATTTATCATTATGAGTTTTATACAAGGGGTGATCCAAAAGTAGTGATAATCGGTTATTTCCAGTGCACATAGAAATCCGAAAAAAAAATATTTATATTGCTATACTATCAACTAGTTTAGACTAGAAAAATCTTATAAATAGGCCATGATTTCCCGGAGCTAAAAATGAAGCTTGAAAAAAATGTCTACCAAAGATATACACAGCGACTTTGTGGTAACATTAGGGGACTATGCTCCCTCGTATTCCACAGTTACACGCTGGGCCAAGGAGTTTAGGTTGGGCAGAACATCCACAAAAGACGAACCTCGCGAAGGACGCCCATCCACGTCCCTCGCTGAGGATAACGTCAAAAGGGTCGAAAATATCGTGTTGACAGATCGAAGAGTGACCGTCAGGCACGTAGCCGAGGTCACAGGGATGTCATATGGCAGTATCCAAGGAATCTTCACAAACGAATTGCATATGAAAAAGGTGTCAGCACGGTGGGTACCGAGAATGTTAACCGACGATCAAAAGAAAAAACTAATTGACATTTCGAGGGCTAATCTTGAAAAGTTTCAACTTGAGCAGGAAAATTTTTTGTCACGTTTTGTGACCATTAAAAAGACCTGGATCCACCATTTTGACCCTAAATCAAAACAGTAGTCAATGACATGGAAACGAGCCTCCTCACCCACGCCAAAGAAATTCAAAGTGTCAAGTTCGGCTGGGAAGGTTATGGCCGTTTTCTGGGACGCACAAGGAGTAATAATGGTGAAATACTTGGAAAAGGGAGCCACGATTACAGGTTCTTACTATGCAGACCATATAAGTAGATTGCGGGAGGCCATCAAACAAAACAGACGCGTCAAGCTGCGCGCTGGAGTGCTGTTTCATCAAGACAACGCACCGGCTCACAAAGCTGCATTTGCGATGGCTGCTATTAAGAAATGGGATTTGAATTGGTCGAATACCTTCCCTATTCGCCAGATCTAGCTCCCAGCGACTTCTATCTCGGCTCAAGAAAAACCTCCGAGGCAAGAAATTTGAATACAATAGCGAAGTGACGGCCGTTGTAGAGGCTTTTTTGGAGAGTCAAAAAATAATTTTTTTCAAAGGGAATTTTAGGTTTAGAAAAATGATGGACTAAATGTATTAAGTTGCTAGGAGATCATGTAGAAAAACAAAATATAAAATTACTTATAATCATGTTGTTTAATATTAATTATCATTACTTCTGGATCACCCCTCGTATATTAATGATAAATAATGTCGGACTTACTTTTCTTTGACTGACTTACTTAACTTTGTTTGTATGTCATATCGTACAAAAACGCTAAATTATTTGGCTGTACGACCAGACCAGACCACTGAGGCAATTGTTAAATTAGTTATAAATCGAGAATGAGAGACTGTTATTTTAAATTATTGAAAATAAAATAATATGCATAAATAAAGATTTTTTAAATGGCGATTCAGACTAATCAAATTATTATTAGTTAAAATTTTTTAATCTTTCCACAATGCCTTAATCTACTGCTTAGAAGCCTCCCTATCATCATAGAGCCATGTGATATGTCATATAAAAAATTCATATTTATAAAAAAACACTTAAACCATACTCAGTTTGATATCAAACTTTAATATCGGCTACAATTCTAACCGCTGAGCCAGTCATGTCGAAATGTATGTAGTAATTAATCAATATAGAGTTAGCGATCTAAAAGTTAGCAGTTAGTCGCAATATCTCCCACGCAGACGCAAAAACATTGCAACTAAACGATTTAATTAACTAGTTTGACATTGAACGCGTTTTTTATCTTTACCTATATTAAACTATTGCAATCAAATGTTACAAATAGATAATTATTGTTTCACGTTACAAATATTACGCTACGACATGACAGGTTGTTCGCACGCACTCAACATTATACACGACCTGCATTCTAGCATCCTAAAGTTTTCCTAGGCCTAAGGTTGCCTGGAAGAAATCCCTGTTTAGTGATAAGGGTGCCTGTTTGTAAATCTTCTTTCATCCATTCTCTCTACACGTAGAGAACCTCGGCAATGTGACGGTAATTTTTCTTTAGGCACTTCGTTGGCCCAGTGGTTAACCCATTTGGTTTCGGATTTTGAGGTTCTGGGTTTGAGATCTTTTATTTTTAAATTGCACTTTTTACTTACGATTCGTAATTATATTGCTTCTATGTTAAAATACAAACTAAACATAAAGCAATAAAAAAATTTATACATATAATATAATAAATAAATTTATACAAAAATCTACTCTGCTCGCGGGGCATTTACATGCTTAAGCAAGGCGGTCATAACTCCAGAGTGACGAACCTCCTCAAATTGGATACTGAATCCAACCCTTGATCCAACAGCCAAGCGAAAGCTTCTTAAGATGTTGGTCGAAGATTTTCGCTCTAAGACCATTGACTTAAATAACTTGCGGGACAATAATCGTTGACTCTACATTCCACGTCGCGGTAATCCCGTTTACAAGGTCCGTGTTATATTTTATTATTAAACACTTTTTATGTTTTTTATATTTTAATAACAAAATTGATTCACTCTTATACACATGTCACTTTAAAGTTTAAAAATTTTCCAAGTCAACCGCATCGCGTGTGAGATCACGAATAGCGTACTCGTATGTCTCATAATATTTTTTTATATGCTCATGATATACTATTTTTAAAGCCCTTGAATTTAATACCAATATTGCAGTATTTAAAAAAATCAACTCACACTGTAATCGGGTCTCACAATCGCCATGTTGATTTTAAATTATCTACGGGTTATCAAGACAAATCTTAAAATATGTTAATTATAAAAATCTATTCATCGGTTTGGAAGATATGAAGTAATAAAGAATATGTTTGTACGCATGCAATATTGTTTATTACGTCATATCTTGCAAACTGAATGGATTTTTATAAATAATCCTTTATATCCTTACGTATGTATAACATACAAGATACGTGCGAAAAACAGCCCTCCTTGGCAGCAGAGTTAAAAATAATAACAGTAAATAATACTTAATATAAGAATCATTCATCGTTATCAACCTATTAACGGCTCACTACAGGGCCAGGCCTTTTTACTTATAGGAGAGTGATATGGAACGTAGACCCACCACGCTGCACCAATGCGGGTGGGCGGGCTTAGGGTGATAATGTTTCATTTATTAATTATCACTATTAGATGTTGATGATAGCGACTGGGACCGGCGGCTTAATGTGCTCTCCGAAGCACGGGTAAAGTACTGAAAATTTCACAGAAGAATGAAAAAGGTAGAATTATTCGGTGACTCAGCCCAGGATTCGAACCCTGGACGTCGTGATCGAAGCCAGATAGGCTAGCCACTAGATCAACGAATCAGGTAAAACTTATATCGAACATATGTCGCAACTCGCAATCGAACTCGCGCGCCACCTATTACAAAATAGTTGTGATATCCTTGGCCCTATTCTGACCACGTACTAGTTGATGTTCCTACCAAATATGGTAACAGAAAATAATAATATGGTAATAAAATTCCTACTATAATTTTTAAAAATTAATATCCTTGCACATTATAAAGCAAAGTCCCCCGCCGCGTCTGTCTGTCTGTTCCCAACAAACTCAAGAATACTGAACGGACTATCATGCGGTAAAAATAAAAGCCTATTAACAGCCCATTACAGGGCCAGGCCTCCCTCCCCTTTAAGGAGGGTATATGGAGCGTAGAACCACCACGCTGCTCCAGTGCGGGTTGGCGGGCTTAAGGTGATGATGTTTCATTTATTAACGATCACTATCAGATATTGAATGCAGTGACCGGGACGGACGGCTTCACGTGCTCTCCGAGGCACGGGGGTGTAACACCGCCAACTTCCCGACTCCGGACTTGGAATGTACTGAGAATTTCATAGATGAATGAGAAGCTCAGAATTATTCCGTGACCCGACCCGGGATTCGAACCCAGGACGTCGTGATCGATGCCAGATAGGCTAACCACTAGACCAACGAGGCAGGCAATGAAAGATTATGTATGTTAAAATGCTCTCCTACTAACTGACACGATACCGTCATAGGCTGTATCATCACTTAACGTCAGTGCTGCTGTCGCAGCGTAAATTCTCAACGCTTATTTAATGTAATTGAAGTGGCGCCATCTAGTACAAACTTCGTCAAACACAGCTTTTTAGGGGGGAGGGACACTGGTACTCCATTTTGATCCAGCAAACCTACAGAGAAGTCTTTTAAGTACTAAATTCACCTTTCACATAGAGCTGGTATGGCTCAGAGGGGTATCGGTTAATTATAATAATTATGTTTGGGCTACATATCCCCTCCCCTGTAAGGAGGGAGACCTAAGTCTATCCTATTTTTTTTCTCTCATTTATTTATTTACAATTATTTTTAAAATTTTTAACAATGCTTATAAAATTATAAAAAAAAACACTTAAAAATTTATAAAAAAATCCATTCCGCTTGCTGCGGGGCCCGAAGGGTCCAAGCAACCAACCGGTAGTCAGGGCTCCAGAGTGAGGAACCTCCTCACAATACGCGCTGTTTCAAAAATTACTGCCTTCTGTATCCGACCCTTGATCCAACAACCAAACGAAAGCTTTTTAAGATGTTCGTCAAAGCTTTTCGCTATAAGACCGTTGACTGAAACGACTTTAGGAACAATCATTGAATCAACATTCCACATGGCGGTAATCTCATGAGCAAGGTATTTTGATACTTTTTCCTTTTCAGCTTTCACCAGATTATCGTCATAATATTGTAGGAACTACTTAGGTGTCATCACTTCAAACCAGCAGACTGGCTCGTGGGTACGCTCTCGTCATATTTATAACTCAGGAACGAGACGCTAGATGGCGGTGATAAGATTTTTTATAATTTGATCCGCGTTTCATTTTACGTAGTAGTTCCTTTTCAAACAGTTTAAATGTCATAAATTTTAAAACAAGTCTGAATTTTAAATAATAATACTATAAATGTTACAGTCATTATGATTAAATAGCTATTATCATTGACATATTAATACTATGGACTTCGGGTCTAATGCAAAATTTACGTCAAAAGTGTCCCAAGATATTTTATACACACTAGGATGTATTTATGTTTTTATAAACAAAATAACATTGTAATGTATGTCTTATCGTATTGTTATACAGTCTAATTTGCAACGGTCTAATTGCATGCAATAAGTAATCAGCTTCGATTGACGGTTATGGCAGCCTTTTTTTGACATGACAGCTTCTCGGGAAAATAGGACAACATAAATGGTGTGGAGTCGGTAGCTTTCAAATTTTTTTGGCATCTTATATTTATATGTTATATTTACAGCAAATTTTAATTTATATTTACATATCCCTGACCTCTATATGCTGGGATAAATCTTGTACCAAATAATAATTAGTTATAATAATAATTAATTACAAACCAAATCCACTAATGTACAAAATGATATGCCACTCGACATAGTTCTTTACTTTGAAATTTTAAGTTCTCGATATTTTCCTCTTTTTAATTAAACTGAAAATATATTTTTTACTTCAATGACGTTAGATCACGTTTTTAAATAACTGTTCCTAATTTCATGTAGATAATTCTTATAGTTATCAAATTAATATACCATTATGGTAAAAGTTATTTGATTAATATTCATGACATAAAAAATAAAAAATTTTGAATTGAAAATAATCAAATTATTTTCATTCAAAAATTAAGTAATTAAATAATTCAAATGTTAAACAACAAAATAACTCTATGCAGTCGTTGTTCTAAAACATTCTATTGCTCACGGCAGATCCGAACTAAATGTGGTTAATTAGATAAACATATTGCACTCCTTCTATCCTATACGCGGGTAGCGTATGGGAAAAGGACAGATAGATACTTTTGTTCATTTTGGTTGGTTATGCAATTCGTTTCTATAGTTTATTAAAATTTTAATAAAATAGCCTGTTTCTAAGCAAAATAATACTTTAAAATCATCAGTAAATATTTACTTACTGAAAATATGGTTCACCGTCTTCTATTCTCACCTTACTCGGGTAGTTCTTACAAGTTTTTTATAACACATTACGGCATTATTGACGTGTATTCTGTCAGTCAGCTAATATGAGACTGAATTGCGATTGGAACTCATTTCGCGTTTTGGCTTACTTTTGGTTCGGACACTTTTTATCGCTGACCCGAAGTCCATAGTATTAATATGTCAATGGCTATTATACATAATGACTAGTCATTATATAATACTATACTGTCTAGATTATGAGGTAAATTAATCACTTTGTCCGGTTATTATTCATAATAGCGGGTCTAAGTTAGCCAAAATAATAAATACGGTTCAACTGAGTTATTATCCCTCTCACTCTTCATCCGGGTGCCGCGTGGCGTGATCGTCGCGATCTCGTGACTGATGTTTTTATCAGTGTCCGATAATAGCAAATGAAATAAAAAAAACGTTTTTATGAAACTATCACTCACTTAAAATTAAAAAAGACTGTCGGTCATCTGTTTAAAACGAATCCTGGAGAACTTTGGACACATTGCCAGGAAACATGGAGATAATCTCAATAAACTAATAGTAGCAAAGTGGAAGGAAAAATGCCGCGTAGCCGTAGCGTGCGTTGATCTGATCCGAACCGAGCCACACTCGACACCACGGTCTACGATGTTCTCCGGATAGCAGTAGACAAAGCAGTGGCATCACATTTCAAATAAGATAACAGATGAAGGTGGTCTCGACCGTCAACAACGACGAAATCGACTAGAGGAAGAGAGAATCTTCTCAGAAAGAAAAAATTGCAAAAAAAGGGACTTGTTGTATAACCGGTTATCAGTAAACGAGCCATTCAAAAGAAAGGATTACGCTTTACCCAATATATGAAGAACAGGGCGTATCACGCAAGGATAATTCGTAGCCGTTACGAAGCAATGTTTGGCTGTAAAGGTAAATCTGATTAAATAATCTTCCTAAGGATGCATTAGTTGAACTGTCTACAGAAGAGCTAGAATCTTTATTAAATGAAGACTAAAATAAAAAAGGAGAGAGAAAACCCAATATTACCGTCCCAGTAATTAACAAAGGAGAAGAAATAGAAAGAGATAATACAATTTTTACTATAATTCAATTCAAATAATTTTAAAAATATTATAATTCTTATAATTAACATTACAATTAGCACCTTTTATGTACTACTATTTATAATGACTAATTTATAATTTTTCCCTATACATGTTTTCCCTATGTCTTCAAAGATATTAAATAAAATGTCTAGTTAATATGATTAATTCAGTATCATTTATCACTTTGTCTAAATTGAGTAGACATTATAAATAATGGCTGGATAGTATATATAATATCCAGATTTATTACTTTGGCTGTAACATATATAAATAATTTAGTATTTGATAAACAAAACATAAATATGTATAAACAAAAACTTTCTGACTGCAATCACACCTGGTAGTAAGTGATGATGTAATTTAGAAAGAAAATCCAAGATTAAGAAGCATGCCTTCTTGTTAGGAGCAGGATAATATCCACATCTCTTCGGTTTCTAAACGACATCGTACCGGAACGCTCGTGATTTGGCAAAATTATCGTTTTCGACTAATATTTTTTTGGAAAGGATACAAAACCTTTCTGTTTTAGTTACTTTAAAATTACATTTCCTAAATCCAAAATGCAAAGTTGTATATAAAATTTTTCATTTCAGAAGTTTTTCGACTGGAGTATGTGTTATAATAAATTCCAGTAAAAATTCTAAGCCTAGAGTTGAAAACTTAATAGTGTTACATGCTTTATGTGTTTTCGAATCATATAATACTGTGGAACAGGATCGAGAGTGTCCGTGAAACACTGTACTATACTCTGAACTATATAGATCCCCCGCCACGTGTCTGTCAGTTCGTGATAAACTCATAGACTACTGAACGGATTTTCTTGCAGTTTTCACCAATAGATAGTGATTCTGAAGAAGGTTGTAGTATATCATTTATTAAGGTTTTGTATGAATTGGCCCAAATATGATGATATTTGTTCTCATCATTGCTGAGCTTTCATTGAAAAAACTGCCTAATAAAATTAAGATATTACAAAACAATGTATCTGTATCTGTACTCATTCTTTTCTTTAATAAGGGTCACATATTTTTTGGTGTTCTAGGATATTTTCAATACACTATTCTGCGCGCGAGTAATGTCGCGGGCGTCTGCTAGTATATACAACACACAAAGGCAAGAGGGAGATAGTAGTTTGTCTACTCCTTTGTCGCCTTAGCGGCCTTTATTGCCAATCTATATGATTCCGAGAATAGTTAGTTTATTATACAAATATTTATATCAGAGACTGTTGGAACAAGGTCGACAGATGAACATAAAGTAAGTTTAACGAATTATATACCTACCATATAAACTAAGCAATTAAGAATTGGTTTACGAAGCTTTTAAATTATTTTTATTAATTACAATTTAACTCTTAACTGCAATCACACCAGAGGGGCTAACTTGTTAGGAGGATGAAAATTCAGATCCCTTTAGGTTTCTGCACGACATTATACCGGAACGCCCAATGGCTTGGCGGTACGTCTTTGCCAGCAGGGTGGTAACTAGCCACGGCTAAAGCCTCCCACCAGGCAGACCAGCCGGGTAATTATGTAACTCGATGTCGCATTCAAAACATGAGCCACTAAATCAAGTGGCAATGAATCCAATTATGTATTTCAGTGTAACATCAAAATTACAGCCCGAGAGCTTCATCCAGTCGGTCACTTGCTAGGGATTTTTTCTAGTTGCAACACAGTTTTTACATATCGATACTCAATTTGAGGTATTATGTAGCCCGAGTGTATATCAATTTATGACCTGAATGAAATTTATACCTTCATTTTAAATTTACCTGAATACCTTCATTTTAAATTTGTTTGTTGACAAGCATTCTCAATAGAGTTTGGCTTTAGTATAATGTAAATTACTTGATCAAACATTGTGAAATTTTAACTTTTAACAAGTTATAATACAGAAGAATAAAAATTTACATATACATAATTTACATGTACATGGTATTAGAAAATAAACAAATTGTTGTACTCAATTAAAATTAAACGGTATTAAACTATGAAACTAATCTAAGTCAAAATAGTACGAGTCACAAAAAGCAATAACGAGTTTAATGCGGACATGTAAAAAAAAGTCTATTGCGGCTATACCAAGTATTATGGCCAAAATGTGTATTTCTCATAACCATATAATATCGATAAGACGTTCTTTAACAGTCTGTGGTTTTTATCGACACTTTGCTTACGAATGTGTCGCATTGTAATATTTTTCGTTTCATAATGCCAAATGCAACTAAGCTTGAATGTGGCATTGAGAGCGGTTTCCCACCGTGGTGAATGAGATAGATATGTAATTGACCTGCAGGACCATTAAGAAAAACTCAATCGGCACTGCCAGGAATCGAAGTAAGGACCCCCATTCAATTCGTTACACATACCCCTGTTCTATGGAGGCCGCGAATGTAAGGAAATTGATTGTCAAACCAATTAGCTTATATGTCTAGCTTTGTTCCGACAAGTCGAGTAACAAATATATATATTGAAACTCACCATTCTTGTTGGGTAGACAGGAACTAGACGTTCTCTATTATCTTCACCACTTTGCCTGAAATCAACAAAATAACTTTTAAAGAAACCGGAAATACTACTATGATACTTACATATCTATACTAATATTATAAACTATCTAGGAGTTACGTTTGTTTAAACGCGCTAATCTTAAGAACGTTTTTAGGTTTTAATTAAAAAAATATTTTTGTGTTGGATAGTCTATTTATCGAGGAAGGCTTCAGGCTATATTCATCTTTGAGGGTTAATCTAATATATAAATTTCCCTGTCACAATGTTAGTTACCGTACTCCTCCGAAACGGCTTTATCGATTTTTACCAAATTTCGTATGCATATTCAGCAGGTCTGAGAATCTGCTACTATCTAATTTTCGTCCAAATTTTTTTTTAATTTTTAATGCAAAACAACGTTTGCCGGGTCAGCTAGTATAATATAAAAAGTTATAAAGAGTAGCTCAGGCTATTTTGATTTTCATAATCTTATACATTTTATTTCCACGCGGACGAAATCGCGAGCGTCCGCTAGTTTAAAAATAAAGTAAAAGTGTCTGTTCGCGATAAACACAAAAGAACTGAACGGACTGTCATGCGGTTTTCACCAATAGAGTGGTTCCCGAGGAAAGTTTTAATATAAAATATGTTATGGTTATGTGTGTTCTGCTCTATGTTTGAGATATAACACAACAATGTATGAAAGAAAATTTTCTCTTTACTACGAATACAATAAAGTCCGTGATGGTATATATCTGTACATTGAAGATAATTTGCCTTTTTTTTTATTGACAAGTTAGCCCTTGACTGCTATCACACCTGATGTTAAGTGATGATGCAATCTAAGATGGAAGCGGGCTAATTTGTTAGGAGTAGGATGAAATCCACACCCCTTTCGGTTTCTACGCGACATCGTACCGGAACGCCAAATCGCTTGGCGGTACGTCTTTATCGGTAGGGTGGTAACTAGCCACGGCGAAAGCCTCCCACCAGCCAGACCAAGACATATTAAGAAAAATCTCAATCTGCCCCGCCGGGAATCGAACCCAGGATCTCCGTCTTATAAATCCACCGCGCATAACACTGCGCCACGGAGGTCGTCAAAATCCATTTGTTACATGATTATCCGCGCCTTATCCATTTGTTTGTATGCGGGCGATGCAGCGGGGGTTTGGTTATAATACATATTATATAAGTTTTAATTATTTATTCTGACTTAAACGCTGAATCAATCTTGAGGAAATTTGTCTATTTAACGACAACACAATCTTACAATCATTTCAAATTTTTATTCCTTGTTGAGTTGAGCATCTCATCAAGATGATACTGATGGAAAATCTGCTTGTTAGTAAAAAATGAATCAAAATTTTCTATGTACCTTGGACTATTTTGTATCATAGCGGATGCACTTTGACATATTTGGATCTAATGTACTCACACCAGTTTGTAAATTACTACTACTTATACTGTAAATTATAATAAAATATATGAATACCTGTTCATATTCTGCATGTTATCATTCAATGCCAAATTTCCAGTGTCCAGGTGCTGCATGCACTGCTCATCAAAATCTCTTGGTGTTGGGGCATCACCTGCTTGCGGTGTCCTACAAATAAAAAACATTTCAGTTAACTATTACAAACCATTAATTGTAAACTAGCAGATGTCCGCGACTGCGCCCGCCAGAATAATTGTTTGTCTACCTTCCAAGAACATCAAAGAAAAGGTATATGCTATTGCGGAGCTTATGTAGTCCCAATAAAGAAGAACAATTTTTCCATACATTGTTTAGTTATATCTCAAAAGGATTGGGCAGCGTTTTCAATGATGCAGTCTAAGATGGAAGCGGACTAACTTGTTAGGAGTAGGATGAAAATCCACACCCCTTTCGGTTTCTACACGACATCGTACCGGAACGCTAAATCGCTTGGCAAGACATCTTTGTCGGGTTCATTGCCACTAGTTCCATTAAAAGTTCCATCATGGAACTAGTGATAACTTTTTGTTATCACTAGTTCCATTTTAAAAGGAATACGAAGACAATGGAACTAGTGTTGATTTATTTTATGGTTTGTTGCCACTAGTACCATTAACAGTTCCATAATGGAACTCGTGATGATTTTTTTAGTCACTAGGTCCACATTATTATCTTAAGCACTTTAGGCACTTGCGAAATTTTTCAAGGGTGTAAAAACACTATTGTTAGAAACACTTAGGTTTTATTATAATTTTATTCAATAAAATCAACAAATATTTATTTTTTCTTACTTTAATTAGACTGAGAGATGTGGTCGCAGTGAACGCCACTAAGAGATCTCTTTTAAACCTACACCCCTGTCACAAGTCTCGGGCTCTGTTCAGAGTTTTTCTCTCAGCCAAGCGATGGACCCGGCACCCGCACGATGAATCCTTTAAACTCTAAGATATTAGTCTCTCTCAATTTAAATATGATTCCATTTTTTGTCGAAAAGATGTCGCCGCCAACCGACAACGCGTATATTCGCGGACTTTTTTGTTGACCTTTTTAAGGTGTGGAATACTTTACTACATTATTTTGATATATATCGTAATGTTTAGCCAGTGTACTATAGTAAAACTAATTAAAGTAAGAAAAAATAAATATTTGTTGATTTTATTGAATAAAATTATAATAAAACCTAAGTGCTTCTAACTATAGTGTTTTTACACCCTTGAAAAATTTCGCAAGTGCCTAAAGTGCTTAATATAATAATGTGGACCTAGTGACTAAAAAAATCATCACTAGTTCCATTATGGAACTGTTAATGGTACTAGTGGCAACAAACCATAAAATAAATCAACACTAGTTCCATTGTCTTCGTATTCTTTTTAAAATGGAACTAGTGATAACAAAAAATTATCACTAGTTCCATGATGGAACTTTTAATGGAACTAGTGGCAATGAACCCTTTGTCGGTAGGGTGGTAACTAGCCACGGCGAAAGCCTCCCACCAGCCAGACTAAGACAAATTAAGAAAATTCCCGCCCGGAATCGAACCCAGGACATCCGTCATATAAATCTACCGCGCATACCACTGCGTCACGGAGGCCGTCAAAAATATCTGGTCAATCTAAAACACAATTTTTGACAAAAATCAGATCTTAACACTCTATATTACAGCATTGAAAAATGTGTTTTAGGACAGATATATATTATAGCGTGATCACTGTATGGTTTTTCAGAACTAGTCAAATTAGTTTTTGATAGGTGACATATCTCCCATTTTTGTTTGATCCATTAATTATGGGACATCCTGTATGGGGTATGGAAAGTCATGAATTATTTCTATACTTTGCAACCAGGTTAGAAATTCAGTGGGAAAAAGTTATGATTTAGTGAAATAATGGTGGTAGTGTAACTTACGTGTTTCTCACATTTTGCGGCGAGGACTTGAGTAGGTAGTCGTCGTGTTCGCGTTGTTTTTGAAGTTGATACTCCTTTAATAAATCTCTCCTGTGAGCCTTGAAGCTGGACAAATCCTCAAGGTTCTGCAATGGTTGGTCAGCAGCTGCAGGTATGGATGCGGACGTAGTCGTGGAGTAGTCTTGTGCATGGTGTTCAGGAGTCGATACGTTCGACACTTCTATACTGTTCGGTTCAATTTTTTTAACATTTACTGTATCACTCAACACTTTGGCGTTTTCTTGAATAGGTTGTAATTTATCATTACATGCATAGCTCCTATTCAATTCACTATTTGGAACTTCAAAGAGTTTGTCAACAGATGTGTTCATCAGTTTACTGTCTTTCATCCCTGTTAAATGGAAGCCACTGTAAGAGCTAGACAGAGCGACAGACCCTGTAGGACCTGCACACATGGCGGAAGCAGCGCAGTCGATGGCGGACTGCGCCATGGCTGCGGGTGGTCGCGATGCACCGTCTGGCAGCGGCCGTAACGAACGTGACATGGCGTCTGCGGCGGACTGCGGCCTGCGAAAGACCATCTTTACGTGCGGGAAAGTGAGTGGCTTGATTGGCGTCACGAGCATGTGTTCAGTCCACGACGTGTGCAACAACGGGCGCTCCAGCCTCTCCCGCACCACATGAAGCGATCTTTGCTCAAACGGAATGCTGTACATCTCCACAGGAATGGCCTGCAGCCAGGATAATAAGCTCAAATTTGACTCATGGGCGGGCACATCCAGCATCTGCGAGAAGTTGAGTTCTGCAGGCAGGGCGTTCTGCGTGCCCGATGCTTTGCTTTGGCAGCAGCTCACGCAGGATTCATACAGGATACCTTTTATTATCAGCTGCATCAAACGGTCATTCTTAGCGCTTTTGGGTGGTGTGAATGACGAAGGTTTGCCAGAAGTCATAAAATGTTCCACAAGAGGATACACCTCTTGGAAGCATTGCACCCTTGCATTGCTAGGATTCCAATTCTTATAAGGTTCATGATTGTATATACTTGGTAATGCTAACAGGAAACATAATTTTGAATGGTCTTCCTTACTTGGAGCAATTTTTTCGACTTCATCCAGGATTTTTACTATTTCTCTGACAATTCGCACTTCCTCATCACCTTGAAGTTCTGATCTAATAAATAACAATTCTATAACTTTTTGACGTAATATAATAAAGTGGAATTTTTTAATATCAAAAGCTTCTAGTGGGCTAAGAGGTTGTATGAACTCAAGTACGTCATCCCACTGCCCATCCAGGATAAGTTGTCGCAAAAAGATAACATCATTGGGAAAATTGCTATTAATTACCCCAGTTTCTCGCTCTAACGAGAGCTGGGTAATATGTAGTTCACGCGTATTAAGGAATTCTAAAATTAATCTCACTACATCTGCCTCTTTTAAGTTTAACTTGAAGAGATCCATATTTTGAGATGCTGTCTTTGTTGCTGGAATAAATCAGTCTGAAACAAAATGAAATGAGAATATTTCATTACATTTGATCATACATTCCTACACTTAATCTGTTTGGCATTAGATAACAATATCGCTTTGATTTATGTTGCACTGCATTGGATGTTATGTGGGTATGAAGTTAACAGACCAGAGGCAACTCAACTGGCAATCACAGCTGCACACTAAAACACATACTATAATGTTGATACTTGTAGCATATCATCATCACATTATTATATTATAGGAAAGGGTATATAGAGCATAGACCCACCACCAACAAGGCAGTAAACATGTAGTATCTATCTAAACCTATTTAGAAATATTTCTTTCACATACATTTCATTTTATGATATGCTATTTATATAGATAATGAACCCATCATGCTGCCCAATACACATTAGCAGGCTTAGGAGCTATAACACTAATGACTAATCACTATCATGTGTTAATGATTTTGACAGGACCAATGCCTTAACAAGCTCTCTGAGGTGTAAAAATATAAATTTCCCAAGTTGAGGAATCACTGAAACATTTCTGAGAAGAAAGAATATTAATTTCTGAGAAGAAACATTTCAGCATAGTGACAGTCAAGCAATAGCTCTGAAATTGTATCAAAATTCTCAACAACCTCAAGACTACTGTGCAACTGTTACTATGACCTTGTAGCACTTGTTGTATGAATCACAGTAACTTTACAATGGTTGAGAAGTCACAGAGAAATAACAGGAACTGATATAGCAGACTAGTTAGCAAATCGAGCTGTAACACAAGGTAGTAGGCCCACGACCAATAGTGTCCTAAATTGGTTCCTCAGAGACACTCCATGAGGCTATTGGTAACAGCCTGCAAAACTTCTGGAGCGAGCTTGGCTGGTTCGAATTTAAGTAAATATTTTCCAAGATATATAAGATTCAAAATGCAGGGACATACTTTAGTGCAGCATTGCACCTGTGCGAAGCTGGGATTGGTCACTAGTATACTATATTTTATATTATTATAAAGTAAAAAATATATGACTAATACATATAACACCAACAAAGCTCAATGAGCGTCAAGGCTAAAATGGCAATATATATGGCATTCAAAAGTCCAAAGATGTTAGTGTCCTAAAATGCTGGACTAGAGAAACCCATACTGGAAAATGCCATGTTAGTTGACTCTCCACTATGTATACCAACAACATCAAGCAACATTGCCACTGGATGCAGACAGCTCAATGCAAGTGTTTGAAATCCCTTGCCTACATCTAGCAGTGGATGTTCATCACCTGACAATAATAATGATTATGATGGCCTATAGAGCTCTTATTTTATATTAGGGCACAATGTTACATATTATGGCTTGAATAAAAGTATTAAAATTTATAACACTTAAAACTTTGCAAATGTTATGTATTAGAGTCATGCAATTTTTAGTAAATTTAGGTACATAAAGAAGAAGTTATTTTTCGCTCTTTTTCGAAGGTTCTCAACACACGTGAAATGTTTATTTTCCATAATAATCCAATATTATGAAGTCATTTTAATGAAATACTATTAATGAATTGTTTTTAACTTTAGTAAAATGGTTAGACATGTTTTATTTTTCTCTAAAAGGATAGCTGGAATATTTAGAACCAAAATTTAAAAAACCATTTCGAAATATAACTGGAGCACTGTTGTATGCTATAAAGCAAAAGATGTAGGGTCTCAAAAACCGAGTGGTCATAGAATCTCAGTCGAAACATTTTCGCGTAACACCCTCCATTTGACGATAATTTATGTTCTAAGCGAAAGCCACTTGGGCTGCCTGCATACTTAACGAAATTATTGGTGCATCTCTGACAGATCTTACATGCCGCTAGGAGAAATTGTATCTAGAAACTTACAGTTACAGTTTCAAGTAACAAAAACACGAAACAGCAAAATTTCTTACCGCCTACGTTTTACGAGCTCCTTTTAAAGCCTAAAATTATCGAGAGGATCAATTTAATTCGACTCATTATCAATATATATACACATTAGTATCGAAGTATAAACAAATTCAACGCCAAAATAATAATAAAATAACGTATTCGAAACCAAATATCTCAAATATTTGGTTTCAAATACGTTAACAATTAAATACTTACCTATATTTTCACGTAGTCGCTGCAAGTCTTCTTTGGAAATAACATTAAATTTAATCAAAATAATCTTTCAATTAATAAGCCATCGTTGAAATAAAATAATGCAGATAACTTTCAATCGTACACGTCTGCCGCCGTTTCTTGATAAAATGGCGATTTTAGTTTTACTACTAGAAAATGTAATGGACATTTGATGAAAACCAAAGACTATATATGAAGACAAAACTTTAATCGACGTACAAAAACATTGCGACATAGGTAAAAGCAACTGAAAGACGTAAAGGACTTGATTCCAGACCGTTAAAAAAATTAAAAAAAAACTGTGTTCTTGCACCCATCCATAGAGTAGAATGTATATAGGGTATCGGCTATCGGCGCTGAGGCGGCGAATCAAAGAAATTGTGATTGAGTTGACGGAATTTTAGGCATTTTCAATTTTCCATATAAAATTAGTAAAAATGGAAGAAGAAGGAGAAAGTATTTTACTTCAAGATAACTACTATCAATTACTAAATGTGTCTAAAACGGTAAATATTTTAATAATAATATTTCATTTCCTAATTTCCACTTTATATTGCAGCAATATTATATAACATTAAAAGTATATACACAAAAAATAATTAATGCAATTAATATAGTCATAGTACAACTCTCATGCACACTGCATATATTTGTTTATCATCCTCTAGTTTCGCTAGTGTTACACAATATTCAAGATTTTTTTTAGGTTATCCATGATTTATATCTTGCTGAGTTTCGTATAAATTTAAAGTGATTGTAAAGCCGGATTCTCGACATAGTCTCTTGTTGTGTCATCTGACGTACGAATATGGACTGCAGAATCCCATTTGATATGGAGTTATGTCCAAATAATTCAAGACTTGAGCACATTGTTATTGTAGTTGTTCTTACTGTAGTTCCATTAATATAAGTCTTAAGATGGGATCTCCATCTTCCTTGACCTTGTGCCACTTGATATGACTATTATAAGTCCACTGGCAGGCATCTGTAAAATTTTCTATGCACAGTTCTGTTTTGTTTCTTCAAAAATGGCCACCATTATACAAAAATGTAGTAGAGCACCAATACAATCCCAATGGGATTAGATGGATGGTAGGATAAAGCAGAAAAATACAGTCGAAATCTTAAATGGGCCAGTAAAACTTAAAAATAAAAATCATAAGAAATGTTGTCTATCACTGCTTTTATATTTAGCTGCCATGACTTGTGCGTTGGTCAATGGTCTGAATTTTTGTAATACAATTATGTAAATATATATATGAAGAAAAGCTTGCAATTATAATAATATAAATCTCAGTTGTGCATTCTTTTAAGAGTGGTTGTGGCTGCTATGAATTTCCCCGACTTTTAACAATTGCTAGAGTTGAGTGAACACTCTGCATTCGGTTTTTGAGTTGCTGCCTTCACTAGGTCTCCATCGAGTTGGAGACCACCCTCTGGTACTTTATCCTTTTACTTGTCCCTGCACTAATATAGGCTCGATTGAATTCTCTTTTCTAGAGATGTGGTCCAAAATCTTCAAAATTTGTGACAGCACTGTTTACGAAAGTTTTTCTTGTATCTGTAGTTATTTCAGGATGAAGTTCTTTGTTCTGAAGGAAGTCTAAAAACCATTTAATAGACACCTCCTGCACCACTTCACTATGGTGTCGATTTATGATCAAGTTTCTGGACAGTAGAGAAAGATCGGATAATATAAAAGATTGGATAATATAAGAGATAATATAAAATAAATGAAATTATAAAAATACTACTTACACACTCAGCTTGAATTGCAATGCTACAAAAATTACTTTTATTTATTTATTACAAGGGTGTGATAGCACTCAAGGGCCAACTTGTAGTTGATAAAAAAAATTAAATAATACCAAAAGGCCCTTATTGCAATTGCGTGTTGTTAAAAATTCCTTCAAGTCCTTAACACTTGTGACAGTTATAGATACATATACAGGTTATAGACAGATAGTTGAGAAATTTAAATTTGCAAAACACGGTTGAGTGCTGATTTGGTTCTATTTTGTTCTAGGCCACTCTGGAAGAAATAAGCAGTGCCTACCGCCGTTTCTCTCGCATATTTCACCCAGACAAGCATAGTGCAGATCCAAATAAACAAAAATGGGCAGAACAAATATTCAACAAAGTAAAGGAAGCATATGAAGTTCTTTCAGATTCACACAAAAGAGCCATATATGATACCCTTGGTATGTATAATTTAATTTTAACTGTCTCATTAGCAGCCCTGGATCTTGCATTTTTTGAAGTGGGGGAAAAGCTTTTACCAGATTTGGTTGGACAGAGAATAATTCCAGCAGAGAAGGCGAGCATTGATCATTCACAAAGGGTACCCATATCCACCCTACCCAAGTCGCTTACTCTGTTTTGTGTTTTTATTTCTGACACCTGTACGGTGAATCCACAGAATGCTAATATATTAGTCTGCTGCATGGTGGTAAACAAAAGTTGTGGTAATTTCATCAACCATAGCATACACAATTCAGAAATGTGTATTTGCCGCTGTCTGAAGTTGCTGCCCATAGCATGAATATCAGTTTGTGACCCCAAGATCCAAGCCTACTCATTAGTCTTGTGGTTAGCTTGTTTAGCTATCGACTGGTTAGTCTGAGGAGGATAGGTTGGAGATATTATTTTATTTAATAATTATAACGCTGAGTGCTATTTAAAGGTATTAATTTTAACTCATATTAGACTTAACATGATTTATAAAAATTATCTTAACATTATTGGCCAGTTATAATTATTCATAGCATATATTTTGTAGGTAAAAGAGGCTTAGAAGTTGATGGATGGGAGGTAATATTTCGGACCCGTACACCTCGGGAGATCAGGGAAGAATATGACAGGTAAGGATATACATTTCTTTTATCTGAACTATGTTACATAGCTTTTAAAAAAGTCATACTTCCACATAACATCACACCTTGTTATCATAGGGGTAATCAGAGACAATATCCTTCCACTTGCCAGAGTCCTTGTATACTTCCTTAGCTTTTTCTACTCTCATTAATCTCACATTAATCATACTTTTACACACAATTTGTACTTAAAAAATTCCTTTTTATATTAAAATAAAGCTAAAATTTAAAGTACAAGATATAAATTACGTTAGTCTATACTTTTGACGACCTCTGTAATGCAATGGTAAACGCAGTAAGTTTATAAGTCAGGAGGTCCTGGTCCAAGTCTGGCACGCCCATGTGTTGACCTAATACATGTAACATACTTATTTTAATCATTTCAGACTAAAGAGAGAGAGAGAAGAAAGAAGATTGCAGCAAAGTGCAAATCCTAGGGGCACTATAACACTTTCCATCAATGCAACAGATATGTTTATGAAGTATTATGATGAATATGATATTTTGTAAGTATCAATACATATTATTAATCGAAACACACAGTTGCATCAGATTGTCTTTCTGCAATTTTCACCGAAACACAAAATGATTCCTGAGAAGGGTGCTTGAGTATATTACTTGTAAAGGTTTTGTGTAATCCAGATCAAATATTATGGTAATTGTTGAATATGTCTCAAAAAGCTAAGCTGCCTAGCACCTTTAGAAATATAATATAACACCCTTTATAAGTCTCGTAAATAGTCAGCAATGATATATCCTTTAATGACCAATCCAAGCAACAAAGTCCAATGTAATATATTGTATTTAATCTTCGGAGAAGAGATGAAACAGATCTAAGTGCATCCAAAGATGATCAATAAACAATTTAATAAACAATGGTGACTGTTACACAGTGCTAGTTAGTATAAATTTAGTGTTATCAACCATTACATTGCTTATTTATACTAGTATTTTTGACAAGACAGTGATATTGAGAACTAACAGTTCATGCAAATTAAACTGCTGACATAATCTGACTTTCAAACTGATATAATGTCAGTAATTGTAGCCTGTACTACTGTAACTTACTAGTACCTAATGGTTGACTGGTATTTTTCTTTTGGAAATTGTATGTTTTCTAAAACTGAAACCTAGCTATATTGCGTACTATATAGATTGGCTATAAAGGGCATTGAACCCTAACTCCCAAATGGCAATGTTGTCAACCGGCGAAACTTATTATTTAGGAGCGAGACTCACATAGTTGATTACAAATACAGATAGTAGTTTGTCCACTTCTTTGTCGCTATAGCTTCTTTAGGATTCAACACCCTTATTCCAATTTACTGCCCGCCTCGTAGGTGTCTAGTGGTTAGCCTATGTGGCTTCGATCACGAGGTCCTGGGTTCGATTCCTGGGTCAGGTCACGAAATAATTCTGAACTTTTTCATTCTTCTATGAAATATTCAGTAAATTCCAAGCCCGGAGTCTGGAAGTTGGCGGTGTTACATCCTCGTGCCTCGGTGAGTACGTTTAGCCGTCGGTCCCGGTCACTGTCATCAACATCTTATTGTGATCGTTAGTAAATTAAATATTATCACATTAAGCCCGCCAACCCGCATTGGAGCAGCGTGGTGGGTGTACGCACCATATTCCCTCTCCTATAAGGAGGGAGGCCTGGCCCTGTAGTTGGCCGTTAATAGGCTAATAATGATGATGATGATGAATCATCTGAAACCAAATCATCCCTACGAAAACCACAAATACACTTTGAAAAACTTATTTGTTACTAGCATTTGCCCGCATGGACTTAGTTATTGCAGCAGCCTAATTTTTCTAATCAACTGCCTAAAAATACGTTTTAAGTTTCTAGCTTGAAAAATTGACGATACTTTAATACAACATTTCATTGTCCCTCACAATACTTTTTTCGCAATCAAAAGTAGCCTATGTCCTTTTTCTGGCTCTAGACTACCTGTGCACAAAATTTAATTTAAATCGGGTCAGTAGTTTTAGTGCGACAGCGAGACAGAAGGAAAGACAGAGTTACTTTCGCATTTATAATATTAAGTTAGGATTAGGATATAACAGTACAATTTTCACAGATATCTCTATATCAGTTTTCTTTATTCTTTTATTTTGCAGAGAGGACTCGGCAATAATTCCAAGTATTGAGGTATCGGGAATGACGATCCATCAGTCGATTGATGCTCCCCTCACGCTCAGGAACACTGTTACACTCTCGGGAAATATTTCCACACAAAATGGAACAGGTAATCTTTAAACTTGCAATTCTTGTATATATGTATACAGGTGTCTCGTAATCAAATGAAAATGGGAGATACGGCACTTAATTATCTATAAATAATTTTCAAAAACCGTAGGGTGACCAAGTTATTAGTACTTTTATGGATTTATATATTTTCTCTCTCCTAAATTACACTTTTGGATGCGCTAGAGCTGTTTTTATTAAAATTTTATAATATAATATAATAATCATTCTGGTCCTTTTTTGTATATATTTTTTTATTTGGCTTGGCTTTAAAAAAATCTTAAAGAGAAGTAAATATTTTGTTTAAATTCGGGAAAACAATTGAAAGTGAATGTCATTAAGAAAAATATGAATGTGACCATAATCTTAAAAACTTGTACACTTATTAAGGTTTGTACTAATTTACAAATCTTAATAAGTGTACAGGTTTTTAAGATTATGGTCACATTCACATTTTTCTGTGTCAAAAGAGATGGCTGGAGTGTGTGAAAGGAGTATATGATGACAGAAGTAAATGGAAGAGAATGGCATGTTGTGCCGGCCCCACTTGGGTGGGAAAAGGGGAAAATGATGATGACATACCAGTCGATGTGATACATGTCTGCTGCTAAGTTATCAGTCTAGGAACACGCACCATTAAATACGATTGTTTGTTATATAATTACTGAGATTATTTCTTTTTCTAGGCACGGGTTCAGTAACTATGTCGAACAGACATTTGAGCTCGGAACGTGGTTGGACTGAACTTGAATGCGGCATAGGAAATGGGCCAGTATTTGGTTTTAAAATATTTAGGACACTATCTAGGCTTATGTTTGTCAACTGTGGCACAGGTCTGCAATTTACATCCAGAGGGATTGTACCAAGCTTCGTGTCCAGTAAGTTTCATTACATTCTTCGAATTTATTTCATTTTAATTCTAAAAAATTAATATTGTTATGACACGAAAATGACTAAAGTTGAGATATCGAAACGACAGAAAAGAAATATATCCACAAAAAATTAAACAAATGTAATTAATGAATAACGGTGTATGGCGCAATAGTATGCGCGGTGGATTTATAATAAGGAGATCTTAGGTTCAATTCCCGGCTGGCCTGATCAAGATTTTCTAAATTGGTCTAGGCTTAGCTGATGGGAGAGTTCGGCCGTGGCTACCTACCAACCGACCGACTTTACAGACCTAAAGCGACAATAAAGTATCGCCTAGAGCAGTGATTCTCAACCATTGTGCCGCGGTACTTTTGTGTGCCGCCAAATTTCAAAAGCGTGCCGCCAAATTTTGCAAATATATAATAATGTTAATATTATTAAATTATACCATTTAAAAAGAAAAATATTTTTAACATGAATATATATTTAAATCCACAAAAAAATAAATTATTTTTATTATTTGCTTTCAAAATTTGTGATTCACTTTGCGTCGCATTTTTCAGAAACACATTAGCGACGCAAAACGGGGTCATGGTTTATTTAAAATTTTTGTCATAAACTATTTATGCAGTGTGTTGTAGTAAGTTAATAATTTTTATCTTTTTCTTTGTGTGCCGCCAAATTTTGAAATCATTAAATGTGTGCCGCAACAAAAAAAAGGTTGAGAATCACTGGCCTAGAGGTTTAGCGCTCCGTTACTATGTCTTGTTGAAACCGAAATAGGTGGATTTCGTCCTACTCAAAACAAATTAGCCCGCTTTACTTCTAGATGCATCATCACCTACCATCCGGTGTAATTGCAGTCAAGCACTAACATGCAATAAATATCAAAAAAATTCTTGAAAATTCTACACCATTTTAGAATACGACAGAAAGGGACAGAGGTAATACTCGTCTGCTTTCACATACGAGTCCTTTACGTTTAATCTGTCGTATCGATGTTTCAACTTTAGGTAATAATAGCACAGAAATATCTCAGTATCAGATGTTCAAGATGGGATTCATAGGTTAAAGTGATTTACAAAGTCTTTGGATGTAACAAAATTTCATAATTCTTGGGCCAACGTATTTTGTTTTTAGGAAAGTAAGAGAGTGCACTACCTCCTACAACCTCTACCTCTACCTGACCTCCCCGCGGTACTCTCTGCTGAACCGACAGTGAAATTTTACACGAGAAGAATATCAGTAAAATATGTTATATATACATTTTTTTACAGCAATGGCGTTACAATTAGATGCTCATTCAGTTGGCTACCTAACCTACAGAGCAGGAGGCCAGGGAGGCTCGTCTATGACATCAACATATGTTAGGGACTCTGAAAAGTACCACCTCAATGCAGCAGTGCAAATAGGCAATCCACATTCCTTCATATCATTAAATGTCATGAGAAAATTGCCGCAGCACGATCTGAAACTACGGCTGGCTCTGAAGTAAGTTAATTTTTTATAATACTTTATATATCGCGTAAATGGTGTGTTCAAAATATAAAATATATATGTATGTTTTGTGACGGCCGAGTGGCGCAGTGGGTAGTGACCCTGCCTCTGCGTCCTAGGCTGTGGGTTCGATTCCCACGTCTGGAAAAATGTTCGTGTGATGAGCATGTATATTTTCTAGTGTCTGGGTGTTTATCTATATATTATAAGTATTTATGTATAATATATATAAAAATATTCATCAGTTATCATAGTACCTATAACACAAGTTACCTACCAGTACGCTTACTTTGGGGCTATATAGCAATGTGTGTAATTGTCCTATATTTATTTATTTTAAAGAAAAATGGATATAGCAAGATATCCTAAAAAGATAGATATGTGCCGTCGCGGCCTTTTTTGTAGGCCTAATAAAAAGAAATAATTCTTCCATACATTGTTCGTTACCTCATATAGATAGAGCAGCGTTTCCGATAAAAACTCTCAGGCGTCTTAAATTTCTCCAACTTTTCATATTTCACCCAATTTACATAAAACCTGAATATATTCCGTGTTGTGACTGCATTATGTGTGTTGTGACTGTCTCGTTGGTCTAGTGGCTGCGATTTGGCTTCAGGAGGTTCTGGGTTCAAATCCTGACTTTTTCATTCTTCTATGAAATTTTCATAATATTCCAAGCCCGGAGTCGGGAAGTCGGTGGTGTTACACCCCGGTGCCTCGCCAATCCGCATTGAAACAGTGTGGTGGACCGCCCCATGCCCCCTCTCTTATAAGGAGGGAGGCCTGGCCCTGTCGTGGGCCGTTAATAGGCTGATAATGTTGATGATGATATTTCCTATTTCAGATTCGGCACATTCGGCGCGATCGCAGAGTACGGCGCAGAAAAGAAAGTATCTCAGAACAGCAGCTTGTCGGCGGCGGTGATGCTCGGCGTGCCCAGCGGAGTAATGCTCAAGCTCAAGTGAGTCAGCTGATTGTACATGTAACATATTACGCAGGCTGTAGTATAGAGATTCAAGTAATTTGATGATTTAATCAAACAGCCTTCTTCAAACAGTTTTATCCAATTCGCATGATCTGAAAACCGACTACACACCTTCATGCAGATTTTTTAACGGCTTCCGTGGTACGCGGTTGATTAATAGGTTGGAGGTCCCGGACTCGATTCTCGGCAGGACCGATTTAGATTTTCTAAATTGATCTTCATTTTTGTTCAACATTGTACGACATTACAGTACATTAAGATTAACAATATAATATATTTCTAGTAAGCTGATATGTATAGCTTGATATTAAATAGTCTTGAGTCTAGCTTTCAAAATAAACAAAAATAATTTTACAATCCGACACGCAAATCTAGAGATTAGCCCGTTTAAACAAACAAACAAACTCTTCCGCTTAGTATTAATAGTATAGATATGGTCTTTTATGGCAAATAAATTGAACAAAGATCGAATTCTCAACTCCATTACCGTATTATCGTTTCTATGAAACAGCGTACTTACCAAAATGCTGACGCCTATTCACGTACTCGTACGTACGTAGAGTTCAACTTGATTTGGACTTGATAGCCGCAGTCGCGCTTTTTAGAAAGTATGTATTATCTCACTTTAGAAGTGAGCTCTCATTATGATTAATACACTTGAACCACAGCCAATGTGAAAACGTCTCGCAATGCCGCAGTGTGTAATTAAAAGTTGCAAAAATAATGCACGAAAAAGCAATTTAACGACTGGAGTGTCTTATTTTCGGTAAGTATCTAAATAATAAGTATACTTTAAGCTTTAAACCAAGAATTTATATAATTTTTTTACAAAATTATCAATTTTAAAACACCGTTACAAATGTTTGTGCTTGTGTTGGTAACCTTGGCCAAGGGCTCAGAAAGCAATGTTATGATGGGAAAAAGTACCTTATTTGTTGCACTTTAAAGTCGATTTTACACTAAGTAACATAAGTAACTTATGTTACTTAAGTAACATTACTTGAGTAAGTTATGTAACTTAGTGTAAAACCTAGTGAAAGCGATAACGCTTTGCTTGTTTTTTGTGACGACTGATTTTAAGTATACGATAATATTTGGACGATTTTTGACTTTGTCACTATGTAGTATGGCTGTAATTAGGTTGAACTTAAAACTATTTTAAAACATTTTCGTCCGTTTGTTAGTAAACAAATGTAGCTGTATAAGTATATCTTCGTGCGGACATAATTTGGCTCTATTTTTGTATGTGACCCGTTATCTAGTTACTATTGTTGATCAAAGATTATCCCTAAGAGATAGACATATACCATCTCGAACTTTTTTGTTGACCTTTTTAAGTTGTGCAATACTGTAGAACATTATTTTGATATATCTCCTAGGGTTTGCAATGTAAGCGCAAGAAAGACATCACATCAGAAACCTCTAAAATTACTCTCTCTACGTTGTGCATGTATTATACACATAAACCTTACTGTTGAACCACTATCTGATAAAAAACCCGCGTGAAAATCGGATGCTTAGTTTCAAAGGTTTAAGCCTATGTATATAGGGACAAGCATAAAAAAGCGACTTTGATTTATACTATGTAATGATGATAATGATGAAGTTACTAATTCAGATGGTCCTGTTCATCGCAAACCATCGTGGTGCCAATCCACCTGTGCGAGGAGGTGATCCCGGCGCCCGTGTTCTACGCCACCGTCGTGCCTGCGATATCGTGGCTGGTGCTCAAGAAACTCGTACTGGACCCCATCGCTAGGGAGCGCCGCGAGAGAGAGCGCCAGAGATCTATGGAAGCGAACTTTGAGAGGTAACAATACTAGCCATTCTCATATTATTCGCCTCATTACAATGTCCTTCCATTTGCCACGATCCATGCATATCTCTTGATTCATCCAATTTCATTAATCCTTTCATACAAGTTGAATGTCCTGAATTTAGTCTAAGAATGTTTGCCTTGGTAATCAAATGGGCAAGCTGCTTTCAACCAAAATTATAGTTTGGTCGCTTTATTAAAAGAATAAACGTTAAAGCGGATGTGTACTATCTCTGTTCTTATCTCTCGTAAGCAAAAATGTTGTCAGTTTTTCCAAAAACGTTTCATTTCTTTTCTGTCGTTTCGATGGCTCAACTTTTAAAGATTACTTTATATAGTGATGTTTTCCTTCTTGAAACTTCAATAGCTTAAGCTTTTACACACAAGAGAATTATATACGTAATAAGTTTTCATACAATTAATATGATTTATTGTTTATGATTAAAGGTTACAAGAAATGCAGAGACAAGCTAGAGCAACGATCGAACTTATGAGAGAAACATATTCTAGAATAAGAAGCGAAGAGGAAAAAAAGAAGGGCCTTGTCATTATTCGAGCGATCTATGGCAAGTTGCCAGCAGGTAAGATGGTTCACATTTATGTAATAGATCAGTGCAGATACCTTTAAAAATAATAAAAAGTAAAAAAAAATCGCAGTAGGATGAAACCCATTGGAAAAGGAGGAGAATATTATATATAAAAATAAAAACTGAAATCGTGGTTTTTTAATTTTTCACATACATTTTGAGGTTATGTGAAAAGACTGTAAATACAAAAGTTTTACATCTTTTTAGTACCTACAACTTTGCCATTCAACTCTCTTCCATAGGACTTTCAGTTTTGCCGAAACTCGAGAAATACCGTTTTTTTACCCCTAAAACCTCACCCCAGACCCCTTCCCGAACTCAAATCGCCCGTAATTTATTTTTCCTTTAATTTGTCTGATATTCTCTTTCTTTTGCAAAGGATTTCATCCAACTACAATGTTTTTGGTTTCAAAAATTATTGGCACTGGTCTATAATTACTAACTGTTCCCGCGTTTTCAACCAGCCTAGTATCGATATGATAGGAATATCGATATAAAAAGTACTTATTTTTTATCGTGGGTATAGTTTAACGTTTTCATAATCGAGTTATTATAACGAATTTTTAATTGTGTGAAATTATGACGTTTCCGTAATGTTTCTGTAGACAAAAAATTACAAATTCTAAAATAACACAGTAATCATTAGATTCTAAGACGTTAATTGTAAAATGCAACAATTTACATTTTACAATTTTTAAAGTATATATTTATTTAAAAATGAATACGGCCTTAATTTATCACACCTGAAGATAAATGATGATGCTTTCTAAGACGGAAGCGGGCTGACTTGTCAGGAGTGGGATAATATCCACACCCCATCGATTTCTACAAGACATCACACCAGAACGCTAATTCGGTTGACGGTACATCTTTGTTGGTAGGGTGACAACTATCCACGGCTGAGGTCTCCCACCAACCAGACCCGGACCAATTCAGATAATTTCAATCGGCCCTGCCGCATATCGAACCCAGGACCTTACTTACCACGCTGGTCACTGCGCCACGGAGGGTATCTTGAATAAAACTGTCAACGATTAATCAACCACCATAGAACACTTGAAACAATTTTAATTTGAACAGGTGCAACGGCTCACGAAGTAGGCTCGGAGCAGACAGGCGACACTGGGTCGCCTGAAAGCCCCCTGCCTTACGCTGAAGTGATAGATGTCACTGTACCAGTGCAGTGCCTTATCAAGGATTCCAGACTGGAGTTGTTAGAAGCTAGCAAGGTAATTGTTAATTTACTATCGGACGCCCAAAACTTTTCTTGTATCTCTCATCATCATCATCATCATCATCATCATCATCATCATCATTAACAGCTGAGCCGCCTGTGGCCAGCGGCTCCCTGCGACACGTATGATGTCGTCAGTCCATCTTGTGGGCGGTCTATAAACACTGTGCTTTCCGGTCCGGCCATTCTAGCACCTTGGGCCCCCAACTTCCATCACCAGCTGTTCGAACCACGTGCCCCGCCCATTGCCCCTTCAGTTCTGCGACTCGCTGAGCTATGTCGGTTACTTCGGTTCTTCTGCGGATCACCTCATTTCTGATTCGATCATGCAGCGATACTCCGAGCATTGCTACCCTCGTTAGGAACCAACTCTCAGATCCTTAGGTCATCACTGGCAAAACGCACTAATCAAAGACTTTTGTCTTCAGGCACTAAGATAATTAAATTTATTATATAGATGTTAATGGATCAAAAGAAAATGGGAGATACGTCGCCTTCAACATACCTGATAGTCTAAAACTAATTTGACTAATGTTCAAAAATACTGTAGGGTGACCGTACTGTTTAACTTAGCCGATATAAGAAATATAAAATCTCAAATTGGCACATGCATATGGATATCTTGTTACAGAGACGGGCCAAAAAATTAAAAAACTTCGTCATGTTACAGATATAAAAAGTTATTCGCGTCTTGGTTATTTGATTCCTTTATCCCAAAGGTTGCCTGGCAGAGATTGCTTTAGCAGTAAGGACGCCTTTGTACACTTAATTATAACCATCTCGTATATATTATTTTTTTTACTACTTACAGATATGCAATAAAGAATAAATAAATAAAGAAAAGTTCATCAGTATTGCATTGTATCGATATAGGATTGTATAACGTTTCAGTCTGAACTGCCAGGCTTCTACGACCCCTGCGTGGGAGACGACAAGCACCTAACAGTCAAGTACATGTTCCACAACAATCTGCATTGCTGCACGGTCCCTGATACACAGGCTGTAGTTCTGCCACGCAACAGTGAGTTGACTTTAATTTTATACTAGCAGATGCCCGCGGTTTCACCCGTGTAGATCCCATTTCCGTGGGTGCAATTTAGCCTTTGTAACTCCTTATGAGTCTGGCTATCCTATATATGGAGAAAAAGGTCCTGACAGACATAAAGACTGACGATCAACAAATCAATACTATAAACCTGTTTATTTGATTGGGTAAAAGTCTCACTCCATTTATTAGTATTAAGGGACTGTTCAAATATTACGTAAGCAGATTTATTACAATTATTTACCCCCCACCCCCTTTGTCAGCAAAAGTAAGCAAAGTTCTTACCCCCTCCCCCCATGCTTACGTAAACATTTTTCAATTATAAATGTATTTTTTATAATAATTGTCACATATAATTTTAAAAATTAGAAAATTAGGGTACAGATTAGATTTTACTGATACAGTATTAAACATAAAGAATTTACGAATTTTTGCTATTCGTGTAAAAAAATAAATAACTAACGATGACGTAATCATCATCTAGACCCCCCCAAGCCCCCATGTCATCAAAAATAAGCAAAACAAAGACCCCTCCACCCCTCTATAGTGCTTACGTAATACATGAATGGTCCCTAAAGTCAAAATATCTTTATTCAGTTAAACCTTTATGATTATTTTGAATCGTCTATTTGTAATTTTTAGATTACGTAAAAGTAATAGTAATAATTATTAAAGGTACAAGATTAGATTTTTTAATCGTCTTTTCTTTTTTCTAGATCATCGAATAAAAAATAGATCCTGAAGGTTAAAGTCGAGGCGCAGATAAACTACGGTGGCGCCAAGAAGTTACAGTGTAACACACACAAACATATACAGCCAATGGACTCCGATTAGTTATTGGGAACTGTTGTTAAAATAAGCGCATCTTAAATTTCATTTTATTTGGCTTTCATCAGAAAGTACGCGTTTATATTATGTTTCGGAATATTTGAGGGGTTAAAATAATAATCGCGTGAAAGTTTCAACCAATACTATTTCTTGGTTATTACCACGTTACAATTATATACTATATGGTATTACTACAATAAGTATTTGATGTATTTTGCTGTACCATTTGAATTCACTGTAAATTGTTCCTATCCTTATGACGTCACACATATTATATGACTTCTCTACACCATCGGTGACGTAGAACGATCCCGATAACTTATTACTTGATGATACATACTGCATACGATATAGGTATTAATTAGATAAATTTATTACGACTGACTTTAGTATGTATGTTTGTGATGACAGCTCAGCAATGGTGTAGAGGACCCTTAAAAACCACGCTCGAATTTTGGCCGATCTCGACTTTAAAATACCTTAAACAACCCTTATTATTATAATCCCTTTAATTTTCTATATTGGCAGTTTGTTTTGTGCAGCTTCCGTGTTTGAGCAAATCGTGTAAATGATATCATTGGTATAAAAGAAATCCTTAAACATTCCAATGTAAAGGAAATTATTGATGATCATCATTCATTGATGTACATATTTTTACGCACAAGTTTTCGAACTACCCTCCGACTCAGTGGTATGCATAGATATGTATCAATCACTATTGACCCTAAACAGTTTTTGATTGTAAAGGACTATGGTACCAAACCATACCCAGAATTTTAGAAATAAATGATCAATTCCATTTCTTAGTTATCTCTTGTCTTACTATGAAGCGAAATTGAATAAATACCATTTAGATATGAGTGAGAGTGAATACGATAGTCTTTATATAAAACTGGCTAGTGGAAGGCTTCGGTCGCGGCTAGTTACCACTCTACCGACAAACACGGTATTTACTAGACAGCGTGGCAAATGAAATGTGCCACCAGATGATAGACTCGACAAATTGATGTTTTAATCACATATTATTATTTTTAATAAACTTATTTTACTTGTATTAAATTTTTTTGTTTTATTATGTTATGAATAGGCAATTAATTCTTCATTTTAGAAGGTTCGATGGATCGATCGTGTTTTAATGAATATAATATAAATTTATTTTAATTGTATTTAAATTAATGAAATTTTACTGCAAATGAAGGTATTCGATACTGAAAAAAATGCTTTACATAAAGTATCAGCTTGTTATTGATTTTGACGACATAAAATGGATTATGTTAGTGTATGTATGCGAAATAAAATCACCGAATCAAACGGTAGAAAGAAGATGCCTTTAAAAGTACATAGGTATAGTTTGTACCAATCAACAAGTCCGCTCTCAACATGACGTACTATAAAAATAGATTTTAACTGACGGACGAAAAAACGGAGGAGGTTCGCAATTTGACGGGTATATATTTTTGTGTCTCATTTTATTGAATAGACTGATTTTGATAATTCTTTTTTGACGTGACAACGTCTTATAATTCGATCGTCATGCGTCGTTACCTCGCTTTGAGGCGTTCCATGTAAGGCTTGAAGTGCAAGCGAGAGCACGGAACGAGCGACAAAGAAAGCACAATCGGCCTTTGCGTTCGGCAGCGTTCGACATCCGTCTATAAAATATAATTATTAAATATATTAATTTGAAATTAAAAATTAATATATTTATTATAAATTTATAAAATCAAAATCAATTATTTTATTAATTTAAATTAATATTTATAAAAATTTACTTAAATTAAAAATTTTAATAACCAATTAAATGCTACCATTCCATCAGTATTTTCTTGAGACATTGTCACGTTCAACTATCGTCAGTAAACCGACTTTACAGACAACCAATTTTTATTATTAGAAAAAAAAAGGTACCATTGTCATGTTAGGCTCTGATAGGGATCCTGGGAAAATTAAAGGAACTCTTCAAATTTTATAGCACTTGCAGTGATTTCGGTATTTAATTTAATGCTACTCTTATAGTTTAGTACGAATAGATTTTCCTATGAGTACTATGTATCACTAAAGAAAAACAATTTAAAGCAATTAAATGATGCAATTATTTCTTACTTTTTAGTGCGTTTAGAAGTCGGTTCAACGTTTTCGTAGTACAAAAAAGTTAGCACGTCGCCATGACAGCAGTTTGGCGTGTTGCAACTTCAGAGCGGATAAGGGGATGGGGGAACTCCCGGGGAGATTACTGGTACAAACTATACATATATTTTTTTATGAATCGATGTTACAGTTGGTTATGATTTGTGAAGATTGATTGATATTTTATCTATTAAATATTGATTATGCGTGTTTTTAATTTGTATTGGAAAATAAACATAATATCAAAAATTGCAAAATCGACGAGCGTCTCTTTGACTGTCCGGGCCGAAGAAATATTTACAATTATAAATTATCTTTAAGTGTGGGTAACATTATTCAATGATATGCATAAATTATTGTTTTAAATAGTATTTAATAATTATTTTTAAATGTAAAAAGTTTTTGTGTTTTTTAAGTGTAAACTGTTTCAAATAATACAAGGATCAGGTACCTAGTTTAATACTGACTATCTTTGTGTAAATCGTTACCGATTTTGGCGCCAAAAATGCACGTATTACACAAAGTAAATGTGTCAAATTGGACGGTAGTAAATTTATATTTTATAATTTAATATGAATCGACGTTTCTTGTTATGATTTAAATTAGCTTAGACGTAGAGGTTCGTTATTGTTAAAAACTAAAAAAAATCCTAAAAGTAAATTGTTAATTATGTATTTACTTAATAATTTTGGGCTTGAAGTCGTTTCTACGTCCAATACAGTATAGTATATTGTTTCCTTTGTTTTTTGTTTTATTTTTCTCGCTACATTGGCATTTGCCAATGGACCCATCATCTCATGTTACCACATCACATACTGGGCACTTTCTTATGTCCATGACTCGCATAATATACGCCTAAACACGACAGTGCCCAAAAAAGTCTACGCATAATTTTTACAGTGTTGTCCGATTTTGATAATTCTTTTTTTATTAGAAAGGACATACATCCAAGGTGGTCCCATTGTCCTCATGTTAGGATCTGCTGATGATATCCTGGGGAAATTGAAGGAACTCTTCAAATTTTGGAGGCACGCTTACAGCGATTTCGGTTTTTGACTCGGTATCGGTAGCTTTTTGACTACTAGTGCCATATAATATACTATAACAGTATAGTACGAATACGGTACGTGGCGATAAATCACTAAAAAGTAAGAAATAAAAATTTTTAACAAAAAATAGAACCGACTCAAAACGCACTAAAAAGTATAAAATAACTGTGTCATTTAGTTGCTTTAATTTACTTAAGCATATCTAGGAGTCGGTGCCAGCCAAGGTTTCTACTTTCAAGGACGTTACCTAGAACCCACAAACTGCTTTACTACGTAAAATAAATGTTCATTAAACTTGGCTGGCATCGACTTTATAGATACTTAAGTAAATTAAAGCAACTAAATGACACAGTTATTTTTTACTTTTTAGTGCGTTTTGAGTCGGTTCTATTTTTTGTTAAAAATTTTTATGATATATCTCGTAGTGTTTAGCCAGCGTTTGCAATGTAAGCGCAAAAAATGCGTTAATTTACGAAATCACATCAGAAACCTCTAACATTATGAAAGTACTAGCAGTCGCCCGCGACTTCCTTCGACTAATTTTAAAGACAAACTTTCATATATAGTGTGCTCATTCCCCGCTCCCAATCTCAATTTAATTTTTTTATAGTTTCCCCGTCCCGTGCACTAAAGATTTACATTTTTGTTAAAACATTTACGACATTACAGTATATTAACAATATATATTTATGGCAAGCTGATATGTATAGCTTGATATTAAATAGTCTATTAGGCTCTTGAGTCTAGCTTTCAAAATAAATAAAAATAATTTTACAATCCGACATGCAGATCTAGAGATTATCCCGTTTAAACAAACGAACAAACTTTTCCGCTTTATATTAATAGATATGGTCTTCTAAGGCAAATAAATTGAACAAAGATCGAATTCTCAACTCTATTACCGTATTATCGTTTCTAACATGTACTCATAACTGCATACTTATCAAAATGCTGACGCCTATTCAGTAGGCAGGTACTCGTACGTACGTATCGCCTGATCTGTATAATTCTCGGGTGGAATAAATAAAATTTGTCATAGACCCTCTGACATTCTTTGATACATTAATTAAAGATTTTTGCCAAAACAATGGATTTGTATTTTCTACTCTAGAAAAAGTAAGAGTACTGCTAGTAAGTAACGGAATCTGTCTTCGAACCAAAAACGGGATGCAAGGTTATACAATCATTTTTATCTATAAAATGTAACCTTAGGCGGCTAGATCATAACAAAAGAATTGAATTGTCTGTGTTACGTCGAGTCTACGTAGTATCTTTTTTCGAAACACAACTGTTGTGGGGAAACCGCCACTGGGACCCAAAAACCTTTCACACGCGTGTCGTGCTCTCAGCAGTCAACGTATTAAAGTGGAAAGCTCGGGTGGCACCGACTTCACTTTTTACTGTTTTGAAGTCGGTTTTATTTTTATTAATTTTAAAATATTGTCTATATAAGATCCTTTCCCTAAAGCATTATATAATAAGACATAACTCTGTGAAAATAGGCAAAGTAGGCAAGCCTAGCTGTTTCAACATCGGTAAGTTGCCTTATTTTCCTGGACTGAATAAGTAGCCGAAAAGGAAGTCTGGCAAAGCGTGCCTTTAGCTTTGACCAATGAGCGCACGGTGCTAGTGTTACCAGTCGAATAGTACCAACTCTAGTACAGTATGAACTTATTTTATGGAAAGAAGGTAAAGTGTGCACTAATTTTCTACTATATAATTTTAACATATAATTTTATTCTTCTGGTCAGGCCAAAAAATAAAATAAAATAAAACACATAAACTACACACATTTATTTAATCGAAAAATGTTTTTAAAAAAAGAAAGTAATAGCTATTTGATTTGGTTAAAAGCCAACAGATGGCGCTAAAATTACAGACAAAAATTATAACTTAAAGAGAACACCAGAGTTAAAAGGGCAGAAAGTCGACAAAAAATGTTGTATTTTTACTTTTTTTTATTTTTAGAAATTCATAAATATTTACTGAACCAGTCAGTATTTCATGTTAAAATAATATCTGAATTAGATTGTAATTCCAGACAAATGCTCCATTTAAAAAGTTTCTATATTATTAAAATCTCTATTTAAAAGGTTTCTATATTTATATCTTTTCACGCCGTATACAAAAGTTTTTGGAACTTAAGGTCCGTTTGCGATTAGGCGTGGCAGCCATTTTGAGAAACTTCACAACAGCGCCATCCCATAGCTCATTACGATTACCACTTGCGCTTAAGCAAAGATAGTACCGAGGTTAAATACTTTAATTTAAGAAACTTTAAGATTCAGTAGTCGCGTCTGGCGTTTCTCGTGCTTCTTGCGCTTGTGCTTGTGGTCGCGCTTGTTCTTGCGCTTGAGTTTCCGCTTGTGCTTGTGCTTGCGCTTGTGCTTCCGCTTCTGCTTGCGCTTGTGTTTCCGCTTGTGCTTGCGCTTGAGTTTCCGCTTGTGCTTGCGCTTGTTCTTGCGCTTGTGCTTGCGTTTCAGCTTGTGTTTCCGCTTGTGCTTGCGCTTGTTCTTGCGCTTGTGCTTGCGCTTGTTCTTGCGCTTGTTCTTGCGCTTGTGCTCGTGCTTGTGCTTGTGCTCGTGCTTGCGCTAGTGCTCTCACTTGCGCTTTGGGCAGCATCCCCCGGATAGACAGATCATAGACAATCTCCTCTATTTTCTTCACGTCATACTTCAGCGCATCAAACTTTCTGCGCAAATGATCATTCTTGAGATTAAGTAGTCTGCGAAAATAAATAGTATGTTAGCCGTCAACTACGAGTTCTAATCTTTTTGAAATAGTAGCCTCATAAAAGATCTTGTTGAAATGAACTAGTGTTAGATCTTTAATAGCAAATATTTAAAGTATTTAAACAAACCTGAAGCCAGCGTTTAGCTCCATAACGAACTTGGATATTTGCAATGGCCTCTGGTAATCACCACTGGTCACAGCATTCATTGCAAATCGTGTCTGGAAATAATTATTGTAATATGTATGTGGTTTCTAACAAGCAACTATTGAGTTTCTACTACATACTACAAATACCATTTATGTTTATTATTCATAGCAACTGCCTCTAAGGTCTAGTGGTTAGCCTATCTGGCTTCGATCACGAGGTTGGGTTCGAATCCTGGGTCGGGTCACGGAATACTTCTGAGTTTTTCATTCTTCTATAAAATTTTCGGTACATTCCAAGTCGAGAAGTTGGTGGTATACACCCAGTGCCTCTTTTTTTTTTTATTGACTACAAGTTGGCCCTTGACTGCTATCACACCTGATGTTAAGTGATAATGCAATCTAAGATGGAAGCGGACTAACTTGTTAGGAGTAGGATGGAAATCCACAGCCCTCGCGGTGTCTACACGTCATCGTACCGGAACGCTAAATCGTGGTAACTAGCCACGGCGCAAAGCCTCCCACCAGCCAGACCAAGACAAATTAAGAAAAATCTCAATCTGCCCCGCCGGGAATCGAACCCGGGACCTCCGTCTTATAAATCCACCGCGCATACCACTGCGCTACGGAGGCCGCCTCGTAGAGCACGTTAAGCCGTCGGTCCCGGTCATTGTCATCAACATCTGATAATGATCGTTAATAAATGAGGCATTATCACCCTAAGACCGCCAACCCGCATTGGAGCAGCGTGGTGGGTCTACGCTCCATATCCCCTCCCCTGTGAGGAGGGAGGCCTGGCCTTGTAGTGGGCCGTTAATAGGCTGATAATGATGATGATGAGTATAGCAAGAAATCGTAACAAATGGACCATCTATACTAAAGCCAAACTCGATTGAGAATGCTTGTCAACAAACAAATTAAAAATGAAGTTAGAAATTATTGGTAATTTTATACCTAATTTTTTTCAATTAACTTGTTGATGACGAATTCATTACAATAAATTAGATTAGTAAGCTTAAAACTAATTAATATATTTAATATCTTATACATAACATTTTTTAAAAAAACAAAACGTAATTTTAAATTGTGTTATATTGTGTAAATAAAATGTGTTGCATTTTCTACCTTCATTTTAAATTTGTTTGTTGACAAGCATTCTCAATCGAGGTTGGCTTTAGTATAATTTCTTGCATTCCATTACATGTTTTACGATTACTTAATTTTTATTGTAAATGAAAATAATTTGTTTTATTCACATAATAATACAGATGTACCGATCAAACACAAAGAAATGTTTAGCCGCAAATATAGGAATTACATGCATTTTTTATATTTTAAGGAAATGCAAATATACATCTATTATGTCCAAATAATACGAGTTTACGCTGTAGATACCTTTATTGAGCCAAGTAGCAAAACATGACAGTCATAATGTGTAATTATGTAGTACTACCCACTTAATTTAACTGTGTTGAGAAAAGTTAAAGAAATGACGTAGATTATAAATATATTATACATGACAAGATCTTAACTTTTCAACAATACTGTTAGTAAGCCTGAAATAAATTGATTATAATAATTTACTAACCAACTCTGAACATAAACTCAGTAGCCCAACCAAGTAATCATCAATGTCCAAATGAAAACCAGTCTTTTGCTCCACCGCGCTTACTGTAACAATGCAAATACAATGCGTTAGGTAAAAGGTATAACATCCCGAAACATACTGATATATTTTGATCTTGTTGACAAAATTCTGTGTATAAAATAATTATTAGAAATCATAACAAAAAAAGGCTGACACAAGGGCTCAGGATTCTACCTATGTTAAAGCCAAAATCAAAGTGTAAAGCATACAAGTATGGTACAAATGCAACACATTTTATGCCTAATAAATTTAAAATTATGTGTTGTATTTTTATAAAATCTTATTTAAAAGATATTGAATATATTAATTAGTTTGAAGCTTACTAATCCAATTTATTGTCATAAATATAGCAATTTAATTTTAAAAAAAAGTTGAGAGGTGTCAAGGGACACCCGGATGGAACGAAGTTCCTTTCGATTAATTAGTGAAGGAATTGTAATAAAATTTTATTTTTTTTAAGTAATAATAATATTTTTTTTATTATTAACAAATATAATGTTATATAAACTTAATCAGTAGGCTCAATTTTTTCACACACGCGTTGTTGTTGTACACCGAAACACCAGAGGGCGCCACGAGAGCGCGAGACAGCATAGAGCGCGGGCGCCCCCGCCGCTCACGCGCACACACATCAAAGGCGGCGGCAAGATCCTTTGATCAAAAAGTGTCGTGACAACTTTTCGTACCAATTTTTTCCGTCTAGCCCCCTTTCACAACGCGCGATAAGGAACTTCGTTCCAATTAGACGTAAAATGACTGGAGAATTCTACCTTCATTTTTAATTTGTATGTTGATAAGCAATTCTACATCGAGTTTGGCTTAAGTATAGGATTTTTATTCCTAGGCATGTATTCTCTCTCCCTAACTCCTGATGGATAGGATATTTACCTAGCATGTTGTATGTGTCACCATCAAAGACTAAAATATAAAAGTAAACATTTTCAAAACCACCAACCCATGCTGGAGCAGCGTGGTGGGTCTAAACTCCATATCCATATCTCCATGGCCTGGCCAATTCTGCCACATGACGACATAACGTGTTATATATTAATTAACCTTTATGTCAATTAATTAAAATAAAAAACGATGCGACATACTCATTGACATATTAATACTATGGACTTCGGGTCAGCGATAAAAAGTGTCCGAACCAAAAGTAAGCCAAAACGCGAAATGATTTCCAATTGCAATTCAGTCTCATATTAGCTGACTGACAGAATACACGTCAATAATGCCGTAATGTGTTATAAAAAACTTGTAAGAACTATCCGAGTAAGGTGAGAAAAAAGACGGTGTACCATATTTTCAGTAAGTAAATATTTACTGATGATTTTAAAGTATTATTTTGCTTAGAAACAGGCTATTTTATTAAAATTTTAATAAACTATAGAAACGAATTGCATAACCAACCAAAATGAACAAAAGTATCTATCTGTCTTTTTCCCATACGCTACCCGCGAATAGGATAGAAGGAGTGCAATATGTTTATCTAATTAACCACATTTAGTTCGGATCTGCCGTGAGCAATAGAATGTTTTAGAACAACGACTGCATAGAGTTATTTTGTTGTTTAACATTTGAATTATTTAATTACTTAATTTACCTCTGGACGTGCCGGAGCGGCGGCGGACGCCCGAGAGCATCAAAAGACATTAAAATACAGTTGTCTCGGCACTCAGTATGAGTTCTTTCCATTTGGAGTCGAGACACTGGGTCCATGGGGCAGAAGCGCTCAGGTACTTCATAAGGAATTGAGTAGGCGCCTCAGCGAGGCAACAGGCAGGCAGCTTTCTCGCGCAACGAATATCTATCGCAATTCAGCGCGGAAATGCTGCCTGCGTGATGGGCACCCTACCAAAAGGGCAAAATTTAGAATTATACTTATAGTTAAGTTAATTAGTTAGTTATTATAATTATTGTGTTTTTTATATATATAATTTTCGTGCCTTTATTGTTAATATTTTTCTTAATTTTTGAATGAAAATAATTTGATTATTTTCAATTCAAAAATTTTTATTTTTTATGTCAACTTTTATTTTTTATGTCATGAATATTAATCAAATAACTTTTACCATAATGGTATATTAATTTGATAACTATAAGAAGTATCTACATGAAATAAGGAACAGTTATTTAAAAAAGTGATCTAACGTCATTGAAGTAAAAAAGTATATTTTCAGTTTAATTAAAAAGAGGAAAATATCAAGAACTTAAAATTTCAAAGTAAAGAACTATGTCGAGTGGCATATCATTTTGTACATTAGTGGATTTGGTTTGTAATTAATTATTATTATAACTAATTATTATTTTATACAATATAATTACAACAATTATTATTTGGTACAAGATTTATCCCATAGAGGTCAGGGATATGTAAATATAAATAAAAATTTGCTGTAAATATAATATATAAATATAAGATGCCAAAAAAATTTGAAAGCTACCGACTCCACACCATTTATGTTGTCCTATTTTCACGAGAAGCTGTCATGTCAAAAAAAGGCTGCCATGGTAACCGTCAATCGAAGCTGATTACATATTGCATGCAATTAGACCGTTGCAAATAAGACTGTATAACAATACGATAAGACATACATTACAATGTTATTTTATGTATAAAAACATAAATACATCCTAGTGTGTATAAAATATCTTGGGACACTTTTGACGTTAATTTTGCATTAGACCCGAAGTCCATAGTATTAATATGTCAATGGACATACTAAATAAAGAAGATAAGTGGGCGAGTATTATCTCTGTCCTTATGTCTCGTAAGATTTTTTTATTTTTTGTCACTTCGATGGTTAACTATAGTATTATACTATATATATATAGTGCAAAGGTCGCGTCCCATTCGATATGTGACCAAGCCATAAAGTTATCCTTTATGTCCCGGAGACTGTTATCACATACTGTTAGTGATAAACCACCTAACATTGCGTGTGTGTGAGTGAGGCCTGGCCTGGTTAACAGGCTGATAATAATTGATTATCATATAGTTTTGTTTTACTGTCTGAATATCGGCACACATAAATAAGCCTGAAACCGGTCGGCACAGGAAGTGTCACACATAGTAGATTGTTACGTTCACTAACAGCAATTGACAGGGACCCCTTCTGCCTAAATCACGACAATACACAACAAAACAAGATAATGGCTTATGTGTCCGCACAGATTGCCATGTTATGGGTTACACATACATACATAACATCACGCCTTGTTCCCATAGGGGCAGGCAGAGATAATATCCCACCATTTGCCACGGTCCTTGCATACTTCCTTAGCTTCTTCCACTCTCATTAATCCTTTCATACAAGTTCGTCGGTTTAGGGTACTCGACACCTGGCCATTATTTAAAATGTCCTGAATTTGGTCCAGGAACATTCGCCTAGGCCTTCCCCTTCCAACATTTCCATTCACCCTCGCCTTGTAAATCTCTTTTGTTAATCTTCTTTCATCCATTCTCTCTACATGTCCAAACCATCTAAGCATCCCTTTCTCAATTTTAGTCACTACATCCTCTTTTACACCACACTTTTCTCTTATCATACTATTTTTAACTCTGTCACACAGTTTTAACCCGCACATACTCCTCAATGCTCTCATCTCTACCGCATTTATTTTACTTTTGTGCTTCTTCTGCCATACCCAACTTTCACTACCATACATAAGTGTGGGCACCAACACACCTCTATGCACAGCCAGTCTTGCCTTTTGGGACACTTTCTGGCTGTTCATAAATGCATACAGAGCACCATTCACCATGTTCCCAGCATTTACTCTTCTTTCAATACCACTCTCACATGTTCCATCTTTTGTAAATTTACTACCCAGGTATACAAACTCTTTTACTTCTTCTACTTTTTCTCCATCTATCACAATATTACAATCTGTCACATATTCATCTCTTTCAAAAACCATTACTTTCGTTTTGCTAACATTCACTTTCATTCCTTTCTTTTTCAGAGCTACATTCATAATAGTTACCATTTTCTGTAACTCATTACCTCATTAGCAAGTAATACTGGGTTACACACAGAAGAAAAAAAAACAAAAAATCTGTCTGCAAGGATTCTTAAGGTTACATAATTAAAAAAACTGTTAAACTTACTGCCTAAGACATCAGCGACGTTTTGGTGAGAGGCGAGTACTCCCGTTTCCAGCCATATTGTCAAAGAGATGAGGTAACAGTATCTCTGTGTTATGATACGCCAGTGGTCTAGATACCTACAATTAATACATTATATAGTGAAGGATTGAGAGGCTTGCAACTTTGTAACCCTCCCTGAAGTTAAGACCAAATCGGCATATTTGCGAATAGCACACTTTTTAGCTAGTAACTAACCTACCCTGCCTTAACCTTTACACAGGTAGCCCTGAACTTCCCATCAATATAAGGGCTCACAATTGGTGGAGGTAATCAACAGCATGAAAGGTATCCTCCCTTAACTACATCTGTTAAATGTTTCCACAAATTTCCTCTTGGGCCTAAGCTGTTTGTACTCAGCAGTGTTGTTTTAAAAGTTGACTTAAAGTATGTTAGGTACGATTTTTAATGTAGTTTTTGTTCCCTGAAGCCAAATTTACCATGAATATTATAGTATAGAAATGCTCCTCAGACTGTAAATAGACTTTGTTTTGTTTTGGTTTTCAGAAAAAATATTTTAGGCAGCCTCTCTGTTAAATGAAAAAATTGAGTACAACAATGTGATTTCAAGTAAAATAAGCATGTGAGTAGGGGGTAAAACTCTGTCAAAAAAACCTACAGATAAAAAAGTGAAATGAATGAATATGCCATACTTATAATAGTCTGTAGAGGGGACAACTTCCTTCAGTTTACCATATCCCTCATTAGCTTTTTCAAAAAGCTGGCGAGCCTTCAAACATGCTGGGGGTACTGCAATTAGTTAAAAATCAAATTCATGATCAACACCATTAATAATATACACAAATTGACCTAAGATGAGCTCAAAAGAAATATGTTTGCTAGAGAAATTAAAAAACGTGCTAACTAATATATTGCTTACTTGTTGTGTTGGGTCATTAAAGAGTTGCCTAGGCCTACTTGACATATTATTTCTTCTGGGTAAATTTTTGGCCTAAAGGTTTGTAAAGAGTTAAATGAAAGAAAACCTCATATGCCTGTAATTATGCCAGCAAACATAATCTTCACACTAGAACACATTAATACTGTTAAGCAGCAGCAAATAAATATAGGTATAACTACTCCAGGATAGCTTTGATAAAACAAGAGCTGTTTGTTTTTACCTTAGCTTCATCAATCATCGCTTACCTTATGTGATTGCAATCAATAATACTTACTTTCAGCCTCATTATGGTGTATAACTTGCAGAACTGTTGTTATTGTCCGCGATAACTGGTCAATCTCTCTACATGTATTTCGTATAACCTAAAATTGAAGTTTTATCAAAAATAAACCTTATTTTGTAAATAAATATTACAAACAAAAATCTTTCATTATATAGTACATTTCTAAATTATAAAAAGATGTTTTATTGTTTCTAATGAGAGCAAGAGACTAATATCTTAGCATTCCAGATTCACTGTGCAGGTGCTGGGTCCATTCCATGGCTGAGAGTAAAATTCCAAACAGTGAGTTGCGAAACAAGTGTTTTTAAAAGGTATCCCTCAGCGACGGCGTCAACTCTGATCTCCACTGTTCATATTATTCTTCCTGCCCAGCCAATTTGGAAGGGACCCTACTAGAGCAGCTTTGGATACTTGCTCTAATATGAAGCTCACTGCACTTCTAATCAGGCCAAGGTGGTCCTTTAGCATGTTATAGAGCGGTTTTGCTGGTGTACCTATCACATCTACTTCTACTGTGTATAAACTAAGCACATAGCCATTTTTAGTTAGTCCATAATATTAATTCACTTTGAAAACATGGTCTTTAAGAATGTTTATTTACCACGGCACGGTAAGCTCAACATGTACTATACGCTTGATATTGATGTTTACAAAAAAAGGAAAATGTCCGGTCTTTATGTCGGAATAGATAATAAGTCTTCTAAGATCCTATAGTCCAATCAGGTGTAGAGCCAACAATTGAGTAAGGCTTCCTGGTGGAATCATGCGGTATTTTTTTGGTTTTGAATTACTGGGCGTGTGCGTAATTCACAGCATGTTTTGCTTTACTTACTTCGCGATTTTGTTGTTCTTCGTCCAGACTCTTTTGGTAACTACTAAATATGGACTCGATACCGTGATTGTCACTCATTCTGTTTTATTTATTAGAATATTCAGTATTTAATAATGACAACAGTTATAAATGCTTTCTGTTTTGAAAAATTATATTTTTTTTTATTTTAGCCATAGATCATGGACTTGGACACAGATGATATACACTAATAACAATTTCAATCTATTGAACGTATAGTAAGTACTTGGTGAGCCAATACCGAATATACTATTGGTTGCAAGCATAATTTATTTGTTATTTTGGTATTAACATTAGTAACATTGATCTATCACGAACTTTGGGAACAAGCAAGAGCCACTGTTTTTATTAATGATAGTTCGAAATTCTCGCTCTTAAATTTTAAGATATTTTTACATTACGTATTTTAACCATTTGTTATGTATATCTTGTACATAACAGAATTATACAATGAAAACACTGATATCAAATGAAGATTTAAATTCTGCTAGGAGTTACCTAAAAATATAATTTCTAAGAATGAAAAATTTCTAAGAGGTTTATACCTACTGGAAATTATTAATGCAAAATATAATTATTTTCTACCTATATTATTATTACTCTATGCCCTAGACCCAAATCAAAAGCATAACTAATCTGTGATTGGTTTGATTGGAGCAACCAATAGGTAACCAATTTGTTATTTGACAATCTTATTGACAAAATATATTTACAAACAGCTTGAATTTTTGGTAGGTTTGCTATGGTTAATTTTTAACAAAGAAGAGACTTGTTAAAAGGAATTGTAAAAACAAATTAAAAAATCGCAGTGTATAACATGACTTGGTAACTGTATGCCATAAATGCCTAATTATTTCGTATAAAAAAACAAAATTTCAATGAAACATGAGCTCGCAACAAAGCCCGGCTAACATGCAGGCGGTCGTGGATCGAGAAAAAATATACACATGGATCCTGGAGCTGCTTAATCCGGAAACACGGGAGAATGCCCTATTGGAGCTTAGTAAGAATCGCGAGGTCGTCCCAGATTTGGCGCCTATGTTGTGGTACAGCTTTGGCACTATTTCCGCGCTGTTGCAAGAGATCACTAATATCTACGTGGCCATTATACCGCCGACACTCACACTCACAGCGCACCAGAGTTATCGTGTTTGTAACGCGCTAGCTTTAATGCAGTGTGTAGCTTCCCACCCTGAGACTAGATCTGCGTTCCTCCGAGCTCACGTGCCTGTATTCCTGTACCCTTTCCTCCATACAGTGTCACAATCTCGCCCATTCGAATACCTTCGTCTGACCAGTCTTGGCGTCATTGGTGCCCTAGTGAAATCTGATGAGCAAGAGGTGATAACTTTTCTTCTAGACACAGAGATAATACCCCTATGTTTACCCACCGAAAATGGATCTGAGCTATCAAAGACTGTAGCCACATTTATATTGCAGAAGATATTGTTGGATGACAACGGTCTGAGCTACATTTGTCATACTTATGACCGATTTTCACATGTGGCTATGATTTTGGGAAAGATGGTTCTCTCATTAGCCAAAGATCCATCTGCAAGATTGTTGAAACATGTTGTTGGCTGTTACCTCCGGCTGTCTGATAACCCCAGGGCAAGAGAGGCATTGAGACATTGTCTTCCGGACCAGTTAAGGGATGCCACATTTGCAGTGTGCCTTGAAGAAGACAACTCAACTAAAGACTGGCTCGCTCAATTGATCCATAATTTGGAGGCCCAGCCTGCTCCAGCCAGTCCTGCTCAGCCAAATATATAAGAATCAAGATAATACAGCTCATCCCAATACAGAGGTTTATATTTTTAATATCCCAAAATGTACAATAAAAATATAAAACTGACTTCAAAATGCATTAAAGATTAAAAAAAAATACATGATATAGTTACCTTAACCGCATCTACAAAGTTGATGCCATGTAAGCCTAAGAAAAGTTGATTAAACAAAGTAGCAAAGCACTTTGTGAGTTTTGGTAACATCCTCAAAGTAGGAAGCTTGGGTGGAACAGGCTTTATATATATTATTATTTTTATTATTATTTAGGTAAATAAAGTAATGTAAAATTTTGAAATCAGTTTTATTTTTTATTAAAAATTATTTTTTCATACTTTTTACTTTACTTATTTACTTTTACTTTACATTAATAGTATAAGTCAGCAGAGTAGTCAGCAAAGATTAATAGACTATACAGCCTATTGAGCCACATTAAATTCTTGAATTATGTTTTTTGTGTTCAGAGTTATTATACTTATATATCTTAATTATAATTGAAGGATAAATCCTTCAATTTGGCAAATAATGGGAATTTTGTGATATATATGCACTTGGCTGTAATTGCTTTCATAGTTTTAAAACAATTAGAAATTATGTATATATATGGCCCTTATTCCACCAGCGTGCTGTGAGCGTCAGCTTTTCTTGACAACAAGTACAATCACATACATTTTTTACAACCTGTATGACAAATTTAAATTTATTTTTTTTCTTACCTCTGATTTATAACAAGCCTCTCATTCGTATGTAGTTTCTGACATTTGCAAATATTTATAAGATTCAGATTCATTATTTTTAATACTATCAGAGTACAGTGCGAAATATTCACTTTCTTGTAATTGATTGGACCATCTCATCTCTCTCTGCAGTCGTTCATTCATTACTGAATGTCCTGGTCCTGGTAAGATCCCAACTTTGAACGGGTCCATTTTTTCCACCGGCTTCTATCGGTAGCCATTGGACCATATAGGATTTTCCCAAAACTGACGATGATAATTTCTTTTTATTTTACGTTATTTTCAACTAGTAATGATTCTTGTTGGAGTACATTTTTTCTCTGATTGTACGCGGAAAAGCAACGTCGCCGCTGCGCAGACGTTCAAGGAACGCTGACGCTCGCTAAACGCTGGTGGAATAGGGGCCTAATTGTAGGATTTATGTTACATTCCCAACAGAAGCAAAGAATGGGAATTAAATTTGAAAAAATGTGATAGTAATTTATGATAATGATTATAAAAACACTATAAATAAGTACTTAATGAACTTAATTATTCTAATTTAATTAATATTCCATTAGCCCTTGATCGCTATCACAATAGATGGTAAGTGACGATGAAATCTAAGATGAAACCAGGCTCATTTGTTAGGTCTAGGATGAAATCCACACCCCTTTCGGTTTCATTGTACCAGAATGCTTAATTGCTTGGTGGTACATCTTTGTCGAGGCATACAGAGTCTGTAGCGCTTGATAAAGTTTAAAATTCATACATTTTTATTCTATAGAGAGAAAGTGATATTTTGGATTTTGCCACTATAGGGTAACAATACATCTTTTTCTTTACACAAGATATGTCTTTGCGTATGTGGCTACATGGCTTCTTAATATTTATTACCTCTATTTAGTATTTACTAAATCAACTATTCATGTTAGAATGATAAGAAAAAGATTCTAAAGATTAAGTATGTAAATAAAAAGAAATCATTTTTGTTAAGTTATTTATTAAAAACTTTTTCTACTTAAAGGTATTTTAATTTCCGAATAAAGATTCTTACAAATGTTTTATCAACACATCACAATTATATACAATGTACATTTGGCGTGAGTTGATTGAGAGATTGAACAAGATTTTTTATTGGTCTAATGGTAGTACCTTACATTACATAGCTTAAAATATTTGAACATTTTCAATTCAATTCAATTCTTCTTTATGGCTTTCATTTGTGCCAACTGGGCACAGCTTATCTCGCCAGTGTCACGTGGATGGAGAAGGCACGAAGGAGATATTGTAAAAGCGACAAGTTTAATTTTGATGGAAATTCTAAATTGTTGATATTTATATAATATAACAGTATGTTAGTCCTTAACCTAAAACAACACAAATAACACAGATATAATACAATATATATACAGTAACTAATTATATATACAGATAATTATAATTTAATTCTATTACATTCTATATATTTACATAAAAATCTACAATAGGGACTGGACACAAACATCAACAGACACTTAACACTAATAGGACGAGGGACTTTAGATGGCAGAACGTCATAAAGAGGATGAAGAAGTCTAGGACAATTAAAAAGGAGATGAGTAACAGTGCCTTCGTCTAAGCCACACTCGCAGATAGAGTTATCCCTAATCCGGAGCTTATGTAGGTGCATAGGTGAACATGAATGACCAAGACGCAGACGGGAAATAGTTGTTAACACCCACCGTTCAGTCAGTTTCTGAGAAAAGAACCATGGTAGAAGAACTTGGTATATTTGGTTGGATAGAAGAGTAGTGTTTACCTTTCACCGATTTAGATTCAATCCAGAAGGACTCCCACGATCTATCCAGATAAGTTTTTGCAAGGGCAGTCAAGTCTTGAGATGAATTTTCAAAATGGTCTAAGGTTCCAGATCCTACAGCTGCCCTTGCACAGGAGTCAGCAGTCTCATTTCCGGGTATACCGGAGTGGCTAGGGATCCAAACGAGCAAAATGGATAATCCTTTTTGATAACATGACAGTAGAGCGTGCCTGATCTTTAAGATGATGTGAAATCTTGACTTGCTTCTGAAAGGATTTTCTTTAATAGACATTAAACAACTTAATGAGTCTGTAAAAATAACTGTCTGTTGAATGTCATGGGAGTGTACAAACAGGACTGCTTCCAGTATAGCAGTGGCTTCTCCTGTGAACACAGAAGACTCGGGAGGACACTTGAATTGTAAGATGATTTTATGCCTGGGAACCCAACAGGCAGCACCGACGCATCCATCAGGGGATAGCTTTGATGCATCAGTGTAAATAACGAAATGGTTTGACCAATTTTGATGAAATATTGCTTGGAATTTACTGTTAGTATCTGGGGCTCCTTTTATTAGGCCAAGATCTGTGATGATAGGATGATTGTAAATCAAGGCTTTATATGGGGTGGAAAAAAGTGAGTTGAGTGTAAATTTTGATAACGGGTGTGGCAGGTTAGTAAATTTTAAGAAGCTGTCTAGTAGAAAAGAAGAGGAGTTACGACAGTGGGGACTGAGGGACAGTTGTGTTAGTTTAGGCCAAAGAGCATGGGATGATAGCTGTAACAATTTGCTAACATACCGGTCACAAAGATATTGGCGCCGAATAGGTAAAGGAGGGTCAACACATTCTACCTGTAGGGCATTAGTGGGGGAAGATTTCATGGCACCTAGAATAATTCTAAGGCATTTATATTGAATTTTGTTTAATTTTTCAGCTGCTGCTTTATTAAATGGGTCTAAAACAAACATACAATAATCCATATAACTGCGAACAAGAGCATTGTACAATAATTTAAGTGAGTAAGGGTGAGCACCCCACCAAACACCTGTTACAGCCCTTAAGACATTAATACCCTTTTCACATTTTTTACTAATATACTCACAATGGGTCAATCCGTTCAGTCGGTTGTCTAAATGAATGCCCAGAAATTTAACACTATCGGTAAGATTAATTGGTTGACCATCTATCGAGATTTCAAAGTTAGGAAGGAATCTTTTGCGGGAGAACCTTACCGCCTGACATTTGTCCACAGACAGGGACAGGCCATGGTCAGACAGCCACTGGTTTAAATAATACAAAGCAGAATTAATACGACAGGATACTTCCTCTATACGGCCTGAGCTGTGATAGAGGACAATATCATCAGTATATTGCAAAATATTGCAAAAGCTGTTTACAGACAATTCAAGATCATGGGTATATATGCTGTAGAGCGGAGGACTGAGGACAGAGCCTTGGGGGAGACCTTTCCAGACTAGTCTGGGGGGAAGGGAGGTAGACTGGTGTTTAACCAGAATTGATCTGCCAAATAACAGATTACATATGAGATGTACCATCCTCGAAGGAATACTCAGCTTGAGCAGTTTTTGCCTGAGCACTGGAAGAAGGTCATTGTCATATGCAGAAGCAATGTCAAGGAAGACACCCACTAGGTACTCTCCCTTTGTAAAGGCTAAACGAATGTCTGTTGTCAGTATGCTGAGACTGTCTGTAGTACTCATACCTTTCCGAAACCCAAATTGGGAGGAGGGCAGAATATTTCTACTTTCCACTATCCAGTCCAGTCGATTTTTAAGTAAGTGTTCTGCTACCTTTGCTAAAGTAGATGACAAAGCTATAGGTCTATAAGAATTTGAATTTAGAGGGTCTTTACCGGGTTTAAGGACAGGGATAACAATTTGGGATTTCCAGGACTGAGGGATAGAGCCTGATTCAAAACAATTATTAATAATATTAAGGAAATAAGATTTAGCTTTGTCATTTAGGTTGGTTAGAAAGGCACGCCATCTTCCCCTGGAGTACTGTCTTTTAAACCATTAAGAGCAATTTGAAGCTCTGAAAAAGAAAAGGGGGCATCCATATCATCAGAGTTTGGAGCTGGCGTGGAAGTCAAAAGTAAGTCCTCATAGGGAGCAGATGGTGGAGCCAGTTTGTTTGCAAAATTGTCAAGCCAATTAGAAGGATTGTTAGTAGTAAGATCAGTATGGTTAAAGGACCGGCGGAATCTTTTAATATTTGACCATACTGTATAGGAAGGAGACCGAGGACTAAGGGATTCACAGAATCTCATCCAGCCGATTTTTTTCTTTTTTGATGTAACCCTTTTGGCTTTAGCGTCAAGTTTTTGGTATTTTAAGAAATTCTCTAGAGACGTACAAGATGTGTATGTCTCCTCTGCAGAAGTTCTTTTATCAAATAAATCACTGCATTCATCATCCCACCAGGGGGGAGAGAGCAAGTGATTTTTAGGAGGATATTTCTTGGGAATATGGGAGTCAGCCGAAGATTTGAGAGAATTTAGAAATGAATTGTAACAAATCAAAGTATTTCCATGACCTTCGAGATTTGGCAGGGAGTCTACCATGCGGTCAACAGATTGAGCATAAGCAGCCCAATCAGCTTTTTTAAGTTTGTATTTCAAAAGAGGATCATGGATTTGGATGGGCACGGGTCTGTTGTTTAAAGAGATGATAATAGGAAAATGATCACTGCCATAGGTGGAAGGGAGAACTCTCCAATTTATTTGAGATGCCAGATTTGCAGAGCACAGGGTAAGGTCCACCGCTGATTTTGGGTTCTGATTCGGATATACCCTTCGGGTTGGAGAGCCATCGTTAAGGACGCAGAGGTTGATGTCATCCAAGATGTCCATCAGCAGTGGAGCACACCCATCTGTGGCATAACACCCCCACATAGTGTGGTGAGTGTTGAAGTCACCCATGGCTATGACTGGATGGGGTAGAGATGATAGAAGGGATTGTATTTCAGGGAAGAGAGAAGGGGAAGGGTGGGGAATATACAGAGAAACAAAAGAAATATCTAGGGTACGAACAGCTACAGCATTAAACTGTGAGCTGTGGGGAGGAAGAGGGATTTGGGAGTAGGGAATAGAGTGCCAAACAAGGATGGCACTACCAGCATAACCATCACTCCTGTCGTCCCGCAAACAGGAGAAACCAGGGACCCGGAAGCGAGAACCAGGAGTCAACCATGTTTCCGAGACAGCAACAATGACAGGATTATGCTGATTTAGGATACGAATTAATTCATGTTTTTTTGGACGTAAACTTTTACTGTTCCATTGCACTAGGATTGTTGGGTCCATTATTTAGGATGTTGAAAAGTTGGGTTATGTTATGGGCAACGTTGGGCGGTAGGGGGATTTCACTACATGGTGCTATTACACTAAGGAGGAATTCTGACAGGATTTCTAAAATTCTGCCCTGAGAGGGAGGGGTACCAACTTTATTATCGTTGAAAGCACAACCATTAGGGAGGGATGAGGGACATTCACCGACAATATTTTCATGGGCTCTTTTATCATACCCTTTCCCCAGAGGAGCACGGGGTCGAGGGGAGCGAAATGTTGTCTTGCGATAGGAGGTAGTTTTAGGAGGTTGGGGTCTAGGGGTTCTAGAGGATTGTGTAGAGGAAGGTACTTCTTTTGCTATCTCTGAATACAAGGTACGCACAGGAGGGAATTGAGATGCTGCCTCCATGTAAGAAACATTGTTCTGTGACATTACCATTTTAATTGACTGTTGTCGGGCAAATTCAGGGCAGTCCTTGTCAGTGGCAAAGTGTTTGCCAGAGCAATATAGACAGGAAGCTTCAGTGGGTAAGACCTGACATGTATCTCCTGTATGGGGTTGTGCACACCTATAACAACGAGGCTTTGACCTGCATGCAATTTTAATATGACCGAAACGGCAGCAATTTAGGCACTGAATAGTCGGGAGTTTATAGGTTTCAACAGAAAGGGAAGTGTGGTAAGAATAGACCTTATCAGGGAGCATTTGCCCTCTGAAGGTCAGGACAATAGATTGGGTTGGCACCCAGGTGGTGACACCCTCACTGATTGACTTTCTGTTTAGCCGTCTGGCTTTGAGAACAATGCCACAACCAGTTGGGAGCTCCAAGGACTCCACAAGTTCGTCCATGGACCAGTCTACGGGAACTCCTTTAATAAGACCCATTCTGGAGATATTAAATGTCGGGATTATAGCTTTATATTTGCAGAGTTTGAGAATTTCATTGTTTAAAAATTTGTTAGCTGCTTGGGCAGATGAGAATTCTACAGAAATTTTGTTTCGACCAAGATTTTTGATACCATCATTGATGATTGATGAAATCTTATGTTTATGTAAAAATTGGCCGAAGCTTATGGCTCTAAGAGAGGCTCCAGAAGATGGGTCTTCGACCTTCCGAGAGACCTGCACAATGAACGGACCTACGTCGTCCAAGGAGTATGACCTGGGGCCGTCGGAAAAAGAAGGGTGAACGTATAAGTTTTGGACAGAAGCAGAGGGTTGCGAGTCATTTACTTTTTTCGAGGACGGGGCATCACCATCCTCTCCATGACGTTTGCGGGATGTGGATGTCCCGGGGTCGGGAGGTTTAGGTGGGGGATCTATGTCCATGTTTTTTTATTCTGACTAAAATTAAAAACTGCAATACCTAAATTATCTTACCAGCACCACTAGTGTTGGTAATACGAATGTATATCAATTATTTAAATGGGTAAAAGTACACAAAACAACCGAAAATTCACCGAGTCGTCACTAACACGTGCGTCAACCAACACTACGCAAAGCGAAACCTTTAAAGTATCAACCCCAAATCTTGAACATTTTAATAGCAGAAGTTTTACGATTGTTTGTAAACTTATTGAAGAAATTTGCCAGATTGCTTTGCTGTCACGTTTCCATAGTACATTGACAAACCTCGAAATTGATGGATCAGTGCATTTATTTGTACACTTATTTTAACGGGTGCATCCCAGTAGTACCCCATAACGTAGTGCTATAGAACTGTTGGGATATTTTCCGTGCTGTCAAATTATGTCGCAATAGTTCTATATAGTACTGTAGTATAGTTTTTGCTCTTGACTTCACTTATACCACATAAGTTATAAACTTTATATTATTTTGATTGATATTTCATTTTGTTTTTTACCAAAAACATGTCCCTTGCGACAAAAGCTAAGTTGTTAAAACCAAGTAGTAGTGTCTAAAAATATTCTCTTGTGTTAGAAGTTACAGGGGGACACACATTTTACCACTTTCGGAAGTATCTTTGGCGCAAACTATTCAGTTTAGAATAAAATTATATTAAAAGCCTAGATACCATTTTAAAGACGTTTTGTGCAATTTAATCAAAGCTGTATTCGATATAGTATGTTTATAGATACTCTCAAATTTAAGTGGATATTTATTATTGCAATCAAAAGAGATTCCATATTATACTTATAAAAACTATAGATATTTTATATGTAACATACAAACAAGATGTTGATATCGACATTTTTTTAATTTTGTCCCATTAGTTCTATATAGAACTAATGCAAACAGGCGTAGCAGAAATACAGGAATGTGAACTGCTGGAAACCGTTTTCCGACCCACGCTTATTAAAATTACAATTGAAACATTATGCTTATAATATAAAAAAAATACATTTATAATAGAAAAATGTTTACGTAAGCATGGGGGAGGGGGTAAGAGCTTACTTGCTTACTTTTGCTGACAAAAGGGGTCGGGGGGGTTAAATAATTGTAAATTGTAATAAATCTATAAATAATTGTACGTAATATTTGAAATGCCTCTCACCCCATACCCCTTTCAGACCTCAGATCGCCCGTAAATTATTTTTCCTTCCATTTTTATAATATTCTCCTTCTTTTCTAATGGGTTTCATTCTACTGCGATTTTTTATTCACTTTTTATTATTTTTAAAGGCATCTACTAAATATAGCAACATTTTTAGGGTTCCGTACCTTAAAAGGAAAAAACGGAACCCTTATAGGATCACTTCGTTGTCCGTCTGTCTGTCAAGACCCTTTTTATCAGAAACGCGTGGAGTATCAAGCTGAAATTCATATCAAATATTCGATTTTGCTGTTCCTTAGAGTCGTGAAAAAATCAAGCTTCTAGGCCAAGGCAATCAAAAGATACAGCCGTTTATGTCAAAAATTTCCCAAATTTTCGACACGGTCAAGTAAATCAAAACCTTACGGGTAGTTCCCGTAAACTTAGGATCTTGAAATTTGATGACACCTATATTAGTTTTTTTTTCTGTATGACCATGCATAACTTTTTATAGAGAAGTTCGATTTGGATGATTCTTTTTTTAATACAAAGGGTATAATACTTTTAAAATAGTCCCATTATTCTCATGTTAGGACCTGATGAGTGGATTCTGGGGAACTCGAAGGAACTCCTCATATAGGCTGAAATCGCTGCAACACTTGCATATGTATATATTAATTTAAGTGCTGCGGCTACTTCCATTTGCCACGGTCCTTGTATACTTCCTTAGCTTCTTATACTCTCATTTATCCTTTCATAAAAGTTCGTCGATTTAAAGTGCTCTTCGCCACGCCATACTTAAAATTTCCTGAACTTAGACCAGGAACATTCGCCTCGTATTGTTAGAGTTGGTTTCCGAAAGACTGGGCAACACCTATTATACAAAAAAAAATTATAATAAATAAAACTGATTTTAAAACTATTTAATTTACCTAACCATATTTACAAAGTCGGTGCCATCCAAGTTTAGGTAACGTCTTTAAAGTAGAATCTTAGGCACTAACTTTATTGATGTGATAGAGACATGCAGTTTTCATCAATAGATAAGTAGTGTCTGTCGATAATTGAAGAGCTAGGTGCTTTCATTGAAGACGCACCGTCTAAACTTTATGATATATAACAATACAATGTATCGATGGATTGCTCATGAGGACTAAAAAAACGCAATGGCATATATCTATCTTTTAAGGATAGATTGGTATAAGATTTATTTTCTTGGTAAAAGGTCAAGTATATTTTTGGTATTTTCGTTGTTCTTGTAAGGTCATTTTCCTTACGGGCGAAGTCGCGGGCGTCGCTAGTATTAAATAGAAAGAAAACATATATAAGATGAGTTAATATGTTAAAGGTTATTGCACCAGTTTCTTTGTAATTGAGCAATGAGGCAAAGTTAAAGAAGGAAATACTCATATCATTATTTCATATACCTTCAAGCCTGGCTGCTTTGTGTTTACTGGTTAGTGTATGTGGCTTCGATCACGAGGTCCTGAGTTCCAATACTGGTCAGGTTACTAATTCTGAGTTTTCTGTCTTCTAATATATTTTAAGTACTTTCTAAGTCGGGAATTAGGTGGTGTTACATCCCCGAGCCTCGGAAAGCACGTTAAGCGGTCGGTCCCGGTTACTATAATCAACATCTGATAGTGATCGTAATTTAAATTAACATTATCACCCTAAGACGGCAACCCGAATTAGAGCATCGTGATGATCATATCCCCTCTCCGATAAGGAGGTAGACCTGGCCCTGTAGTGGGCCGTTAATAGGTGATAGTGGTAATGATTCTTGCTTGCTTGCTTGCTTGACCTTCTAGCTTGTGCGTCAGCCCGCCTAAGAATATTTGACTAATTGATCATTGACTAATTGATTTTAACTTTATCTCAGATACCACCAACTATTTATTCAATGTCTGGCTGCTGTTGAGAAATTAAAACATAGTTTCAAAGTTAAAACATACTCAATATTTTTAGCCTTACTGATGCCCCTCAATCATGTCTCGCGCACCATGATCCATATGCGTAAAGACCTAGGCCAACGAGATATTTGGAGTACTTTCTAAGTCGTCTTTGGTATTTGGAGTTAAAATATCAAGGATCGACAGGAAAGAACTTTTATGAAGTCAAGAAGGCTGCTTGGGAGCACCCCTCACTCACACACTCACTCGTGGTTCTTTCACTCGTGGCTAGTTAGCCTACCGAAAAACAACCTACCGCCGAGAGGCTTAGCGTTCTGGTACGATATTGTGTAGAAACCAAAGGGATGTGGATATTATGCTACTCCTAAAGGTTAGCCCACATCCATTTTAGATTGTATCATCCCTTACCATCAGGTGTGACATTGCAGTCAAGGGCGAACTTGTGATAAATAAAAAAAAACAACACTCAAAGAGTAAGTATCATGCTCGCCTTTCCTCGAAACAGCCAAAAAGTCTTGACAGTCACTTATTTTGACAAATTATTAAAATCTCACAAATTACCTTAAACGTATTTAAATTTGATTTGCGTTTGAGTATTCGGGCCTAAACTAAGAGTTACCACAAACACAAAGTACCAGCATTACTAGATCAAACAAGAAATCTGCAGTGGTCCATGCTGAAGCAAGTACCTAAATAAGTTTCTGCAATTTTTTTGCTTTACATGGTGCAAAGTGTTTTGTAACGAAATTCTACAGTGTTTCTCATTATCGCCTCTATTTCTTTCTGTCGATCAAAAGACTTATACTGCTACTTTAGAAAAGATGTACAGATGAAATGGAGACATGTACTGTCGAGTTTCGTTACAGAATCGACATGCATCGACGTTAGTTGTAATAATCGTTCACGGTTTCTTCTTTGTTTGGTAGATTGTCCCTGAATCATTTGTCTAAATATCTCCTCACTCGACGCAAATACTGCGCGTGACTAATTTGTTTGATCTCTTTCCTTTAGTCATAATCTGTAAATGATAGTATTTTTCCAGGGCAAATAATAATAATGTGGGCAAGGTAAATCTCACGAGGGAGGGATAAAATAAAAAAAATATTGGAGTTTTATTATATTATTCACTAAGACACCTAAAGTAAGCATCTACCTAATCCTAAAGTACTATTTTACAATATTAAACAAAAAAAAAGAAAAGAAATAAAGGAAAATTCCTGAAACAGAAATCTTCTACGATTATTTTTACCAAATATCTTAATAATTGGTTCATAAGTAGGGACGTATACTTTTTGGTCTTTTACTTTTTAAATTTATATTCGCGAGGTCCTTTACGACGTGAGGCCGAGGGCGGTCTACACCGCCCAAGCCTTACGCCGCCTCTGTCCACCTTCCAGCTTCAGCATCAGATCAGCTCCATACCATGATAATAATGCATTGCCAATAATGTATTGTACATCGTATACATAACCATGCAGAATTTCGGCTTAATCGTAAACCGGGAAGCTGTTTAAACTTTATCCTACCGGAATGCTCCGGTAGCGGTGGCACGCCAGATCTGGTTACCACGTTAACATTTTTACCGGTAAAGTCATCAGAAAACTATTACAATGTAAAATGTATTAAACAATTAAATTGGTAGTTTTTCATGTTCCATAACATTTCATTGATAAATATATTTATATTTTTAAATGTGGTACGTATTACGACTAACGACAGTTTTTTATTTTGTTAAAATTTCAATCTAGTTATATGGTCACGGCGGGACTGAAGCTAGCATTGAGGTGCCAAGCTGGTACGGGTAAAATGGATCTACTTCTCTTCCCAGATCATTTAGCAAAAACTTCACGCTTTTCAGTTTGATTATTTTAGCAAACACTTACAACATCGCTTTTGCTATTAGATCTTATGTGGCGTTCCAAAAGTGGGTTTGGTTTGTAAAGTTCTACAATTAGATTCCACTCACTTGCCAGCCTAAATCCATTCTCCCGATTGATATTGCTGCATTCTCGTATTTCAATGGCCTCACGCACATCTCGGGGTAGGTAGTGGAGGTTCGTGGAAATCACTCGTATTATAAATTTCACCCGAGTTTCAGAAACCCCTGCTATGCATCGATTTGTATAATAAAAGTCCTGGGTTTCATAACCAGCTGAGCCGATTAAGATTTACTAAATTGGACCAGATCTGGCTGGTGGGATGTTTCGACTAGTTATCACCCTGTTTCATTTCATTATAAGTTACCCCTTGACTGATCATATTTAATAGTAAGCTATATAAGATTGAGGTGAGGGAATACCCAAAAAATAGACCTATGTCCAGCAGTGGATGTAAATATCTCCACAATGGAGATGAGATAGACTGCTTCGTTGGTCTAATCTAATGGTTAACCTGTGCGGCTTCTATCGCGATGTCCTGGGTTCGAATCCCGAGTTGGTTCGTTGAATAATTCTGAGTTTTGATTTGACTCTGAGAAAGTAAACCTTCTTCTAAGAAATTTTCAGTAAATTCTATGCCTGGAGTCAGGAAGTTGGTGGTGTTATACCCCGTACTTTGAAAAGCACGTTAAGCCAGCCCCGGTCACTACGAGTATCATCAACAGCGGATGAAATTATATAAATATGATGAACCGAAGTAAAAACCTCCAAAGATGCGTCTATCGATGCACCGGCGCTTCAAAGAATGTGCGCCTTTGATATGGCCGACGCCATGCGCTATCAAAGCAAGGGGCGTTACTCTACAAAATGAAGGGCCAACGTGAAGTGAGCCTTTAATGAAAAATATTGGATATATTAGCGTAGTGTTGGTTATAAAAATACTGGATACATTATACTGGATACATTGCTAGCAACGTGTGCTTTGATTTTAATACACGCTGATAATCTAACTACACTTATAATAAAACAAGTCCAATTCCGTACATTGAAGATATTTTTAAAATTTTTAATGGAGGGCTCTGTAACGATACTGTACCCAAAAATGCAATTTATATAATTTTTGTGTCTGTTTGTCCGGATTTTTGTCTACTAACCTTAGCTCTATTTTAGTTCATATTGTATCGCGAAAATCAAAATGGAAGGGGTTGAAATAGGGGTTAAATGTTTGTACTGAAATTCCTTCATTTTTGAAGTTATGTTTATAAAAATCGGTACAAAAAAGACCAAATAAATGTAAAACAATGTTTTTCAAGGATTTTTATCTTTTACCTCTATAGAGGCTAAATAGGGGTTGAAATTTGTATGAAAAGCTCTTCAATTTTTATGATATGTTTATGAAAGTTAGTTTAAAAATACATACATAGCATTGCGCCTCGTTCCCATAGGTGTAGGCAGAGACTACATCCTTCCATTTGCCACGGCCCTTGCATACTTTCTTAGCTTCTTCCACTCTCATTAATCCTTTCATACAAGATCGTCGGTTTAGGGTACTGTTGACTTGGCCATTATTTAAAATGTCCCGAATTTAGTCCAGGATCATTCGTCTTGGTCTTCCCCTTCCAAAATTTCCATTAACTCTCGCCTCATAAATCTTTTTTGTTAATCTTCTTTCATCCATTCTCTCTACATGTCCAAATCAAGCATCCCTTTCTCTATTTTATTAAATTCTGACATTAGCACTAGAATTGTCATAAAGAGATTTCAGCGCTCGGACCAGACTGCTGCTCACCCCATACCATATAGACTTTTTGGTGTTTAGCCAAACATTTTTCTGCTATACACCGTAAGGAAAAGACCTAATCCGTACACCCCATTCCTTTCCTAAATCCTGCTTGCACATCCCACATTCTTCGATTACTTTCATTTATCAACTTTTCAACCAGCCTTTGTATACATTTTGCCGACAACACTGAGAAGGCTGATACCGTGGTAATTTTTGCAATCTTGCTGTGACCCTTGTCCCTTATATAGTGGAACAATTACAGCCTTAGTCTACTGGAACTTGAAAAATACTAATTAAACTTAAAATATAATGTTGGATTTATAATAACTTTTGAATCAGATTTTTAAAAATCTAACCCTTAGCTATAGGGGATGGAAGTTTATATTGAACGTTCGTTTAAAAACAATGTTAAAAAAGTAAAGAAACCACTACAGCTTCCATCAACAACCAATTTTAAAAAAAATTGTCTATCTATTTGATCATCGCAGCTAATGTCTAAAATAGATAGACCAATTTAGATGAAACTTTCAGACAAATTTTTTGATTTTTAGGCTATTTTATTTTAGTATTATTTCATTTTAAATCAACGCGGACGCAGTCGCTGGTGTCCACTAGTAATTAATAATTAATCAAATAGAGTCGGCACGCATTTGCAAGGGCGCATGTATTTTATAAATCTGCGTGGAGAAATTTTGAAAAAAAGGAATATTTTTTTTTACTCATAACAAGTTAGCCCTTGACTGTATTCTATACCAGACCAGATGGTAAGTGATGATGCAAATTAAAATGGAAGCGGGCTAACTTGCTAAGAGCAGGTTGAAAATCCACACCCCTTTCTGCTCAACATCGTACCGTAAAACTACATCGCTTAGCGGTACGTATTTGCCGGTAGGGTGGTAACATATTGCAATCCTTAGTAAGTTATCAGTGTGACTTTTCCTAAGTCAACTGTTGTTGGTTTTGACTTTTCTTCTTATGAAAAGAAAATTGGTGATGGACACGTGGAAGAATTTTTGGACAGAGTAATAAAAAAAAATGTAACCCTCGTGAGTTAGTTATATTTTAGCAGCTACAGTTTAGGTTTCAGGCGGCGGCAACCCTAGCTACCGCGCAGCCTGCTGCGGGGTGCGCTGCGCCGGCGCAAGCGACATAAGGCGCCCCCGCGCCGCGCGGCCTTCAGTCTCTGCAGCGACCAACGCCTGTTCGCACGTTCAGACGCCCACTCGCGTTCGGACCGTCAACCCGCCGACCCGCAGCACGCGAACAGTTGACTACCACTAGTGATACGGACGCCCTTTCTCTCACGCGACCCGTGCCGACCTGTGCACGCTGAACCGACCCGGAGTACTGCCTGCGACGACCGCGGCTGCAGCGGCCGACTCAACATCCGAAGGGTAAGCTGTTTCTATTGACGGCGATAGCGAATTGGCAGCGCAAGTTTCATGAATTCTTTGGTGACTTTCCAAACCGTCGCGCTCGTACCGCATAAACGTTGTCGGTCCGCATTCGCACGGCCCTTCCCTTGTCGTAAAGGTGAACAGCTTGGAGTTCCGACGTTATATCTTATTTGTAAATATCGTCCGTGTAGATTGAAACTTTTGTTATTTTATACAGAGTTTTGTATGCTCCGTATCTATGTCGCAGTGAAAAGCGGCTGGCGATTCGACGCGAATGTTTGGTTCTTTTGTTCGCACGCTATTCACATACGACAGGTATGAAAATATACAAAACCATTAAGTATAACGTAGGTACAGCTCGCAAACGTTGGGTAATAATGAAAAGCGTTAATGCTTGAACGAAGCGCTGCTGAACGTTGTTTGTGATAAGGCAACCTCGAAAATGTGTTCCTACCGCACAACTGTAAAGTTATAAGTCCTTACAATATTAATGTGTAGTGGTAACTCCACTAAAATTTCGTAACAATTCAAAATAGGTATGTATATAATTTTATTAATGAATGTATCTTAAATATAAAAGGACATTAAACAGTTTTAATAACGGTGAGGTGACGTTAAATGTTTTGGTATCTTCGTCATCTTAAAATGTAATGTAAAAATAAGCAAAGTATTGTTATTATTTATACCCAGTGGGCTTACTAAAATTAAGTAGGTACCTTCATGATGTAAACAGATCAACAATAGAATATATGCGTGTTGTTGTAGCCTTAATTTTCATTTTCTTCCATAGTAAAAGTATAATGGTATATTCAACAAACAAGTACCTATATAATTATAAAATAAAAAAATATTTTTTATAATAATAATAATATCTAAAACAACAAAAATTTTTGACCAATAGATTTTGCCTTTCACTCCTGCAACTTAATTTTGTTATATTCTATAAAACATAATAAAAAAGAGAAAGCCAAATCCTAATCATTTTTAATACAAGTAGGTACGTGTGAAATACAGCAAGTTTTTTTACAATGTAGCAATTTGTAGTGGAATATTTTACAATAGGAGTAATTCGAAATATTTTTATGATCAAAATAATGGCTGTGTTCATAATATGTACGTTACCTACGGTACGGGCTTATTGATAGCTAATAGTGGCTTGCTGATTACGTTAGGTGACAACTATGATATTTAACAAATTATTCCCTAATGATCAGCCTAGATGATCCACAGCAGGATTGATCTTATAGAGAAGATTAGACCCATGCTATGCATGTTACTCCAATATGCGTCTTTTTTGTTTATACATTACAAGTTAGCGCACCACTGCAATCACATATAACGCGGTTATGATGAAAATCCACACCCCCCTCTGCACGATATCCTATCAGAACGCTAAATCGTTTGGTAGGCTGGTTGTGATAAATACAACGTTTGACTCTTTAACTATCATTACCAGATGATAAGTGATATTTACTGAGACGGATGGTTTATAGTAATGTTCTGCGAGGCTCGGAAGTGTAAAACCATTATCTAAAACAGGCTGCTACTCAGAATTCGTTCAAAAGAGGAACGCTCAGTAGTTCACTCAAATCCATAACTTTATTGTGATCAATACCACAGGTCAACTATTAACACATACGAATTAGTAGGATACTAAAGGGAGTGGGATCGTTTGACTTGACAATCTCTATCAGCTATACCTACCAATATTATAAAGCTGAAGAGTTTGTTTTTATGTTTGTTTGAACGGGTTTTTCTCAATAACTACTGGATCCAATTGAAAAATTATGTTTATTTTGGAGAGTTTATTTATCGAGGAAGTCTTTAGGCTATATAACATCACGCTGCAACCAATAGGAGCGAAGAATTAGTGGTAAATGTTGAAAAAAGGGTGAAAATTATTCATCTTTGAGGACAAGTATAACATATATGTATATTATGTTATAAGGAGTACCTTAAGCTGTATTTATTGTCGTAGTCTTATTTATTTTAATTGTAAGAGGACGAACTTGCTGACATCCGCTAGTTAATAATAACTCTAAAACGTATAAAAATCCATTTAGTATCTACCTAATTTAGATTAATCAAATCTGTAGCCAATACTAATTATATAGAGTAAAATTGATAGAACCCTACGCCTTTATACCTTTACCCTTGAAAACCAAACGAAAAACAAGTCCATCTTTTTTTAAATCGGTTCAAAAGGACTGTGTTTGCAACGCAGGCTGTAATGGTTGTTACAGCTTCACGGTATTTTGACTTCTATACTGAGATGATGTCATCGGAGCATTAATTATTGTTATTTAGTCTTAAGCCACTTAGTTATTTACAATATAAGTGCCTCTGAAATAAATTAAAAACAGTTCCACCTCGAAATCTTCCTCCTACTCGCTCGGTAATGGCTTCATTATAAAGAAACAAAAAACAAAAGGTCCCTCAATTACCAGTTTACTACTGGATAGTAGCAGAAATTACTGGAACAGGCCCTTAAAATGCCTTTTATTAGATTTTTTTTACAAAATTGCTGAAGGATCAGAGTTTATGTATGTATTATGTACATATAATATTTTTTAAATTTAATTCTTTGGTACGTCCTACACCTATCGTAACTGAAAAACCTTTTCAAGATACAACGTGTTGCTTTATGTTTGTCTCAGTGAAAGATGTGAGATAGGGTTTAATTCATGGAACTCTCGCTCTATAAATCAGCTTACTATTATATAAGGAAGGGTACTGGTCCCTTTTCAGATGTGAATGACGATGAAAAAATACGGCTCGATTGCAGGTTCATTCTTTTAACATGATTCGAATAAAATCTAGCTAGATCGATAATCGCCCCCGAAACTAAGCGCATACAGAATTTCAAGAAAATAGTTGATTATCGAAAATATAGCGACGATTTTCATGAAATTCTGAATATATATAGTAGAATGGGTTTTTAGTAAGTGCGTAAACTCGAATTTTTATTTACATGGAATTCTGACGTATGTTACTTTTAATCGTTTCTGATGTCATAAACATTTTGGCATTTTTGTTTCATTTGAACAATTAAAAAGTCAATGTAAGGTGATAATATAATTTTCATGATATCATCATGATCATTGGCATGACCATCCGCATTATTGACATTATAATATTAGTAAAAGTATCATAATTATTTATAAATAGTCAAAATAGTTTTTATCTTCTACATGGTATTTTTTTGAGTGTATAACAATCGTCAACTTACATTTGACTTAAAATTTAATTAAATGAAGTTTTTTACAATTCTTCAATTTCATTCTACATTCTTACTTGCTGTTGCTAGTTACTATTATTTTCCTCACGTCGAATTTGATTCATTTTAAAATATATTAGTGTAAATTAAATTAATACTATTGATTTTTAATTATATATAAACTAAAGCCAATGTAAGTTTTATTCTTAGAATCCAATAAATGCTATGTATTTTATTAGAATTTGGAATCTTTGTTGTGGGAACTGTTTTGTATATAGACTATTAAGAAATGTCAGGTGAATTCTACACTATTAAAAATTCAGGTATACATAGGAAAATGAATAACTTCAAATGTAAGTATAGTTTTAGAGATGTCGCGATAAGTCAGTAGTGTTTCTCTTATATTTTATAGCATATTTACGTACAAACCATTTGCAATCGATTAGTAAACAGCTTTCAACATTGTGCATACAAAAAGGAAGTCGGTTTCGTAACATCTTAAAATTCCTATTACAGCTTTAATTGTATTATCATAAATTTAATTTTTGTTTCTTATCTATTGATTGTTTAGTAAATAGTTTGCCACAATTAATTATTTGTTTTAATGCAGCTAATTAATGTGATTTTATTTTGTTTATAAATATATTAGTTTGAAATAACCATATTTCAAGTTGTTATTGTTTTTGTCAAATCTTAAACTAAGAAGTCGTCTTATAAAATGTAATGTGTGGTCTTACTATAGTTGTGAAACTTTGGTTTTTAAAAAGAGACAGCAAACAGGCTGCAAACCTTTGTGGATGCATAGGAAAATGCTTAAGATCACTTGGGACAGCTTCACTCCTAATTGGAATATACTAATACTCCAGGGTATTGGAACGGATTAATGAAAATAGAGAACTCATTTCCACCATAATGCAGAGAAAACTAAGTTTGGGACACCTACAGATGGGAGCTCAGTTTCCCAGAGAGCACCTGGTCGTCGATATCAGAAATGTTTGGATGATATAAGAGAGTGGATCGGACACATATACCTACAATAAAAAAGAATTGTTGAAAATAGAAAAGGTCACATAATGGCCGTGAATTCAATTCAGAAGATGGCACCACGTGATGTTGATGATGATTGTTTTATGTCCAAATACCTAAACGTCACTCAAATCCATCATTACCTTGAAGCCGTCTTGAATTTTGGTACCGTTTGATACTGAAAAACTAAGGTGTTAAGATTAGAAATTCTTAAAATATGTCCGATAGTTTGAAAACCAAACTGTTATGTAGGAATAGGATGGACGGAATAGAATGGATGAAACAGTGTAATTGACAGATTGTAACACGTTGTAACTTATGCACACGTAAACGTCAACACTTCAAAATACATCGAAATCGCCACGAAAGGATATTATCGAAGCCTCCATTATTTTATATTTCTTTCGTATTTTTATTGTGATAATTTAATATTTTATTACTTTCCGTAAAAATGAAACATTGTTGCCCTTTTAGTGTTGTTATTGTACTTATGGCTTGGAATGGGGACCTAGTGTGATAAGACTTTGTAAAACGTCTGATATTTCCTTTATTTTACGGTTTATGCAAACAACAATGAATGGTCATATCAACTAAACTTTCAAAATATATCTATCCGACTGAGGGGATTTTGTATACTTCTCTAGAATAAGGATAGAAGTACCCATACCTTCACCGGACTTTAACTATAACTATAATACTGTGATTGTATTATTACTAATTTTCTATGACATTGAAATTGCGTAGTTTGCGACAAATTTGACAATTCACAGTATGATGTTCAAGATATTTTTCTCTTTACTGCTGCTACTACTAGCAGTCGCCCGCGACTTCGTCCGCGTGAAAACCACTTGCCCTTCTATTTTTAACCGACGAAAAAAAAACGGAGGAGGTTCTCAATTCGACACGTATACCTATATTTTTTTTATGTAAGGCTACGTATAACTTTTTACAGAGTTGTCCGATTTTGATAATTCTTTTTTTATTAGAAAGGGCACACTTCCAAGATGGCACCATTGTCATCATGTTAGGATCTGATGATGATATCCTGTTAAAATTGAAGGAACTCTTCAAATTTTATAGGCACACTTGCAGCGATTTCGGTTTTTGTGTAAGTATACTTTTTTGTTTATAGCTTTTTGGCTATAAGTGCCTTTACTATGACGGTATAGTACGAGTACTAGTATGGTATAGCACTAAAAAGTAAGAAATAAATTGTTTTTAACAAAAAATAGAACCGACTCAAAACGCACTAAAAAGTAAAAAATAACTGTGTCATTTAGTTGCTTTAATTTAGTTAAGCATATCTGGGAGTCGGTGCCAGCAAGTGCTTGCGTAGACAGAATACGTTCAGGTGTTCTGTGTTGTGCGTTCAGCGTTTTATACCACGGCAAAGATGGTCGTAGCTGGCGATCAGAGTATCTGTTGCCTTACTGGTACTGTGAAGTTATCAAGTTACTTACATTACAAAGAACGCTAGGACCGTTGAACGCTTTTTGCTTGCGTGTTCCTCTTCCATTAACTGTTTAAAGACGTTCGTCTTCTGGGTTTTCTTCTACTGATCGGTATCGCGGTTGTAGGACTGAGGATGAAATATACTTTATAGGCGTAATAGTACAAATACCCTAACATACTTGTATATGAATTGATTTGAATTGAACTATAATTCATTCTCGAATAAGTATGAATTATATAGTTCGTGAAACTATTAAAGGTTTATTTGAAAGTGTTGTATATTAAATTAAATGAAAACTTACAACAATATTTAACATAAATCGATTAAGAAACAGACAATTCGTAGTTCGCAAGTGTTGTAGGTTAGCAATATATTTGAACAGCTTGTATAAAATAATATGAACAATTTGTAACCAAGGAGTTAACAAAGATCTTCAAGTCTGCCTTAATGGAATAAATAATGTTCAGCAATACTTTTATGGAAAAGTCATCATACTGTTGCCTTTAAATTACATCACTTTTTCATAGCAGTTATCTATATAACTAAATAATTAATAAGGATTTTTTTACACTTTGAATATTTTATTATTTAACATTCTAAAATTGTTGTAATAAGTATATTATATTAATTTTAGAATGTTAAAAATGTAAATTTATTAAATAAATTATCCAAGCTGGTTATTACCCTTTAGTTTGGTTTGGTAGTTATCTACATCTACTGCACTTATACTAAGGCACGGGCTGAAAAGCTATAAATTGATGGAGGTCTGGCCAACACAGGCTCCTGGAAATTAAGGATGAATGACTTCGACGACACCATTGCCAGATTCAACAACAGGTATTGAACTCTCTGTTGATTGACACAAGGGCTTCGGATGTGGAATTCCTATCTCCTCCCTCCTTAATAGATACTATTTTTGCACACGGAATCTCCTGGCACAATAAGGACTCGTTCCAGCACAGTTAACATAAAATATAATTTGTGATACTAACAGACGCCCGCGACTTCGTTCGCGAGGAAAATAGTGTATCTATCCTTCCAAGAATATCAAAAAAAATTGTACGTAATCTAGTTCCAACAATTTATCGTCGTATTTAAGCCAATTTAAGCAAAAGAAGGAGAATTTTGTTTGGACGTTTATGACGCAGTCATAGATCTTATTTGTTTTTATAATACACGCAAATTTTTATATAATATTTTGATTAAATAGAGACAACGTTTTGCGGTCAAGTAGAATGTCTAATGTTTGACAACATTTTGTGGTTTTCCATTTTATAAACACAAGTTTTATTTCTCTTTGTTAAAAATAATGAGAAGTTGCGTTATGGTAGGATAAGTAGTCATTATGAAAACAATGACTTTGATTAGATGTTCGAAACATTCTTGGATGGGTAAAAATACTTATTCATTATAATAGAAACTAGGACTTCAATTTTTTTTAACAAGGCTTTAAGATTAATTGGCAATTGTATTGAAAAGAGAAAACTTACCATATATTTTTGTATAAATAAGGAATTAGGTCTTACTTTGTAGTTGGTAGCTAAGATAATTTAATAATTCATAGACTATTCATACACTGTCATCTATCATTAGATAGGATTGCAGTCAATGGCTGATGTCGAATACAAATAAATACAGAGCAATAATTAAACAGTGTCAAAATTAAAAGTAAAACCTAATTTGCATATCAATTAACTGTAAAGTCATTACAATCACTCGATTACCATGAATTTAAATATATTACGAGCACATTGTAATTACTTAACTGGTTTGTGATAATCAGTAAGAAGTGTCTGTGAACCCCCCTTATAGCGTATAGAGCCGATGACATATAACTCATCGTTAACAAGTAAAAAATAACTGTGTAATTTTTTCTTGGTTCTATTCTTTGTTAAAAAATTTTATTTCTTACTTTTTTGTGATTTATCGCCTATAAATAAAATATACTATGACAGTATAATACGAGTACGTTACGTACTCGCATTATACTGTCATAGTATATTATACGGCACTAGTAACCAAAAAGCAACCGATACCGAGACAAAAACCGAAATCGGGGTAAGCGTGCCTCCAAAATTTTAAGAGTTCCTTGAATTTCCCCAGAATATCATCAGCAGATCCTAACATGATGACAATAGGACCACCTTGGATGTATGCCCTTTCTAATAAAAAAAGAATTATCAAAATCGGACAACTCTGTAAAACGTTATGCGTGGTCATACATAAAAAAATATATATATATGTGTCGAATTGAGAACCTCCTCCGTTTTTTTTCGTCGGTTAATAAAAGTGTAGTTGGACGAATGTTTGTTAATCTTTCACGCAAAATCTACTGAATGGATTTTTATGAAACTTCACAGTCATATAGCTTACGTATGAGAAAAAGACATGGGCAACATTTATCTACTTGCTTACCGTAACGTTGAACTGATACAGGTCGGATGTGGTAGATAGCAGATACGCTTCTATCATAATGAGTTAGTATTTTATTTTAGATTAATGACATCTTGCTGCAGCAATGGTAAATCTATAGTAAGTATTTTATCTCTAGCTTATACTGCCTAGCGAAGAAGTTATCAAGTAATACTATATTTAGTAAAAGCGGTAATTTCACCGAAGCACTTCTTTACTAGAAAGATCAGGGAATATTTATCAATTGAATAATCGTATCCATTTAAAGTTAGTGTGCTATATCAATTGTACTGCGTCAACAATTGTATTCCGTAATATAAAAATACGGTAGATTTTTTATAATGCAACTTGGTATATAATTAATTTGATTACTATTGTTAATAATTTTCTCCTTCGCCTCTATCTTGATATTATATGGAAAATTGATTAATTAATTTTAAATAATTATATAATAATAATACTCTGGTCCTCATCTCATCTTTGGCAAGGGCGACCTCTTTTTAGTTTTTCTGTCCTAGTTTAATATCCAAAATATTTAACAAATGTATACTGCCTTGCTTACTTAACCTATGGATGGCAAATCCGGGGTCTGACTGAAAAGCCTTGCAAAATTAGAAGTATGCTAAAATAGAATGGAAAGAAGTGTGCTTCAAATTAAATTAATTTAATCAGTTATAAAATTATAAATATACCGAATTAAATAAATTAATCGTTGAGTTTGGAAAGAGTCCTCCATTACAAGTATCTTAATGAATAACGTGTACGAGTAGGTATTATACATAGGATGGCGGTGCCACGCGCAATCGTAAAGGATTAATTATGTTTCGTCATTATAGAAGAAAAACGTGTATAATAATCTTATCGTTCTGGGTTTTCTTAAACGAACTACTTGAATATTAATTAATCTATTTAACTTTTATGTATGTACAGGGAAAACTTAAAAAATGTGGTGTATTAAAGAAATAACGCGGAGATTGGAATAAACTAATCCGGATGAAACTAGTGCGAACTGGTTAGTAGGCTTATAACGCATCTACAGACATACCAACTTCAAGTGTAAGTCAAGAGTTTCTTATAAGTGCGGTACCTTTATTTAAAGTAACCGTCAAGGATTGGGGAGTGATATTTCCGTTTCCAAACACTTAAGCGACGAAAATACGTAGGAGATTCTCAATTCTACTCGTAAATTTCTTAGCATGCACGCGTAGCTTTTTTCAGAGTAGTCCTATTTTGATAATTCTTTTTTTATTAGAAAGGGTATACTTCCATAATGGTTCCAAAGTCATCATGTGAAATTTTTTAGCCACGATTGCAGCGATTTTCTTGCTACTTTTAGCGTTTTGGCTACAAGTGCCATATAAATGGTACTCCTGAAGTCGGTGCATACACGTCGCACAACTGATCAGATTCTTGTTTAGGTATTTAAGATGCTTACATTTTAACTTTCACTTGAAAAGTTACTAATCTAAAAAAGTTTATCAATCAATTCCCTGTCATCATGATGGGAAAAATAGATAGATTACCTGAAATACAAAATCATTGCACAGCACTGAACGTAGAACTTAATTTATCTCTTTACTGCATTGTATTTGCATATAATAATGATATTCGTATTCAGTGGCAAAATAGTGTTAACGTCACAACATTTCCGTTGTAACGATTAAGCCAAAGTTTTATTAACCGTGGAATTTATTCATGAGATGAGCAAAAAATCAAGCCACAAAATTGAAGGAAGCTCCATATCGTCAAATAGCGAATAAATATTTACTAATTGATACAAAGATCATTGAAATGATTACAATATTGTCATTATGATATTATAACTACTTAAGTAATATGATTATCAGAATCTAGCTTCGACGGCAAATTAACGATAAGTAAGTCTGTATTGTATTTAAAATTAACGATTTTTCATAACTGTAGGATATAATTGCTACCGGAGTGAATCATTTGTTTAAATAATATTTTGTTGGATCAATGAAGAGTTCTTGCGGGCAGTAGCAAAATGAAATAAAATTCGATGTACGAGTACGTGCCAAAATGAAAACTGCTTCTATTCAAAATACAAAAACAAAAATTTTCGCCGGGCTTACTATACAGAATGTTAGTTTTATCCAGAACCAGCTATTACGTATCTTAGAAAAATTTGATATGAATGTGGCTCGTATGAGGATATACGATTAACTTACTGAGAGTGTGTACGGGTGCGTGTATTTGTTTGTGTCGTAGTTTCTTTTGTTTTCCCGATTAAGTTTTAGATCTGCAAAGTTTAAGCAGTGTGTAAAACTCACTGTTCCAGGGTTATAATACTAATGATGAATTTTTAAATGACAAAGTTATTGAGAGGCAATCGGCTTTCAACTTTACGCAAGAAGTATAACAAATAATTTTATGTAACAATACAGTTAATATTATAAAATAATGATTTTAAAACAATAACTGTTAAGTTTCTTGTCGACTCTTCTCAGCAGGACCTGCATTCCGAGCCGGTGGTAGAGTCACTACAAATAGACTAACTTGAGACGTTTCAAGTGCTTATAATTAGCCTACTTAAAATAATTTTGACTTTTTTTTTAATTTTGTTTGTTTTGTGCTTTGATTTGTTCTATTTTCCTTCCGTGATATAATATTTTAGCGCGGTTTGGCGGACTGATTTTTATTTTGTATGGAAGCTTGTCAGTACGTCTGTAGATACTTTATAAGTGGAGGCAATGTAGGAAGGTATACTGGTTGCATAACTATATTGTATTAACATGAACCGTGGCCATATTATGCGACATTTTTAAACGATGATTTAATAAGCCATTAATTATTATTATTTGATATAATTTTCCACTCCCTTTGATCTCAAGGTAAATAATGTTGGCTAAGATTTATATGTGTAAACAAAACTTACAAAATTATCTCCAAACCAAAACGTATATTTAATATACGTTATATAAAATAAATTATGTAACTGCTGTTTTTGGCAAATAAATTAATGTTTATAGCTTAGCAAATTTTGTAATGAACTACAGCTATATTGTTAGAACAATTTTTGTTTGTTTACATTATTGGAACTTTCTAAGTAAATAGACTGTACCTAACTAAAGCAACGTCACAGACGAACTTGTCCCGACTTATCTCTTATTTGTAACTGAACATTCCTAACACGGCTTTCGCTTGATTCTCGCAATTTTGTTATTACATAGTAACCGAACGATGACCTCTGATAAAAACAGTTAGAATCCTTTTATCCCGAGATCCTCCTATTACTGAATTCTGTAGGTATCTGTTTTTCTAAGTTTTAGTTCTTTGTTACCTACGTTTATTCTTTCGATGTCGTGACAGCACGATTGTCGCGGCTAATTTCTTATAGGCAAACTGATAAGTTAATCCATTGCATATTCCTTTAAAATTAATTGAGGTATCGATTAATTTTAAGGGAGTATTATGATGCAGAATGGAGCAGTGGTACCTTAGAACATTAGCTGTGCTCACAGTCTACTGTCTGATCTAGAGTGTACGTAGCAACAAACCTCATTTTTTGTTGGACACACAAACACATAAAAACAACAACACTTGGCGGACCCGGCAGTCACCACTTGGCTAACGTTGACTGCCGGGAGTTGTGAGAGCACAAGGTCTCGGATGTGATGGGTGTGTTTTTATTATTTAATCAATTTAATAATTATCTAAATAAAATAAATTCAACATCGAACATTGCATCTTGTATGGCATTCTTACCTATCGATATCAGACTTGGCCATTGATAATGAACCTAAAAAGAAGGTTCAAAGTTGCTCTCTGAGCGATGGGGTGAGCTACGGTCTGAATAACCCATCTCAAAGAGATTGGAACAGCTATTGGTTAATCTTATACAGAACAAATTTAACAATGTTAAGAATCTCATGGAACAGCTGGAAAAATCTGTGTTAGTGCTGTATGGGAATAGTCAAATTTGAAAATAGTGTTGGATAGTTACGTTGTATTTTTTATTTTTAGAGAGACAAATTATTCGCTTTACGAGTATATACGTAAGGACAAATGATTCGCATTGGCGAGGGCACTGTCGCACTTCAAGATCTACAAGCAGAACAAAGACTGTGGGCTCAGCTACTTAGTAGAATATATTTCTTTTCATACTTGAAAAAAAATTATATAGAGCTTAGGCCCATCACGTATTTCCAATAGGCGTTGGCGGGTTTATCAAAAGATTTTCATGCCAATATAAATCTTAGTGGAATTGTATGGACCGGTATTTAAAACGGATTCAGTGATAAGCTAAACCGGTTCGCTGGTTTGACGGACTAGTTAAAGAGTTAGTGCAAATAATGCAACAGAAAAAATACAGCATGAAATATTTAAAGTCACACCTTACATCTTCTTACATCTTAGTGTAATATGAAGTAGCTCCTCGCCGTATCTTGGCTTGTTTTATCTTTACTAATTTTACTGCGGTTTTGTTTAATAGATATACATAAAAATTATTCCAGAGGTGGATTTATATGTAAAGCCACAGTATAAAGTAGGTACAGTAGGTAGTTTTATAAAGAAATATTATGGTTCAGGGTTACTTCGCGGATGACATCGCGGGTGTTCGCCACTCTACGATACTGTCATCCAAGATATTAGCCTAGTTTTAATGACCCACTGCGTCTCTATACGAGAACTTTGAAACTGGGTTTACCATTTTAAAAATTAATTAACCAATCTCTACTATATAATAAACTAGAATGAAAAAATAATTTACAAAGAGATATAAAAATGGATTTGTTATTTTCATTATTTAAACAATTTCATTATTTTTTTCAAAATTTTATTTCTCATTAAATGTATAATTAAAAATATATAAAACACCTGTATTTTGATCTGTATTTCATTCATTGCATACTCCATCAATATTCATTTGAAATTAGTGAGTTTTAGCTGTTACATTTTAATTATATGGATAAAACTCGCGATAGTTTAAATTCTAAAATTAGTTTTATTAAAAAACCACATACCTGCATAATCGAGCAGCGGGATCCCTTACTACAAACTGTTCATAAGTTTAGATTTGGCAACGTGAATGCACTTGATACAACCAGACTAGTATTCAAGGCTTTGAATACCAACCAATTATGTACCTACAGAATAACTTGAGCCGTTCCAAACATTACGAAATTAAACAACTAAACAGCTTTAAGATCTTTGCAACACTTGTAAACGGTTTTTAGTTGAATTATTTTAACTTACAATGCACAAATAGTTTTGATTGTAAATTATTTGGGGGTCTCTCTAGTGTGGCTATTAATTGGGAATCAGACACTAAAAAATATTGAAGTTTAAAAAATTAATATAATAAAAAAATTACGAAAAAACGATACAAATTGCTCGAATTATACGAAAAGTTAAGATTTTATTTCACAACAAAGAGATAGTAGACCCCTTCTCCAAAAATTTAAGTGCCTATAACTTTGGAAGATGGAAGATGAAAGTGCTAGAGGTGTGGCTTTTGTTGTGCCTCCGAAGCTAGACAGATGTGTAATCGGATATAAGCCTGTCAACGATCGCATCATTACTCTTAAGCTTGACGCATCCCCTTGCCATATAAACATCGTGCAAGTATATGCTCCAACCGCACAATCTACAGAGGATGACATAGAGTTATTTTACTCTATACTAGGAGAAACGTTGGAGAGTATTCCAAAACGGGAAGTGACATTAATTATAGGAGACTTTAACGCCAAAGTTGGTAGAACAAACGATGATACCCATCTCAGATATCTGGTAGGAAAATACGGAATAGGCGAAAGAAACGAAAGAGGAGATCGTTTACTACAGTTTTGCAGTGAACAAAATCTTGTCATTACAAACACCTGTTTTCAACATCACATTCGCCGACTTTATACGTGGACCTCACCAGGGGACAGATGCAGAAATCAAATTGACTACATCTTGATACAGAAACGGTGGCGATCATCAGTAACAAATACAGTCACTTTTCCAGGAGCGGACTGTGGAAGCGACCATCAGCTTCTTGTGACTACCATAAGATTACGGTTGAAAAGACTTCAGAAATCCTCAAGAGCGCCAGACCTGCGAAGAGTCAACGCAATAGGTTTTAAGCAGGATATAGCCAGGAAGATCTTGGATCTCCCTCAGGAAGAATTGCAAAACCCAGATCTTTCATGGAATCACCTAAAAGTAGCTATATTAGATGTGGCAAAACAAAACCTTTTGTCTACAGCTTCAACCATGAAAGATTTTATTACATCAGAGACTGCAAGGGTCATCCTTGAAAGGCGGACTCTAAAAGAGAATGGGCTCATGTCACAGAATGATCGCCAACGATACTCGAACCTCAGTGCCGATGTGCAACGTCTTTGCCGAAGGGATAAGACGGCCCAAATTGATGGAATCTGTACGAAACTCGAAAGACATGCAATTAAGAACGAAACTAAAGATCTTTTCCAGAAATTAAGACAATTAACGAGTTCTCGCACAATTAGGACGTCTGCGATTAAAGATGGAAGAGGAAACATGGTGACAGAATCCAAATTAGTACTGGAACGTTGGAAGCAATACTGTAGTGATCTATATGAGAATGAGACTTCCGATAAAATAACATCAAGTTGGACCAGTCAAGAGCTCGAACCTGATATATTACCGTCAGAGGTACAATTAGCAACGGAATCCCTAAAACTAGGCAAGTCTCCAGGCAAAGATACTATTCCAGCAGAGCTTATAAAAATCCTAGGAGCCCCAGGCATTAACATAATCACGAACATCTGCAACGCTATTTGGAAAACAGGACACTGGCCGCAAGATTGGACCGAATCCATCTTTATACCGCTCCACAAAAAAGGATCCACAACAGACTGTGGCAATTACAGGACCATCGCATTAATATCGCATGCAAGTAAGATCCTTCTGTATGTGATCAATAAACGTCTGAAATCTTTTCTTGATCGACAGATACCGGAAGAGCAGGCAGGGTTTGTAAAAGGAAAGGGTACTAGAGAACAAATCCTAAATATCCGTCAGATTATAGAAAAGAGTAGGGAATTCAATAATCCTGTTGTGTTCTGTTTCATCGACTACTCCAAAGCGTTCGATTGTGTAATGTGGGGCAGATTGTGGTCAGTGCTAGAGGAAATGGGAGTACCCGAACACCTGATCAGTCTCATTCGTAACCTCTATGATAACAACCGATCCTTTGTACGGCTAGATACCGACTGTTCTGACGTATTTACTACAAAGAAGGGCGTACGACAAGGTTGTATTCTCTCGCCAATGCTATTCAACGTATATGGGGAATATATCATACGCAAAGTAGTAGAAAACTGGGAGGGAGGCTTTCCCTTAGGCGGTAAGCGTATAAACAATCTTAGGTACGCCGACGATACAGTCCTCATTACCACATCAATGGAGGACATGAAAGAGCTCTTACAAAAGCTGGAAGCAGAAAGTCGGGAGTTGGGGCTAAGTGTAAATAGAAGCAAGACCAAACTAATGATAGTTGATCGGGCGGGGAAATTACTCAACACCAACATCATACCATCTGTTGATATCGTACAGGAATATGTCTATCTCGGATCCCAGATTTGCAGTGACGGCAACTGTGCGCCAGAGATAAAGAGACGCATAGCAATGGCAAAGAGCGCTATGTCACGTCTGAATAAAATCTGGAGGAATCGAGGCATATCAATCAAGACAAAGAGTCGCCTTGTCCGAGCCTTAATTTTCTCCATCTTTATGTATGGAGTTGAAACTTGGACCATAAAGGCAAGAGAAAGGCAAATAATAGATGCGTTTGAGATGTGGTGCTGGAGGCGCATGCTCAGAATACCTTGGACAGCTAAGCGCACGAACGCATCTATTCTGTCGCAGCTCGGAATCAAGGTCAGGCTTTCATCCATCTGCTATCAACGGATTCTGGCTTATTTTGGACACATCATGAGGCGGGAAGACAGTAATTTGGAAAAGCTAATAATAACGGGTAGCACGGACGGAAAAAGAGCTAGAGGCCGTTCCCCAACACGATGGGCTGATCAGCTGAGTGAGTCCAAGCAGTCATTCTATGCGCTAGCAAAGATGGCCACCAACAGGAGCAGGTGGAAGGCGTGGACTCGTTCGAGACTTGGATCATACCAGGACCACGATCTTCAGTCATGAAGAAACGACTGCAGAGAGAGATAACTTTGCTTGTCTTTGTCGTATTTTTACCCGACTGCGTCAGAAGGAGGGTTATGTTTTTCGAGCGTATGTATGTATGTCAATTTCTTCGGCACGCGCTACAGCCTAAACGGCTGAACGGATTTTGACATGTGAGGTGTCGTTGAATTTGTCAAAATTGTGGTAGTGACATAGATTATATAAATTTTCAAAATGGCGGCTGTAAATGGGGGAAAAAAGGGGGGATGTGTGTATTTTTTTCTCTTATTCTAGCAATATGGGTACCAATTGAAAGGTCGTAAAGAGACCATTTCAAAAATATAAATATCATATCATGTTCATATTACTTTTTTAACAAAAAATGGCAAAAAGTGTACTATGTGTACTGTCTCATTTCTATACCATAAACTAAAACTAAAAAGTCTCAAATAAAATTATTATTATAAAAACAAAAGACCCGGCTGCTTAGAAGTTATGAACTGAAAAGAGAAAAACAAAGATCACTATATCTGTATAAAATTCTAAATACTTTATGGTGCTGCAGGCGGGGACAAATTTTGGTAGATCTTTCTTTCCCCGCAGGTTTTATAAGTATTTTGTCCCTGTTTGCAGCACCATAAACTATTTAGAATTTTATACAGATATAGTGATCCTTGTTTTTCTCTTTTCAGTTCATACCTTCTAAGCAGCCGGGTTTTTTGTTTTTATAATAATAATTTTATGAGTTATATTTTCAGCGTACGTAATATTTTTTATCGTAGCTTATAATAAAGTAATAAAAAATCTTAGTCAAATAATCTATTGCTTTATAGGTAAAGCCGGGGCTTAAATTCAATCTTGTGTGGATTTTAGCTACTTGAGAGATTGATGAACTACAGCATATTTTCTATTAGCTTACTCCTAAACCAGTTTCACACTACACTAAAAAAATTGTCAAGACCAGTTTTTAGTCAAGATTAATTAGGTCATTGACTTATCGTTAACCTAATTTAATGCTCCATTGATGGGCCTTCCTCTTCACAGGAAGGAAATATAAGTTGTAATGACCAGATATGAAAGCTATTTAATTAGTCGCTGTAACTTTAGTGCCCGAGTAGAGATGTTTATTCATGGAAGTTGTGCTACGAATCAATATTTTTGTGTTACTCAGTCAAACAGCAATGTAGAACGTGCTGTTTAATCGATTATTTTCTACTTAACACAATTAAATTTTATAATTTTTACTAATATGCCAGCGACTTCGTCCGCGTGGATTTAAAATAAATAAGATTAACGAAAATAAAATTAGCCTAATTTTCTCCTTATGACATAGGTATAAGGAGAATATTAATTAATTAATACTAATAATTGATTAATTAATTAGTTAATTCTCCTTATATTATATTAGCCCTCATAGGTAAATAATTTTTCCCGTTTTTAATACAATTTCCACGGATTCTTCGCTCCTATTGGTTGCAGCGTGATGTTGTATAACCTAAAGCCTTCCTTTGATAGATAAATGGAGTAATGAACGCAAAAACAATTTTTCTAATAGAACCAGTAGTTCCTGTGATTCGCGCGTTCAAACAAACTCTTTAGCTTTGTAATATTTATAGATAGATTATATAGATAAAAAAGTGCTAGTAGTACTAATCAGCAATAGTTCTATTGCTAAACTTATTTTCTTGTATATCAACAATACATTTTAATGTTTTTTTTTTATACAATTCGGCCATATGTTTTAAAAATATTATTTTTAACATTATATTAAAACTAATGCTATGAGATTCTAAATGAAATTTAATCAACATTTTACTCGTAAATTGGGAATTTATAATTATCGCCATCCAATGTATTGGCTTGAAAAGAATTTTAATCCAGTAAGCATTTTAGGAAGCAATTCACAAACACACACGTAAAATAACAAAACAAAATAAACATAAATGTACCTAATTTCCGTTTCCGTTAATACATTAATTTACCATAATTTTATTGAGTTATAAAATTGTATTTAGGTATTAATAATATTTTTTGCATATTCGAATTTTTACTTGCAAAAGTCTTATGCATAAGGATGAACCCTGTAGGATCATCATAATTATCATGTGATGAGTGTTCAGTGCCGGGCATAGACCTTTATTAGGCACTAGTAATCCACCTAGCCGTTATAGCAACTTGGAACTCTAATGTCCATCGGCTTTTCGTGTTATGTGCCCCGCTCATTGCTCAGTTTCACTTCACTTTAGTACCTGTAAGGAATCCACTGCTTATTTATCTCATCGTGTGAATGTCACATTGTAAAATGACGAAGGTATCTAAATGACAATACTAGAATAGAATTAACACGTGATTTCTCATATACGGCTCAAAATAAGACACTTATCTCTACATCTTATCTCTTGTCTAATTGTTCATAAATTCGACATCAACGCGAGTCGGATCGATCGCGTTATCTATCGAACGATTATATGTGAGATATTTCCCCGGGCATATATTAGCAATGATTAGGTGCCATCTAAGTTTAAGGTACGTTTATTTAACGAAGTAGTAAAATACTTTGTTGGTTTTCGGTAACGTCCTTAAAGTAGCAGTCCTGAAAGTGGCACGGACTTCATAGATGTCCTTAAGTATATTAAAGCAACTATGGCACAATTATTTTTCTCAAGATCATCACATCGTCTGATCCTAACATAATTACTATGGAAACATTTTGAAAGTGTACCCTTTGTAACAAAAAATAGTTATCAAAATCGGACTACCTTATAAAAACTTATGCGTACATACATATAAATCCCCCCCCCCCTTCCGTATTTTCGGTTAAAATAGGCGAATGATGACGATGAAGCGGTTATGTTATTTCGGTAAAGTACGGATAGCTGATAAGGGTAATGATCTACGGCCACAGACTGCGAGTCTCGTTAATAACTAATTAACTCACTTATCTCTGCTAGATAATAGGATTCTTAAAAATAACGAAACCGGCTTCCCTTTGTGTTAGGCTTGTTTTACACGTAGATAGGCTTACGCCAAATTTCTAGACCTCTCTGTATATCACGCCAACAGGTATCTATATAAAAATGAATTTAATATATTAAGGCTTACTTTATATGTACGTTAGGGACATTATTATAATGAAAATTTGAAGTCTGTCCGTCTAGTTCATAATTATAGTTTGCAAAAATATAGGTATTCTTATATTATCTTTATAATATACTAATATTATAAAGAGGTAAAGTTTGGAAGTTTGTAAACGGATCTATTGGGGCTAATCTTTGGAACTTCTAGTCCGATTGAAAAAATTCTTTTAACGGTAGAATGCTACGTTATCATAGGCTATATTTTATATTTGTATTGTATATATTGACCGAGTTATCACAGTTTATGTCGCGCAAGTCGGACCGCAAAAATCTGTTAAATCGGCTTTATGCGCATGCGCTGCCTTAACTATTGAGAATAATTGAAAGCAATGTATCGAGACTTTATGTATCTTAAAAAGTTCTACAAAAAGTCCGCGACAGCATATATCTATCTTTTATATTTTCATAGATACGTAGGTTATAGGTTTCATAGACGTTTAATTCATATACTTAAGTTTACGTCATTATTTATACGACTAAACTTAAATCCTTATTAAAATAAATTATTTCATAACCACAAGGATATTATAAAGGTAAGATTTGCGTTTTACAATATGTTAATTTGTTATATAGTTTCGGAGATATTACAAAATTTCTAGAAAGCGCGACACTGTAATAAATCATTCAATTCATATGCTTAAGTTTACGCCATTATTTATAGAACTAAACTTAAATCCTTATCAAAATAAATAGTTTAATAATCTCAACGATATTATAGAGATAAGATTTGCGTTTTACAATATGTTAATTAGTTGTATAGTTTCGGAGATGTTACAAAATTTCTAAAAAGCGCGCGGGCGACTGCTATTAAATATAAAAAGAGTCAGTCTTGTTTTTTAAAAAAACTTTTAGTTTGTTAAAAATGCTTCAGACCAAAATTTTATTCTCAAATTTAACATTTCTGTGATATTGTAATATATAAAAATAGAATCAAGCGCAGCTCTATTTTTGAATCCTTACTAATATTATAGAGGCGAAAGTTTTTGTGGATAGATGGATGTTTGTTACTCTTTCACGCAAAATATTCTGAATGGATATTGATGATACTTTACAATAATATAGCTTACATATAAAAATAACATATAGGCCACATTTTATCCCGAAATATCTACGGGAACTAAAACTACGCGGGAAAAACTGCGGGCGTCGTCTAGTATTCAATATTCGAATAACACAACCTTGTACCTTAATGATTACAAAATAGAGATGAATATTGCAATTTGAAGTTGACGAATTTGACGCGTAACTTCACTTCCAATCTGATTTGAGCGTAAGTTCCATGTTTACTTTAGTACCGGCGCAGTGGGTCAACTAAATATATCTAATTGGCCACCATTGACACGTCTGTGTGTCACCGCTGGGTTTGTTACGCAAGCTTGGGGTAAGAACTAACGTAGAACTTACCTAGTTTACTCTTTAAGAATTGGTTTTCGTAATTCAGGGTTATTACTTAAAAGGTCGACAGTTTGATAACTTTGTGTCTGTTTACAGCTGAGTTTACCAGATCAATTTTCACATGAGTTAAATAATAATAATCATTAAAGATTTTTAATTCCAAACAAATTGTCCTCCGAAATTAACACATGCTCCTTGACTATTATATATTGGTTTGACTTGGTTAGTCGATTGTGTCTCCAAGACTTGTTGAACATTAATGAACGCGGAAACGAGAAGTTGTTTACTTTTATGTTAGCCTGGTACTTGTATTGCATACCTATGTATTCAAGCTTTTATTTATCTTTTCCATGTGAAGTGTAGACATAACGATAATTGGCGCTTTGTTGTCTAAAATCATTGAACAAAAAAGGCTGTACAGCTTCATCTACGATAAAAAAATTAAATAGATTAAAAAATCTTTTTGACGGATTCCGTGGCGCAGTGGTATGCGCGATGGATTTATAGAACGCAGGTTTGATTCACCGCAAGGCCGATTATGATTTTCCGCATTGGTCTGGGTTTGGCTGGTGGGAGGCTTGGATTGTGGCTAGTTACCACCCAATCGCCATAGACAGTGTCAGTGTGAAGGTGTCCTAATAATTTAAATTGACTTCGCGATTGAAACAGCGGGGCAATTCGAGTAGCTAATAACAATGTCTATAAGTAGGGCGTCATATAGCATGGCAACATTACAGTTTTATTTCTTCAGGGAGTGCGACCATTAATATTTTGGTCCACGTCACTCCCATAACTGAGACGGATGACATTTTCTATAAATATTTACGTCTAATAACATAGCCGTTTTACGACAATCTGATAAAAAGTAAATATTTTTAATGCCCTCTATATTGTAATAATTGTATATTATTTAGTTCGTAAACGGTTTGATTGTCCATTAAAAACTCCTCTTACTAACTGTAACGGCGAGGCGACATGGAATTTGTATTTGAATAATATATTATAATATATTCTTAGAGTTGCACCATCTATTGGTGAAAATTCGTATAAACTATACTTTCACGAGTAAATTCGCAAAAATATATAGAAATATAAGGCTAATAGATGTCCAGATAATCGAATTTCTACTGTGCTTTAACAAAGATTTAATTTTTATTACGGACACTTAGTTTAAATTACTAATTAATAATATTAATTACTCTGACCGCCGATCCTGTATCATTCAAAAAAAGTATTTTCGATTTGGATGTATATTAACTGTGCCCCCAGATCCTGGAATCTAATAGGTATTATAACGCTGAAGAGTTTGTTTGTTCATTTGTTTTAACGCGCCAATCTCAAGAAACAGTGGTTCTAATTGAAAAAATATTTTTAATAAAATAGTTGAGAAAAATAAGTGGAAAATATGGAAAATTATTCATCTTTGAGGGCGACTATAATTAGAGGATTTTTATTTTGTAATTTTCAGATCAGATCGGTTCAACCGTTAATCGCGTGATTAAGTAAGAAAAAATTTGTAGTTTATTAAAAATCCGTGCATTTTTCAGTTTATAAAATCCATCCATAAGGAAGTCACTTAGAAACATTAATAATGGTAGTAAAGTAGTTTTCAGGTTATGGAGTGACCAAGGGAATAGGGGATATGGAGCTTAGACGCACCATGCTGCTCCAATGCGGGCACGTGTTGGCGGGCTGAGTTGCCTCAATAAACGTAAATCAATATTATTTTACATCTGATAATTCGCATTAGCTCGCCAAGTGGCTGTATCAACAGCAAGTCGGTGCGATCGGTCAAGCGATCAGATTTATCCTGAGCACTTTCTAATAGTCGGTACAATCGTGCGCAACGAGCCACAAGGCCTCGAGGTGAGTCCGATGCTTTACATAGTTTCATGCTGCCTGGGACACATATATTCGCATTTCGCCTATAGGTTTTATTTATTTCATGAATAGGAAATAGGCGAGTCTTCGCTCGCGGAAAACAGAGTAATTCAACCCTCCAAAAAGATAAAAGAAGCTCTTTTTATATATATGAAAAGACGGAATTTGTGTAGGTAGGAACATACCTATACTTACAATCTTAGTTATCCTATCTTGTGTGCAGTAGAAAGCATATCCGTTTGAATCCAAGAATCTTTGTCGTTGAGAAACTTTTCAATTCTATGACAAGCTTGTAATGTTTTTTGATACATTTTTTAAAATGTAATGACAAGTGTAATACTTCCTTTGGAATTGACAAATAAAATCGTTTATTTAGGTATATACATTGTTTATTTATATCTCAAAAGGCAGTGTTTTAATGAAAGCTCCCAGGAGTCGTGACTCTTCTTATTACAATCATTTTACACAGAACTTTAATAAATTTATACCATAACGTTTCTCAGGAATCGTAAACATCATGAAAATCCGTTCAGTACTCTGAATTTATCGCGAACAGTCAGCCAGACAGACGCGGCGGGGGATAGATTACAAGATCAAATAGAGTGTGTGTCACGAGTAAAAGCTCACGACAGCAAAAAACCATGCTTGTTTGTCTGTATCGTCCTCAACGAGTGTACAGGGCTTAAGACTTTACACGCTGGGTATATATTGAGGTTACTGCTGCCACTCACCTCGTGGCGCCAACGAAAACGATATCGGCACTAACAAAGCAATTAATAAGGCGACATGAACAACGGGATCGCGATCTGGGTCGGCCCGTAATGATTTATCATCATTATGTTTTGCAGACTCCCAAAAAACGCGATGGTGGATCGAAAATTTTCATTTCCTTGACATTTAATATTTAACATACATACACAACATCAAACCTCATTTACATTGGGGTAGGCAGATATATTTTTATTTTTTTGGGTTCCGTACCTTGAAAGGAAAAAATGGAACAATTTTATGGGATCATTTTATTGCCCGGCCGTCTGTCTGTCTAGTCTAGTCATTTTTTTAGGAACGCTGCAATTTGTATTAAAGTTTTACCGTCCCGTAGAGCTGTAAAAAATATCATACTTCTAAGCCAACGCAATCTAAACATACAGCTGTTTTTACTCGTGAGGTAATCAAAACCTATAGGGTACTTCCTGTGGGCTCAGAATCTAGAAATTTGAACGTCTTTAAGGAAAGATTGTGAAACGCGGGAATCGAACCCAGATTCGTCTTAAAAAGGCATTGCGCATACTGCGCCACGAAGGCCGTTATTTTCTTGAAATTAAATATTTTACATAGGTATATATACAGAACATCACACCACATTTGCATAGAGGTAGACTGATACCTTAAACAAATGACGGATGTTTATAAATTTACTCGGACACGGTGGTTTGGTATCTTTCTTCTTTTCCGGGAAGTATCGTTTGCCTTGCAAGTGCTTGACAGGCGCATTGATTTGTTAAACTGGAGAAGCGTGATACTATAACAATCCTTTACATTACACACATAAAGGCGATAGTGCTGTTAATTTACCACTACCCCCAAAGTCATAGATTCACTTACTCACAGGTTAATAGTACTCTATGTGCTAAACCAAACTAAATGTATGTAATATATAACGCCCGCGGTTTCACCCGCGTGACCTTTGTGTTTTCTGATATGTGAGCTATATTATTGTGAAGTTTTATCAAAATTCATTCAGAAGTTTTTGCGTGAAAGAGTTACTTACATTGATCCAGATCCGATCAGCCGTTGTGCCGTGTTTGATTAAAAAAATATTAGCAAAATGTTTACGTTTATGATATTTTCCGTGCAACTATTTTAATATTTTCTTTCATCTTCTGACTATGTATACAAATAAATAAAATTGAAGTGTCTTTCTGTAATACAAATTAACAGCCTTTTCACTAAAACAAGATACACATATAGAAGTAGGTACTAGCGGATGCTAGCGACTTCGCTAGAATTAAAAATAATTAAGATTACGAAAATAAAAATAGCCTAAGTTACTTCTTATAACTTAGTATATTATAGTAGTTCTCAAAGATATAGAATAATTTTCTCCGTATTTTCCACAGTTTCCATTGCTTCCGCGCTCCTATTTGTCGCAGCATGGTGTATAGTTGTAGATAGCTTTGAAGAAATAGATGAACGCCAATAACTCTTCAACGCATTCCAAACTTTGCACTCTTGTGCACATAGCTATCATAGCCATGAGCCGGAGGTTTTCTTCTTTTAACAAACAAAGTATGATAAAACGTAAACAAACTCGCCGCGACCCATGCACCAGTCGTCGCGAGGTGAACCGCATGCCGCCACCGGTGCCTATTGGAACTGGCCTTTTTTGACTCGAACAACGTCCCATGTCACATCATACCTACTTACTCATCGAGTTAACTTCTTTTATAATGTAACGCAAATTAATAATTTTTGCATTTTGTCATTTTCCACGAAAATCGGAAGAAGCTATAAGACCGAAAACTTCAAAGACAAATTGCGAATTTTCCGTCCTATTTCTATGACTTTGTCACTTGGTTTCGAATATTTTTAATACATATCTCATCATATCATATCAGATAAGTTAATACAGTTATTGTGCTTAATTGAGTCGCTAATCAAGATTACTATATTCCGGTCTGAAGGGAAGGTTCGGTGTAATTGCACTCTGAGGTATTAAGCCGCATGCTTAATACCTCAGATTAATGGAAACAATGTAAAACGTGTACTTTGCAAGTTCTGCTAAATATTGCTCTCTATATTATCCAAATATACATTCCAAATAATCATTTCATTAGGTGGGCCTTTTTTCTTTACATAAAAGCAATTTAAATATAATTTGGCACAAAACCCTAGTGAAATCACAACACAAGGCACACTTAATAGAATATTCATTAAATAATATAAAAATCAAATATCATTTCAACACACTCCAAGCATTTTGACCGAGTTCAAACCGCCTTATTCTAGTTTATTAATTACGTCCTAGAAGACAAAACACGAACTAAACAACTGTGAAGGCGCGCCGCAGATTCCCCTTCGTTGATTCCGATTGTAACAAGTTCAATTACTCGAATTTTAAGTGTTTTATACCACCACCGTCTCTTCAAACTTAGTTAATAAAGAAAATTTCACATACTTTCACTTGTATGTAGCCTTGTACTTTTTCTCTCATTTATTTTTATTTACATTTTTTTTTAATTTTTGACAATGTTATATATATATATAATACAAAAATATATTTATTTTATTTATTTATTTATTTATTTATCATATAATACAATCTTAATATATACAGCTTGGTGTCCGTAAGCTCTTGTCGGCTTTTCTGAGCACTGCACATTCCTCTCTTAATCTAACTTAAGTCTAATTTAAATACAGATATTAGCTTCAAACAAAAAGAAAACAATTCAATGAGTAAATATAATTGACACAAAACTAATAAAAAAGTTACTGGAAATAAAAAAAAGAAACAATCTAATCTATAAAAGTAATATGTGGGTAAAATTATAAGTAAATCACGCAAAGACTTAGTAGCCATTGCGCCCGAGAAAATGTTTCCGTAACACTTGTATACAGGTTGCTCCACTATGAAAATATGTTTGAGTTACTAGTAATAAAGTCTTTTAATTTATTTTTGACGTTATGTATATTTGTTGTGCTACTTATGTCGTTAGGTATCTGATTTAATAGTCTGGGGACAAGATGTTGTTGTTATGTTGTCGCGCACTTACCGTAGTAATTATTTGCCATGGGGGTTATAAGTTTGCGATCGTGCGTTCTCCTTGTTGTAATACTTGAATTACAAAATTTTTATTATGATCGAAAAAGTTTTGTGAAAGTAAGGCTAGTTTGATTTTTAGGTGGATAGGTAGAACTTTACAATATTGAATTATTTCTTCATCCTTTTTATTGCGAAAATCGTATTTTGTGTGTAGAAAAGTTTTTAGGACCCTTAGTTGCAAGTTGTATATTTTATTTAAGTTGGTTTTAAAGGTAAAAATAAAATAAAACAATATTAAAAACACTATTAAATTAAGGTAAAAGTATAAAAAACACTATTAAAAATTTATAAAAAAAAATCTGCTCATCCATTTGCGGGATCTTTGAGGAACGATTGTAACTAACCTTGTACGATTATTATGTTTTCTGTGCTTGTAACATACATTATATATCTAAATTTTGCACTGTTATAGGTAAAGGCTCCTGAACCTTTTTCGTTTTCTGAGGTCTGGCATGTTTGCAATCTTTGTAGAATTAGATTTTAAAAATATTTACTTTACATTTAACATAACAAACATTATTATAACCATTTCTTTTGGTGCTCTACGCTAATTCTGTATTTAAGAAAAAGCAAAGAACCTATTTTGAAATTAGTTAAATAAGCTATTATTTGCGATTTTGAGAACAAATTTCAAATAAGAAAAATGAAATAAAAATAAATAAATTATACTAATAGAACTAGATCCGATAAATAATTGACGTCGGGCCTTATTTGGACATATTTGGGCGGTGAATAATATTGTTGACAAGTTTTCGTAATATAGTTTCCGTTACTGGGTCAATATTAGTTAGAAACTTCCTTATTTTGATATAATATTTGCATTATTAATGTCTTACAAAAAATATTACGTTTGTTATATTAATAGCGACTCGCTGTGACTTCTTCCCGATATAATTTATAACAGTACAATATTATAGTTTAAACAATTTTTCTCCCTCTAATAAAGAGAGTATCTGGCTAGTAGTAGCACATGAGGCTTAACGCCTTTGCTTTACTTGACGGTAGTTGATGATGAAAAACATTACCATCAAATGAGGTCGCAGTCAAACGCAAGATGCGAGCATATGTACAAAAAAAAATACCACTAAGCAATTATAGAAGATTCGTCTCTAAGTTTTGCATTATATTTCTTTTAGGCAACGAAATTCGTGGTCATGATAAGTCTCTCTCAATTTTCGACCATTAACGAGATTAATTAAGAGTATAGAAAAGCTACCTAAGATGATATAATCCTTCAAAAAATTACAAATGTTGACAATGCTAAAGGTAAAACAACAATGCGCGTCGCCTTATTGTCTATCGTATACGCTACGCACGCGCTGTTAGAACACTGGAGAAACCCTAATGTGAAGGGGCTCTTAGGTAATAAGGCACAATGTCACGCACGTCGAAAAAGATACCTGCTTAAAGAGGTTTTTAGACCAATACTAGTATTTACATCTTTAGCGCGCGATCGTGAGATATCGATCCGACCTTGGCCAACATTTTGCTTGAAAAATACACGTTTTTCACTTGTCATCAAAAAGTGTCATACAATTACTTTTAATTTGTTTAGAAATGTTTATTTTAGATAAACATTCTTATATTAATCAAATTGTCTTTAGCGCTCGATTGTGAGATATCGATCCGACCTTGGCCAACATTTTGCTTAAAAAAATACAAGTTTTTCACTTGTCATCAAAAAGTGTCATACAATTAATTACTTTTAATTTGTTTAGAAATGTTTACTTTAGATAAACATTAATCAAATTGACGCATAAATAAAATTAATAAGTGTCATACACTCACTTTTTCATTTGTTTAGAAATGTTTATTTGAATAAACAAATATTATCGTTAATTCATACCGGGTGTAAGGGGCATGTTACTCCTTAACTTTCGAATTTTTCGTCGCTCTTTAAAAATTACGAGTATGTAACTAGTAATTTTGAAAATATTTTAATACAGCTTTTTAATTAATTAGAAAAATAAAATTAAGCTGTCTTATTGAAACGACATCTCAGATTTTGAGGTATCAGCATAGCTAACTAAAAAGCCCTTAATTTTGTTTGATCAAACATATCTTTCAACCCATATACAATAAACTTTGAAACGTTACCCATACACATTGAAGAATTGTTCAATGTTAAATTAATAAATTGCCTCTTAAGTTGTCCCAAGACATAATGTCCGGCCGGGGCTGAAAAAATATCTAATACCATGCGAGCGATTCTTTGTTTATGTACTTATAATCTGAATCTCGGAATCAGTTCCAACGATTTTCATGAAATTTTGTATGCATGAGTTTCGGGGGATTAATCGATCTAGCTAGGAGCAAAGCTCGGTCAGGTACTAATTCATGAATGATAATGCCAGAGTATTATGTCACTAGCTGCATTAAGCGTGGTGTGCATCTTTCGACGGTGAAACTAGTGAGATTACTTGAAATTTCTCCACTACACGCGGAAAATGTGTATTATTTTCACACAAAAGGTCGCCGATAACATTGTATGCACTCGCCTTGAGCTTAAATGTCACAATTCACATATAATGCACGCTCGTTTTGGCCGAATTGAACGATTAGTTTCCTTTCCGTGAAAAAAACCTTCAACTAGTCCGATTTCCATGATGCGTTGTCTGTTTGACCTCCGACACTATCTGCCCACTAATGTTTAATCAGGCACGTTGTGTGTAATATTTAATAAATTCTAGATTTTATAACATATTAGCTGATTAATTTATCTAAAAGATATCATATTGTCATTTGAAATTAAATTATTCCTTCTTATTTTTAGCATCATACATACATACATAACATTGTTATGTTAAGTATGTAGGTAGGCAGAAACAACATTCTACGATCTTTGCATACTAGCTTCTTCCACTCTCATTAATCCTATAATTTCACAACACATTCCACAAGTCCGTCGGCTTAAGATACTTTTGACCTGTTTCTTATTTAAAATGTGCTGAATTTGGTCCCGAAAATATTAATAATAATGGTTAGGTATAATACCTTTGTAAGGCATAGGCCTCTATTATATACTCTATTTTTCTTACGGGGTTATTTGGATCTCATGTTACTCTAATTTAATTTTAACAAATTGAGAATAAGATACTATTTTTGTCATCCTGATCGATAATATAAATATCATAAACTGCGTCACAAGTAGAAGCAATGTTTAAACATTCTTTTCCTACAATGCCAGGTATGTGATTCAATCGTACCGTCGAAAGGTCAGTTTGCGAGTGCGTGATTTATACGACCTAATTGGGTTTTACCAGTTTATAAAAATGTATTTAAAATTCGTTATTTATGTTAAAGTGTATAATGAGTTATTCTGTGTGCTGCAGGAAGTGGAGATGCTTTAGAATATTCATTAGTTGTAGCGGTTGACCTCCCGGGAGTGGCGACTGATGAACGTCAAATCTTCAATGCTAAAGTAAACAGTATAGGGGCAATAAATATTGTTTTATTGCTCGTCGAGTATGTTTTACGATAAATCGTGTTTCGTGATAACAATTTTAAGATTTGTGTAGCTGCAATGCCGTTGTGAAACTTTATTGTACAGAAATACGAACAGGTAATTTTTTCGTACAACTTTCGCAACCTATTTTGCTTAAAACGTAATAATCAACGAATTTCAAAGTTAAAAACAAAACAAAAAATAATCAGAACCTATTAAAATTGATATAGATAGTAAGTACCTATTGAATTCAAAAATACACGAACTGTAAGTTGTATTAAACAGGCTCGAAAATAATAAGCTTTCAAAGACCGGCAAAGTAAATATTCAAGGTACAAACCGTTAAGTTGGCACAGATAAAATCGTCTGACATCGTTTAAGCACTGATGGAACTAGGTCTCAATACTTTGAGAATGAGCATATCCAGTTAGCTTCCTGACAAGCGTCGAATCCTATTGTACTTTTTTGCATACTCACCAGCGTCTCAATTGAACTCAATCATACCAATAAACTTTAAGAGCATTTTGTCTCGGAATCCTGTTTTGTTTTGCGCTCGTCGTACTTGTTACTCGCCATTGCTATTCACCTTATTTTGTATTATATGTAATACATTTTCTGTTTTCCTTTAACGTCTATCGCTTGAAAACTTATTATTCAGATGTCATTTGCCTCGTCAACGTACAAGGCCTGAAAAACTTTTGTTCAGTTTCTTTGACAGAGTATTGTTATTTCCTTGGAATATTTGTAGAATGGCTATAAATAGTTTCATCATCATCATCATTATTAGCCTATTAACGTCCTACTATAGGGCCAGTCCTCCTTCCATGTAGTATAGGGGCCATGGAGCGTTGACCCAACCCACTGCTCCAAGGTAAGTTGGCTTGGGGTGATTATGTTAAAGATCACTATCAAATGTTAATGATAAGCAGTAAATTGATTGATATGATTAGATTATAATTCAGACGAGAGTTCAACGCAGTCACTCATTACTACTTCTTTTTAACCGACGAAAAAAAACGGAGGAGGTTCTCAATTCAACACGTATATTTTTTTTTATGTATAACCATTAACCACGCATAACATTTTACAGAGTTGTCCGATTTTGACAGTTCTTTTTTTATTAGAAAGGGCACACTTCCAAGGTGGTCCCATTGTCATCATGTTAGGATCTGATGATTATATCCTGGGAAAATTGAACTCTTCACATTTTATAGGCACATATTGTGCAGCGATTTCGGTTTTAGTGTAAGTATCGGTAGCTTTTTGGCTACAAGTGCCGTATAATATACTATGACAGTATAGTACGCACTAAAAAATAAAAAATAACTGTGTCATAGTTGCTTTAATTTACTTAAGCATATCTAGGAGTCGGTGCCAGCCAAGGCTTCTACTTTAAAAACATTACCTAGAGCCCACAAACTGCTTTACTACGTTAAATAAATGTTCCTTAAACTTGCTCGCACCGACTTCATAGATATGCTTAAGTAAATTAAAGCAACTAAATGACACAGTTATTTTTAACTTTTTAGTGCGTTTTGAGTCGGTTCTATTTTTTGTTACAAATTTTTCTTATCCCAAGCAGTTATAGAGCGATCGCTGTCTTCGTCATTTTATAAAAGTTCAAAATTTAAAGTCAATTCACGTAAGGAAAGATTATGGTCTATTAGGGAATCATGAATCGTCAAAGTAACTTTATTTTATATTGTAACTATGTTTTTAAATTTCGGTTGAATAGGGCTACTGAAGAAGAAGAAGAAAATAAGTATTTTTTAGGATAATATCCTTCATCGCCAAATATATACTAATGGAAATTACCTTAAGGATCGGTTTTAGAAAAAAAGTGTTATGTGGAGGAGTTGTAAGTCTCACTAGGTCAGCTAGTTAATAATAATAGTTTTGTGATGTTGTGATTCATAAAAAATTAAATTGTTTCGCGATTAAATGCCAGGCACGTACACTTCATTTAGTCTACTTTAACCAACTTGCAGGAAAGGAAAAAAAAGGAAGTTCTCAATCCGAGTTATAAAATTTGTAGCTGAATTGATCGATTTATCCGAAATCTTTGGGTAGATTTACATATTTTTGCAACAGGAAAGTTGCGAAATAATTCCATGTAAAAGATCATAAAGATCCTTTTAGTTCTCATAAAAAAACAAAAAGTCACAAGAAAAACTCCAATCCACTTGGACACTGCGACCGGGATCACGAGCGCGTAAAATTATTTCGGCTCGCGAAAGATATAGAAGAACACCAAAGAAGAAGAAGACAATAAAAAACCGGCTAAGTGCGAGTCGGACTCGCGCACCGAGGGTTCCGTAAAATTTAAGGTTTTTGGTATTCAAATGTCAAGATTATAGGACGACTAGAAATTGCGAGTTTGAAAATATGTGGCTTGAATTACTGCTTATTTTGATTGCGTTGACATACAAGTTTAGTTTTGTTTCGTAGGGAGTTACTGGATGGAGTCGGCTCGGTATTACAGTTCCACACAATACCTATGTCCAAAAGCGGAGGTTGTGCTTACAATAATGCTATAATAATACTTTATACCCCTTGCTCTACCGTTATCACGACGGCTGCTACAGCCAACAATAGCGGAGCTGTCAGGGACTAGGAGCTGTTGTTTTTGTTTGTCTCCCATAGTATGCAATATATACGCTGAGCGAGAGGGTTGGCCATCGCAGGACTAGACTATTGGAACCAGTGTCAATGCTGCCCGACACTGGCCTCATTTTATAGCCTAGCCTAGCCTATTCGGAATGGTTCCATCTCGTCTAGATATCCTCTGCAGTCTGTGCTCGAGTAAAACTAAGTTGAATTTGTCAAGTACATTTTTTAATAAAAACATTATTTTAAAGTATTAGAAATAAGTATTAATATCCTAAGCTTTTTATGTAATATATTATATGATAATGGATTTTTTAAACTCGTTTATATAATTATATAATAAGTAAGTTTATTGAATTAGAGACATTTGTAAATCTTATATAGGTATTAACTAAAGTATCTATATTAAATTATCATGAAATAAAAATATCTCATTTAACTCGATTACATATACATAATTATGTTCTAGCTTTGCCCGGAGGTTTTATCCGCGTATTTGTTGTTGTTGTTTGTGTATTTGTTGTTGTTCCTTAGTGAGTTTAAATGTTACTAGTATTTCACCATTTCAAGCTATTACTATTATTTTTGTTGTTTTATTTACGGATTTATCACATCTGTACGTTATTTTTTTACATTTTTCATTAAAAATTTTCTACGTAATAAAAAAAAATACTCTTTACTTCTATAGAGCTGAGTCATTGCTATGGTCTTTTTTATATGATTTATGCTTCTTAACTCAATTAACACACTCATAAATATTACTGAAAGTCAGACGGATTAAAAAATCGTTTTTAACATTAGAAAACTTCTTAAATATTAAATAATTGTATATGCTAATTATTTTTATCGTGTTGAAAATCAATTCACATGCGGTTTTCTGGTGGATTAAACATAGCTTGGAACAACGTGTAGACTTTGTTTCATTTATATTTATGTAAACACTGATTTATGTATAAGAAATTACATGACCTACGTTTGGAGAGCTGCTGCATCATCCTTAGCTATCGATAGACGACAAGTACTGGACATAAACCTACTTATCTACCTGGACTTACAAACGCTATTTGAGCCTTCTGCAAATTATCACTATCACTATATATCCCCCCTTTTTCTCGCCACGTTTGTCTGTCTGTCTGTTCTTGATAAACTCAAATAATACTGAAGGGATTGGAATTAGAAGGGAAGGGAACCCTTTGAGATATAACAAAATATAGGATTGTTCCTGTGAGTGATTTTATGAGCTTGCTATGCCCGTTTTTTATTCTAAAAAAGGGTTACCTACGTGCAGTTTTGTTTTAGTGTTCTTGGGAAGTTGCAATACATGATTTCCTCGTGGGCGAAGTGCGGGCGTCTGATAGTTGATATTATGTTGATTTTAGTCTGGAGGTAGACTGAGATTTCAGTACGCTATTCTAGCCACTAATAAGTATAAAATTGGTATATATATTTACACCCACGGACAATAGTAAGCCCCTTTAGTCCCGTTGCCCGTTGTAATCAAAGATTAAAGATTGGTTCCCAGCCACATACACATTCTAATATATTTATATTCTTATTAATCTAAAGGTGTAATATACTACATAATACGTCACACCGCGTCGTCGCGCTCGGTATGACGTGTACTCATCGATTAAGTATTATATTTCTTCATTGCGTGTACATTGCGATAACGTTACGTTGCCGGTGCGCCCCGTCCGCTGTGCTCTAAAACTTTTAAATACATATACTACGAGTATGTAAGCATTAAGCTTGAGATTCTAAAATATCGCTTTATATTTCTTGAAAAAGAAGAATAGAGGAAGCTTTTTTGGGGTCACCGCTATTGGGCAACGGTGTTTTTTTTCTATGTACACGAGATATCTCTTCTTGCTTATCTCTTATCATAAACTTAGGCATACACGTGTCAATTAATAGAAACTAAATACGAAGGCATTGAATGAGTATTGTGAAGCTGATTGGCTAGCACCATTCGACACAGCGCGCCACGCGTCATCCGCTATCAACTGCAACCGTGTAGAATTAAAAACCTATTTACTTTTATATTACGTCAATATTTGTATTGTACTGGTAAGATTTATAGCTTTGTCAATATTCGATACTCGTATGACAGTAAATATATGTATATCCTTGATTGCAAGTCTCTGTTTTTGAGGTTCAAAAAATATTATACGCGTAATTCTGATCATTATACTCAGGCATGTGAAACCCGTCGATTTATAATTTGTTATAATAACGCAACCTTAGATCTAAAGGGAACTACTTAACTCAAAATTCTTGATTTTTGAGTTATCATAATATGTCAATGATAATATAAATGTATCGTGACCGTCTAAACATACTTCATCATTGTAAGCTTATTAACGGCCCACTAAAGGGCCAGGCCTTCCGCCATGTATGTATATGGTGCGTATACCCACCACGTTGCTCCAATGCGGGTTGGCGGCCTTAGGGTGTTTCATACATTAACGATCACTATCATATACCTTTTGATGATAGTGACTGGGACCGACTGCTTAACGTGCATTCCGAGGCAGGGGGTGTAACACCACCAACTTCCCGACTTCAGGCTTAGAATGTCCTAAAAATTACATAGAAGAATGAAAAATTTAGAATTATTCCGTGACCCACCCAGGATTTGAACCCAGGACCTTCTGATCGCAGCATAGACTTATTACAAGACCATCAAGGCAGTCCTTGCCTACTTAAACTACAAGTATTTTGTGTAATAGATTATTACCTTTGTAAAATCTTTGTTTTTCGACTAAAAGGCGACCGTTAAATTAAAAAAAATATCGTTCCCACCTCTAATTCGTGATGAACGCTTATTTGGAGAGAAAGGAAACATTTTGTTATATTTCAAGACATGTCATATGCCACTGACCCCAATCTGTTCATAGGATGATAAAGGCCTCTTCAAAGTACATTGCAAATAACTACCACGGAATCCTGTACTAAGTAGACCCACTTGGCTCCGTTATTAGATATATTCATAGATGTATTTTATCCAGTTTTCCTCATGTCTAAAAGATTTCCTAAGAATAGACTGGTTGCCAGTTTACAGTGCTTCGCTCAATGGTTTCTGAGAAGTAGGAGCGCGCGTATTTTGTATTCACTTCCTATAATTATCTCGTGTACAAGAATTCGAACAATCGTTTTGTAAAATGTTAAATACTTATGACGTTTATTTACACTGTAAGTATTATTTTAATCTTCTATATATCTTTTGACGGCCTCCGTGGCGCAGTGGAATATGCAGTGGACTTATGAGATGGAGTTCTTGGGTTCGATCATCACTTACTATCAGGTGTGATTGCAAGGGTTAACATGAAATGAATAAAAAAAGGGTGCCGGTTATTAGCCGACCGCAGACGACAGTTAGTAGCAGACGCGTCGCTGATGACAACACTGAATTCGTACAACTTGTAGACGTTGTAGGTGGTACTTTAAAAGGCAGCAGTAAAAATGAGTAGGCTGTTAAACATCGCTGGTCAACAATGTTTAGAGGTGTTGAAAGCATTCAATAGTAGCATTCAACATTCAGTCAATTACATGCTAGCATTCAGCTGAGCGAGTTACGTGAGTTACCTAAGTAAAAAAACGCCATGTTAACGCAACACGCAACGTCCATTGATATTTGACCCAAGAGAATTAAAAAGTAGAGCGACAATATCTTAAACGCCGCGTACATCTTAATTGTAGAATCCGCCCACAAAAAATGGCTCCTCACCATTGGCAGTTGTTGACTGTCGTCCAAAATAGCCATATATAACTGCGACTTCATCCGCGTTTATACCCTAAACAATAACATCCATAAAAGAGGAAAGTTTATATCTAAGTATATTAATAACAATAATAAACATTTTTTTTGATAAAGAATAAATTAAGGAACTTGAGCTAACTTATCTTAATAACTATACAAATCATGACCACGTGGAATACTGGCTGCATTTCCGTATTAGATAGCCAGGCTAATCTTTTGCGCAAAAAATGAGCTAGCCCTTCTTTCACTTTTCCTTTTAAATAAAATAAACTGTGAGGAGGTTCCTCACTCTGGAATCTTGACCACCCTTGGCTCTGGCTGGTTGGCTGAGCACCCAAAAGCTCTTCAACCCGAACAGTGCATTTTTAAAATACAAAAATTTTAAATGAGAGTAAAACTTTAATGTCCCCTTTTAATCAGCTTTTGTAATGATTAAAACTGGATTGAATTCCATTACATACTTTAAAAGATCTAAAAGTACAAAGCGAATTTGATCTGACACTACGAGTCGGTATCTTATTAAATTGTTGGATTTTTCTCGTATATGGAATACTGTACTAAAATACAATAACAGTTATTATATGACAAGCAGACGCTCCCGGCTACGTCCTCAATAATTTTTTTAACAAGTGCTTTTCTGTTCCATCTAATACCACTTTCAAATGTCCGTGATATCTAACAAAGGCGTCAATTTTTGCGTGAGTTCACAATTCTGCACGTAATCAAGCGTTTTAGTATTTCCGTTCGGTCATTTTTGTGTACAAAACAACACGACTACGACTTGTTCACGGTATGCCATAAAACGATATGTATATAACCAAATAATATTTCATCAACCATAATAGCCCGCCAACCCGCATTTGAGCAGCGTGGTGGATCTACGCTCCATACCTATTCCCTCTCCTATAGGGAGGCATGGCCCTGTAGTGGGCCGTTAATAGGCTAATAATGATGATGAATTAATTGTGGCAAATACTAATACCTAGCAACGTATGTATATATGTAAAAAAATCCAACAGTGTATCTAATTTCTCTTAAACAGATGAATATAATATTGTTATAGTATATTATTTACGACAATAATTAGAAACGTAACAGTCGCTTTGTGCATTTTCAATGCTTAGCTCGGGTAAAAGTTAGCTGTCAAATTATGAAATCTTACTCATTTCGAGATGCCGACAAAAGAACGGACGACTCGAAAATTTTTATTATAAACTAGAATAAAACTACAGAAAGCAGTATGATAATAAAAGTGTGTCAACACTAATGGGCAATGTTATTAAGAAAATATATTTATAAAAGGAAATAATATACTTGATGATTCTCGATCATAGGCTCGTAACTGCTTGGAACTTTTAAACTTCAGAATTCCTAATCGGCCATTACTAAATTTATCGTACTTTCCTATAAAGACATTCTCAATAGCAGCCCGTATTTAAAGATGAATCACACGTAGGTACACGTTAATATCTCGAGTCCTTACATATAACATGAAGACTTTCTGCTATCATATTATAAAAGTTCAATTATGAATTACAAACAATTATTATGTAGCTTTTCTAATAAGATTTTTTTATAACAACTTTTACTATTATACCATAGATCAATGGTTTGTTTATATTGTTGATCGAAGTTTGTTTTGCTGCGAGCGGAGTGAAAGCAATGTTTATTTATTTTTATAATTATGTTGTCTTGGAACGGAAAATCTAATGAAACGACTTTCTGCCGACATACTCGTAGGTGTTCAGAATAGACGATTTCAGGATCAATCACAATTTAAACGGAATTCGAATTTAAAACTTTTGGCGTCACTTAAGTTAAACATACATACATTAGAATTAGCTTTAAAAGTAATAATATAGTAATAATATATACACATAATAGTGTATTTTATTTTTAAAAAATCATATTTTCTTTATTCTTTTGCAGGTAAGTCATCAATACGTTGGTCAATTTCACCTTAGTGCGGTTAAGTAAGTAAAAATGTGCTCGTAATATCAGATTTATTTTAACAATTATTTATTACTCATAAAGTAGTCACAAACCGTGTACCTTTAATTAGATATGTCATTAAAAATTGGTCGAACGTATGAATCACTATTAAATTTTTCACTACTAACAATGTATTTTAAATGTAATGAATGTTATATGAACTAGAGGATGCCCGCAGTTTAACCCGCGTATTTCTCGTTCCTGTGGGAATTTTGGGATAAAATGTGGACCGTGTGTTATTCTGTAATGTGAGCTATATTATTGTGAAGTTTCATCAAAATCCATTCAGTAGCTTTTGCATGAAAGAGTAACAAACATCTATCCATCCATACATACAAACTTTAGCCTTTATAATATTATATTATTAGAAAGGATACACGCAAAAACTATTAGACTGATTTGACGAAACTTATCGCAGACCCAGAATTTAATCTGGATTAACAAATAAACTACTTTTTATCCCGAAAATGTGAAGGATTATCGCGATAAGAATCATTAATTAACGCGGACAAAGTCACAGGTCCGAGTTAACTATGTAAGATATATTATGTATTAAGATTAATAAGTTCTCATATGCAAAAAACCCAACATCAAATCTTCGTTAAATGAAATAAATTTGTCGACATCAATCTAGAGATATGGAGGTACCTAGTTTTCATCTGGGAAATGCCTGGGTGAGCATCAGTCGCCAGCTCTCTCTCCCGCTCCGAGACCTAGTTTAAGCCGATAACGGTCTCAACCTTCTTCTGCATTAAAAGTAGCCAGTATGCTATTGTATCCTATAATTGTTTCAAATGTTTAATTGTTTCAAAATTGTTTCAAATGTTTACCAGATCTTTTCAGCTGTTTAGGTGTGTCTAAACAACTGAAAATCGTTTTCGTAATTCATAAAAACTAAAATATATGACCGTAGATTTTTAACGTGCCATTTTTATTCTATAAAATGAGTCTGTGATCCATCGATCTGGACAACTGAAGTTGCTGCTAAGCCTAAGCTACCCTACCCAATCTTGTGCTACATTTCTGCTACCTCCTAAGCCACCATGGGTCAAACCGCCTATCGTACTTAATTATGGTAACCAGGGTCCGTCATACTTACTGCTTCTACGAAATAACAAAGATCTGTCCATCTCATTTTTTACAACAATTCTATTTCTACTGATAAATAAATACTTTTTTCTTTCTCAAATGTGTTACTACGTCAAGGTCCCGAGCCGTCTAACTTTCAACAACCGATGCAAATGTCAATGGCATTATAATTTGTATGACGTTGTTTTCTCTTTAGGCAGACGTCATCGGCGTTAGTGTATTTGACACTTTATATCGACGAACTTTTTGGTCAAGTTTGGTGTTTCTTAATGTTTAAATGTCAATGGCATTTTAATTTGTACGACGCTGTTTTCTCTGAATAAGTCATTGGAATTGCTATATTTGAAATTTTGTACTAAATAATGACCCCTCTAACCCGCATAGAACTCGTTTTCTGTCCTTTTAGTATATCTGGAGTTACAATAAAGCTAAACCTACTTTGTGTTAATAAAATAACTATTAGGTAGGTAAATATAAACGAAAGCCCGCGTTGACGATCGACATTTTGTAAGTAGGTATACAAGAATAAGACAAACGCTCTAAGATTTTTTTTCATAAATTTTGTGACCGTCGTTTTAAATGATTGGCGAAAAATTTTACTGAAGGTCAAAAGACCGGTGACAACTAAGACAGTTTATTGTAAAAAAACGTTTGTACGACCAACTGAAAAAAAATAGGATAATAAATTTAGTTATTATCATCAGGAAGCCAATTACAATTCCATTTGATATATTTTAGTGACGATGCCAGGTAAAAAATATCTTACTGGCTTTTGTACGGAACTAGCAGACGCCCGCAACTCCGTCTGCGGAAAATTCAGTTCGATAAAAAGTAGTCTATGTCCTTCAGGCTAACTCGTACTAGTAGTAGATCTTTCGTTAAATCGGTTCGGTAGACTAAGTGTGATTGAGAAACAAACAGACATTTACTTTCGCATGTATTATATTAGTATAGATTGTATCCAACGGAGTAGTCATGTGCAGTAATGATTTATTAGCCGAGGCAAAAGCCCCTGAATTGGGTTATCAGCCCTGTGAAATTTGAAAAATATATCTACGACAAGAGAATAGTTACAAACGCTTTCTATTGTTATAATGCGTTGTTCAAACAAGTAGGTATTATAACAAAGTTATATAATCTCAGTGAAGATAATAAATATTGCCGAACTGCCAAAGAATATTTTTAACTAGCGGATGACCGAGACTTTGCCTGCGCGGAAACAGTGACCTTCTTAATAAAGTGTTCGTCCTCTTAAATAACTCTATCTTGATTGATAGCGATAAATTCCGTTGCGTATCTTAATTGATCCACGCATGCATAGACCCGACGCGAATCCATTTTTTGTATCATCATCGTCATTATCAGCCGATCAGCCGTGCGCTGCTGGACATATGCCTCTTGTCTGCATACAGCGGTTTCCCGTAACCCACTTGATGACTTCGTTTCACCTAATGGGGGAACGGCGAATATATTAATCTATATTAGGTTAAGATAAAAGTTTTAGAAGTCCATAATTTACTCTTGACCTAGTCCATAAGTCGACTACTTGATACATAAGAACTGAACGTGAAGGTGTTTCGATTCTAAACCATTATATGTAATATAATGAAGTCAATAATAAATAATAAAGGGACAAAAGAAACGAAAGTTTGCACAATGTATTGGGAACGCACGGGCTCAGCGCATTGCAAACAGTATAGTTCAAGAGCCGGTGAAAACATTTCGGCCCATAGTAACATTGACTGATTCGTTGGTATAGTAGTTAACTAATGACTCATGTCACGAGATCGTTCGAATTCTCGTCAAATAATTCAGAGTTTTTTCTTCTGAGAAATTTAAATATAATTCTAAGCCTGGGGTTGAAATTGGTGGTGTTACATCATCATGCCTCGAAGAGCACGTTAAGCCCGTCGATTCCGGGCACAATCATAACCATCTGATAGTATTCGTTAATGATTTGCATATTATCACCCTATGCCTGCCAATCTGAATTGGAGCAGGAGAAGGGAGCTTATTCATATTCCCTCTCCTAGAAGGAGGGAGACTTTTCATAGGCAGTCAGATAAATGTAGGTATACAGTTGGATTAGAAATATGATAACCTGATTTATTAATTACTATATAGATTATTACAATTTTGGAAAACCCTTACGAAGGTTTATTTAGGCATAAAATACTATATGAATGAAATTATGTTACGGGAGTTAAACGTTTTTAAAAATTAGTACCCTTCAGGAGAATAAAGCAGAAGAATAGGGTATCAAAGTGTATAATACAAATAATAAAGGATTTACGACTGCTGACACCGCGGCGAAAATATTTTAAAAAATATTTTAACTAGATATATCTAGTTAAAATATTTTTTCATTTGAAACGTGAGCATCAGCTAGTATTATAGTTTAAGCAGGTATATAATAATTATATATTGCTTACCTCATTAGTGTATTGTATGCAGGTACCTTGAAGTGTCTTTCCAAGGATTTGTGTCTTTGGAGTATTATAAAATTAATATGTTTTTTTGAGTCGAGTATATTTATTTAAAAATAGTAAAATTACCTGGTACTTCGTCAAGAGTATAATATGCAGGCAAAGTAATAATTTAACTATAGACAAATTGTTTTTAACAATTAGCTAGAAGACATTGTTAAATTGCTTAATGTTTTTTTGATCAATTTCTGAACTTTTTGTAAAACCCAATATATATGGGGAGGTATACCAAATGTTTCCACGAACTCGCGAACTATAAACGCAACATATTTTATTCGTTTTATATTTGCGAGGTATTTTCCTGCTAAGGCCACGGAAACTTCTTTGTCCTTTACCTTTTTATGTTTATCATATTATTTAACGTGAGATATGAAGAGTTGTTTGGAAAACACTTCTCGAACGTACGAATCTATACTTCTATAAAGCGGAAGTGTTTCTTTAAGCGCTACTAGTATTGTATCTTTAACTACTAGGTAGATGGTAAAACTGCTATAAAAACCAGATTCATAAGTAGTAACGAGTGAAAATGTACTGCTTAATAAGCGTGTCAAGATATTTATATAATCTGCTATTAACCCAAACTAAATTATCCCCATTTAAAACATAATTATGTGAAAATGCATCATAATCGTATATGCACTAATGTCTATAAATCCCTTGATGAGTTATATGGACTAAAAGAGCCGTTGTGCTATGCCAGACTATAATCTACTTTGGTGCTAATAACATTTTTTAACAAAAAATAGAACCGACTTAAAACGCACTAAAAAGTAAAAAATAACTGCGTCGTTCAGTTGCTTTAATTTACTTAAGCATATCTATGAAGTCGATGCCAGCCATATAGTTATTGTTTACTTTTTAGTGCGTTTCGAGTCAGTTCTATTTTTTGTTAAAAATTTGATTTCTTACTTTTTAGTGATTTATCGATACGTAACCTACTCGTACTATATTGTCATAGTATGTTATACGGCACTAGTAGCCAAAAAGCTACCAATACTTACAGAAAAACCAAAATCGCTGCAAGTGTGCCTATATATGTCGAATTGAGAACCTTCTCCGTTTTTTTTCGTCGGTTAAAAATCATCCAGATTCAAACGTTTAGCCGTGTATTCAGTGTATTTAGTTAAAAGTAACAACTTTAATAATTTTGACAGAAGTAAGCATTACCAGGAAATCGCATTGAAGCGGCATGCTCTCAGTTCCATATCCTCTCTCTAAAACAGTGAGGGCCGACCACAAGAGTGATTAAAGTGGCTGAAATTGACGATAATGATGACACTATTGCGTCCATATCTAACATTGGTAGTAATAACAATTTGTCAGGTCATCGTTATTCCGCGGCGTGAATTGTGCAAGGCTACTAAAGATGCGACGCACGCGCGGGGAGCAGCCTTGCGGCAAGGTTCTTCTGGTGCCCGCAGTGCGGCCGCGTGCTAGCTTTTCGTATCAACTGTTCGCTTTTGGGGCAAGAGGGTATTTGACTCGAGTTTTGCCATTGTTTTATTAACATTTAATATTTAAGACTAAACTTATGTTGAGAGCTGTCCGGGAAGCACTAACATGCTTACAGTGGGCGTGACCAACATTGCAGATAGAATTTTTCATTTCGTGTAGTTAGTGCCAATAGTGCCTACCCTTGTCATAAATCTTGTGCACGCCACTGCAAGCTTATTATAGCCGCTAAGTAGACTCTCTATAGGACGTGCATATACCGTGCTATGTGTTGCTCGGTGTATAGGCTACAGTTATCCACTTACGGAATGATATTATTGCACCAACTTCAAAGACATGTTTAAGTAACTAAATAACTAAAAATCTTTTTACTTTATTTTTTTTATTATTGTTGAAATTAATTATAGTTTGCGATCAGAATGTGGGAAGTTACTCGTATATCTATATAAACAGCGGTAGAGTTTCAAAGTATACGGTCCGAATATTCAAAACCGATTAAAAGTAATCGTTTAAGCCATTCAATGTCAGGGCAAGACCCGACTTACGAATAAAACGTCTGACGAGTTCATTAGTTTTCAAATAAAAAGCAAAAAGATTTTTTTAACGTTTTTCCTGTAACTGTACATGTTCAGAAATGTGGATATACTCCGGTCATGTATGTAGGAGTGTCAGGTAAGGGTGTGTAGAGTTAAGAGTCTGGCTCTCCAAGAGATTTGATAACTTATTGCCACGTCCATTCGTCTCGGCATGACTTTACATTACAAAATTTGTTTTTACATCATCACATCGCCGCAAAATTAGATTTGGGTGATGGGAGGCCTCAGCTGTGGCCCTTACGATCCTACCGACAAAGACGTATCGCCATAGCGATTTAGCGTTCCGGTACGATGTAGTGTAAAAACCGAAGGTGTATATATTATCCTACTCCTAACAAGTTAACCCGCTTTAATTTTAGATTGCATCATCACTTAACATCAGGTGTGATTGGAGTCCAGGGCTAACTTGTGGTAAATAAAAAAATATATATGTGGCTATACCATTATAATTAAACTGTGAAAAGTACTCATATATCCTACGTGTGTAAAAATATAAGCAAGCTTTAGTTTGAAAAGAGTATTTTCAGTTTAGTGGACAAAGTCGCGGGCATTTGCTAAAAGGTAATAAATAGCCTATAATACAGGTTTCTGTGGGGCTTCAAGTTGCATAGTGAGGCCAAAGACACTAGTGTCCTGTTGTTTATGTTATGCAATGTTTGGCGCAGTCAGGCCGGTGTTGCAGGCATCACATAAACAGAGCGTTCACCGTCCTAACAGGTGTTAACCACGCTTACGATATCATGGTAGCGGTTTTTCGTTTTATTTTTAATCCCTAATACAAAAACTGTGTAAATACTACCGCTGGATGCAAACGGTTCAGTAGCGTTATGTTGTATCGAATTCAAAATTCCTTTATTTCAAATAGACTGAACACAAGCACTTATGAATCGTCAAGTTTGACTGTTTTTAGTGACTTTACCACTTGCTCGAAAGGCAAAAGGCAGGAGAATGCTTTTAAGAGGCCTATGTCAAGGAGCAGACGGTCATTGGCTGGTAATGATAATGTAAATGATGTGTGTCTTTGTATCTATATACTAGAAGATGCCAGTTCGTTCTATTGGAATTAAAATAAATGAGATTACGAAAATGAAAATAACCTAAGCTACTCCTTTTAACTTATTATATTATACTAGCCCTCATAGATATTCGTCCCTATAGGTTGCAGCGTAATGTTATATAACCTAAAGCTTTCCTCGATAAATGGACTGTCCAACACAAAAAGAATTTTTCAATTAGAACTAGTAGTTCTTGCATGTTCAAATAAACAAACACTTTAGCTTTTTTTAGTGTAGATATTTTCATGTGGCTTCTTAGTTTCTACACGGATGGACGTTATTTAGCGATTATTGATTTCCGGGCTATTTTATATGATTAGAATTTTTAACATAAATATATTCAATCTAATCTACTTAATTATTGATTCAGGATTGGAGGTTATTCAAATGTTTCAATAATTGAAAATCTCTGATTGTTTTAATGTAGTAAAATCGACTTTGCATTTGAAATTAAATTAATGTTTAAAAGAGTTTTAGTGTTAAATATCTGTAGTATGGTACACATTAGGTAGATTTGACATTGACATAGAGGTTTGGCGATTGCCCGAATGAGCTTTCTCGAACGTACTACTAGTCTACTAGTACCAGCAATTGTCAGCACTCTTTTTTCGTGACACTTTCAGTACAATATTCTCTTTTCTTCGGCGAGCACTGCGGTTAGGATTGCCATAAATTTTACATTACTTTGGAATGTTTGTAATTGAAAAATATACCTATTTAATTTTTAACATCGACCTATTTACTTTATTTATCAACTAAACTTTATAATTTACGCTGCGGAAATTAAAAAAAATATTGTTGGAAGCTGAAATACTATGGATGGTTCTGTATCTGTGTCTGGCCTTGAATCGGATCACATGCATATTCCCTATTGCGTTCGAGATGTCGTAAAAATTATGCTTCAATTATCAATATATCAATTTCCATCCCTTGTGTAATTACTATGGGCGCATCAAAATCTCGACAGTTGTGTAAGTGAACGTCTGGTGTCCATATTTGGAATTACTATGAGCTATTAACACTATACACTAGCTCTTTTATAGCAAATAAAGAAAATAAAATATATCCTGTTTTCCCAAATAAACTTTTTCTTTTTTCTATGTATTATAGCGACGTGGGTGGAGTGTGTGAAAGGTCGCTAATTTAATAAAGTCTTGAAGGTCAAGATGAAGAAGGAGTGAAGAAGAAAATATAGTGATAGAACAAATTAGAGTTTGTTATTCACAGGCACACGATACACGTTACAAGAAAACAATAAGAGATTACTTAGTTATATAGGTTTGGCTAAGTTGTTAAACACAATGTAAATCCGCGAGGCGTGGTTAAAAACAGACTGCTCTCTCGCGCCGCGCGTTTTTAGCGGCGGGTAGGTAAAATAAATAATAAAAACAAGGGCAGAAGTTGCCCACAGTATATTTATTTTATATCTGTATATGTATATATATAACCGTTATTGACTGACTGGTATATCAACGCACAGCTCAAATTACTGAACGGATTGCGCTGAAATTTGGCGCACATATCAGCTTTATGATGTAGGCGTGTGCTAAGAAAGGATTATCCAAAAGTCACCATTTAAAAGGTAGTTAAACTGAACTTAGGTTAGGCCTGTTAGTCGTATATAAAAATATAAGCGTTATGTTTTACCAGCCCCGTATAAGAATAGTACCGCAGGTAGACAAGATTGCCAAATCGCATAATTAAAATGGCAGTACTGTATACATTGAATGATTTGCATATATTGTAAGCAAGCTGGTCACCCTGGGCTGAGCTGCGACCGGTCGCGCCGGCGCCGCGGCACATCCTCGCGGCACACATTCCGTCGTACAATCTCTTCTGCGCATACATTTTGCAAATCCGTGGGACTCGCGCGCATGCACCGTAATTTATTTAAGATTCTCGGAGCGTGTTCCTTTTGATCATAATAACGTTAAGCTTGGATAAGTAAGCTCGGCAAGTCCGAACTGTTTTTCGAGTCCGTTTATTGGAACGACGTTCCTCATCACGCGTTGTGAAAGGGGGCTAGACGGAAAAAAATGTCATGAAAAGTTGTAACGACATTTTTTGCTATAGTAAGCTATTGTATCGCTTGGGAAGGAAAAGCCACCTGCGTTGCGCTGCTGCTCTCATGCTCGGTGCTGTTGTTGTCTCGTCAGCACTCCAGTGGGTGTTCTAACCTATACGCTGTTGTATTTACGAAGTCGAGAGATTAAAGAAAAAGTTATTATTGCCCGTTTACAGTGATCCTACTCATATTAATTCATTATTAGCCTGTATTTTTTATACTAGCTAGCTCTATAAACATACTAGCTTTCGAGTTGACAGTGAACAACTGAATAGGCATCTGCTAGGCAAGCCCGTTCCACCGTGGGCTGCATCTTCACTTACCATTAGACGTAATTGCAGTCAAGAGCTAGCTTATAACATAGTTTATCTTTCAATGCGATTTGGCGTGCTTAGGGTAGTATTTTGCTATGTAAAAATCTGCTATGCGGGCTTTTAAAGGTAGTTGAATATCAAGTTTTATTTATTTTTCCAAGAATTTTAAACGACATCCCGAAGATAGAAAGTTCCATCTCTTCGTGCTCGTTAATCCCTCTACTAGTCACTGACTGCGGCTATTGGGAGTTTTAATAGCGATAGCTTTTATTGAAAACGTTTTTCACTTCCTTGTATAATAAATCAACATTCACATAATTTGTCATTTACTTTTTATCATAATAAAATAATAGCCGATCAGATTTCATTTAAGCACTTGTGTCGTTAATGAGATATTTTACCACATAATCCGTCATTTTCTTTCAGATACTTTAAGGTAGCTTAAAATAAACCGATTAATTTTTAACAACTATAGAAACAAGATTAATTAAAATTAATGTTGTTTCTTTGCATTGTGTCACAGAGATTACATTTACACCGTACATTTACACCCGAGCGCAGTTAGGTCAGGTTAACTCGAACTCTCTTAAATAATTTTTAACCGACGAAAAATAACGGAGGAGGTTCTCAATTCGATACGTATATTTTTTGTTTTTTTTTTACATATTATATATATATATATATATATATATATATATGCAAAACTAACATCTCAAAAAAGACAATCTCTTTGCAAAACTAACATGTGACAGATTATTAATTACTAGATAGATTAACAGCCAAGCCCCGAAACTATCTTCCGCGTTACTAATATATTAACATACACTACTCAAAAAAATAATATAGTTATATATTTTTATTAATCGTCTCTCATTGATGGTGAATAAAGAGTAACATCGTAAATACGTGATATTTGATGTATTCCTTAGTTTTTTAGACTTAATTTAATAAGATAATTCAACAAATTAGGGTTAAAGGTGCATTGACACTAGTTGTCAGGGAAATGTAATTTAAGGGCAGTCAATTAATTAATTATCTTAGTATTTGCAGAGGGACCCGTTATCATTGCCCACGTTGTTTATTTATGCACATGTAACTTTATATTAGAATGGACAATCCGTGTTTTAAAAAGATTTGTTTGGCTACATTTAAAACTAAGTTCTAAATGGAAAAGTGTGTTTCGTGTTTCAAAATATCTTGTGTTTTATAAAAGTATTTTGGAAATTATTATTTCAAAAAAGGGTTTATTGACCGTACAAGACCACGTATGTTGTACATAAACATACAGCCTTCAGAGGAATAACTTTAACAAGCTCAGTTGTAACTCACTCAACCCCTCGGCACCACGACTATCATCCTCTATACTATTAAATATAATTATAAATACTAATATTATAAAGAGGTAAAGTTTGTAAGTTTGTAAATTTGTAAATGGGGCATCTGTTGGGGCTAATCTTCGAAACTGGTCTGATTTAAAAAAATCTTTCACCAGTAGAATGCTACACTATCGGGGGGTGTCATTGGCTATATTTTATATTTGTATTATATATATTAGCCGAGTTATCATAGTTTTTGTCGCGCGAGTCGGACCGTTTATTAAATCGGCTTGATGAGCGTGCGCTGCCTTAGCTATTGGATATAACTGAAAACATTGTATGAAAATTTTATGTATCTTTAAAAGTTCTGCAAAAAAGTCCGCGATAGCATGTATCTTATATTAGCATGTATTTTATATTTTGGCAGATATAGAACTTTTTGTGTTTTAAAAAATCATTTAATTCATATGCTTACGTTTACGTAATTTTTTTACAGCTAAACTTAAATCCTTATTAAAATAAATTATTTAATAATCACAAGGATAAGAGATAAGATTTACCTTTTACAGTATGTTAATTAGTTACATAGTTTAGGAGATACTACAAAATTTCTAAAAAGCGCGACTGCCGCTATTAAGTCGAAATCAAGTTGAACTCTACATATGTACGAGTACGTGAATAGGCGTCAGCATGTTGTTAGTGTTAATGTACTGTAATATCGTACAATGTTTTACAATTAAAAATGTAGATGTTTAATACACGGGACGGGACGGAGGATATTGCTTGACGGGAAATTATAAAAAGTAAGAGAGAGAGCGGGAGCGGGGAATGAGCACACTTTATATGAAAGTCTGTCTTTAAAATTATAAGGGTACCTAAGAGGTTTTTACGCAAACGACGTCGCGGGCGACTGCTAGTCTTCGTATATATATATTATGATGTTGGAAACCAACATAGCAACCTTCAGAGGAATAACTTTAACTAGTCAACTTAATAGGCTGTTAATGATGGTGAAGACGTGGTTAACGTAAACTTAGAGGGTTTAAATAGTAAAAAAAAGTTTATCAGGAACAATTAATTTAAATTAAATCAAGTGTATATACGTCTTTTTGTAGTAAAATTTTCTACTTCTAATAGCCGCTCTATATAAAAATCATATAATTATCTAAGTTACAACATAAACAAGATATTAACAAAATAAACTACATAAACAATATAAGGACATAGTTTAGGTGTGATTGACTTATTACTATTTATTTACTCGATACAATATGTAGGACTTGAAGCTAACATAGTCAAGGTGCTAAAATAGAGACTTTGCACTGAAAAACGAAGTCAGGAGCTTGGTATACTGAGACCATGCCGTGGTAACTGAGTGGTCCTCAGTAAGCTCTTTTAGCCAGCAAGTGCCATCCACCGGCTGATCTGACGATATATTGATGATGATCTCGCAAAGAGATCTGCTTCACTGTCAGGTATAAAAACTATGGTTTTTGTATATGTGATTTCAACAGCACTAAAATCTTGAAACTTAATGTGGTTGTTTTATTTTCCGTAGGAGTTTACACATAAATGGCCCTGTGGAACCTTTTTTGTTATCATCGAGAGCCAGTCTTATTACGGCGAGTATATTATTAGAGCTCTGAAGTAACGAGCTGAGCTAAGCTATTTATAGGCAACCACGATGCCTTCAGCGTCCGAGCCTCGCGTGTGGTCTTAGACACTTTCGCTAGAGTGACCACGACTAACTATAATTACAAGAACAATATAGAAAGAAAGACATGTTTATATGGAACAAAATATCACAATAAAACCGCAAATAAATTAAATTAACTCTGATGTAAGGGAAATGCGCTGTAATATCAAAATAGTTTTCACTCAACGATATACTTATAACACCACTGATCTGTATAAAGTATTGTAGCCCTGAAAATAAATCATATTTTTTTTCAATAGCCCTTGACTGCAACGACACCTGATAGTAAGTAATTTTGCAAGCAAAGAAAGAAGCGGGTGAACTTGTTTAAAGAAGAATTAATTCCACACCCGTTTCCTACAGAGCTAAACACCAGACCTAGACTGATTTAGAAATCTTAAGCCGTGATTCGAATTGTGCCGTGTGCCGTTATATTACAATGAAATGATAAATGAGATGGCGTATGCCAGGAGTATGACGATAATTGCTGGAAGACTCGTACCCCTTAAATGCTTTCAATCAAAACGCTACCTTATCCATTAGAGATATAACAAAAACATAAATGGAAGGATTGCTCCCCATAATCATAATAGACAGGCATATACGTATCTATATTTTAAGAAAAACTCGCTATATTCATTTTTTCCTTAAAAAATGTCAAGTGTCAAGTATCTTGTTCGCGGGTGAAGTAGCACGCGTCAGCTACTTAATATAATAAATCAATTGGAGAAATATGAAACGAGCACGTTATAATTTACTCCTTAGTTGAACTCTAGTTTAAGATTCAATAAATAATCCCTCAGACAGCAGGGTGGAACCGTACCTGAAAAAGTCATCCGGGTGCCTCTCGAGTTCTGACTTCTGACTTATATAGTCACAAGGGTACAACACTCTCAGTGATAAGTAGCTCACACATTTTTCCATATCTCACCTTATAATTGAGATGTTATACTAGTGATTGCTCGAGCAATTATTATATTACGACAAAGTCTTCGTTAAATCTATAACCATGACAAGCATCCGCGATGTATCTTTATTATTCTTTGACAGATATGTTTTAGGACCCGATTATCAGTTTCACTGTAATTAATCTCTACAAATATAAGTAAAATACCACTAAATCGCGAGATCTCAGCAAATATACACTCGTTTGACTTAAAAGCAAAATGAGTGATTTTTAGACGTATGGAACATTGTACGTGACTTTACCCACTACTGTACTACTTTACTTTTGAAACAAAACGTAAATTATATTCCAAAATTTGTACGCAAAAAAAAAGAATAATAACTTTTCCTTACATTTCCCTTACATATACAGGTTCAGTATTAAGTAGATATTAACATCTAGGTAGGTAGTACGACATTGAAATCGCGCGTACGTATTCGTATTAGCTAATATAAATTAGGTTTCGAGTTAATCAGGACAGTCTTAGTAGGCAGTTTGCTCGTATTTTTCGCTGTTCTGAAATAATAAGCAATATCGTCAAGAGTCAAGCTAAAATTTGTAATGTTTTAATTTTATTATTAGACAGTGACGCTACTAGTAAAAGGGATTTTATAAAATCTGGCATTATGAATTATTAGGAGATAAAATAGGAGATCTGTGTTAGAAGAGTAGGAACGTCACATAACTTAGAAAATAGTCTTAACATATTATATTTGTGCAATCATTTCATTTCCGCTAAAATTAATATTAATTAAATTATATATAGTTTTATTAAATCAACTTATGATTTAATGTTCAATAGATCCTATGTATCGAGTGTCAGTCTTGTTATATATTAAATTAATTGGATTTTTTATATAGATTAGCACATAGTAGGTAATAGCTAAAGGCCTCGAGTCATATCAACCCATGGCTTATATATCCTATCATACGTTCTTTAATATAAATCCTTATAGCCCTTAATTTCACGATTACCTTTTGAGCACTCTCTAGCAAAGATTCTCAGTACATAGAGACAGAATGTCTGAAAAAACTATTTGCAAGTCAGTCAAAAGTTATTAATTAGAAGCTTACAGATCCAGGAAGACGTTAAGGATGACCAGCAGCTTATCACTCTTTACCGCTCCACCGCAATTACCTCTAAAGTTAGGAGCCTACGAGAATGACTTCTTGATCGATTGCCGATCTGTATTCACTTAGCTAGGATATAGAAAATCAATCGTTAATCTTCTACTCACTTAGTCCTGTAATTTAATTATAGATTTTTATGTAATTATTTCATTATAAAATAATTATTAAGTATCGTTTGCATTCTCTTAACCCCTAGCTGCCTCTAAAAACGTAAGTAGCCTCCCACCTACCAGATCTGTAGCAATAAAGAAAATCTCAATTGGTCCAGCCGGTAGTGCCGAGAGTCGAACCCGGTACCTCTGTCTTATAAATCCACCGCGCATACCCCTGCGTCACGAAGGTCGTCAATGCTTTAGTGGTAATTGTGGTCACCCTCCGCTACAGAGCGCGTGCAAACGGTACACAAAACTCGTTTGCAGACGCATGGCGGGCGAACGCCGCCGGCGCGCTCAGAACCTACTTTCCAACGACTAGTTGTGACTAAATATCGGCACTTCTGAGAATGCTTTGCTTAATCCTTTAACACGGCGCTAGTGAAGCATATATACACGGCTGTAGCAAAACGTTTTAACTACCTCCAAGGTCCTGGGTTCAATTCCCGGTTGGGCCGATTGTGATTTCTAAATTGATCCAGATCTCACAGGTGGGGCTTGGGGTGTGGCTACTTACCCTGCGAATACCACGTACGACGAAGCGTTTTAGCGGGATGTGGATTTTATCCTACTCCTAACAATTTAGCCGGTTCCCATCTTAGATTGCATCGCCAGTGTGATTGCAGTCAAGGGCTACCTTGTATTGAATACAGAAAAGAAACTTTATACGAGTATAATATCAGAATAAAATGATGAATGATGATATGTAGTATTTAATCATCATTCATAACACATTACATCAAGTTAACTAACTCGGAGTGAACTGTACTACGTGTTAACGTCAAAAACCACTAAATAAATCAAAGAATAAGGAAAACAAGCAGAATAATGCCTCAAGTTATTTATCTAAGTGGTAGGTTCGCTCAAAATACGTTACGAGTCTGATGTCGTATTATTTTAAACAATGAGCACTTATTTGTGGACTTGTTTATGAGCGGTAGCGTTTAATCCTAAACGATTTTTCTGTTTGATTTCATTGGGCTATTATAGTAACAGTATTATTCACATAGTGCATCTGCATTGGACAATATAGCAATTTGGACATTGTACGCAACAGTTTCCATTTTTTTATTGAGAAAGAGCAAAATAAGGTATTTAAGCTAACTTATCCTAATAACTATACAAATCATGTCCACGTAAAATGGTGGCAAGAATACTGGCTGCATTTCTGCGTTGGATAGCCAGGCTAAACCTTTGCGCAAAAAACGAGCCAGCCCTTCGGTCACCAGTTGAGGCAATTAGGCGCAATGAAACTGTTTTTTAAAATTCTTTTTCTATCCAAATTGCAATATTGTATGGAAAAAAATCGGTCCCGGTTACTATCATCAACATCTGATAGTGACCGTTAATAAATGAAACATTATCATCCTAAACCCGCCAACCCGCATTGGAGCAGCGTGGTGGTGGGAGGCCTGGCCCTGTAGTGGGCTGTTAATAGGCTGATAATGATTATGATGATGGAAAAAAATTATATTACACGTTGTAGTTTACCAGATGAATGGATTAATAAATAGTAATTTATTTCAATAAAAATTCATAAACAAAAAGTTCCGATAAAATTTAGATAATATCCGCATACAATCAAGATATATTAGTATATGATTCCATAACATTCTTATTTTAACCAAAGTAATGTTCTCTCTCTCTACCTACCTGGTAAACTCTACCTGTGAAAATTTGTTAGTAAATTAAAGGACATACAGACTGACATTAAAAGTATTATGTGTTAATTTAGTTTAAAAATTGTCTGTGCAACTTAATTGACTACCCCTTTTTTTATAAACATCCAAATATACCTTACATTTTTAGTATTATTAGTCAAAGGGGATTAAACGCAATTTTTCAATAATTAATGTTAGATACAATATAACCTTAAAACATTATGTTTATGTTGCAAGGCGGGTAGTTAGAGCCGGATCGCTTATAAAAACGCGCAAACCAGTGGCCCGACGATTATGTCTCATTGTTCATAGAATGCGAGCGATTTGATTAGTAAGGCATCGAATTATATAATTTACCTTTTGTCTTTACTGTAAAGGTGATGCTAAAATAAAACATAAATCAGGACCAAGGCCACAGTTAGAATGTAAGCGGGGCAGGTTAATGGCTTATTGCATGTCGGTTCTGCATGAATATGTTTGATCATTATTATTATCAATACCTGAACTAAGACTTGAAGTAAGTCTTAAACTCTAAGAAATACAACTAAAGAAGTATAACAGAATGGTTTTCTTCTATCGAAGTACTACATTACGTTCATAGTCGGTTCGCAATATATATGAGGTAGGTCCGACAGCGAAATAAAATAGATGCCTTATTTATAGAACAAACAAGCATTCAAATGCCACAGATTTGATAAGTAGACGTAAATTTAAAAAAAAAATTAGTTTATTTCAAAGCTATTATAGTAATTAAATGTTTACGATTAATTGCCTAAGTACTTTTACTTATTAAGTCGTAAAAGTAAAATATCATAACTTGAAGTCATAAACGATTTTCCTTATGGTGTATATTTCCCGTTTTCCTTATTATCTATTTTGTTTGATCAATAATTTATATGTTTGAAGTTATATATTTTTATGTTTCTACCTATTCTAACAAAAATAATACTTTATTTACATCACGACTACAACAAATAAGTATTTTTTTCAAATGTTCTTTTTACGTTGTGTTTTACAAGCAGTTAAATTATTCTACAAATTATATTATTATTTTATATAGATTATAATCTAGACGACTTTATGATTCTAGAATGAATTGAAAAAGAAGTTTTTCTCTGAACAACTTTTTCCATACATCGATTAACAAATATAGCAAACAGAACGTACTCTAACTCTCTTATAACCTAATGATCTAATATAACTGGAATCAATTATAAAGTTTATTCACAACAAATTACGTTATTTGAAAAAAATAATAAATGAATATGAAATTTGAAATCAAATGGTTCCCACAGAAATTATGTTACAAATTATTTTTGTATCTCGAAATTGCAATGTAAAACTTAAAGAAAATAAGCATCCGTACCTTCTACCGAGGCTGTCTTGTCTTGCCTTTATAATCCGAAATACACAAAGCTAGCGAAAAACCAGCTGAAGTCGGAAATTGGTAAATTCATACACCGTTAAACAGTCCATTAAGTCTCGATCTTTATTACCAATTTCTTATTATAAATTAGTACGGAGGTAAAAATCATAGCCCTTGCCGACCATAATCCTGTTGGAGCAGGAAAGTCATAACAAATTCCTGTCTCCTAAGTAGCCCGTTTATAGCGCACTAAAGAAGATGATTTTAAAAGTATCAATTGATAAATAAAAAATGTAATTACAGTTTAAGGAAAATTAAGTGAGATTAAATATAATTAAGGAAAACTTCATAGTCCGTCTAACTTAACACTTGTTTTTTCTAATTCGACATTTAATTTGCATAAAGAGTGTGGTATTTCCTTAATATTATATTGTTGGAACTATTATTGAACCTCCGACATACTATGACGGCCGTTTTATAGCTTAAGATAGTAATGTTACATATATGAAATTGCACATGCTCGTAGCAATCTATCTGTCATATGTAAGTTATATAATAGTACCTCCATACAAATGTTAATAAACAATATTTCTAAAACTACCGTCAACAATAGTGTAACAATAGGGTAGTGTTCTGAGTGATTGTACCTACTCGAATGACTAACAATTGCAAATAGTAACTATATGCTTGGAACTATTATCGTTTTTACAAATCATTGTTATGCATAAAGCATGGGTTTTTCTGAAACGAGAACTTTTCATTAAGTCTAACTTTTTAAAAGAAAAAGTGGCTATAGTGTTCAATATATTTTTTGTGTTTTCAAAAGGTTGAAATATATTATTTTCCACGCTGGCGAAGTCTCGGACGGCTACTAGTTACCTGTAAAAGATTAAGAAGATCTTGCCATCCAGGCACCAGATCATACTACCGCCACGTTCTATAATTGTGGATCCTTTCACGGATTAAACAGCAGCGTTAGACGCAGGCGCTCATCGTTACGTAATAAATACGTTTGCATTTCACTACAATAACGTGAAGTTTTACGAATTGGCATTAGTATTCTCGGAGCGCTCGCATTACGGCAAATTTCGACCTTATTATACCTATTTGAATGATCAAATTGCTCAACTGGGAAAGTTGTCCCCTTAATTGCTTATTAATTTACTGCTCGCGTAGTTTAGCAATGTTGTTCATATTACGCCAAATTCGAGGCGGATATTTTTTTGCAATTTTACACTCATACGAGTGTCTACATTCCATTTGTGTGTTGTTCTGACTAAAATAATAATTCATCTTAAATATTACATATTTACATATAATTACATTTATTGTTAGAACAAATAAAAATTAGAATAAAACGAGATATTTTAGCTATGACCATTATATTATTATTATTATATTTATAACCCTTCTGAATTGACTAATAGGCAGGACATAATGTTCGCTAAGTACATATCATAAAATAAATTGCCTTGTCGCGACTGTATGTTTGTCTCTTGTCTGTTCGCGATAAACTTAAAGACTACTAAATGAAAGTCCTTACGGTTTTCACTAATATATATAGGGTGGTACCTGTGTGGTAGAATGTGGGTATGAATATATGTATAATTTCTAAAAGTTTTTTGTTAATTTAATAATATCAAATACGACGATGATTGGTTTGGAGTGGAAACTGGAAGTTGTAATTAAGAATGCGGCATAAACTCTTTGAGATATAACTAAACAATGTACGTGTATGTAAGAACTGTGCTTCTTAATTTAGACTATAATAAAAAAAGACTACAGTAAGATCCGCGATGGCATATCTGCATCTTTTAGTTTGCTATACTCATTTTTTTTAATAACAAGGGTCGTATACATTTTTTGAAAGGCACCATTAAATTATTTACCTCGTGAGCAAAGTCGCTGACGCCTGTTAGTATAATGATGAGTAAAGACGTCAACGTAATTAGTGTACACGAGGCTTAAAACTCAACTGGCAGTACATTTGTCAACAGACAAAAGGCAATGTCCTTCGTGAGATGTTATGGCAAATAACATTTTTGCATTCCAGTTTCATTTGCAAAGATTTCACCATTTACTTTCGCCGGTTGTCTGGTCTGTTTTCTTTTATTGGCCGTTTGCGGAAGCTCTGACGGAACTCAGCAAAAATACAACCAATAACTATATTTCTTTACGTTTTGTAAACGAACCTAACATTAAGAAATAACAGAAAGATACTGTCATTGAGAAACATACTATAGCTATAGTTGTGCAAACTGCCCTGTTGGTCTAGTAGTTAGCCTTTATGGGCTATTTTCGGAAAATCATTCTACCTTTGCGTCAATGCATGTGGATACTTCATTATTTTGTTACCCTCTCATTGTTTCGATTTGAAGGACTCATTGAGTTGATATTGTTTATGCCCAGCCCAACCTAGTTCGGTACCGGTAAAGTTGGGTTCCGTCTGGTCTTATGACCATGTGAAGCGGGTTGATTCTGTATGACCGCCTTAAGTTAGCGCCACTTAATTCTAGTAGTACTTCGACACTGCACCAAATAAAAGTGATGAAATTATTACGAGTTGAAATTCAATATTTTACGTAAAAGAGGTAGTTATTATAAAATTAGCCCTAATCAGGAATCGGGTATAAAATAAGTAAAGTTATTTACACGTGCACTGGTTGTTATAGCACAAAGTGCGCTACGCATCAAGAGGCTGGGTCCAAAGCGTTTCTCAAACGCGAAGGCCGGAACGGTCTGTGTCGGCCTTGCCAATGCTTAGCTAATAAAACAATTTTAACCGATCGACACATACGCATAAAAACATACTAATTAACATGTTATTTTTTAACAGATAATAGGTTCGCCATTTAGAAATTTATAAAAGCAGGACATTTACTACATCATATATATTTTTCTCTTTAATTAAATTTAGCTAACCCACTTGTAGTTTACAGTAGAGGATATCATTCCTCTTTATTTTGATTTAATATGATCAGTAGTATTATTTCACATTGCTCAAGCTTGTTATGAGTCTTAAGAAGGATTGGATTGCAAGTAGTTTATATATAAGTAAATACATGAATAAAAATTATAATCAAGACTTGTCCTAATTATACAGTGAAGATGGTAAACTTAACTTAAATATAAGTATTACGTAATTCAATGTGAATTACTTAATAGTTTGGATAGGTAATTAAATATTTTTTATCCACCAGAGTATATCCAATATTTCATGGATAAAATTAAATGCCTAAATAAATTATTGCATTAATAATAATTACCTAATTGACTCGTTGGTCGAATGGCTTGCTTATGTGGCTTTTGTGTTATTCGCAAGAGCGCAGAGAGCAAGTAAAGCCGCCGATCTCGGTTATTGCGATTAAAGAGCGAAATATTTTTTAGCCCGATACTTCTTAACACCAAAGCCAGGATCTCGTCTTTCATTCTGCATTGCGTTTCGTTTTTAATCTATTACGGTTAAGCGCTTAAAAGGAATATTAGCACTCTATCTACGTATGAATAAAAATACCGAACGGTTAATTATTTTGTGGCATAGTTCATGATCAATTAAATTTATTAGGCAGAAAATTTTCGGCCAGATATTAAGAAAAACTTTAATTAGTAAATAGCCGGGTCATTATAAATATTAGGTATATTTTATCAAATCAAAATAACAAAACAAATAACTCGTATGTGTGATGTGTACGAGCCAAAAATTCCTCAAATTTAATTAAAACAGTAATTTACTTAATTGCGCGATTGTTTATTTTTTCTGCAAATAAGTAAAGTACCATATTATGTTTTTTACCATGCTATTGTAACCATCCATTTCCCATACAGCTACGTGTTTTTTATGGTTCGAAATCTCGGAGCGATGGTTTTTGCGCGATATGTTATGAGTTTTTTTGCTTCAATTATCTAGTTTTTACTCGTAACTTTACGTACTAATTTGTGCTACACAATACATATGTCATTAGTGTGCTGTTGGATAAATTACGCTCCGTTGAGAAATTAATGATAGGACACTGTTTGTGCAATAAATACACGTCTCAATTTTTTACATAAAAAAACCTATTTAAAAAATTGTAACATGTTTAAAAAAATAGGATTTGGCCATTTATTAGTGCCGCGTTAAATCTTTTGTGTTCCCGGCACTGCTTCACTTTAGCAATGGTAATTTAAACGTACACAAACTAAATGGAAATCTCAAAGCGCAACAAAACCAAAAAATGGCGTTGCTTCCCCTTCTACTGCGCAAATCATCAGAGTCCTCATCTTTTAGGTATCTAGGGCTGAAAAAAAATGGAACCGAATAAATGACACACCTAACTCTAGCCTCTGATTTTGTTAGCATCCGTTCGTAGAATTAGAGTCGAAATCTAAGTGATTGAAATCTATAGATAAGCCATCACTACGACAGAAAAGAAATTACTAATTCTTGGAAAATTAGTGACATTTTTCTTACGAGAGATAAGAATGTATATTACTCGTCCGCTTTCTCATACCGGTCCTTTGTTTACGTTTATTCTTTTAATGAACTATAGAATAATAATGAAGGAAATTCGGGTAATATTGTCACATATCACTTTTTATTCAAAATCTATTTACACTCCTATTATTTTGAAATCAGTATGTCGATTCTTGAAGAAAAATCGTTCGAACATTTCGCTTACATCTTGTCGGTCATCCCACCTTCAGTTCGACGGTTAGTCCAATGTGGCAAAATGTCAAAAATCAGCTTTGCAACCGTTGTACATCGGCTTCATACTAATGTTTTTTTTTTAAATCGACAGACTGTTAATCTGCTTAAATTGAAGCTGAAGAGCCTGATAAATCCTAATAATATTATAAACGCGAATGTATGTAAGTATGAATGGATGGATGTTTGTGACTCTTTAACGCAAAAACTTCTTAATGGATTTGATGAAACTATACAATTATACAGCTTATACATCAAAATAACACAGGTTACTTTTTATCTCGAAAATTTTACGGGACCGATAACTACGTGGGAGAAACAGCGGGCGTCCTCTAGTGAGACGATCACATATGCATATATAATATATGTATATGTTGGTATATGCTAAAAAACCACCCCTTTTTGCAGTCAGTTTTTTACAAAACAGTTGTTCTGACGCAGACATGACGAAACAACAATACGTAACCACAGATGAAAAATGTTTAATGTGTTAATTAAACGCACAGTTAGGTAAAGCGTGACACTGATTTGTGTGCACACGAATGCAGCATTCCCAAACTAAAGTGTTTAGCGAACCTTTGTGAACTGTAAAGGCGTCACCACACTTATCAATCAATTATTATTATCCTTACTAGACATTTTTACTGCCTGCCATCGTTTTAGCACTCGTAATTTGGTCTTTTCGATAAAAAAGTCACTGATCTGAATACAGTTTAAGTAATACTAGTGAAGATTCAATATAAGTTTTAACTCCGATTGGAAGCGAAGCGACGCGTGTTATTATTGCTACAAATAATATTTCTCTCTATTTTGACAGTGCAATAGTTTGACGACATTGAACTGATCTGATGCTGAAGCTGGAGGGTTATTGTTAAACGAAACTAACCCATCGAATTTAGACTTGTTTGGTTTGTCTTGATGAAAACTTATAATAAAATAACGCCTTAAAAATCTCTTAATTAAGTTATACAGTTGTGTTATACATATATGGAATGAAGCAACAAGCATCGGCGCTTTGTTGATTGAGTTAAACCTAATACAATCTATGAATATTAGATCGATGTCATAAAGACCAGTATATTATGTCAATCTACTGCCGCACTGATTCATAGACAAAGATCGAAGGCGTCGATCGATGGTGGCCCAACTAGTGTAGCAACAGTCTAAGGTTCCTCGAATTGTACAATGTAAATGAGCCCGCACGTATTGTACTTAACGCTCAGAGATTATGCATTTATTTTCCGCATACAGCGGCAGACGTACATAAACTAATACGGCTCAGATGTGGCACTTGAAACTTCCATACATGTAAACCCTTTGTTGTTGATGTTTTTTACATTAGCTATTGAAAGAGAACAATAAATCACATTTAAGTATAGGATTGCAATTTTTATGTGTTTTTTGCTTTAGTGGAAACAATTATACAAAAACTCCATTAAAGAAGAGGAATTCCACATGAGTGTTGTGTTTTTAGATTTTGTATGTGATGAATGGATTTCTTTCTGATTTTGTAATTGCCGTCGGCTCCATACAGGACCACAGCTACGTCGCCGGTGGGCTTGGACGAGCGGAGAGGCCATAGGTCAATAATGTTAGGAAATTAAAAAAAAAATAGATTAGGGACGTCAAGATCCTGGTAATTGACTAATTGAAAAATAATGAATTTTTGATTAGTAGAATCCATAAAAAATAATATTTTAATTTGTTCATTTTGAGTTGCCAATACTATAATATAATTAATGAAAACGGCCTTATAATTGTACGTGTATCGTAATTAATGGGGCTCTATCATTGTTAATGACATTGCAGGATGCTACGGGCACAGACCTTGTTTGTTACATTTATATTGCACAACATGACCTTGGATTTGAGCCATGTTGAACCACAAAATTTACACAACACTTATGTAAGTTACATTTTAGGAAAATTGGAATGTTTGAACGTTTGTTACCCAATCACTCAAAACTAAACTAATGTGTATATAAATCGACATAATAACGTTAATTGTCATACTAATTGTAATGCTTATCTAATCATAACTAAGACACTGTTAATTTATTCCAAGCGACTAGCGAATGCCCGCGACTTCGTCCGCTTGAAATTTGGATATTTTCAGATAAGTTTTTAATTTCGCCTACATTTAGCTAAATCGCCCGTAAATCTTGTTAATAAAGTTAGTAACATAAAATAATTAATTAAATTAAAATAATTGTTTCTCCCATACAACAAACGTAACTTTTTTGTCTTTTTGATTCGAAATTATTAACTGCTATACTCTTGAAGTAGATAATGGTACGGAACCTTTCGTGCACGAGTCCGAGAATAACCGCATGCGGTATAAGGGGTCCCCGCATGCTTTATATCGACCGAATTAACGATCAGTGAAAATGAGCCAAAAATATATATTCTGACGTCACGCGATCGATTATACGCGATTTATCTTCCACTAAATGTGCAAAGAACGAAAAATATTTACTTAGTAGGCACAAAGCTATGAGCTTATACCAACGCTCGCTCTGCGTTCTGTGTCGTCTCGACACAGCAATTACGGTGCAATCTAGATGTTATCACTCCGTTATTCTGCAGTTTACCAACTCCGTGTAATAGTTTTAATTTTATGGTGGATGTATTTTCAAGTGACGTAATTTATATTTATTTTTTCTGATTCGATAACTGGTTGACTGCGATCTCACTTGATGGTACCATACAATCGGTTGTAATGCTCGTATAATGAAGTTGAAGTGTCTTTTTTTGTTTGTTTGAATGCGCTTATCCCTGGAAATAGCGCATTGACTATCTGCCTTAGTCCACTGGTTAGTGGTATTAACCGTATGAATTTTAGGAAAACAGTGATTTCTAGTAATAAATAAGTATTAGTAGAATGTATACATGTTTGAAAAAGGCACATAAAAATCAAAATTGAAGTTGAAAGTCACTACTTAGGTACATATTATAAAACTAAGTTTCCTTGCCGCTTCTATCAGATCGCAATAAATTCAAAGATGGTTTCTTGCGGTTTTTACAAATAGCTAGTGATTCTTTAGGAAGGAATACACACTGAAAAAAATATGTAATAACAGAGTACCTTTTTGGCTCGGTTACAACCATATCGGCAATTTCTAATTAAGACGTAATTAAAAATTTCCAAGTGAACTTGACATAGAATACACTTGTGTAGATTGTTAAATATTGTTGGTTAATAACAAATAATACATTAATAAATTTTAAATAATTTTATTGGTAACACTCAAACACTTTCGAACTTGCTCGGAAACTACCAAGTGATTCAGTTAACGCATAATGAGCACGTTGTTATTTTCAAGCAAGTATGCAATCGGTTGATTTTTTACGAACATCTTCATTAAAAAATAGATAAGTAAACCTATTTATTTTAAACTTAGTCTTTGTTGATATGTAATAACCATCTCATTTATTAATACATAAGTTTTTATTTAATTTGTGCTAAGATACCTAGTTCTTTTTAAATAAGTAATCGGTTAAATCTAACGAATATCCTTATTTGACAGCAAGCGACTACGTAATTTACTCTGTAGAAAACAATCCCGACACTTAATTATATATTCGTTGCGCTCGTTAATTTCTATTCTTTGGTTCATTCGTCAATCGACTGTTATCTGTTATACACGTAAGGATATTTTCTAAAAAATGTGCTATGTACTTTTCCTAACTGCCTACCCCGCCGAAAACAAATACATATTGAAGTGTTATATTTGCTAAAGTGAAATATGAAACAAAGGAAATTGAGGATGAGGAGGTCCAAAATTTATTGACGGCATGTAATCTCGAGTCTTACATTGAAGTAATTAAAGGTTAGTATGCGTACTTATACCTACTTTCAATTTTAGTCCCCATGACTTCCTTTTTCTTGTGCTAGCTTGTTTAGACTTGTATCTTAATTTACATTGTCCACAAGGTAATATCGATATTACAAATACCTTATGAGTCCTGTTGATTCTATCTATTTATTCCATGTCATTTATTTATATCCTATTTAAATAAAAAATATCCGAAAAAAAAAACGGAATTATAGCATTGTAAGTGACCATATAGGGAAGTCCGTCTTAGGTTCCATATGTATATAAATTAATGAAAAAAGGCATAGGCAAGTGTAAAAATAAGATAGTAAAAATGTTGGCCAACACACGCCTAAAACTACTCGAGTTATGAGTAGGTATGTAGGTTATCTACACTTATAGGTTGTAAAAATTAAGTTATCTGGTTAATTTTTTTATCCTCTTAAAATAATAGAATAAAAAACTTATTTCTAATTTTATAATTTGTATGCAGAAAATGAGATAACATCTTTGTCCCTGCCCCTATTACAAGAGGCAGAATAAAGGATTTGATCCTTAAAGTGGAGCCACGTTCTATATTTCTTAGAAATTTGGAAATGTATAAAAAAACAATGCACCCTGACCGAAAAATATGACAAACAACAGGCAACATCAGCAACATCAACAGCTGTATATATAGCTCAATATTTTAAGGAATACCAGGCTTTGAGGAAATCAACTGGATATGTATTAGTAAGTATCTATATATAGTATATATAAAGTATAAGTAGATATATTATTATTTTTATCAACAGTCCATTAACCACAAGTCCTTTTAGGCGTGTTATTTTTGATTTGTCTTCTTCGTCTTCATTTTGATAATACATTAATAATTTTACACTATTCCCTCTGCTATAAGCTGCTGCTTAGTATTTATTTTAATTTTCAATTATATGCATAAGTTACCGTCTCTATTCAAAAAATCCTGTTGTATTATTTCTACACAGCAGCCCTAAGAAAAGCTTTTTGTTTCAGCATCTGAAGAGCGCTCCAACATTGCCTGAATGTTATTGATTCCTACACTTTTGTCTGTAATAAGCATATGTTTAAAAAACTGTCATAAAAAAGTCTGGCGGCCAACGAAAGCTAAAGTAAGGGAAGGATCTCTCTAATCTAATGTTTTAAGCTTATTAACCTAATTTATTGTCATTAATTTGTGATTAGCAAGTTAATTAAAATTGCTAGTTGTATGATGACTAGCGATTTATTCCTTCATTTTTAATTTATTTGTTGATAAACATTCCGCATCTAGTTACGCTTTAGTATAGATTAAGTCTTTTATTAAGTTGTTATTTGGTTATAAAGCTGACTTAGATTTGATTGATTTTGAATAAAGACTATATGTATCGTTTTGGATATTACCTAAATGTATTGATTTATCTTAATAAACCAGTTCATAATTGTTATAATTGTTTGTTTTGAATTTCCAAAAAACCTCTTTACCTATCGTCATTTTTCAGCTATGCTGCTGCAATGTATAAATCATCCGTGGTTATGGATATATAACTGCAGACGATTTATTCATTGCAGCAGCTACCGAGTGAATCGGTTGTAGTAACCCAATAAATTGGCTGAGATAACCGAGTAACATTGCAGCTACTACCGAGTGAATCTGTTGTAGTGACCCAGTAAATTGGCTGAGATAGCCGAGTAACATTGCAGTAACTACCCAGTGAATCGGTTGTAGTTACCCAGTAAATTGGCTGAGATAGCCGAGTAATAATCCAGCAGCTACCAAGTGAATCGGTTGTTGTAACCAAGTAAATTGGCTGAGATAGCCGATTAACATTGCAGTAGCTACCGAGTGAATCGGTTGTAGTAACCCAGTAAATTGGCTGAGATAGCCAAGTAACATTGCAGCAGCAACCAAGTGAATTGGTTGTAGTAACCCAGTAAATTGGCTGAGATAGCCAAGTAACATTGCAGCAGCAACCACGTGAATTGGTTGTAGTAACCCAGTAAATTGACTAATATTTTAACCAAGTGTAATGGTTTATATTCACCAAGTAATTATTGCCAAGTTGACATATTTATTTTTAACTTCCAACTTTGCAGGTGCTATATTAACAAACACGCTTAGTTATTTTTTACAGTATTTTATTTAACTTTACCCATTTATTTTTTTCAGTGCATAAGTTGTTAAAGTTTTGTATACAATTAATTTCCTATTTACTCAAATATAACGATAATTGTTGAAACCGTCGCACCGCCAGATAGCTTTAAACGCTCTGCCACATAGGATAACCAGTAACCATTATATCAACGTGGCAGTCGAGTCTCCCACAAAGATACCACAAACCGCAGATTATAAGCCAATTCCGCAAACTTATTCCCAAAATTTAAATTCACGCTTGGCTGGCGTTTAATACTTCAAACATCTTAGTTAATAGGTATAATTTAATTTCAGTTCTCGGCTTAAATGTGTTATTTAGCCGTTATAATTAATGTACAGCTTCCGAAGAATTTTCTATGGAAATTCCAAGTAGTGCCATTGTAAAGGAAAATGAGAAGTCGGTGTTTTTATCTTGTATGAAAATCAAGAGGATTTCCTGCTGAGGCATTATTGTATTTAAACTATAATCCGCAAATTAGCAAGATTAAAGTATCTACTCGTAATAACTTAATTACTTACAGTAAGGAGTGAATTACATAATAGGTTACCTGTCCGGATATGTGATCTGTCTTTTTTTAATTCTAAAAAAATATAACAATTCTGATAGTGATATCTGATAGTGATCGGTAATAATTAAACATTATCACTATCAACCAATCCGCTTATCACTGTGATGGTCTACGCTCGATTTCCCCCATCGTACAAGGAGGGACGCCTAATCCTGTAGCAAGGCGTATAGACGAATAATAATATGATGATACGTACCATTATGTGCGTATTACGTAGATACCAACACGTGAATGAAGAAGAATAACGCGAGAGCAAACAAGCGGATCCAATTAGTATTATTTATTAATTTAATGGCCTATAATTTAACGTGTATGCACTTGCTAGCACAAAATCATTGTCCTAACTAGCTACACCAGACCAATTATGTTATTACGTTAACAATACAAACCACATTAGTAGCATCGTAGCACTGTTGTTGTTTAAAAGAGTAATTTTGAAATGCATCCATGTAAATCGCACACCTGTGAAGTCTTGATGAGGCTACAATAACTTAAATACATAATAACTTGTGTGTACTTTATATAGTAACTTTCAATGAACGTAGAACCAAGACTGTGCAAGAGCTGAACGCAAACTGTAATATTATAGCAAAGTAAGTACGAAAAATTACTTTTTTTCTGCCTTCCGTTGCCGCAAATCTAAAATCTGATTCACCTGTTGTAGGTAAGGTACTTAAGTTACTTACAATGGCTACCATTGTCATTACTTTCATTTTCAAAAATGAAGTGTACGTTTTTTTATGAAACACAAACAAGTCGAGTTCATTCGAGTCTTTGAATAGTCTTTAGTATATGACATTGGTAATAGAAACATTAACTTTGATTAGGAATGTTTATTGTGCTTTAATAAATGTCTCCAATAGTACAATGTTACCTATTAAAACTCACTTTCAATTTAATCTCCCCTCCCTCAACATTTTAAGCCCTTCAATAAAAGTTAAGTATTTATTTATTTATATCATTTAATCTGCTAATTCAAGCCAATTAGTGACAAAAGAAAATCAAAGAGTATCTTTCAATTTTAGAAAAAGAAAAAAATGAAATCGTGACAAAAGTAGTAATCGAGCGTATTAATTAATGTGTGACGACAAAAGTGAATAAACGCTCTAAGATCTCGTCCAAAAATCCGAAATCGATTTATTTTCGTTGACAAAAATGTCCAGCCACTGGAATATCCGATAAATCCGGCCCGACACCCGTCAAGTAGAACCGAGCTATAAGTTAAACGATTGATACGTATGCTTGATATGGGTTAATTAATAAAAGAACTGACCGCGTGTTCTTATTAGCAGATAGCAATTGTCGTGTGAGCATAAGCGTCATTTGTCCGAGAAAAACCTTTGATGTTGGCGGCATGACGAACATTCAACCAGACTTATGTTGAAGCAAGTTTATATACTCGTAGATGTCATATTTTTAACCGACGAAAAAGCCAAGGCTTTTACTTTAAGGACGTTACATAGAACCCACAAACTGCTTTACTAAATTAAATAAACGTTCCTTAAATTAGGCTAGCACCGACTTTATAGATATGCTTAAATAATTTAAAGCAAATAAATGATGCAGTTATTTTTTACTTTTTGTGCGTTTTGAAGTCGGTTTAAATTTTTTATAACAATTTTTTTCCTTTTTAGTGATTTAGGTGAACTCGTAACATCATACGACACTTGTATTGTAGCCGAAAAGCTACCGACACTTACACCAATACCGAAATCGCTGCAAGAGTGTCTGTAATATTTGAAGAGTTCCTTCGATTTAACTAGGATCTCATCATCAGATAGTAATATGATGACTATGGAACCATTTCGGAACTGTACCCTTTCTAATAAAAAAAGAATTATCAAAATCGGACTATACTGTGAAAATGTATGCATCATACATACAAAATCCCTATCTCTAAAACTACTCAACCAATTTTAATAAGACTTGCAGTATTTACTAAGTTGAACAATACCTAGTATAACAAAAAAAGAATTATTTAAATCGGACTTGTAGTTCCGGAGATATGCCTCCACAAACATAAATACATACATACATACACTTTCGAAATTTGGCACATTTGTTCAGACGCTGATATAGACTAACATACGCTAAAACTAGGCTTTTCTGGAAATATTACATACATACGGATCGAATTGATAACCCCCTTTTTTGAAGTCGGTTAAAAAGGTAAATTTACGCTACGAGTATCTAGATAAGTATTTTAACGAAGAGGTACATAAAAGTATTTTTACACTACATAAATCTCTACCATGATCGATCGGATATTTAGTATGTACAAATACCTACATATTCAAGCTACACAGCCTAACATACTTTCGAGACCTAATCTTCTCTAAATAACGTCGTCTACCCCAAATTTTTAAAAATTATACGTAAATTTTTACACCCGATTCGTGAAATTAAAGTAAAGCAATTTCATGTTTTGTGTTTGTTGCGGCTTTTAATTAATTTTTGAATTCATAGGATCTTGTGCTAAGTAGTAATTCGTTTCTATGTAGTTTCTCTTTACTCAAGGCCGCTAGGAAAGTCATAGATTATCCTGTAAGTACCGGTAGTTGTCCTCGCCGTGCGTGAGGTGTGAAGTTCGTCTGCCGCCAGCCGGGAGAGGGGCTGTAATTTTCCTCAACTCCTCATAAAGTATACACCACACGGCCAAAGTCGTTCGCCGGTTGCGAATTGAATTGGTAATGACTTGAACTATTGTTTTGCTGTTTTATGTAAATAGTAGTATTGATCGTTTTATTTTATGTTATGGAAAATGTTCGATAATTTTGGCTCTATGATATGTGACTGTTAGGAGAGTAGAGTAGGTACTCTACTGTCGTTATGCTTATAAGGCTATGATTTCCAAAAGTTGCAGTTGCTGTGTAAAGAGCCGCATTTTGTAACACGAAATAGGTCTTAGGCTCAGATATAAAATGAAGCAACATGTCATTATTTTATTCATCTCTGTTTCCAAGTTATCATTTTGTTACAGTAATATTTACTTACATACATAGTACAACGCCTTGTTAGCATAGGGGTAGGCGGAGACCACGGCCTTCCACTTGCCTCCGATCCATGGAAGCGAGAGAGTATTATTTAAATAAGAAAAATTCAAAAATTCGCTGACGCTTGATTCCATCTGTGTATACTGTGTACACCTTTGTACTTTAGTGGTAAGAAATTGGAGACTAATTCTCTATATATGTTCTTCTTTCTTACTATTTAGCAAAAACAAGTTAAAACGAACGTAATGTCATTACTGATTAATATTAGTATTGTATAAATTCTATTTAAATCCATCCAATAAAACAAGAAGACGAAGACCCTTAATAAGCCTAATGAATGGTAAGGCCATTAGATACCTAATCTAAATTTATTCTTAACCAGTTCATGGGATGACTTGTCAATGAAAGGGTTTTTTTACATTCAGTCGTATTCAATCGGCGTAATTCCTTCACATAAAAATCCGTCTACATTTTACAGTTTTGTGTTTGCAACTTCTAAGTGTAAGCAACGGTTTCCGTATGAAATAATTTTATAGTTTTAAATTATTTTAAATATTAATTAGTTCTAAATTATTATTCTACTACGGAGAAGTGTGTGGATACTCTAAATGTTTGTGACCATAACCTGCGCATCGCCCAAGTGTCCCCGAGGTAACGGGCAACAGAACGCCGTTCGTACTTCATATAACGGAGTATTTATTTTAATTAGCACCAATCATCTCGGTCAGCGGCCAACGCGGTTTGACTTTGATCTCCTTTTCAGTACATGTCTAATGTAGCGTTGTTTTGAAAATATCGTTGAGCCATCGAAAGGACAGAAAACAAATGAATTGTTCTTGACAGAGATATACTCGTCCGCTTTTATATCCTGGTCCTTTGTCTACGTTTATCTATATCTATACTAATAATATAAACAGGTGAAGGTCGTATGTTTGTAAATGGGTGTGTTGGAGGTAATAATGGCTTGGCTATCGTATTTTGAAACGCTGCCTTTTGCATCCCATTTCTCGAATTGTATCAGTAGATGTTAATAACAACGCGGCAAGCTTATTACATTCGAATGCTATACAGAACCTTCATTGCATCAGTTGAAAAATTGGAGCAATCCCTGAAAATACACGGAATCATAATTATTCTTTTATTAATTTATCATAAAAGCTTTTCTCTAGACTATATCTTACTAAAGAAAACCAATAAGCGAATGAGCAAAGAAAAGGTGCAAAAAACCTCGAGCAAAAAAATGAGGACCTCTTTGAATCTCGGTTAAAAAGCTAGCATGTAAATAATAAGGTTTGTATGTTATTAGGTGTGATAATGATGTATTTGCTCTCTCTCTCAAGTCTCAATGTAACTGTGTGTCGGCCTTTCAAAGCCAAACATACATAACCTGTGTCAAAAATGTTTACTTTTCACACTATTGACCGCAACTCGATTTGGTATTAGTCATAATGGATCCATCTCTTGACATCAATTGTTTTGTGATTGGCTTATAATATTGCATGTTATGGTTATGAACCAAGGTCAGGGAAAACACACAAAATTTTTCTACTTATATATATTTAATAAAAATTGTAACAGCGCAGTAATATCCCCATGCATTCAAATTAACGTATTCTATAGCAATTAACTATTGTAAATAATAAAAGGATTATTGCTTTAATAATATTAAAAACTATTGGTATTTTTTTTCAGGTAAGCATCACGGCAAGCTATGAAGTGAGTACGAGTATTTATTTGCAGTTAGATCGCGCATTAAGCAGAACCCGACTAAGGTTCTACTAATCTAGTTTTTACTTAATAAGTTTTGAATAATAATAATAAATAAATAAATATTATAGGACAGTAACACACATCGCTATATAGCCCCAAAGTAAGCGTAAGTAGCTTGTGTCATGGGTACAATGATAACTGATGAATTATGGCGTAAAAACTTCAGATCAACGGAGTAATTATGAATCTTGATGTAATAATAAAAATAGGTAAAAAAACTTTTTAAGTTAAACGGTTTTATGTTAAACATACATTGCAATGTTTAAGATAAATGTACTAAAAACCAAAAAATAATAAAATAGATACAGTCGTGGGAATTATAAACATATGCATAGACTAGACTAAAATAAAACCGTGGGGCACGTCCATTGTCTACAATCGTTGATTAAAATGTTTGTTTTGTAATGTTACACTATAATTAGGCAGTTGTTCAACCGACAACGATGGACGTGTAATAAAATTGTTATCAGCCATTTGGTAGCGGCGGCCATCTTAGATTTCAATTTTGCATAGTAAATTGTATTCTACTTGTTGAGACCTTTCATTTGATACCCATATTGATGGGATTGATAAAACCTACGTTATCCGCCATTTTGTAGCGGCCGCCATCTTGGATTTAAATTTTTTATAGTATATTGTATTGTGCTTGTTGAGCCCTTTCATTTGATACCCATATTGATGGGATTGATAAAACCTACGTTATCCGCCATTTTGTAGCGGCCGCCATCTTGGATTTCAATTTTTTATAGTATATTGTATTCTGCTTGTTGAGCCCTTTCATTTGAAACCCATATTGATGGGATTAATAAAACATAAATTATCCGCCATTTTGTAGCGGCGGCCATCTTGAATTTATAATGATAATGAATAAACATAATTTATTGTCACCAAAATCCAAAGTGTATACAAAATTTCAGATTAATCGGTTGACAGGAACAGGGTGAAATTTGAATTACTAAACTTGACCCAAGAATAAATAAAACAAACGGGGTGAGCTAAATAAAACCGTTTAAAAAGAACATTTTTCTTATTTGCAGTTACGTAACAATATTTCAAAGATATAAAATTAAAAGAAGTCTCTATCTCACTGATTGATTGATTCTGGCTGCAAGGCAAGTCGTGCCGCCTACCATTTTAAAAAGTTTTTTACCGTGGCTGTGTAAAAACATTCATGTATATATTAATTTTAAATCGCATCGCAGCCATAGTGCTCATCATTATAATAATATTATAATTCGCTTCACCTCGACACGTTTCGTGTGCGGGCAGAGCGCAAAAACTAATGATTGTCGATGAACATCGTCTATGGCAAAGATCGGACACACACGAAGTGGCTTGCTTCTAAACCGACTATTGTTATGACAAAAACAAAAACTGAATTGCTAATCACTCCATAAATAACTATACTACTTGCTGTTCACAATTTCGTCTGCTTGGAATTTCCATTTTCCTTTCAAATAACAAAAGCCTAACTAATCCAAAAAAATGTGGTTTATATTTCAAAAATTCTAATAACGACTATTGTTCACTATTGAATTGGATTAATGATTAAAAAAATTCGATTAAAAAAACTATTCATTTCAAAATGGATACTTTAATACTTTGTAGGAGTGCCAATAACACAATATATTGGTACAAGAACTATGAAGTTTTGATGAAAGTTTATCAGAAATATTGTTTATCTAAACCGGATCAAATAATTTTTGATTTATTCCAAAATACCTCTTAAGTTCATATTTCATGTTTAAAAATATGTATGTAAAATCGATTAATGGCATTTATCGGATATCCGGCAAATTCACCAGCGTTAAAAAATATTATCCAATAACAAATACGAAATTGAGTCATGAAACCTATTTAGTACATATTTGTGAGCTAGATTCTAGATCTTTATGAAATGTTAACATTGTGAACAATTTCAACTAAACAGTTACGATCTACTAATAATAGTAATAAATAACCTTTTAAGTATGTGACATAATATATATCTACAGAATTACTATTTAGTTGAGTGTTTATTTCTTGACTTTAACCACAAATTACAAGTAGTAGTATCGAAGAGTTCAAAACAAGCCGCTGAGTAGTATTATTATTTTTAAAAACCGCGATAAAAATAAAACGCATTTATTTCAAACATAACTATTTCGCAAATTATCGAATATTTGATACGAGGTGTACCTAGAAGGTATGTTTTACTAGTTAACTGAGACAATCATAATAGCAGCAAACTAATAGGTATTACAAAATGTCACACAGCGTCACAGACAAACATTTTACTTTTACTTTATTCACATTACTTTTTAATTTCAATTAATTATTATCTACGGTTATGAAAAGAATATTAATTGTCATCTGTGTGCTATTCTAGAATTTAATCTATATCTTTGTTTTATCAAATCCATCCAGTTCTGTTCACACATTCCGGCGTGATTGAGTAACTAAGTTCTATCCGTCCTAACATTGATATTTGTAACAGGTTTAGTTAGATTAGATTATTATTGTAGTCATGGTTGATAAGCTAAATATATCCCAATAAATAAAGATAACAATCCATTCATTGCCGTTGCATTTAGTGCACACTCATTTCCTCCGTCCTTCCTCAATATACACTAGCAGATGCCCGCGACTTTGCCCGCGTGATAGTATAGCGGATGCACTTCGACTCTTTTGAATCTTTTGTTCTCAAACATACCCGCTTGATAAAAAGTGTGTCAATTTTACAAAAACACCATACATAAAAAATTACGTAACCCATTTTATTAAAATAAGTTATCCTTAAAAGATAGATATATTTCATCGCGGACATTTTTTGTAGTTCCATTTTAGAGTATCAATTCTTCCATACATTATTTCGATATATATTTGTATATAAAATAAATAAAACAGTGCTTTCGATAAAAGCTCATCATCAAATTATCATCAATTTTATCTTTAAAGTGTTTTATTTTTAAAGATTGTTTGTCGAACCCTTCTAATTTTCTCCATAGTTACCTACCTACCGCACTGAGACATGCGGGGATGAGACGACAAACCAATATATTTCATAAAATGACGAAGGTCTAGCGATCACAGGGTTTCTCGATCTTGAAAAAAGGGTATGTAAACTGTAATAAAAAGTAATGTATGATATATTCCAGTATTTGTACTCGTATCTCCGTCTTAACTGCAACCAAATTCATCTAGCCGTCGACCCATGATTGAGTAAATGACATCCAACCTTTTGCATTTAGGTATATCGTTGGTTATTACACCGTCAGTAGGAATTTAATCTTAGATTAGTTGAGAAAAATACAGGAATATGAGTATAGGGAATCTAGAACTTTGAGGCGTATTTTATACATTATTACATTTTTAAACCTAATTTTACTATATGAATTAACCTTATGTTAATACTTTACTAGGTAAAAAATTGGTTGTCTGTAAAGTCGGTTTACTGACGATAGTTGAACGTGACAAATAAGAAAATACTGATGGAATGGTAGCATTTAATTGGTTATTAAAATTTTTAATTTAAGTATATTTTTATAAATATTAATTTAAATTAATAAAATAATTGATTTTGATTTTACAAATTTATATTTTAAATTTATAATAAATATTTTAATTTTTAATTTAAAATTAATATATTTAATAATTATATTTAATAGACGGATGTCGAACGCTGCCGAACGCAAAGCCCGATTGTGCTTCTTTGTCGCTCGTTCCGCGCTCTCGCTTGCACTTCAAGCCTTACATGGAACGCCTCAAAGCGAGGTAACGCCGCACGAGTCATGTTTTTTCGTTCGTGCAGCCGGCTCTATCGAATTATAAGACGTTGTCACGTCAAAAATAATGTTTAATAATTAAAGTTAAAACTGAATTTTCAGATCGTTCTGATACGTTGAAGCTTCATTGGAACTCATTAAAACGCGACCTTTAAATTAAAGGTCTTCTTAGGAAGATTTACCAAGATTTTTCCGGTTACTATCTAACACTGAATTTGCATAGCGAATGACCCACACACATACACACGACCACACAAACATGTCCTCGTACATACACAACGTCCTCTACAATAAGCCTTGGATGAATCATCAATTATTTCTATTATATATTTTCTTATAATTTAACTAAATAAATACAAATATCTGTAAGTGTCTCCATAATGTTCTAAGTCGGTTAAAAATACCGAAACCTTTCCCTAACTGTAACAAATACTTTTGTGAAAACCGCATCTAAACCGAAGCAGATAAACGCGACATGCATACATACAAACGTACAGGTTAAAGTGAGAACCCACCACCACCCACGGCCCTTTCAACCTCTCGGTCATTTGGGCCCAATCTCGGGAGAGCAACCCGGAATCCGCACTTCTCTTCGCGTTTCATCACCGGGCCGCCTTCTTAACTCAGTACAAGTTCTTTGTCATCTTGTCCTTGTCCCTAATGTACACTCTCCCTCTTCTGGGGCATGCACGTCACACACCGCGACTCGCTCGCGACGCCGCGGTCCGCAGCAGCTCCACATCACCTCTGCACAGTGTTCATCGCTTCGAGACGCTCCGCCTCTTATGCCAATGGTGCGCGAATTCCCGTAGCTTGCCGACGTTGGCCGCCGAGCTCACGAGGACCTGGTAGTACACAGGTCCCACTTCCTCACGAACGATCCCATCCGACATGACGCGCCGAAAGTCATCAAGTTAAAGTGAGAACCAGTTTAATTAACGCGTTTAAATACTATAATTACAGGTGGGCATTGAGACCTCTTTGTGGGTGTATGAAAATACCCGTGATATAAGGCCTCGCTCTTCTAATTGGAATTAAATAATAGTAATATGTGTAGGTCACAAGAAGAATCAGTTAAATATGGAAGCACGTCTCACTAACGGAAGTGCATGATGGCGGTCGACGTAAACATGCAATAAAGCACATGTTATTGTTGAGTTGGCGGAACTAAACACCGCTGTACCAACGATGAGCTTTATTATACCAGTTCCGCGGTCGTACTCTGCATAAGTAAACAATTATAATATTACGTGCTTAAGGTTAGGTTAGTAAAGGCCAAAGGCCATCGGATGACGGCTAGATACCGCGATTGAGCAGTCCTCCTTCAGTCTTAATTCAAATTATTATTAGAACTTTACGAATTATTACAACTGTTATTCCGTATAAGCGAATGCCTCTGTGGTCTGCGATAATGTGTGTATAAAATCCACGATACTCACTCCATCCACGTAAGATTGCCACAGATATTACAAGCAGGTGAGGGTGCATGCATTACGTTTTCGAAAAGCATTTTTGCATACTTACATGTCCGGAAATTTTATCTATAAATAGCAGATGTCTGCGTGAAAACATATGTCTTGCAAACATTCTATACCAAAAAATTATACGTGAAGAATGGGTATAGCAAGCTACTCTTAAAAGATACCTACATATAATCTCGAAATTTTTGTTGTTCTAATGTAAGAGGAACAATAATTCTATACATTGTTTTTAACTCAAACGATTTTAAATAAACGATCCGAGGTGGCCCGTACTTCCAATAGTTATCATCACACTGAAATTACATATTCATAAAGAAATCTTTAGGTGAAAACAGCAAGAAAATCAGTTCCGCAGTTTTGAATCGCGAACAAACAGACAGACAGACAAACGTAGCGGGGGACTTTGCTTATATAAAATGTAGAGATATAGTGATAATCTAGGTATGTGTTTTAGTATATTAAAAACAATACTATTGATTTTATAATGTTAGTGATGTAGGTATATTGTTTTTGTTCTTTTTTCATTGTGCGGCCGATCTCACGCCGCAGGCCAGTTTATTGAACCCACAATCCTAAACGGTTACTACAACTAAGCATGCTGTTAACTTCGCATACCTACCGCTAAGACAATATTCGGGAACTTAAACAAAGGTTAATGTTTTGAACTGTTCAGCTCTTTGGAACTAAAACAATCAAATGTTAAGCTCACATGCAATAAAATGATTCAATTTTTTTAATATTTCAGAAAGGTCAAAAAAAAATAATTTTAATTAAATTAAATTAACAAACTGTTTTTTCTCAAAAAACATACCATAGCCTTTTCGAAGATTTAGTACCAGTGTTACTTTTTTTACTTTTACATTTGCATTTAGGTCATAATTTATTGTAATATTTATTGTAGTTTCACGATGATTCGATCGTTAAAGTCGATGTAGCGACCATATGTAAAACTAAAGTAAAATAAGCGGTAAATAACACATGAAACTCAGCAATTGGACTTCGCCCGCAAACAATATAGTGTATTGCAACCATCCAAAAACACCACCAGCAAAAAAATAACGTGGTCCTTTTTAAAGAATAAGTCATGGACTTTTTGCAGTCCTAATTAAGAGGAACAATCCATCAATACGTTGTTTTGTTATATCCAAATAAATTATTAATAACGAAAAAATTTTCAATGAAAGCTCCTAGGCCGTGCGACTTTTGAGAATTAACGACATATTTGAGCCAATTTATAAAACACCACGACAAAAATACTAAAACATTTCTCAGGAGTTACTCTATATATTAGCGAAAACTGCAAGAAAATCCGTTTAGTAGTCTTTGAGTCTATCGCGATCTGACAGACAGACGGTCACACTCGGCGGCGGACTTTGTTCATAATATATAGAGATAATGATTTACAATTTATTATTATATCTATTTTCTGAGGGAAGATGAAAACTGGTCTAATTCTTACAAAGAATCTTTGAGAAATGTAAGCTCAACTTATTAAATGTGCTAAAATATTTTTTTGAAACATCGTCACGTGGTGCCATAAGCGGGACGAACTTTGGCAGGCAATATACAAAAAACTTTACTATTTTCACAATTCTCTTTGATTCTATTTGAAACTTTTGAATTTAAATAAGCCCACCAACCCGCATTGAAGCAGCGTTATGGTTCAAACGTCCATATGCACAGATGCAAGAGAGAAGCTGTAGTGGGTCATTTAAATTAGCCTGATAATGATCTGTCACTATCTAAACAAAAATAGTTATCTGCGAATAAATTGTTTCTCAAGTGTGTTAATATATATAACGTATCAGTTGAATGGATTGTAAAAAGCGTATAGCGCAAAAAGTTCGCGTATTGGATCCGGTTTCGGATGGTAGGGCTTGAATTTGGTTGCGGCCTTGACAAACAACGCCGTGCCAAGCGCCGACCTTACGTCACGTATCTACACGTAGCAGTTTTCATTATAGCATGTTGTTATTTTGTAAATAGTATCTGTTACAGGCATTATATACCACATAAGTTTCAGACTTACCTTAAAAAGCATAAAAAAGTGCTGGTACAGAGTCCTACTTGAAATTGAGTTGGACTCCGTGTAAGTACTTTTGAGAGACTCTAACTCGGAAAGTAGTTTCTGTTCTCAATGAAAAATCTTTCATATATATCTAAACAAACAGACGTCCACACTTCCAATGACACCAAAATTGTACGTGAACCCTTTTTTAAAGAATCATTCTATCTACTGCTGAAAATCGCATAAAATTCCGTCTTTAAGTTAATCGCGAATAGGAATACAGGCAGAGGCGGTGTGGGACTTTGGTTTATAATACGCAGTGAAAAAATCATACAAATATATAGGTAATATATGTGTATGATTTTTTTAGTAGGTCTTAAGTTTATTTCTTCGTTGATCTAATGGTTAGCATGTAGGGCTTTGATCACGATGTCCTGGATTCGAAACCCGTTTCGGGTGGTGGCAGAATCCTGAGTTTCTTTGTTCTTAGAAATTTTCAGTAAGTAAGTTCCAAGGCCGAAATCGGGAAGTTTGCTGTGGTACATCCCCGTGCTTCGGAGAGCTCGTCAAGTTGTCGGTTCCGGTTCCTATTATCAACATGTGATGGAGAACAACCATATCCCCTCTCCTATAATGTGTGAGCTTGTTCCTATTTTGGATCGTTAATAGGCTGATAATAATTAATGAAATGAAATGACTTGATAAATTTTTCGCGATGCAATTTACAAAATGCAATGAGGCCTTAACTTAATTTATGTGCAAAATAAATAAGTAAGGTTACATCGAAGTTTCGTGAAAAATTTCTTTTAAATATAACTAACGATAACCTAATTAAAATAATTGAATTCTTAACATATTGTAATCATTTTTTTACCACATACTTAATTTATTTTATGTAGCTCAGGTTTTTGAAATTGTTAAGTAATATATAACTTATTTATTCCTGTTAAATCAAATATTGATTGTTGTGTATCTATCAATTCGACCCGTATGTATGTATGTATGTATGTATGTATGTATGTATGTATGTATGTATGTATGTATATATGTATGTATATAGATGTATGTATGTACATATGTACATATGAGAATACTGCAAGTTTCATCAGAATTGGTTTAGTAGTTGTTGCGATACGGATTTTTTACGCATGACTACGCATACCTTTTCACAGAATAGTCCGATTTGAAAATTCTTTTTTTTTATAAAGCGTACACTTCCAAAAGTTAGGATGATGAGATCTTGGTTTGGAAGGAATTCTTCAAACTTCATAGGCACATTTGCAGCGATGTCGGTAGTTTATAAGTGGCTACCGAATATTGGTACTCATAGTTTAGAACGAGTAGGTTTTACGTATGTTCGTTGTCGATAGAATAAAAAAATTTTAATAAAAAATTAAACCGAAGTCGGTGCCATCTGTAAGCTTTCTATTTTAGAGACGATACCTAATTCACACAAAGCGCTTTGCTTTAACTTTTTTTGAACTATTTATGAAATTTTCACTTCTAGAATGCTACGTTATTGGGGAGTCATAATCGTATTATATATGGGCGGGTCAATACATTGGTTAACATGAAACTACGTATAATAAAATTTAACATATAAGGGGGATGAGGGAATTGGTGGAGGGGAGAAAAAGTGGAGCGAGGGTTGGGATTATATAAAAATTCGTCCTAAAATAAAAAGGTTACCTAAGGGGTTTTCACGCGGACAAACATTCATGCGGCCGACTGCTATATTATATTATGTATATAAATTTTTGATACTTTGCATTGCGATTGTGTACGATTGCAAGCGATTGTGTTATGCTGTGCGATGCTGAGCGGTGCTGTGCGATGCTGGGCACGGCACTTATAGTCTGCTCTTCTTGTAGCTGCCGCGGCTGGAGCACCCGCCCGCCACTCGCTCCCGCCCCGCGACACAGCACCCGCCCAACACGTAGTACGTACGAATTTTATATTATTCAAAAAAAACGTTCCTTTCAAGTGGACTTAGCCTTAAGGAGGATGTATGGATTGATTGGATGATTGATAGTTAAGTGTAGTATGATAAAAGAACAGTGTGGTGTAGTGACTAAAATTGAGAAAAGGATTCTTAGATGGTTTTGGGCATGTACAGAGAATGGATGAAAGAAGATCAACAAGAGAGATTTATGAGGCGAGAATAAATGGAAATGGCCATTTCAAGTACCTATCGTACAACAACGAACTTGTATGAAAGGATTGTCGAAAGTGGAAGAAACTAACGAAGTATGCTTCGACCGTCGAAAGTAGAAGGATGTAATCTCTGCCTACCTTTATGAGAATAAGGTGTGATGTATGTATGTGATTTGTATGTATGTACGTAGCCTTAACTTTTGAAAATTGCATAAATTGTTTGTGATATACTTTTACTAATAATATCAATAACGCGGATGATGAGCAGGATCACGACTATCATGATGAGACCATGAAAATATATATAATACTTAATTAAAAGTACAGTAAAAGTAAGATATTTATACATTAGTATTTACAACCTTTATGTCAAAGTGTATCCATTTCAAATAGATTTTAAAGTATGCAGTATTTGAATTTTGCCTTAATAAACATATTTGCCTTAATATACAATAATATTTATTTAAAGTCAGAAATATTGATGAAATCATTATAATAGATGGTCTTATAGCGAAAAGCTTCGACCAACGCCTTAAGAAGCTTTCGGTTGTTGGATCAAGGGTCGGATACAGAAGGCGGTAATTCTTGAGACGGCGCGTATTGTGAGGAGGTTCCACACTCAGCAGTCGGACTGTTATTTATGTATAACTTTTAAAGGCAAAATTTTAAAAAAAGTTGTTAATAAATGAATGGAAGAGAAGAGAATCTTTATGATTAATAATATAATAATGTTGAAACAATACAGTGTTTATAGAATAATAATGGTGATACATATGATAAATACTTCACTTTACTTGAGATGTTTACATGTTATTGTGAACGTTTGAACAAATATTTGAACCAATAACAGTACCTAATATATTTGTTTGCCGAACTAGTTTGCCACACGCTGTAATCATAACGCTAATTTATCACGGCAATATTTAACGACAAGCGATAACGAGAACTTTATCACCACTTATCTTAACACGTTATCACATCATATTTAATGAATTAAGGTAAAACGTATAGATAAATATAACTATTCAAGTTTTAGTAGTAGTAACTTATTGACAGAGCTCTTCTGGTGAAGTAATACTGTCATCTTTTTGTTCCCAAGCCTAAAAAAGAGTAAACTTGGGTTTGTGATATGACGTGTTTTTTATACAGTAAACTATTAGTAGCTATATTTTTATACTAGTGGATGCCAACAAATTTGAAGCGTGGAAGCCTGTAGGTAGTTAAATCGTTCAATTTATTTTCAAATGCCTTAATTTTTATTTCAAGGATTACTCTTTAGTCTCTAGGTATATATAAAAAACCCCTTGGACATAACATGATGTGTGAACGGCTAACGGTAGAACTGATTTCGCTAATTCTTTTTTTGTTGTGTTTGTTCTTGTCTCAATAATCCTTACATATAAGTTTGCCGTTTTAGAATACACTTGACCTAGCCTTTATTTTGAATGTTTTGCATTTGAAAATCTCATTCACTCTCGTATTTTAAATTCTTTTTGTAAGTCCTTTCATTCATTCCCTCTACGTGTCCAAATCATCTAAGCATACCTTTATTGTTTTTAGTCACTACATCTATAACATTGTGTTTATTATTCACTGCGAGATGAGCCCAAGTATCAATCGCTTGCGTGTTGTGATGATACAGCGGGTACGGAAATTACCGCAATTAAAAAAAAACAATGGCATCGTCGCCGCTAGTACAATTACCAACCATGGCTGCGCTGCAGACAAAAACTTTACCAACTTCAACAATATCATACAATAAACCATTCGACCGCAGCGCTTCCATTGGCTAATCGTTTCAGATAATAACAACAACAAACCCGACGTTCAGTCCAAACATTCCATGAACTCGGAATGAATAGAGGTCTGAAAACATGCTATAGTAAACTGCAGCACGGCCTTTTGACGGCCCCGTGGCGCAATAGTGTGCGTGGCGGACTTACAAGCCGAAGGTCAAATGTTCCATGACTGGCTGGTGTAAGCCTTCGGCCGTGGGTAGTTACCCTACCTGCAAAGACGTACCTCCCTTCAAGCGATTAAATGTTCCGTTGCGATGTCGTGTAGAAACCGAAAAGTGTGTGTATGTTTACATCCTACTCCTAATATAGTTTGCCCGCTTTCATCTTAGATTGCACCATCACTTACCCAAAAAAAAACATTTTTATTTTATGATAATGAAGAAAAAAATATTCCTCGAATTCGAACTTCGTATCTCGCGATCGAAGCCAGCACAGTAGTTATACTACCAACGGGTATTTCGTATTTTGTCGCATTATGTTTAAGAGTCATGGATTCAAGTATTATTAATTGTTGTTAAACTTCATACTGTAAGGTAGCGAATGTCAGCCACTTTGTCCGCGTGGAATTAAAAAAAATAAGATTACGAAAATAAAAATATCCTAACTCCTTATAACTTATTACATGTTGTATAGCCTTCCTTGATAAATGGACTAGCCAACACAAAAATAATTTTTCAAATCGAACCATTTGTTCCTGAGATTAGCGCCTTCAAATAAAGAAACAAACTCTTTAGTTTTATAATATTAGTATAGATTAATGTTGCACGCCAATTGTATCAGAATATGTGAAACAAAAATACTTCTAAAAACTATGTCTCAATTGCATGTACCATATTATATTATATATATTATATATGCAAAAATAAATGTTCAATTGATTGAGGCAGTCGTCGTCAGGCGACGTTTGATATAAAGTGACAGTGAAACCAATTCAACAATACCGTAAACAATACCATGGTCACGTCAATTCATTTAAGCCGAAAGAAAAGTGAAAATGCAATGCGATTTTGATCGATCTACGCCAATGCAATATCAATAGGATCACCAAGAAGAGTTCAACGACATCGATTCCGTACACTTTCAATAGGGCTGTCTTAAGACAATGCGACACTAATGTCTGAGTCATTTGTAAAGTAATAAAAATAGTTTTTATTTACAAAGAACCATAAATCCGTCAAAGACGTACCGCCAAGCGATTTAGCGGTCAGGTGCAATCGTGTAGAAATCAAAGGTAGTGTGGATTTCATCCTACACCTAAGTTAGTCCAACTTAGATTGCATCATCAATTACGATTAGGCGTGATTGCAGTCAAAAGTTAACTTTGAGTAAATAAAAAAACAAATTTGGTGAGGCGTTAATCTGTCCATACTTTCAAACACTACAATACTACAGATAACATAGATTCATTATACACGCATATTTGCGTATCTACGCAAATATGCGTCAATAAAACGACTACTATATCCTAATTTAGTCCTATTGCATAGGATCGTTGCTTTGAGCCATATTGAGCATAGTTCACGCCACGTACGAGTACGAGTACACCGTCGTCACATTACACACTCGGAGAACTGCGTCACGACAACGCAGACTTCGCGTCAGAGCTAGGGCCTAATTATCAACAGATGAATAAACTTTAGCACTTGCATGTTTACTTTACTTGGAGTATTGTGCATTTAAATACAATAAAAACTACGATTGTAACTCTTGGCGATATTCAATATCTAGCTGTGCGTTATTTCGACCGTGAAAACCCATGCCCGTGGGAATATCAAGATACTACTTGTTAGTTAGCGTCTAAATAGCGAAATGAGTGAATACGCTTTCCAGATAATCGATTGTTTAGTTTTAGAGATATCGTGATGAGTTAATAAGTATATTTGTATAGATTAAGTATAATGTACATGTTTTATGTATCGTAAATTTCAATATTTTCCGCATTTAATACATTTCCTCTATTACTGACGAGTTCTCTTAGATCTTAGAAGAAAATACATAATTTCAAACATTTGCAAAACTCAATTGTAGTATATAGCCTACGAGTATATGCATACAGCATCTATATTAGTATTGTATCTAAAGCGATTCAAGCCGCGTTCCATTTAAAGGAAATTTTAGCTAACAACGTCGATCACGACTTGATAAAAATTCATGCCGATGCATTTTCAACTATCGCCTGGCCATTAATGTATTTGCATTACAGATCTGCGGTGGCAATTGAGCACTGTCGCAATCCCAGTCGCATTCACAATTAGAGTCTATAGTAATCGCGCTGTTTTTGTGAGCGCGTCATTCAAAATTTCACAACTATTTCCCGAGTGATCCAATTTATTGGAATTACAGAATTTGAATTGTTGCGTTTGCGAATCTATACACAACAAAGCCGGTTTCAATTTCAAATTAATAAAAGTAAAATTTTACCATAACGGCCAGGCCGTTATAGAGAAGGGATTCGGAACTTAAATACTCCACGCTGCCCCAATGCGGGTTGGCGAGCTTAGGGCTTAGCGATTCCGTAATGAGATTTATAACTGAAAATTTCTTAAAACAAAGAAAAGCTGCTAAAGGTTTAACACGATTCACCTTTAGCAATTCCCTTGAAAGTGTGAATACATCACGAAAGCCTTTAGAGTTCAGCCTTCCTTCGAAGGACTTGTTCTTGTCGACAAATAATTATCTCCGCAAGGAGTTTAACTCAGAGACTGTTAAATAAGACGTGACATAAATACATAAAATTCATTACATGCTTCACAAAAGGTAAATAATAAACAAGGCACACATCTTTGTGTCCGAGTTATTTATTCCTTTAATGAGCAATAAGCTATACAAATATAAGCCACTAGCAGTCGCCCGCGACTTCGTCCGCGTGAAAACCTCTTAGGTACTCTTCCAAATTTTAAAGACAGATTTTCATATAAAGATGCTCTTTCCCCGCTCCCCTTGTCAATTTAATTTTTTTATAGTTTCCCGTGAAGCAATATCCTCCGTCCCGCCCCGTGTACCAAACATCTATATTTTTGCTATACATTGTACGACATTACAGTACATTAACATCAATAATATATATTTACGGCAAGTTGATATGTATAGCTTGATATTAAATAGTCTATTAGGCTCTTAGTCTAGCTTTCAAAATAAACAAAAATAATTTTACAATCCGACACGCAGATCTAGAGATTAGCCCGTTTAAACAAACGAACAAACTCTTCCGCTTTATATTAATAGTATAGATATGGTTTTCTATGGTAAATAAATTGAACAAAGATCGAATTCTCAACTCCATTACCGTATTATCGTTTCTAACATATACTCGTAACAGCATATTTACCAAAATACTGACGCCTATTCAGAAGGTACTAGTACGCACGTATCGCATGTCGCGCTTTTTAGAAATTTTGTAGTATCTCCAAAACTATGTAACTAATTAACATATTGTAAAAATCAAATCTTATCTCTATAATATCCTTGTGATTATTAAATAATTTATTTTGATAAGGATTTAAGTTTAGTTGTATAAATAATGACGTAAACGTAAGCATATGAAATAAATGACTTTTTAAAACACAAAAGTTCTATATCTGCCTAAATATAAAAGATAGATATGTGCTGTCGCGGACTTTTTTGTAGAACTTTTTAAGATACATAAAGTTCCCATATTTTGCTTTCAATTATTCCCAGTAGTTAGGGCAGCGTACGCGCATAAAGCCGATTTAACAGATTTTCGCGATCCGACTCGCGCGACAAAAACTGTGATAACTCGGTTAATATGTACAATAAAAATATAAAATATTTTGCCTAGCTTATGACACTCACCGATAACGTAGCATTCTACTGGTAAAAGAATTTTTTAAATCGGATCCGTAGTTCCGAAGATTGGCCCCGACAGATCTTTATTTACAAACTTTACCTCTTTATAATTTTAGTATATATATAGATATAGATAACAGAATATTATTAGTTGTCGAAATAAAATTGTTCGTCAGTGAACCATTTTAAATTTGTAAGAAAAGTTAACTTACATTTATTAATTACAAACCAATTTCCAATTTATTGTCTGTCTGTCTATTACGGCTAAACTCTAACACGGCTGGACCGATTTTGACGGGACTTTCACTCGCAGATAGCTAATGTTATATAAAGAATAACTTAGGCTACTATTTTAGTATAATTTTAATACCAAGCGGACGAACTCGGCGCCCGCTAGTATAAAATGTGTTTAAACGTTAACACTCGCCAATAGACTTTCATAAGGCGAGGCAGGCGGTGCCACTTTCACTGCGCCAGGTCCTCGCTGTCGTAACTAACACAGGTGCCGCGAATCTTCCACGAGCGCGTCGAATGGCGCCAAAATTAGGCCAAGTACACACATTGTACAGTAAATAAATAATAAATAAATAAATATTATAGGACAATTACACACATCACTATATAGCCCCAAAGCGTACGCGCAAGTAGCTTGTGTTATGGGTGCTATGATAACTGATGAATATTTTTATATATATATACATAAATACTTCTAATATATAGATAAATACCCAGATACTGGAAAACATCCATGCTCATCACACATGCATTTGTATTCAGATGTGGGAATCGAACCCACAGCCTAGGACGCAGAAGCAAGGTCGCTACCCACTGCGCCACTCGGCCGTCAATAAAGTCTGATCACAATGATATTATTGAGTTAGTAATGTTGCCCGCGGTTTCACTTGCGTATTTCCCGTGCCTGTTGCATATCAGGATTCAAAGTAACCTACCTACTCATGATTCTGGCTATCATAGACAAAAAGATTTCTACAATGCGATTGGTAGTAGGCAATAGGTAGTACTTCTACTATTGCTACTACTTCCATTTGTCTCGTTTCTGTTTTGCATACGCTTATTTAGTTCCACACACAAATACCATCAACTCGGCAGTGAGAGTCTCGTTGTCTACTGTAACTCTCTCTTTCTAACACGATAATACAGATAAAAATATAATTATATAGACGAAGTCGAGACTCGCACTACCGAGTTTCGTTACAGAATTGAAATGCTGTACACTTTACTATTAAAATAATAGCCATATCATCTTCCGAAAGTCTTCTTTGAACCACTGTGTATTAAGTGCAGTATCTTGCTTATCAAGATTGCCGTTGAAATATTAAGCACATAATAAGCTATATATAGCTAGCTGCATGGCATGTGTAGGTCACGATCTTTGCAGTATGATGGTCCGTTACAGGCAATGGCTTTGCTCTCGTGATTTTCTGCGTGTACCTACAGTTATATATTGCTATAAAAATGATGCTGAATACCTTGGTTTCATTTTCTAATTCATAAATTGTTGTTTGATAATTAATACCTCTTAGTCGAGTCACCGGATAACACTATAATTACGTTTTACGATGTTTAACCTTCTATCTCTGAATGGATGTGTACTGAATACAACCTAAGTAAAAAAGTAATACATATAAAAGTGTAAATTGGATAAAAAAAAGTATAAAAATATATATTGCGATGATGAAAAAATATTTACAATCTTTTCCTTTTTTAGCTTATATTGCAATAAATAGTAATACAATTTAGTACTGTGTACTTGGAGCAGGAGCCATCTTTTTCCTAATAATGTAGTCGCAGCTTTATCTCGTGCGAATAAAAAACGTAAATAAACGCAATTTCCAACTACAAGTTTATACAGAGTGTTTCGATTACGATTCTACTTACCCGAGTCAGTTCGGTGCATTGGAAGATATTTCAGATCGAAAATAAATAACACTATTAATATTTAACAAAGAATCCTAAGGCAAATTCTTTTATAATTTTAGTAAACATACAACAGACCATAAATACACTTGCGAATAATTTTTTAAATATAACTACACAGTACGGTCTAAATAGAATTTTAGATGGTCAAAAAATAATTAGCATCCGATATGTGAAAGAATATAATACTTCTAAGTGCATTTGATATGCACTTTCCAATATGGAATTATGGCAACACTTAAAAATTGTTACTTATTCGTAAATCAATATATCGAATCATCCTGTAGCAGACGCGTTAGCTCTCTTATGGCAACTAGACAAACTAGCCTGCGTCCTGCCGACTGCATTTGCTGTAAGAAAGTAATGCGGTTAAAAATAGATCGATTCGCATTCAGACCTCGTAAGCTGAGTGACCGCGCGTACGTTTATAAATACTACTTGACTCGAACTGCCTTAACTGTTACTTGTTGCTTAGCTCCATCGTCAACTCTACAGTTTACTGTTTTACGTCTGCGATAGAAGGTGTACGTATACGTAAAGCGGTATTTGTGTTTGAATTTTCTTACAATAATGAAAAAATAAAATAATGACATATTTTATTCACCCATATTTAACGGAGATCGCCATACGGAGGAGGCTAAAGCGAATGCTCCTGGACCAAATTTATATACATATTATTAAATTTAAATTTTAAAGTATGACCAGGTCAAGAGTAGCTTGAACCGACGAACTTGTGTCAAAGGATTAATGAGTGGAAGAAGCTAAGGTAGTATGCAATGACTGTAGCAATTGGAAGGACGTAGTCTATGCCTACTCCTTTGGGAATGAGGCGTGAATCTACAATTTCACATTTATAACGTTAGTAACATTATAAATCACATTATACAGGTTACTAGTTTTCGCATGACCTTTACAACGTTATGTTCTAATAATATTAACGGTTAATGTTAATCAGTGCGATTTATATTAATTTATACACGAAATCATATAAATATTACAACAAACTTGCGTGTAATTATGTAATCGCTAAGCATAGCCTCGATTACAAACAATGATTACAATTATCGTGACGTCAAAGAGATTTTGGAACTTGTAAGATAGAGCGGCAAACAGGAAAAGTTTGTAGAAATTATTTTAAATATCTCGATGATTTTGAATGAACTGAATTAATATACCTCTTGTTATGTACCTATCTTTTATGTGTTTATTTATTTATTTTTTATAAGAATATGAGTTGTGTTCTTAACGTGACCAATACGAAAACGCAACGAGTGAGGATCGAACTCTAGCTCTTTCGCATTTGTGTCCAGCTCCTTAATCGTGATAATATTGAGCCATTGAGGCTTGACTTCGTAGCCTTTAACTTAACAAAACTTTAAAATAAAGAAACTTACAAACCAATTGAGAACTTTTTCAGTTTGATTGAGGCAATAATTATAAGAATTATAGTAAAATTATTTTCTATATGATATTAATTGCATTGATATAGATCATTAAGCCTGACGGTACTTGGACGTATAGTCCTTGACTTGAGGGTATGCTTAGGGAAGTATTGTTTTTCTGTGACTTGTATTTTATATATAACATCACGTGGGCCATCCGGTTACACCATCAACTATGTACAAGATTAAATAGTATAGCGTAGGAAATAAGCAAGATGTATTCATCCCGTGATAAAGTCATGTGACAAAGATATTTCAGGAAGAATAGACAAATTCACTATGACGCCAATTGGAGATAAAATCGTCGTTTGTGCCAGTGTATGTCATTGCTTATTTTTATTTTGCTTTATCCTATCTGGAACTAACAATATGTATATATCTCTGACGAATAACGATTACAATCGTGACATTGTAATATATTCTGTGACATCGGTCTTTATTTATTTTACTTGCAAAACTCATTGTATCCGACTTTATCTTAAATCTTATTGAAGTTATGCCTGACGCATGAGGTTCATAGGTTATGAAACTTAAAATGGTAATATAATTTTTAATAAACTAATATTCTATAATTATGTTGTTAATAGTTTGCTAAAGTCTACCTGCCGAACCTTAACTTTAATTTATTAATTTGAAACACAGACGATTATACTGACTGACTCATCACGAGATCTCTTAAAATTATAGATTCCATGACTTGAAATTTATCATAATTACTAATTTCGTAATGTTGATTCTGGCTAAGAAGGGAGTTTCCGATATTTCCCGGGAATGCGATCTCCGCAAGTAAACCACAGGGCACAACTAGTAGTTACATTCGCACACATGATACGATAAAGATCATAAATAATAATAATAAATTTGTTGTTATTTTATAGCTAGTATATTATTATGTATATTAGCTATAAAATGTGACCTTTATATCCTTTGCCTTATTGCTAGTACTGATCGCTGATTTCACTTTTTACTGCTTTTCTTTATAAATAATAAAATATAGAATCGACTATAACACAATATCTTTAAGATTTTAGCATTATTCCATTTCTATGTAACTATAAAATCCATAGAAATGCTATTTTTTTAGAATACCATTTTTATGTATTTCCTGATATTTTTCCAATTAAGAAAACTAGCTAGATTATACGGCCCTGAAACTACCCGCGAAACTACAACATTATAATATAACACTAAATTTCTTGGCGGTACGTCTTTGTCGGTAGAGTGGTAACTAGACACGACCGAAGTCTCCCATCAGCCCATGCCTCCCACCAGCCATGTCATGTAATTAGTCTAGCCATAAATAATGTTACAACTACAAAACTTCAGATTTATAAATTTTTAAAAATTTAAATTTGAAATGGTTTTACTATATGTAATATAATAAAACAATTTCAAGTTTAAATTTTCAATAAATTTTCTGTAACTTCACATTTTTTATTTTAATATTATAGTACAAGTAATAATTGGATAATCAAAATCAGAATTGCAATGATTGCCTTGTGCAATGTGAGCATAGGGCCGTCAGTCAAGACACTTCAAAAGCTTGGTATCAGCCATAAGCTCGTATGTCATTCTACCGACAGATAAACTCTTCCTCTTTCTATGATATAAAATTTTTTAACAAAAAATAGAACCAACTCAAAATGCACTAAAAAGTAAAAAATAACTGCGTCATTAAGTTGCTTTAAGTTACTTAAACATATCTATGAAGTCGGTGCCAGCCAAGGTTTCTACTTTAAGGGCGTTACCTAGAACCCACAAACTGCTTTACTACGTTAAATAAATGCTCGTTGCTCATTGTAAGTACAGAATATTTTTAAAAACGAACCCTACAAGTACTAAAGAAAGTACTTAAATTAATCAAAGTTCGTTTCGTCGTAGGTAGTTAAGGCTCAGAAAAATCTGATTAACTGGTAAAAAAATTTACTCCACTTAAGATTACTATAACAAACAAAATAAGAAAATATTCACTACGCTTTAAAGAACCTTTTTATGGAGTCGGAAGGGTGCAATGTATTCGTCATCGTGCTTTATTTAAGGTTTTTTGAGAGTGTCTCACCAGGGAGTCACAAAGCTCAATTTTTCCGTACAGTCGTGGCCATACAGACTAATGGTTTTTAACAATGCAAAGTGTTCCTGTATAAACGCATTCGACACGTTCATACAGAGACACTTGATGAGTGTACCGACTAGTGTCGTAGTTTAAACCCAGCATTAGAGCTAGTAGGACTGCAACGTCTGGACCAAGGTGTGTGAATCAAAAATATTATCGACCCGTCTCGCGACCTTGGAAGTTAGTCAGACTCCAAAAAACAATCAAGTGTTTAACATTTTAATAAGCCTCGTCTCTTGTAACGAAAATTATGCTTTTATTTTTCCTTGAGACGACATTTAAAATATTCAGTAAATCGTCGACGCGCTGGGCGTGGCTCGGTGGCGACCATCGCACGTGTCTGCTTTATATAATGCACTTTATTATTTTTTTATTCATTACAAATTAGCCTTTGACTGCAATCTTACACCTGATGGTAAGGGATGATGCAATCTATAATGCAAGTGGACTAACTTCTTAGGAGTAGAATGAAATGCACACCTTTCGGTTTCTTCACGACATCGTACCGGAACGCTAAATCTGCTCAAACGCAGTACTGGCGAAACTAAGTGACTGTCTAAGGGTTAGTTTGTTAATTTCAATTATTTGTTTATAATGACTAATATTCTGTTTAACAAAAACTATATTCAAAGTCAAAGTCAAAATATCGGTATTCAGTGAAAATATTTACGATTATTTTGAATCGTCAATATGTAATTTTTAGATTCATCATCATTATCATCATTACCAGCCTGTAGACGTCCACTGTTGGACAAAGGCCTTTTTAGGGACTTTTTTAGGCCAAACACAACGATCCCGAGCCGCCTGTTGCCAGCGGCTCCCTGCGACACGTTTGATGTCGTCAGTCCACCTAGTTGGGGGTCGACCAACGCTGCGCTTTCCGGTGCGGGGTCGCCAATCTACCACCTTGGGCCCCCAACGTCCATCAGCTGTTCTAACTACGTGCCCCGCCCATTGCCACTTCAGTTCTGCGACTCGCTGAGCTATGTCGGTTACTTCGGTTCTTCTGCGGATCTCCTCATTTCTGATTCGATCACGCAAAGATACTCCGAGCACTGCTTTTTCCATCGCCCGCTGAGTGACTCCGAGCCTTCTTATGAAGCCCGCAGTCAGCGATTTTTAGATTATGTAAAAGCAATATAGATAATTAAGGTCGGAAACTTAAAATTAAGGCTACGAGGGTTCTAAACGCGCCTCGGTCCGAAAAGAGTCCACAATAAACTCAGCCAGGTCATTTTTTTATTAATCATCGCATCACGTAACATAACTAATGGGCTGATTTTCATACAGTTTACACGGATAGATTAGGCTTAGCTCTGGACAGGCTTAGGGCTTTATTTCATGAAGATTGGACGTAAGAAAGAGAAGTTATTCCAAAAAAGCTGAATTTTACTAAGGAGGTAGCCGCGACAAAAGTAATAATAATAAATTCAAATAAAACTTGGCACTATTAGAGTTCATACTACAAGGAAGTATAGAGGATATGGATGCATCCCGAAAATCAGTACCATTTCCTTAAGAAAAGGGTTTAAGTCCACACGGACGAACTCGCAGGCGTCTACAATTTTACCATTGAATAAAGGTATAATTATGAATGAGGTAGAGCATAGATGAGTTTAAAATACCGTACCATACCTACTTATTTGTGACTCCGCGGAAAGCGATTGTTTCGTATTTGTTTTGTTTGCACAAATGTTTCTATGTATACATTGATTCACTGTCTATTTTAGTATAAAACCTTACGACAAACCCTAACAGTAGGTATATGTGGCATTTATAAAACACTAGCAGTTGCCCGCGATTTCGTCCACGTGAAATGTAGGTAGGGTTCCTTAGGTAGCCTCCTTATTTTCAGGTCGTAAATTCATATAAAGTTCTCCCCACCAATTCCCTGGAAACCGCAGTCAAGCAATATGATGGCCCGTCCTCGTCATATTACCTGCACAGGTGTAATTTGTATTAATTTTCCATTATCTCCTACTCCTCCTCGACCTAATAATATATTTTAAAGGGAAAACTGTATCTTCATTAAGTCTTGTTTATAAATTTAATTTATGTTTGTAAATTTAATGTATGTTTGTAAATTTAATAATAATAATTTTATTTTATTTACATTTTATATTTACTTCTCAACACAGTTGGTTCATTTTGTTGTTCGCGAACCTTTAGAATATGAATTCTTAGAAAGTATCAATATCAATTGATTAGACCCGCTCGTTATGCCGTGAATGATCAAGAATGCATTAAACAATTAAGAGTAATCAGAATGTTGTTAATACGTATATAAATAGTTACCGCTTTCGAATCCTTTAATGACATGTAAACGGGCAATAGAATTGCAACTCGCCGGAAACATGGTCAAATAATTCTTGCCTTTTGCTAATTTATTGTCAACCATTCATCATTTTCTTCATTATCAGCCTATTAACGGCCCAATGCAGGGCCAGGCCTCCCTCCTTATAGGAGAGGGGATGTGGAGCGTACACCCACCACGTTGCTTGTTGTTGGCTGTTTGAGTTGACAGGCTTGAGGTGATAATGTTTCATTTAATATAGAACTCTATACGAGTATGTCCATGATAGAGACCGGGGCCGACGACTTAACGTGCTCTCCGAGGCACTGGGGTGTAATACCACCAACTTCCCGGCTCCAAGCTTGTACTGAAAATTTTATAAACTAATGGAAAACCCATAACGATTCCGTGACCCGAACTAAGATCAGGATATAATTTAGTACGGAGACAGATTATGATTGGGAATCGCAATTATCTCCTGTTTACCCCGACATTCCCAAGGAAATGGGTTCTAGTATCTGGTACCTACAATTTAAAAACTTTTTAAGAAAAGAGTGGACACTCAATGGAGGTGAATCGTTTTATTGCTGAGTTCAGACGGCCACAATCTAGATCTGTTCAAATTGTATTACATTGTCATGCGACGTACATATGCATGTAAAATTTCAGCTCAATCGGAAACTGTAAAATTTTTTTTGCAAGATTACATTATAGACGCCAGGACAGTTGAAAGTATAAAAAAGCTTGCAAAAACTATCCCGTCTAGGAACACCACTACGAGATGAGTCATGTATATAATTTGCATGAATTGTTGATTGACTGAGTGTAACGTTGAATTGCACGAGATCCGCAGACGCATATGCATGTCGGGATGGTAATGTGCATGTTAATAGCCAATATAATTTGTCAAGCGGTCTCGGCCAGACATGAGCAGGATTCATTCATGAATGCATGTTGATATGCGTAATTGAATCTTTTATTATGAATAATGCGGCTTGTCTTGTTATCTTAAACCCTAAGGTGGGCATATGTGCGATATGTAATGAAATTCTTCTTTAATTATTATTAGCCGAAAGGGGTGTGGATTTCGTCCTACTCCTAACAAATTAACCCGCTTCCATCTTAGATTGCATCATCACGTAACATCAGGTGTGATAGCAGTCAAGGGCTAACTTGACCGGCACAGCGGTGATACTTTTTAGTTTTTCCATCTATCGATAAATACCAAAACTTTTAATGACTTTTTGAAATATCACGCTTGTAAAAAAATAAAAAAATAATAATAATATAAGTAAAAAAAAAGTACTGCAAAAATAAAATCTAATATATAAAATTCTCGTGTCACAGTTTTCGTTGCCATACTCCTCAGAAACGGCTTAACCGATTTTTACCAAATTTTGTATGCGTAATCAGCAGGTCTGAGAATCGGCTACTATCTAATTTTCATCTAATTTTTTTTTTTTAATTTTTAATGCAAAACAACGTTTGCCGGGTCAGCTAGTAAATATATAATTATAATCGCATAAGTTGATAAAAAATGCTATGCAATAGCTTTACCGCGGCAGTCTCTGAGTGCCACGTCTTTTTTCTTTTATAAAATTCGTTATTTTGACGACGTTCGTGACATTTCCGGCTAAGCAAGATTCTTTTAACTCGTTCAGGTCTGGCCATGGCTAGTTACCAATCTACTGGCAAAGACAAGCGATTTAGTGCTCCCTTCCGCTTTGTATCAATAGTATAGATATGGTCTTCTATGGCAAATAAATTGAACAAAGATCGAATTCTCAACTCCATTACCGTATTATCGTTTCTAACATGTAATAGCACACTTACCAAAATTCTGACGCCTATTCAGTAGGTACTGGTATGTACGTATCGCATGTCGCGCTTTTTAGAAATTTTGTATTATCTCCTAGACTATGTAACTAATTAACATACTGTGAAAGGCAAATCTTATCTCTATAATATCCTTGTGATTATTAAATAATTTATTTTGATAAGGATTTAAGTTCAGTTGTATAAATAATGACGTAAACGTAAGCATATGAAACATTGACATATTAATAGTTAGTATTAATATGTCAATGATATGAAATGAATGATTTTTTAAAACACAAAAAGTTCTATATCTGCCAAAATATAAAAGATAGATATATGTCATCGCGGATTTTATTGTAGAACTTTTAAAGATACATAAAGTCGAGCAGATATACAGAGGCAGCGCACGCGCATAAAGTCGATTTACTAAATTTCACGGTCCAACTTGCGCGATAAAAACTGTGACAGCTCGGCTAATTTGTATAATACAAATATAAAATATAGCCTATGACACTCCCTGATAGTGTAGCATTCTATTGGTAAAAGAATTTTTTTAGTTCCAAAAATTAGCCCCAACAGATCTTTATTTAAAAACTTACAAACTTTACCTCTTTATAATATTAGTATAGAGTATAGATTTAGTCTTTTAGTGGGGGTGTGTAAAGTGTTTTGAAATTTCCATATTCTCACTTTATTAGAAGTATGTATTCCAATAGTGTAATGGGAAGGTTTTAGAACCTTGGACATTTCGGATTTCAGCCTTCCTTTTAACCGTTGTGATATTGATCCTTAATTGCAGTTCATTGAGAGAATCTCCCGTCAATCTAGTTCAATCTAGAAATAGAATAAAACTATTTGTTGACAAGAATGGCGAACAAGGTAACTAATCGGTAGTGTGCATCTGCGTGAACACTGCGAATGTAGTTGTTACCAATGACAGAACAGTATGAAAAGATTACTTCCAAAATACATAGAAAAATAAAAGTCAGAATCTTATAAACATCATATTATTGTAATTCAAAAATTTGTGTAGGTACTTCGTATTTTTGTGCGGTAGAGTTAATTTTGGAAAACTGATTTTCTCTTTCCTTTAATTAATATGTCTGTGTACTGGTGCGTTTTAGGTGTGCAAGGTTGGCATCACTGCACGCAGTGCACTTAATAGTCGTGGGTTCGCACAACGCTAGCCCGCCTCGCTGAAAATAAACGCAGCGGGGCAACGACTCATCATAACCGATTTGATCTCGACAAACCGTCCACTATCAGATTGATTCGGTTCCATCCAGCCGCAGCCGGTGGATTAATTGTTAGCAGGAATTAACGATTATACGAGTATAGGGTGATGATGTGACCGATTAGCTAGTGGAAACGTTTTTTTACAAATGCGTCGGACAGGTCACGCTATACTCATGGAAATCGCCTCGATGATTGTTATCCATTCCACGCCGATATGGTTTTCAATCGATCCTGTTAGGCATTAGTACATTTTATATTGCCACCTAGCCTCTAACGAACTGCAGGGGCAGACCTCTGTCTTTACAGAAGAGGGATTAACGGCTCACTACTGGGAATCATGCGTAGCCAAATCGATTATAAGTTGTAAATTTTGATTGACGGAACAATAAAATCCGTAAGCAATTTTGATAAATAGAAAAACCCATGTCCAATTTGCACGTCAAAAATTCTTCCTCTTTGAAACTGGTTCATCAAAACCTGTTCATGCTTTTTATTGCGATTTGCTTGATAATATTCTTCATAGAGACATTTTAAAAGGTTTTTTTTGCTAATTTATATTTAAGTGCGCTTGAAACACGTTGCGTAGTTTTTTGTTTTGTTAGCAAATGACGCAAAAAAGTCAGATGTTTTACAACTTTTCAAAGATATTCCGAATTTTACAACTTTAAGAGGCTTGACTACAACACGTGAGTCGTCAAATAAAATATGTTACCAGGCTCAATTGTTTTAGAAACATAGCATCGCTATAGTCAATATATTTCAAACAAAGATCTATTCAGCTTTATTCTCATAGATTCTTTATTATTCTTTATTAAATACAACAATAGTATACATAACAATACAAGTATGGGAAAGGACCTACAGATTACATAACAAGTTATTGTTTTACTAATTAGACTATGCACCCGCCCTGATTTCGGACGGGTGCTATTATACGTCTCCCAGAGTTCATTTATTGTGTACTAAGTGAGTAAGTAATTCACGCACTCAGCAGATTACCCACTTGATGGTCAGTGGAAACCAGCAAGAATTCTTGGCGGAAAAAATATAGATGGCAGTAGTACTCAACTGGATACGTTGTTGTTGAATACAATGGTAGATAAGAAGATTTAGATGAACCAAAAAACAAAGAAAATTCGTGATATATGCCTGCCACTTACGTTCTTGGCGAATATCTCCTGGCAATAGCTATGGGGAATCTAATGCCCAAAAGAGATAAGTCCTTAAGTAAGTACTCGCTGTCTTTGTTCCCGTTGTACTTTAAGTCAGGTTCTAAAAACCCTAAATCAGAACATGCATTTGTGGGTACCGCTGACTGGGTTGCGGTGTTTCCAAACGTTCCCACGAGACAGTCCCCAAACAAAGAGTTGTACTCGTAACACCATGGTGCTTTAGTTGGTAGAAGTCCAATATAACCTTCATGTCTACTAAGTGACCCATGTCTACACCGTATCCATGAGTATTTCACGAGGTAAATAAAGCTTCTGCTTAGGCCATAAATTTTTTGTAAAATAGTTATAAATACCTTTACTAATTATGCCTCTTAAGTGCAGTTTCCTTCAAGTGTATCCTATCTTTGTTTGCATTTAGTTTTATCTGATGAATTATGGGCAATATAATTTTTTATGAGTGTCGTGTTCTGTTATTGTCTCAACAAATAAACACCTGAACAATTTCATTCCTCTTTTTTCCGATTTTTATAACCTACCACCACTGATTACAGAAAACCTGAATATCAGACATGCTAATGTATTTATGGTTTTTTTCAAATTAAATTATGTTTGTAGTATCTGTACCATCAGATTAGACTGCATGTGTGACAAGATGGTTAAATTTACGTTAAAATAAAACGATAAAAGTCGCAGAGAGCTGCCAGTAGGTATCTTACCCATAAAACCTGTCATGTGAGTGACAATATTAAGTATATTTTTTATTTTAATAATATGAAAGCTACTACTCAATTTGTTAGATCGGCTCGCTCTCGTGAATTTTCCTGCAAAAAGGGGACAGATTCCCACTCCAATTTCGTAATCTACTCAATATGAAACCTCAAAACATAACATGTTTCTTTTTCATTACAAGTTAACCCTTACCAAAGACTATCTTATCTTATCTAAGATGGAAACTAGCTAATTTGTTAGAAGTAGGATGAAATCTACATATTTTTCGGTTTCTACACGAAATCGTACTGGAACGCTCAATTGCTTGGCGGTAGGGTGCAAGCCTTGGCCGAAGATTCCCACTAGCCAGACCTGCACCAATATAGAAAATCTTAATCGGCTCTGCCGGGAATCAAACCCGAGACTTCCGTTGTAAATCCATTGCGCACACTACGGCGCCACAGGGGCCGTCAAATGATATTCATTCATTTGACGGCCCCTGTGGTATGTGTATGTAATGGTACAATGAAATTTTTGATCGTCGAAATCGAAAAATTTAGGCTTACGTATTTGCCATTATAAAACTCGTGCTTTCTTTTGTGCTTTAAAAAACAACTCGTGTTATAATGGCAGTCATTACTGTCAATGGCATAAATAACTATTCCGAGGTTTGCAAACGCTTGCTCGGTGTAGCAAGTTTCAGAATATGGATGGACGATCTTAGATTTTGTATATCTATGATTACAACGTAAAATATGATGGTCGCGATAACTTGTGAATGGAAGTAGTCAGAAAATCCGTGACTACAAATGCAGTTAAAACTATTTATGACGATCACTGTCGATGATTGAGGAAACATAAAGCATTTGTTGTTCTCGATAAACATTTAACTCTGACAATGATCTTACCCAAGGCCATACAAGGGCGGGCAGAAAAGTTCTCGGCCTGACAATGAGACTGCGAGTGTCAGTTAAAAATGATTTTATTTTTGTTAGACTAGAGATAGACACTTGGTCTATCTCTAGCGTATCTTCACGGCGGTTATTTTTTCAAAAGCAAGAGTCGAGAAAATTGTAAAAATAGTTATTTACGGCGCTCGTTAATACAAAACGTACTTATACTTTAATAGTTTTGTAATAGACGGTGGCCCTGGTCCTCTTTTTTATTTTTCCTAAGCTAAGTTTTACTTGTTTTATTGAATTTAAACAAAGAGATAAGTGACTTTTATTTAACATGACTTAAAGTAAAAACACGCTAAAGCAGCTAAATACATAAGTTTTAAAACTAATGAAACATATATTTACTTAAACTACTTTAAAAGGATAGCGTTCGTAATTAGCTTAAAAATTATTTTAATGTAATTTTGTTTCCTCAACATCTACTGATAAAAGTAGATGGAACTTTTGGGGAGAGCAGAAACGTAGCGTCGCGGCCCGTCGTTCTGTCTGTAGCATATTCAACCCTCTTGTCCTATCATGAAGGTACAAAGTTGCGTTATACAAATAAAGAGTCAATATTTCTTATTAATTTATTTTTTATTATTTTTTCATAATAACCAATTTACGTCAGATACTGCGTAGAGCGTACAGTCTAATCTAAACATTCAAAAGACGCTTGCAGGGGGAAATACTTTATCTGTTGAGACCCAATGAGGGTAGAACATAAATTAGGTACGCTTATAAGTTGTTTGTGGTTTGTAAGTCAAAAAAGTTAGTATTGTTTCGACTGCCCGTGAATTTAATCGATTATTGTAAGTCATTTGTGAAAAATGTCTCGAAGGCTTCAGGATAAAGAAATACTTTCAATCTTGCAAAATATTCGTGAAGATGAATCGGATTGTGGCTCTGAGAGTGCAGAACGCGATAGTGACGATGATTGTGCGGTACCACAATTCAGTTCGAGTTCCTCTTCGGAAGAAAGTGACCTGGAAGATCAGGTACCTCTTGCAACTTTACAAAACGTTCACAGTTCGAGTTCTCGTGGCCATGGTCGTGGCGGTGCTCGTGGTCGAGGCCGTGGTCGAGGCCGGGGCAGGAGTCATAGTTCAGATGATTCTGAACTTCAAGGTCTTATCACCGCTACCGACGGTACGTCTTGGTCACTTCAAGTGGAGTCAACTCAAAGTGGTCGCCAAGCAAGCAGGGCCTACTTCATATGCAAGAAGAAATTTCACTGGAAGTATATTGGATTCGTGGAGGCTTGTGATTGATGAATCTATAATGAGACATATTCAGAAATGTACTCAAGAAGAAGCTAATAGGCAACTAGGCCACAACAATTGGATACTAACTTTGGAACAGCTGGAAAGTTTTATCGGTATTTGCTATGCTCGAGTGTATGCTACAGTGCAAAAAATATTCCAGTAAATGAGCTATGGAGTAAAACTTGGGGAGTAAATTTTTTTTCAAGTGTTATGCCTCGTGACAGATGCAAAGAAATTATGAAGTTTTTGCGATTCGATCACAGATCTGAAAGAAGTTCACGACTTCAACAAGACAAATTTGCACTTATATCAGACGTTTGGAAGAAATTTATTGAGAACTGCTTATCTTGTTACAAACCAGGAGAAAATATTACTGTAGACGAACAACTCTTTTCTACTAAGGTTAGATGGAGGTTTCTTCAATACATTGCTAGCGGCAAAGCGGCATCTCGAAGGTGGCCCGTACAGGTTTTTTTCAATATACTAGACCTAGCAGGGATAAATTCTTTCATTTTGTATAAAAAAATGTCAGGTATCAACATAAAAAGAAGAAATTTCATACTGAGTTTAGCTAGTGAACTTTGCGGCAAAGTAAAAATCGATGCCGAACTTTCTGGAACCCAAGAATTGCCTAAAGAGTCTACACCATCTACTTCTCGATCTTCTATTCAAAATCCGGAAACTCGGAAAAGGCGGGAATGTTATGTACAAAAGTGCAAAAATAAAACTAATAAAGTCTGCGACATTTGTAAAAAGCCACTTTGTGGCATTTGTAATGTAAACAAAATGTTTAAATGTAAAATATGTCTATAAATATAATAAATAATCATACATGAAACCCTGTTTTATTACTACAGTTACCAGTTTTAACAGTTAAAATAAAATAAAAAATAAAAATAATGGAGGAGTCATTTGACCGGTTGCCGTCTTTGTAGGTAGATAGATTTTCCCGACTTTCTAGTGTTAAGGAGGTCCTGACCACCTATTGCTTGGTCCACCGAGACCCACTGTAGGTAGTCCACCTGCTATGGGACTTGGCGGAGGCAAAATACGTATTTTTTTTAATTTACTAACAGTGGTTTTATGATTATATATGGTTTGAACTCCTAAGCTGTAGAAAGTCAGATATCGAACGGCACCCGGTTGACGTTATCAATTATTGATACTTGTGTGGACATTAACACCGGTAACAACACATAACAAAAGTTGTTAACAACTGTAAGTAACATATCGTCTGATTACAGATAGATAAATTACAGCAATCGTCAAAATGTTTACCCATTTGGAGGCTAGCGTAACTAAATCAAATGGAAACATTCGCAACGGTTTCCCACGGTGTCGCGCTCACAACTTCCTGTCGAATCCCCGTACGGCGGCTAATAAGCCTTTGGAGGCCACTAAATTGCCAATATTCAGGCTGACGCAGCATCCGGAGATTTATGGACAATTCATTGTGTTTGTAACACTTCAAATGCGTACACATCCAAGCTAGATAATAGAAAAATAGAGATACATCATCCTAGTAATATTACAACTGTGCTGTGCCCCGCGTTTTCCGCCGCGTAGATCGCGCTTCCGGTGATATATCGGGACTAAAAGTAACCTATGTGATAGAACTCAGTGCCAAGTTTTACCAACATCTATATAACGGTTCTACAGTTAGTATCTGGTTAACCGAGATTTGGTTGTTGTGTTTTTTTTTTGATAAATATATGTTTTCTACAAATAAAACCTAACTAGATCGATTAATCGCTCCCAAAATCCCCTGCATACAAATTTTCATTAAAATCGTTAAAGCCGTTTCCGAAGTTCAGATTATATTTGTATAAGAATTGCTCGCTTAAAGGTATAAGATAAATGATGTTACAAACCTGACTTTGTTTTATGTGTGTACAGTTTAATTGTATATTTTAGATTTTTATTTTTGTATATTTTAGATCTATCGTAAAATGTTTGTGGAACTTGAGCAATAGCAATATTTCATGTGCCTGTTATTTCATTGTGAAGCATGCCTTTAAAACCGCTTTTTGTCGCCAGAAATGGCATGGCAGCAGTTATTCTCTGGATGAGCATTTAAACCAAAAGCGCTACTACTTATATAAAAAATTAATGTAAAGTAAGTGTAAGTACTTTGCCCTTGACTGTTTTTGGCGCATGGAATAAGCAGTAGACGATCAGACCCAGTTTTATCACGAAAAGCGCTATTAATAAGTAAGTGCGAGTTAAGTTAATCCTCCACTAGGTGCACTGACGACATTAAACGTGTCTCAGGATCAAGTCCTTAAAACTGGTCCTTAAAAGGTCTGTGTCTAGCAGTAGATGTCCATCGGCTAAAGTGGTTATGATGATGATGAAGTGTAAGTAGTACAGAAGGTGAATCGTTGATGGCTGATATTAACAGCATCGTGTCCATCTGATTTACTTCAGAGAAAATAATTCACGATGCACGTAATGTACCAATTATTTATCAATTACTGTCCAGCCTTCACTCTGCTATTAATGATCTTATTTATATTGTGGTGTTGCACAATATGATGATACTCTCATTAGGTTCACAATACATAAGTATTTTCTATGCACTTGTTAGAGCTGTCACATTAGTATCATACTAAAATTATTCAGTCATTCCTAATGTTATGTTACTTGTTACCAATTAGGTTTATTTCTCATTGTTGTTTATTCTACCTAGTCTTTATTAAAAATTTTGATAGAGCTCATCTAATGATGGGCAGGGCAACTATTATTTAGAATTGCCTCACGTGCGAGTAATTTCAACCGAATCATAAGACGCTTTAAAATAGCCTGTGAATTTTCTTTTTAGCAAACTTCGGAAAATAATTGATCTTTTGACTTAATTTGCAATTTCACTTTTTGACTATGTTAGAGCAAGCGTACTTACCTTATGATTTCTAATGATATAGTTTACAATTGCCTCACGTACGACTTATTTGGACTAACTCTAAGGCACTTAAAAATTTATCCTGCTCATATTTCTTCTCGCAAAATTCGGAACTTAATCGATGTTTTGACTTAATTTTTAATTTTGCTTTTTCAGTTTTAGGGAGTAAACATACTCGATTAATGATTAAAGGCGGTACTATTGTTTACAATGGCCTCACGTGCGTATAATATCAACTAATTCTAAGGCGTTTTACGATTTAACCTACGAATTTTCTTTGAATTCATTCATTTAATTTGGATTTTTTTATATTTTTTGATACAGCAAGCGTATGGCTCAAGTAATAATAATACAATTGCCTCACATGTGAGAGATTTCAACTCAAATTCAATATCAAATATACATCAAATACAGTCAAACATTGATTACACCTACGAATTTCCTGGCTTGTAAAATACGGGAAATACTCGATCTTGTGGCTTGAATATTATTTTGTTACAAATATCATTCGTGTGCTATAATGTAATTCACCCAATTTTTACATTAACTTAATTACGAGGAAAAATTAAATTGTAAGTCATGTGTTGTAACTGAAGCGTAGATATATTCCAACGGAGTACACGTCCAAAAGCAACGGCCACTCAACGATCCATTGTGTAACTCGATATGTATGTACATCAGTGTTGTTACATTGAAATCGACGTGTTGTCTTTAGCTTTTGTGGATTGCTAGCTTGTTTAAGTGACAATTTGTGAACGCGCGGACAATAGCGATGTGGCTATGACTGAGAACCTAATACAGAGTTTTCGAGGAAACTGCCTTCATAACATTTACTTTAAGGTGTTGTTTAACTAACAACGTTTCATATTATTTATCGGATTGTTCTTTCACCGTGCTGCGAGTAATTTTTTCGACGGCCGAGTGGCGCAGTGGGTAGTGACCCTGCTTCTGCGTCCTAGGCCGTGGGTTCGATTCCCACATCTGGAAAATGTTTGTGTGATGAGCATGGATGTTTTCCAGTGTCTGGGTGTTTGTCTATATATTATAAGTATTTATGTATAATATATATAAAATATTCATCAGTTATCATAATCTATAACACAAGCTACCGAAACTTACTTTGAGGCTATATAGCGATGTGTGTATTGTCCTATAATATTTATTATTATTTTTTTAATTTTAATAAAGTTTTGAGTGATTATAATAAGTTTGCTTTATTTATAAATAGTGAGTTTTAATTGTTTATTAATATTGCCTAGGAGTAGTTAGTTGTAGTAGTATAAAGGTTTAGAATAGAATTTATTAAATTTATACTTGATTTTGAAACAGCAGACTTCATTGCGACATAACTATACAAGTAACTAACACATTACATTGCAGTGTACTGAGTTCACTGGCTAATAACGCGTGCTTTTTCTTCAAATACCTATATTCTCATCGGAAACTGTAAGTCCATCTACTAGTCACAAAGTCCTCTATTCGTAAATACTTACTTACCAATAATGGGTTCCAGGTCTAAAAAAATTTCGTTTAAATCCCATTAAATATCAGTTATAATAACAGCACCGGCAAAAATGTATAATACTGAAAGTTATTTCCTTCCACAGGGCTAAAGGAGAACACGGTATGACTGTGGCGCACGGCGGCGGCGGTGAAGAGCACCGGCCGGACAAAGACTCCGTGTACACGGTCAAGACCGGTTTCAGGAACGACGGTTACCAACATGAAAGGGAAAACAGCGACGAAATCGTTAAACCCCCACCTCTTCCTCTTGAAGACGATCCTATCGCATCGGGGAAGGTGAAACTATCGAGAAACGAAAAATGGAGAATATTGAAGAACGTGGCAGCCGTCAGCGCTGCATTCATGGTCCAGTTCACCGCGTTCCAAGGGACAGCGAACTTGCAGTCCTCGATCAACGCCGCGGATGGACTCGGCACGGTCTCCCTTAGTTCAATTTACGCAGCGCTAGTCGTGTCCTGTATATTCGTGCCCACGTTCCTTATCAAGAGGCTAACAGTCAAATGGACCTTGTGTCTGTCTATGATGTGCTATGCGCCGTACATCGCCGCCCAGTTCTACCCGAAGTTCTACACGCTCGTGCCGGCCGGCGTGATCGTGGGCCTAGGTGCAGCACCCATGTGGACGTCCAAAGCCACGTACTTGACGCAGGCTGGAAGCGTTTACGCTAAACTGACTGATCAAGCCGTAGATGGCATTATTGTGCGATTCTTCGGGTTCTTCTTCCTCGCTTGGCAAACGGCCGAGCTATGGGGAAATCTTATCTCCAGTTTGGGTGAGTACTCAGGTTAAGTTATTTCATTAAGTGTAGATATTCTTTGGTATAATAAGTTTTTGTCGAAATATCCGGGTTCAACGGTCTGATGATACAAAATTACGTTTTTTTATCACGCAACAACCTTCTTGGTTTAATTTTTATTATATGAGTAGTTTACATGTTCACGCTTAAATTAATTTCAATGATATGTAAAGTGTATAAGCGTGTAAAAACACGAATTTTGCGATAGTACACCGATAAAGGTAAATACTACAAGCTTATTAGCATAACATTATTGTATTGTAATCACATTAAAAAACGCTATTATTTAGATCTCGCTCGAGTAAGACAATATTTTTTATTATTTTTAGAATTAATGATAATAATTAAAAAAATTTTGCTTGATTTAAATTTTATCATAGTATCAAGAGTTTTAGTAAACTGATCTATGACATTATGAAAACCATTTGAGCAACATTAAAAGCTACACATTACATAAATCTTTACCAGATATGGAAATCGAACCTACGGCCTAGGATGCAGACATAAGGTCACTACCCACTGCGATACTCAACTGTCAAAATTGGCTGTTAATGATGGTGATGATCTGTTCACAGTGTTCTCCGCGGGGGTGCACAGCGGGAATACCTCCAAATATTCGAATGGCAGCAATGCAATGTTGGCCTGCGGAGCCAACTTCTGCGTGATCGGCGGCGGTCACCATGACAATCGGAACCTGCACCGGCCACCTGACAGCGAGATTTACGAGATCAGTGCCATATACCTCGCTTGCGTCGTTGTCGCCGTCCTAATGGTCGCTTTACTAGTTGATCCTCTTTCAAGGTACGTCAATATTTTTTTGTTTCTCCCTCATTTATTTAAGTGCGTTACGTACATTTTTTTGAAGCGATAACTCCTAATCGGAGTGTAAATCGCTTTGTAACGTTACGCTGTAGGTACAGCGCCGACATGTCTGGCTTACCTTTCTTTCACGCATATTGCAGTTGTGAGTGGTCTCTCTCACTTTAACTCACAGCGCAGGCCTTATTTAAGTTGTCACTTATGTCGGGCGTCCCGAGAAGCGAACGCTTTTTATATTTTTAACAATGCACATAATTACAATTTACCTACTATTAACTAACAAGGTGTTGGTCGAAGGTTTTCGCTGTAAGAACATTAACTTATACAACTATCGGGACAATATTCATTGACTCAACACTCCAATTCGTAATTTTTATGCTCAAAGTGAAAAGTGAGAAGCATAGATAGCAATTCAAGTATATGAATATGTATTGTAGATGAATTTATTACAAAAAAACTAAAAAATGCACCTTGAATTAAAGAAGGTCACAAAATTGCCGTAACGATTTACTGAGTGTTCGTCTTCATTTCCTATTTTAATCAGGCAATAATGTAAATTGAATTCTAATTATACCAAAATCCTTCTAGATTTATAGAATTACGAGAAAAAGACGCAATTACTGCCTTGAAAATTAATTTCATGCTTGTTATAGAATTGCTAACAGTGTTGTTGACGCATCGTTGTTTTTAGAATATTTGAAATTGTTAATTGAGACCAAACTCAGCTTAGTTTATATTCTTAACTAACATAATACAGCTATGTATGTACATGCTAGATGTCACCTGCGTAGTTATCTTTCCCGTGGGAATTTCGGGATAAAATGTGGCCTATGTATTATTCTGATATGTGAGCTATATTATTGTGAAGTTTTATCAAAATCCATTCAGTAGTTTTTGCATGAAAGAGTAACAAACATCCAAACATTCTAGTAACATACTATATACAATACTAGTAAGGATTATATACTTTTTAAACTCAGTACTTTTAATCAACAAGTTAACTCAAATGTTTTAATTGTAAAAAAAATTTGAAATTTATAATATTTAAATCATGATTTTTTTATACATTACAAGCGTGCCTTTAACTACTATCACACATGATGGTAAGTGATGATGCAATCTAAGATGGAAGCGGGCTAACTTGTTAGGAGTAGGATGAAAACTACACGACATTGTACTGAAACGCTAAATCGCTTGGTGGTACGTTTGTGGTAGGGTGATAAATAGCCAAGGCCTACCTCAAATGGAAATAGAATTCTTTTAAATCTACTGCGCATACTACTGCGCCGCCGAGGCCGTCAAAAGTATTATAGAAAGCTTTATTTGTATTTTTTTTACAGGTACGGTGAAAAGCAAAGAACATCAGAGGCGAATAAGTTAACGGGTATCCAGCTCCTGTCAGCCACGGCTTACCAGCTAAAGAAACCTAACCAACAACTGCTCATACCAATTACACTTTGGATCGGAATGGAGCAAGCGTTCATTGGCGCTGACTATACACAAGTGAGTTATATTCATCATCATCATCATCAACAACAACAACAACAACAACAACAACAGCCACAGCTGTACGTAGGCCTTCCAAGTACAAACATCCTGAGCCACTTGTGGCCACCGGGTCCTTGCGACACATTAAATGTCGTCAGTCCACCTGGTGGGGGGTCGACCACTGCGCTTTCCGCTGCGAAGTCGCCATTCTAGCACATTGGGCCCCAACGACCTTCAGCTGTCTGTTCGAACCAGTGAATTAAAGTTTAAGCCATGCTTTTTATGAACATATACCATGACCGCTCAGAATACGAGGCGTACGCATTATACGAATTGATTTTTATACTTTGAAATAGTTACCAATTCCGCCATGACCTGCGCATGGCACTTGATGTACTTGACGTATTGATATTAAGATTTGAAACAAGTTAAATAAATAAAACAATAAGAAATGGCCTTTGTTTGCAGGCCTATGTTTCGTGCGCTCTTGGCATCCGCTCCATAGGCTACGTGATGATCTGCTTCGGCGTAGTGAATGCAGTCTGCTCGCTGCTCTTCGGCTCAGCTATGAAATACATCGGACGGTTCCCTATATTAGTGATGGGGGCCGCCCTACATCTCGGCCTCATTGTTTGGCTCCTCATTTGGAGACCGAACCCGGAGTCCCCGACGGTCTTCTTCGTGATATCCGGTCTGTGGGGAGTCGGTGACGCAGTTTGGCAGACTCAAGTCAACGGTAAGTTTTAATATCCACCTTTGTTTTGTTATATCTCAGAGGGATTAGGCAGCGTTTTCAGTCAAAGCTCACGTGCGGCTCTTCCCACTATTATCGTCATACTCAAGTCAAATTACAAAGAAAATTATAAGTACATTATATATTGAATCACTACGAACCACTACAAATGACGCCACAGAAATTCCGCTACTCGTCATACAAAAATCTCCCTTTAAAAAATCATTTCCAATATTTTTTTCTAGAATCCCACTTAAAATTCAGTTCTTCAGCGTTACTATGTTTATTCTAGGTAAAACACGGCAAAAAATAATAAAAGTATTTCTTTTTGTCGTTAAAAAACGATAAATAAATATCTATACAGAAAAAATCGCGAACTACGTCCAATACGCTTTCCGTATTGATCACTTAGTTCTATTATGTTTTTATATAGAAAACGTAAGTGATCTTGAAATTATCCATTCATATTTCTCAACCGCTTCTATAGTAAGTACAAAAATTATAAAGGTAAAAATTTGTGTGTATGTTTGTTCACTCAATAAGCTGAAATGTAGAATTATGATAGATTATATCAATTCAAATCATTACATATAATCAATATTATATATTCGGGAAGCCTACCCCTGTAGTAGGCCGTTAATAGACTGATAATGATGATGATGATACTCTAAGTCATAAGTTATACCATCAAACTGAAGAATAAAGCAATGGACTCTGTAATTACGAGCAGCAATTTAGAATGCTAGGCCTTAAGATTTTATTATTATGAATATACAAAAATTAAAATAAATCTATACTTTCGACTATACGAAAATAATTGAGGTTGAGTTGGGGATGAACAGTGGACGGTAAAGCTGCCTCACTGGAACCCACGCGATAAGGGCCGACCGAGAGGCAGGACGCGGCGCCGTTAACGCGACGATATTGTTATTGCACACTAAGTTACGACAGAAACAAATCGGGTGGAATCACTGGCAACCTTTATTATTTATTATTTACTACATAAAATATTTCTTAAATAATATTGGCAAATAAAATTATCCATAGAATACCTAAGAAATATAATTATTACTTATTCTCATATGATAAATAATAAATAATAATTACTCACTCATAAATAAACATACATTCAATCAATATAACATAACATAAGGAGTCTTACATACGGATGACTTCAACTCCAATAATTTCGTAAAAAGAAAGAACTTGTGAGTAATGAATGCGATAAATATTTGAATTACACAAACAAAAAGCTCGTTGTTTCAAGGGGTAAATAGTTGGGCATAAAGACACTGTTATTTCACTATAATCAACACTGTAACTCTTACTTTGTAGTACAACTAGTACTAATTAAGAAAGATAACTTACATTCTACTCAACGAATAGTTGACATATGTAAAACATTTGATTAGGTGTTGAATAAGGTTAAGGTTACCAGTGCGCGCCAAGAGATATCAGGAGTCAAATGTCATTACATTTGATCTCTGATATCTTAACAAACTTTTGGGGAATACCTCGTTTTTTTTAAGACTGTCTAGCCTATCAATACAAAACTAATAATGGACCGTATATTTTTTTCAAAATTGTTCGTAGAGTTTAACGGCTTTAAGTCCATGTAGTGTCAATAAATTGAAAATCAAAATCTAAATTAAAATTCTTTTTTTTCAAGTAGGGAGTTTGCTTAATGTTTGACTGTTTGTAATGATTCTACCACCGACTCGAAAGACGGCAATGTTTTATTAAAGAAAGTAAACAATCCTGTTAATCCTAATAACATAAAAATATAAACTTAATATAAAGCAATTAAGTTGAAAAAGAATAAAAGATTATATCTATGGCTCTCATATCCATGTATCGAACTCGTTGTCTATAACCGAACATCAATCTTAATTATTATTTTAATTATATATATAATCATCAGCTTTGTTTAACGAACGTGCTTTACGTTGTAAGCGACGCGCGCGCGCAGTTTACCTAAATTCGCGGAACATTTTTAACTAAATTCCTATAATACGAGTACAATATCCAGTCATCCATATTTTGTAATTAAATTTTTGCTTTTTTAAATAATTAATCTTCATGCAATTGTAAAAATTATTATTATTATTATTCTTTATTTGAATTCCACACCAACCATAAAAAACAGTACAGAGATAACTTAAAAAATATGTAGGCGGCCTTATTGCTTAGCTGCGATCTCTGCCAGGCAATCTCAGGCTTTGGAAAAGTATAAAGTATGAGACTGCAGGTGGTATATTTTTAAAATATACATAAATTCAAATAATTACATACTAATATATAAACCAGACTACACAAATAACATCAATAATATATATCATAAAATAAACTAATATATATTATATATAATAAACTAATATATAAAATAAACATTAACTTCTATTAACGGAGATAACACGCCACCCAAATATGTATGTTTATAAGAGAGCAAACCTTTGACTCAAACTCAGCTGCTCGTAAATAGCCGCCTTCCACTAATAGAGAAATCTTAGTGACTTATCTCCCGTGGGCAAGGTTCCTAATGAAGTCACATCTAAGAATCACGCATTGACCTTCTTATGGTTTCCTGTATCTTCAATTACAAAAACATTGCGCTTCTTATATATTATAACATGTTTTGACCGCAATAAAAAATACACTTGTGTATTTATTTGCACGCGCCAAGTTATGTGTTAGTGGATATAAATCATAGACATACTTTATGATCTCTTGGGCAACTACACGATAACATCTATGGACAACATAATATTCTGCACTGGACTTTCTAGAAAATTATTTGTATTAACATATCGCTTTAAACCTAAATCTTGTAGGCGATTTTCGATTTTTTGTTTTCAAATAGGTACACTTAATTATTGATATCAATTATTAGCTTGGGTCAAGTATCTAAAGAGATCATAATTCCATAACTTGTAGTTACATATTATTATTATTACATTTTCTAAAAATAAAACCTATTTAGATTGATAAATCAGCTCCAAAAACCCCGGCACAGAAAATTTCATGAATCTGTTTCCGAGATTCAGATAAATCTTTGAGATTCTATATACCTATCTATTAAAAAGTTAGCTTATCCGATGCTATGTAATAACACAGCAAATGATCCATTACAGTGTCTCTTAGTTCTTATTATACCACAACTGGCCCAAGCCTACGTCCGACGAGAATAGAAATCATTAAAGGCTTGGCTATATTTAGCCCATACGAGTACCGACATGCCAGGAATAGTCACATAAATGGGATTCAATTTTAGATACGTATATTCCTTAAAGCTATAAATATTTATACTACCTTTATACAGCTGAAGTCACATAAGAGGCTTAATCGTATATTACAGTTAAGATTTGTTTAATATCGTTTTCTTTATCTAAAATTCTAAATAGTAAATATTTCAATAAAGCATGATAGTGGTTATTAAAATGTTTTTGTTTGACAAACCTACTTCCCATGCAAAAAATATTAAAGCTTATATCGTATATTTTTCTTTATTCATTACAAGTAAGCTACCACACCTGATAGTAAGTGATGTAAAAACCCTTTCGGTTTCTGGTCGACATCGTTCCGGAACGCTAAATAGATTGGCGGTACGTATTTACCGACACATGCTAAGATATTAGAAATACATAATAATTAATACCTATAATAAACCTTTATTAATTAATTCAAAACATTTAAGGTGATAGGGTAACATTGCGTGACAAAAGTTTAAATATCAATAATTAAATAAAAAAGTAAATGCTTATATAAAAAAGTATCTATAGTATGTTAAATAATTAAGTATCTATAATACTTACATAAAATGTAATAGAAAAATAATTAAACATATAAAATAGAATACTTTAACTATATAATTAAAACTTTAACCGCATGGTTTCAAATTCCTTTTGCTGTATATAATCTTAGTTTTTTTTTTATTAAAAGTGATAATAAATTATTTTGGTTTTCAATAAGTAACACATCAATCGTGTCAGAGCGCTAGAAACGTCGCTCGTCGGCGTCTCCTTACGGCTCATTTAATATAGACCGGCTTTCCGGGTCCCCGCCGGCCATTCACTTTCGCCACTTTTTCATCATCGTTCATCTAATTTCGACAGTTCATTTTATTTCTACAACGAATGATATGGTCTAAGATCCCGCTGCACGATTCTGCACGTATCAGTGTTTTTTTTTATTAAATTAATTAAAAATGGATATTGGGCGAGTAAAAATTTGCTGCAATTATCTGTACTTAATTTTTGAAAAATGTATTTGCTGATATTAATTGAACATATTAGATCAATTTTTTGTCATTTTGAAGGAAATAATAAGTCAACCGTAACGTTAGGGTTGCCAGGAAAAACGTATTATTATTGTTTATAAATTACACCTTTTCCATTTTCTTTTCTTCATTTCTTTACAAAATTTACTTAAAAATTATTAAAACGACATAATTATAATTGCCTTACATCTGAATTAATCATACAATGATTAAGTAAAATGTACATGCAGCAGATTTTTGAAAGGCATTCAGTCACTAACTATTTGCATACTCCCTCAAAATTTATATAAAATCGGTTTTATCAAAAAAGTAGACACCTGCAGAAACGGGCAGTGAGATCTCGGAACAACAGTAAGTACCTATTGCTGTCACTCGAAATACGTGTAACTGTGCCTAGGTTTCACCCGCGTAGTTATCGTTTCCTTGAGAATTTCGTGATAAAATGTGGCCTATATGTATTTTAATATGTAAGTTAGGTATATTGTTGTGAAGTTTCGTTAAATCCATAAAGTAGTTTTTGTGTGAAAAAGTAATAAATATCCATACTTACAAACTTTCGCCTTTAAATATTAGTAAGGATTTCAAGTTTTCACCTAGTGATTCGTCTTCACACATAAGTGAACTCTTAGTAAAGGACCGTAATTACGGCTAGTATAGCCATGAATGGATCCGTTAAGTTACAAATTCGTTAACAGACTTTAATATTACTGTACGACCGTAAAATTCGATTTTTATATCGATTTTGAGTAATTCGTGCACAAGTATCAAAACTAATATACTTGTAATTTTACCATGTATCTACCATGATCTACCGATTGATGTTGCTTGGCGTACCTACCTGTGATTCTTAAAATTTCGATGTTTGTAACATTTTTCTGCAATCTTACTCGCAATTTTCTTCTAGAACATTTCAATTGGAATGAGTCTACCGTTTAGTGTCTGCTTTAAACAAACATAACTTCAGAAGCATACAACAGAACCGGCAGAACAAATGCTTTCCTGTTTATCAAATACTAATATAGTACACGAGGCTCGGTCGCAAATTCTATTATTAGCAGCCTTTTTAACGGTCAAATACAGATATCTGCCTCCCTTAACAGGGGGGATATGAAGCTCATATGCACTACGCTATGTGGGCAAATTCTATAAAACAGATTAAAAAATAGAGTTCTCCGGTCTCTATCGACAGAAATAGAAATTCACATTTTCAACATTATTTCAAGTGTTAGCTAAGTTGTATATGATTTTCGTCGTCTCGATAACTTGGCGCAATGCCTCACGGGCACGTGCGGTGTCGGAGGCACGTTTTTATCGTTGCACTCAATAATAATTACCATACGGGTTACATTTACCATCAACACGTAAACAGCGGTAATCGTGATGAATTATATTCTATTCAAATATTAAGTGTGAGCTAATTAAAAGAAACACGTTATGTTTGAGACAGCGAAGTTTAAACATTCCTCATTCCGCACAATCCGTATTGGATTAATATGCGGTATACGGTCAATGCGCAGATTAGACATTGATTTCTCTGCAAGACTACCATTTATTTGTTTATTTACAGATTATTTTTTAAATTTTTAACTGTGCTTTAAATTGTGCTTTGGTAAAATTAATCACTATTAAAATTTAACCACATTCTTACAAAATAATGATTATTTATTTATTTATAAAAATGAGTCACCGATGGTATCGATCGTTATCCTTAAAATAAGACAATTTACTATAGCAGTGTGCTCTAATATATGGAGCTCCAATTTACTCTCCGATTGGGTACCTAGTTTTATCGTAGGCTATTAAATTAGGCAGATAATGACAAATAATGTTAATGATTTATCATCAACAAAATTACTAAAAACATGAGTTAACAATATCATAATTTGTAATTGTAAAGGTCACAATTATGTAGAAGTTCAAGAGAATTAGAGATAGTGTGCGAGTAGGTACTTGATTATATCTAACATGTACTCGTAAGACAGAGAGAGAATCGTTGTGTCATGCGTCTCTACTGAACTGTTCACTTAAACTAAAAATATTTACTAACAAATGAAACTGAATGCTACTTTCAATGTTTCTCTTTCCTACTATTAAATTGTTTCACTAAAATATATTGTATTACTATAATAATAATTGAAAAATAGACAATTGGATTATCATTTTCACAAAATAAAAATACGTAGAAATTCTTTACTAAAATATCTATAAAAATTTATGCATATGTAATATAAAAATATATAAATTTAATTATTTATATTTTTTTAATAAAATTGTTTATTTATAAAAAAAGCATTTTTTTACCTTTGTAGTTCTCTTCCATGTGGCAATATCAGGATAAAAAAGCCTGTTTATTTTTATCATTTCCATTAGTATTTTCATTAGGATTTCCATTGACACTTTGACTATTTGTGGCGTGGAAGAATAAACACATACACACACATACACAAAGTTGTGTTTTTGTAATATTAGTGTGATGTACGAATATGTGCTTGTATAGATGTCTCAATAAAGCGGTCTTTTGTATTCTACTCTTTTTTTGTCTACAAATAAAGTATACATCATTACGTAGTATAAAACAAAGTGGCTTTTTTATGTTTGTCCTTATGTATGCAGTATGCTTAAATCTTTGAAACTACGCATCCGATTTTCATGAGGTTTTTTTTTTATCAGATAGAGCGGTTCAACAGGAATTATGTGTATAATACATGCACAGTGTAGTAGAGAAACACTGATAATTTTAGAGGTTTCTGATGTGATGATAATTGTTTCCAGGATTGTACGGTGTTCTGTTCAGACGTAACAAGGAAGCGGCGTTTTCTAACTACAGACTATGGGAAAGCGCCGGCTTCGTTGTAGCCTACGCCTACTCCACCCACCTGTGTGCCAGGATGAAGCTGTACGTGCTCATGGTGGCTCTGCTCGTCGGTGTCGCGGGGTACATCATTGTGGAAATATTGCACAAGAGAAAGGTGAGTTTCTCATCAAAAATATTTACAGTTGAGAGCCGTGAAGAACTATGTTTTACAATCCGTACTTCTAAATGTATCATATCGGAACATTAAACCACTTAGCGATACTTATTTGTACTTAGGGTGGTTGTAATTATCAACGGCCAAAGCCTGTAACCAGACCAAAACTGAACTATTTTAGATACTATAATATCCTAAACCTGTACCTCTCTGTTGTAAGCGGAGGCGCTACTAACTGCACCATAGATATCATGAATTGAACGTCACCACGTTCGGAAGTTGCGAGTTTTGCAGCAGAAGCTGGATCAACAAGACAACGTGTTTATGTATTTATATTTATTTCCAGGCGCTTCGTCTAAAGGCCATAGCCGAGAATCCCGTAGAAGCAGCCGAAGCCGCTAAGCAGCCGCAAGAGGAGGACGACGAGAAGGATGATATCGATGACGATCTGATCATCACGCACCTGTAAGCTCCAAGGGGACCACGATCGTGCGCTTCGAAGCGCTAGAATATTTGCCATACCCACTTTATAGGTACAAAACGAGCTATCTCGAATTTAATCTATTTATATGTATCCCTTAGTTGTTAGGTTTCATATTAAAGAGCATGTAGTGTAATTGATAGGTAGGGATGATTCTACGACATCCCTATTTTTTAATTTGAAGATAAGTCGCTTGCTGGTCTTCGATTCGACTTTACTATTCACATTTTATCGTTTAGCATATCTCCTCGACTAGGTGAAATCATGTTCTGAACATAATTAAATTATACTATCGAAGACCAACTGAAATTATTGATTTTACAATTTCATTCATCGAATACCGAACATTTTTTGCACTAGTAGCAACTGCATTAGCATCATAGAAATGTTATTTAATTTTACAATGACTAAGTACTTTTTTATTTTAAAACTTATTAAATGATAAAATTCTCTGTAAAATGGATAACCACTTTTATGTCAATAAGTTCATTATAGTATTTGACGTTATTGTGGCGCAATTGTATAGTTTGGATTAATTTAAAGTACGATATAACGGTATTCTTAGCTCTGTAGTAAAGAGTTCCGTTATTTTTGTCTCGGACCGTGATTTAATCGCGGACGGGCATTTTTTATTGGCACAACAAAAAGTCGCAGACGATTGACTGGTTATCTAATTTCATGATTTGCTGAGCGTTTTATTTAGAATCGTTATTCTATTAACAGTACAAAAAAATAAATTGAAATACATGGGCGGAAAAAACCTACTAAAAGTAAGCACGCACGGTGACTCCATCATCTTTTACAAATTTTTCACTCCGGCTTTAATTTGCTACTATTTATTGACTGGTTGGCTAAATTAAAGGCTGAGTTTAAAGTTATGAATCGATTTTGCGACTACTTATAATAAAGTTACGACTAATAATGATACTAATTTTAGCAGTAATTGGCCATCAAATGTTTTACTGGCCGCACCAAAAAATGGAATACGAAAATGAACTTAAAAAGAAACTGTAAAAAAATATTATTATTAAAACAAAAAACCCGACTGCTTACAAACTTATTATGGGACAAACAATACTTTTTACTACGGGCAAAGAAAGATCTTCTAAAACAAAGTTTGTCCCTGCCTGCAGCACTATAAAGTATATAAAATTTTATATAGATAGAGTGATATTGGTTTTTCTCTTTTCAGTCCATTAATTCTAATCAGTCGGGTTTTTTGTTTTTATAATAATATTTTTTTTGAGACTTTTTAGTTTTACTTTGTGGTATAGAAATGAGACAGTGCACTTTTGACATTTTTTTGTTAAAACAGTAATTTAAATATGATATTATGTATATATTTTTAAAATGGTCTATTTACGACTTTTCATATGATACCAATATAGTTAAGATAAGAAAAAAAATTTACACATCCCCCTCTTTGTCCCTCACTTTCAGCCGGTATTTTGAAAATTTATATAGCCTGTGTCACTACCACAATTTTGACGAATTTAACGAAACCTCATGTGTCAAAATCCATCCAGCCGTTTGGGCTGTAGCGCGTGCCAAAGAAATGGACATACATACATACCCACATACATACATACATAGCCACACTCGAAAAACATTACCCTCCTTCTGACGCAGTCGGGTAAATATGTAATGAGTTAAATATATCTTGATGAAGATTTTCGAAATTCGACTTAAGGTTCAAAATAATTATATATCACAAGAAAAACCATTATGGCATGATAAATGTGTTTCTTATCTTTTTTTCTTTTGACTTCTTTCCTATTACTTTTTGGATTTTGTGCATACGTCCATTTTTGATTCTCTAATTTGTTTTGATAGTTTTTATTCACCAGTTGATTGATTGCCACCAATGTTGCTTTAAATCTACTATTTGTGTAGTGTTGCTAGTTTCTTTAACATCAAAGAAGAAATGACCAGGTACGGTATATAGGTAGGCCAATAACAGTAGCGTTTCTCCTACAGATACAGATCGTATACGTTATTATACTACTGTTATTTTATATTACGTAAGTGTTACTTGTGACAGATATTAAGGCGCGGTATCTAAACGTCTCATTGTACTGTACGAGTATGTAATAGACTATCTAAAACATCTTCTCAGGACAAAAACCATACTCAAACGGTATTACAATTGCATTAAAATCAATATTTGACGATGTATATTACATTTGTTTATTTTGTGGTTTTAATAAGCGAATTGTTTCAAATATTTATTTTCGTTTTGCGTTATCTCTTCTTATATTTTAAATCATTATGTAAAGCTAAAAATGAATTTTATTACAAAGTAACATTATGATATTCACCTAAAATATGTGCGTACAAAAATAAAAAAATTACAATATAGGTGTCGTGTTTATAAAAATATATTAATAACTTTATATTATACTTATTATAAATGTGAATTTGTTATCAATAAACGTATTATGTGGTATTATTGAGGCAGCAGATTCACTATAAGGCACTTAGATCAAATAAATTAATTATTTTTATTTAGGTTAAAAATACTTAGCTAAGTTAGATAGAACATTACAGTTAACTACAATTTACTTACTAGCTAACATTTATACATACATACCACATTTTTTACTATGGTCAAATGTTTAAGTTTTCAAGAATAACGATTTCTACTTTTTGATATAATTTTAAAAATCTAATAAATTCCTGTTTTGTTATATATCTAGTAAAAACGAAGTGGCACTGAATTGAAAAAATGTTTACAAAACTTTTTCTCAATATTTTTATTTATTAATTATTTTTCTGTAACTGCGCATGATATATAGTTAAGTTTGACAAAGCTGAAAATGTTTAATAACTGAAATTGAACTTAATTTTTAAATAAAAATATTACACACTAATTGACCCGACACTCTCCAATGTCCTGGCGTTGCTGCAGAGTATTTTTGTTTGTCAAATCTGCAACCCACCTAATAAACAATAATCTAGTGCTGGAACTAAACGTAACATTCAAAAAATTCAATTCAAACCGTTTATTTTGAAACATAGACAATTTGATTTATTTATTATTAAAGATATGTTAAAAAGTTTCAGCTCAGTCATTAGTTTAATGATGCTGAAGTGCCTTTCACTGTCAAAGCATATTAAGTACCTATAGTTCGTGCCGAATTTCGAGTTCTCGCTGAAATTACAACACGTCAAATGCGCAAGTTATAGCAACGCTGAAAACTAATTTGTACAAAAAAATCAACATGTTTACTGCGCAGGCAAATGCCTCGTGTTCAGAGCGAACTCGAAGTTTGGTACGACTTATAACTACGTTTGAAATATTTGACTGCAATTCATTAAACTGTTCAAGCAGGGAAAAATACATACAAAAATAAAATGTTATATTTTTTATATGATTTATTGTTGCTAGGGTAAATGAACCACGTGATAACATGATAGCTGTAAAATGTAAGCGTATTATATTATTATTTTAATTGTAAATTAAATTTTCAAATGTACTTAGTTCATAAGTGATTTTAAGATTTTATTATTATGTCAATAAATATACAAACATTGTTTTTTCTAATATCATTTATTAATTTCATTGTAATTGAGTAAGTAATTATAATATATTAAAATACGAATTTGTGATGAAAATAAACATTAAGTTGTTTGGACTATGATTTGAATTATTAAAAAAAATCCTACAATATAAGTTATCCTAAATAAAATTCCTTGAACCCCAGTAGGCCTGTGATATACTTGCATTATGCCTTACGCAAGTACATTAAGCGATTATAATTAATTTATGCTAAAAACCACGAGCCAGGAAATTAATTTTAGATTTCGATTTTATTCGATCCAGATGCTACAATTTTATAACGTCTTTTGCTTTATGTTTGTTGTTTTGTTCTGTGTCGTTAAAAAAATTGCATTTATGCTTTTAACATGACGTTGAATATGAATTCAAATCCATACTTCGTTTTTTCCTAGTAGACTGCCTATATCGACGAGGCTTAGCTTACAAACACTTCAAACAGCAAGTTTGCCAATATAGAGTAACTATATTTTAGTTTTAAAAGGTAGCATCTACTCAATAAAATTTTGAATGAAAAATAAAACCGACTTCAAAACCCACTAAAAAGTAAAAAAATATATTTTTTAATTGATTTAATAGCGGGTAAGCGGGCATGTGGGTCGCCTGATATTAAGCGATTACCACCGCCCATAAACATTTGCAACAGCAGAGGCACAGCTAATATGTTGCCGGCCTTTAGTTACTCTTATTTACTTAACCCTATGTATAAAATCAATGCCATCCAAGCAATTATTTTTTATTATTAGGGCATTTTGGAGTTAGTTTCATTTTTTATTAATCATTTTTATTTTTCATATTTTTTGAATTATCGACAACTAATATAGGTAAAACCTATTCGTACTAAACTGTAAGTACCATTTTACTTCAGCCACAATTTACATTTTTTGAGCCACGAAACTGAATTTGAACTGAACTGCAGCCGTACACAATCGGTGAACTGTTGCAGCATACATCTATTCTGTAGAAAGAGGATAAAATCGAATAATATCTTGTCATTAACGTACAACGAATTTTATTCCACGTTTCCAAAATGGTTCAAGTCAAATCCATCAACCAATCAATCTAATCAGATGTAGGAAAAACTAATTATTCATATAAGTAGTGAGCGGTCGCTAAAAGAAAATAAAATTGTAGTGCCTGTAGAAATGTTTAGTACTCACATACATCATAACTAACATCCAATGGAAGTATAAATACTATATAGTATACACACCACGGAGGCCAGCAACAATATTTTGTACAAAAAGTAATATATTTTCTGTCTATATATGTCGGATTTGGCCGGTAACATATAGATGGTACCTATATACATGTGAATAAACCAATTTTTAATTTTATGATTATTTTTATTAAATTTGACTTCAAAAAATTATCAAAATTCATATCACTGGAAAGAAAAAAAATCCTTTTTGTTAGCCAAACAAAAGTAACAAGGCAACCATTGACATATTAATAGTTAGTATTAATATGTCAATGAAGGCAACCCTATATGTATTATATAGGCACACAAACGTAGGTTAGGCACCGACTTTGTTGTGTGAAAACACAATTTGAATAAAAAAATAATTGAGTTATTTAGTATGATTTACTTAATCATATCTATGAATATAGTCCCAAGCTTTCTACTTTAAGGACATCACCTAGAAGCCACAAAGTGCTTTGCTACTTCGTTAAATAATCGTTCCTTAAACTTGGATTTTTTACTTTTTAGAGCATTTTCAAGTCAGTTCAATTTATTTATGGATTTTTTTATACTTTTTTACAGTTAACTGTGTACTGCTTAGGTATCTGTTACATTTAAATCAGAGGTTCTCAAACATTTTCTTTTTTTTAGACTGCGTCATTGAATTGTTACGTACGTTGGTTGCGACATGATTCTTGTTTTCAGCAGCTTCTCTAGTACGTAGTGTATACCTACTGCGCACACGAAAATTAGTTCGTTCTGATGAATCCACTGAGCTACATTTCTGCTGTTTCTCAAAATAATATAAGGGGTTAAAGTATGAAATTGCCGATTGGTACTGAACAATAAAATTTAGTTTTTTTTTAAATTTAACATATTTATTTAATCAAAATAATTACCATTATTACCTATACATTTCCTAATGGGTGCCATCTAATAGGAAGTTCATTTATGCCTTTGCGATAGAACTCTGGTGATCTAGATTCGACAAACTGTGTGAAAGCATTTTGCACTGCCTCCTGAGAAGAAAACTTTTTATCACGTAGAAAATTGTCCAAATCACGAAAAAAAATGGTAGTTCGTTGGAGCAAGGTCTGGCGAATATGGAGGGTGACGAATGGTTTCTAATTGCAGTTCTTGTATTGTTAAAACGGTTTCTCGTGACATCTTCCGTTATTGCTTGACCAGATCGGAGAAAGCTATAGTGAAAAACACCACCAAACAGTTACTATTACCTTTTTATGGGTAAGCTATGCTTTAGGACACTGTTGCGGCGTTTGACCTGGGGTCAGCCATTGCATTTTCCGCTTACGATTATCGTAAAGAATCCATTTTTCATCACATATCACAATCCGATCCACTATTCCTTAATTTCTGTATAGATTCAACAAGGCAACGCAAGTTTCAACACGCGTATCTAATTTTTTCATATTTTTTTATTTTATTGATTTGACGCAAATGAGTCAATGTTGTTGGTAAAGTAACGTTAAACCATGCCGCCAATTCCTGGGTAGTTTGCTTCGGATCGGCTTCCACCATCTCTTTCAAATCATTGTTATTCACCTATGTGGGCGGTCTTCCACGTGGTTCGTTCTTTAAATCGAAGTTTCCATCACGAAAGCGTTTAAACCAAAATCACACAGTGCGTTCATTAGTAGACCCCTCTCCAAACGCAACATTAATATTGCGAGCTGTTTCAGCCGCGTTAGTTCCGCGTCGGAACTCGTATTCAAAGATCACACGATTTTTCAAAGTATCCATCTTTATTGTTTAAGCTGAATAAAAAAAAACAACTGAATGTTAATAATCGAATGTTGCACATTTTTTAAAAGAAGAACTACACAGGTACTGTATGAAAAAAGTTTCACTTTAAAGTCTTAAACCATGAAGGTTCTATGTCAGTTCTTAGTCAAGTACCTATTACAATAAAACAGCAATTTCATTCTTTAACCCTTATTATATTATTCCAGCAAGCTGCAGTAGGTCATGTATTCACTTTCAAGTGGAATATGCATGACTGTGCCCTCACAAATAGCTGAAGTAAACATTTTAGTTCTTCACTATGAAACCAGACACATTTTCGTGAACCCACGCCTATGGAGGCGAACCTCATGTCTCCCGTGGATCTCTGGGGTCCACTTTAAAAACTTTAAGAATTAATTATTTGGATCCAAAGCTCCTTAAACAATAATGAAATTAATTATAAAAATAAATAATCATTCAATTTTTAATGCGAAGGAAGTCAAACACCTCAACATAATCGATCATTGCTCCATCTAAATGTATTATCGGATACAATAGATATGTCAAATACTTATTGTCACATATACATATACTCAATACAGATAACGTGAAATGCGCAATCCATTAAAAGAAAGATGCATTGACTTCAGGCTTATACAATTTCAGAAGCATTCGATAACGTGTCACATATTTAATCAAAGTATTCTTATCACTCAAAGGAGTATTCATTGGCATACAAAGTTAAAAAAAAAAACAAAATAATTGCAACTTGCGATTGATAACACAGAGGTAGAGAGAGACAACGGGATCGTGTATGTGTTACTCTACATCGTCGGCGTTTAACTCGAAAGTCGAATTCAGCCGAGAAGTTAGTCACTGTTAGTCACATAAGGAACATCGCCGCGAACTGTCGTGTCGATCAGTGTTTATATAGTGCTACACGAGTGCTACAAGATGTTGGCTAACGGCGTCGTGCCCGCTGAGACGGCGCGCGACGTCGCCGTGCTTGACGAGCGAGTGGTATCGGCGGTAGCGACGGTACCCGCCCCGCACATCGACACCGTCAACGTTACCAAGTCATCCAAAGTCCATGTTGGTACTAAAGTCGTATCCATTACGCAGAATGTCCACAACAAGGAAATGCTAAAAGGTAAGTCGCAGGCGCAGACTGTTGTCCTTTTGTTGTAGTTTCAATACGAGTTAAAACTAATTATTCCATGACATGACATTTCGAATCGATTGTTTACTTATTATATTGTTGTTAAGAATAAGAACATGTTTGGTAATATGTTAACAATGTCACTGAATGTTGACACCAACATCTAACCCACTACATATCTGTCAATATGTGATCCTGCTACGATCATGTGCTAGCGTTACGGCTCGTAGTTTTAAGGAGTGGCAAAGAGTGACAGAGATGTAAATAGAGGGCTGATTGGCATACAATGTGTGCATGATTTTTTTAATAATATTTAAAGGTATTTATAAACGAGTTGAGGAAGTAATATTATGCTCACAGTTTGTAAATTTAATAAAAGTCTTAACAATATCCTGGATGCGCTCTATCTTTCTATTTACTTGTCTGTTTATATTTATTATTCTTTCCCTCATGATGTATATCTATCTACCTAGTATTATGATTGAATATGTTAAGAACTGTACTCAGTCAAAAATAATTCCTACTTGTATCTACTTGAATTGAAAAGCGGAAAACCCCAAAATACCTACTGCTTGTCACAAAGTATGTATAGCTACGGCATAGCTAACGTTTATGTAATGTAGATTTTGATGCAGCTTTTGTGTCAAAGCCTACAATCATTCAGATAGTCGAATTATTTTTTCAAATGATATTGCAACAGATTCTTTAGTTAGTAGGTACCCAAGCGTATAATAAACATATATTATGTCCTCATAAGCTATGTACAATAATTACGGTCTGATAAGAAATGTTTTACAGGGCAAAGCGCATTGCGAATAATAATAATTGGCGTATAAATAACATTATCATTATTATAAATTATAAACAGTTTAATACCTAACAATAATTTGTTGTCTTCAATTTGTTGTTCAGGTTAGGTCCATTTAACAACATGTATGGATTTGCATGTTGTATACTATTAATCTTACTAGCTGTGGCCCGTGACTTCGTCCGCGTGGACTTCGATTCAGTAACCAGTAGATACAGTTAGTATTGACATAAATAAATAAAATTAGTATTGCTAAAAACTATTTACAAAGCTTCTATATACACTTAACACCGTTTGATGTAGTGCCTTCGGAGGCCAGAATGTAGTGAATCTAGACTGGTGACGCGAGAGTAAGCAAGGTAGAGCTGTACATATGAGAAGCTGCTTGTCGTAAGGTCGACTCCAGCCTGTGGCGGATCCAGCTTTCAATTTAGAGGAGTCTCAGTCCTGGTATAGTCATTTCATGTCCCAAATTTTTCACGGGCTTTTTGGCTCTATTAGAAGTGACAGTTACATAGACCATACGTAATTTTATTACTGTAACTGTAACCACAACGGATTCCACACCAAAAATAAGACAGGCACGTGGGCACGTCGCAGAACGCTGGCACAGGACTGGGTTTGGAAGAACGATGAGCAAACCCCCGACTGCTGGGTGGAGCTTTTCACCAAACTATTCACGTAAGTCGCGCGCCGAAACCGATGGATAAACCAAAACCGCGGCCAAAATCCCGCGGCTGGAGACAGGAGTCTCTGGCGAAACCAAAACTCACGCCTGCAACAATTCAGATTCTACATTAAAATTGAAAGAGTTACAGGCGGCGGACGTAATCCAGATCAATTTTCTGACAGCAGGGTGGCTTTAAAGCGCCAAAATCGGTGGATTAACGGATTTCACATAAAAAATGAGTTAAGCACGGGACATCGTAGAGCTCTGATGCAAGGGTATGTAAGATAGCGAGAGCAAACCTTTGGCTCGAAACAGGAAGATGGCGCGACCTGAACTTCAAATTATAAGTTTGAAATCGTCAAGCGTGGTTATCTAACCTTCTCCACGTAAGAAGAGGCCTTTGTTCAGTAGTGGGTACTAATAGGCTGAGGATGTTGTTATAGTGGCAACAGACAACTCTCTGACTATCATGGTTCATGAGATATAGCCTGGTGACAAAAACAATACAAAAATCCTCTCTTAGTGCTTACTTGTGTCACTGGTGGAACCTACATACAAAGTTTCAAATGAATCTATTAAGAAATAAAAAGTTTCAATTTACCCCCCTTTTTTTATATTAATCGGTTACATTAAATGTTAACGATTCATTAAATTAAATAAATTTTATTTATCATCATCAATGCGAAATGCAAGAAGCTAGAAGCTAGTCGATCTTCTACAATTCTCCGTTTCTTTTTCTTAGACCCATGCCATATTATAATCTTATTTAATTGGGAATTAATCGGCTTGACCCCCATATGTTCTGGGATCTTATAAGTACCTTTGAGATTGGGAGACCAGTTTAAGTTGCTTAGGTTTTGCCGCCAAATTATTGTCCATGTTGTTATGTTCGATATTACTATTCTTTATTATGACGTGGCAACTGATTCCAAGAACATGTTTACCTACTGATCTACCTACCGACGTGGTTCCCTGCCCCGCCTGCCCATTCCGATGAAGAGTAAACAAATGCGCGGGAGTTGGCGTTTATGATAAGTCGCTAACCATTTTTTTATCAGCTAGTGCCATAGATATACTTAAATAAATGTTTGGCACATAAACAAACAAATCATTGTATGTGGTACTTGGAATATAGTTGCTAACTTAATGCCCTTTTTATTCATCATAACTTAGTTGTTAACTGCAATCACACGCGGTGATAAGTGATGATGCAGGATTCGCGACTCCAAATCGCTACGGTACGCACGTCTTTGCCGGAAGACTGGTAAATAGACGCGACTGAAGCTCCAACTTTCTTGAAGTATTTTAATCTTGGTTTTCATATAGGTGTGGCTGGTGGCAGGCTTTTGCCGTGTCTAGTTACCACCCTGCCAAAAAAAACGTACCGTCAAGCGATTAAGCGTTCCGGTACCGGGTGTGGATTTCATTTTAGGAGTAGAAACTCCTAACTAGTTAGCCCGCTTCCATCTTAGATTGCATCATCACTTAACATCATGTGTGATAGCAGTCAAGTGTCAACTTGCAGTCATTAAAAAAAACCTTTCACCAGCCATAACCGGACCTTTTAAGAAAATCTCAATCGCCCCAGCCAGAAATCTGAATCTCCTCCTCGGGTCGTCGTTCGAATAGGACCTCCATCTAATAAATCCACAGCGCATAGCGCCGCGCCACGGATGCTGTTTCCCTTTAAATATTAAAGTAAAACCAAGACAGATTATAATACTCTTTTTAAATTTATTGCATCAAGTTACAGTTTTCCTTAATGTGCGTACATGTGTGCCAGAATACAATATGGCGTCCAAGTAGGCGATGTGGTTAACGTCAACGTCACTGACGAGTTTGTTTTGACTCATAACTCAAGGCTGCATGAATGTAGATATAGATGTGAACCGCGGTTTCACCCGCGCAGATCCCGTTCCTATGGAAATATTGACATAAACGTAGCCTATATAACTACAATCTACTGCTATGCTAGATATAGACTTCAACGGTAATTAAGTAACAAAGTTGTCGAGATGTCGACAACAAAGCTGGTGATTATATTTATAATAAGAATGAAACTTTAACAATTTATACAATAAAACCTTTCTCAGCAACCTCTCCACCTATTGGTTAAAACCGCAAGTTCGTTCAGTATCTTTGAGTTTACCGCGAACAGACAGACAGACGTAGCGCGAGATTTTGTTATATATATATATAAAACATAATTATATGTATAAAATCCTTTATACGTGTAGTTCACTAGATTAAAAACTGTAACTCTATACAATTCTCAAAAAATAAATAGTAGGTTTTCCGATGTTGTCTGTTGCTTGGCACATGCCAAATGAAATGCATGTTTAGTATAGGTATGAGTATATTTTGAAAAATCTTTATACAATTACTTATGGTCTCTAAAGAAATTATCTACGTATATATACCTATGAGTAAAGTAAAACGATTATCGTATTAGCTCAGAAATCTTATCAATATGTAACGATGTAAACAAAACATGTACAGACATATCAAAGGTAACCGATATAGACCTTATGAGAACAAAAAGTACTTCACTTTACACAGAGTAGGTACATCTTTGAAAAGGTCAAATGTGGTATATAATAACTCAGAATATATGGGCTCCGCTTCTTGGATCAAACTGTCAATGAAACCACATGAGATTAATAAACTTGATTAATAAACTTGATGGTTACGTGCTGGCGTTCGGTGATTTGGAATTAAAACACCTGATAACTGTGATGAGTTATTAATTTCTTCGGCACAAAGATTTCAACACTTCCAACCGTAGTCCAAAATGATAGCCGAGGTCGCTGTTAAGATCACTTGTATCGCTGATGTAGCTTCGATGTGTCTTTTCTTGCATCCCAAGTATAACGGTCCACGGCCGTTCTTTTTTCTAGTAGTAGGCTCCATACGGGACGACAGTGGCATTACAGGGGGGTTTGGGCAAGCGCAAAACATCGCCAGAGAGTGCCCGAAGGCGAAAAATATGAAAAGGGCCCACGGTCGGTAGAAGTCGGTTATTTATATCCGTTGTTTCCCACCAGAACATATCTTCCGTAAACCGAATGTGGGATCAAGATTTTGTTAGTACGAACGGTTTGTTGCAAAAAGCAAATAAACAAGATAAGGACCTATTGCGTCACAATCTATTGTAAACCTGATGCATTAAGCTTTAACAATACAACATTCGGTTATAAAAATTATCACGACAGACCACAGACTATAATATTTAGCATGGAATGACAGTTTGCCAAAATGCGGGCGTCGAAAATTTAATGTGCTTCAGTCGAATATAATGCATGCGTGGAACGGTGGTTTCTTTTACGCAGCCACCAGAGATACTTACTGCATGCTTATTACAAAACCTAGTGCCCCGCCGCGTCAGTCTGTCTGACTGTCTGTCAGTTCGCAATAAACTTAAACACTATTCACAGATTTTGATGCGGTTTCACAAAGCAATTCCTGAGGAAGGTTTTAGTATATCATGTCAAGGTTTTGTGGCAAATTGGCTCAAATATTGATAATAGTGGGTAAAGTCGCATGCTTGGGAGCTTCATTTCTAAACACTGTCTAATCCCTTTGAGACAATTAAAAAAAATTAATGTATGGAAGGGTTATGTTTTTCTCTCTCTCTTTATTAGCTGTACAAAAAAGTCTGATATGGGGTATTTTAAGGGCATAAGCATTTTTTTTTTAAATAAGCATCACGAACAATTTTTTTTCTTTGATGGTCTTGGATTTGGAAGCTTGCATACACTAATTTTGCCGCGGGCGAAGTCGAGGGCGTCTCAGCATCATCATCATTATGCCTATTATCCTATGCCTATCCTTATAGGATAGGGGATCTGTGAAGGTGTCTGCTGGTATATATTGTATTATGTGGAGTAATTATGATAATGATGATGCCGAGAAATAAGGTTAGCTTGACGTCACAACTATTCGTAAAGTTAAAATGGACTACTTATTGTCCCGGAATCGTACCCTATCACTCTTTAAACTCTTTTCTCAATCGCTCTTAAAACTTGACTTAGACGTTCTGTCAAAATTACACGTTATGTCGCATCCTATACCTGCCGACTATATCTATTTAGTGGAGTAGTACCTGCACCATATTTTTAAAGTCAGTAAGTGCAACAACGGTAAACCATTACCTTTACATTAACCATTTTTGTACCTATGCATTTAGGTATTTCTATATGAATTATTTTGTTGTTTCATCCTTTTCAGATCCTTTTTTAAGCAGTCGGGTTAAAATTTTTAATCTTTATTTATTTTTATTCTTTTGTCCGTTTATCTATTGAGACTAACAAACCATATTTTGATAAATTATTATTCATAGCTGTTTTATCATTGCCTATCAGAATGCCTAATTCCCTTACGATTGATTGTTTTGATATATTTTGTTACATATGCCTTGTCATATGTTATCTTGAAAAAATAAGATTACTTTATTTAAATGTTATTGCCAATAATTTACCTCCTTTGCCAATCATACTGCTATTATAAAGGCGAAAGTTTATGAGTGTGTATGTTTGATATTTCTCATGTCTAAACGGCTGGAGCGATTTTAATATTTATTATAGAATTAGCTGATACCCTGGATTAATACATAGGCCACATTTTAGCTCGAAATTCCCACGAGAATGAGAAAAAAGGTGTTCCTGGCACAAATATATCTAATCACAGCTGGGTATAGTGCTACAAACTTATCTGAACCGGTGAGGGTGTCGCTGTTTCTGTCCACAGAGTTGCCAGAAATCAGAAGAGTGACAACAGCCGACGTTTAGTTTCAGATCCACCGCCGGGTCAGATAAGTTTGTAGAACTATAAACAGTAAGTGCGACGACGGCTCTACCTTTATCATTTTTACCCGATTGCGTCCGATGGAGGGTAATGTTTTTCGAGTGTATGTATGTATGTATGTATGTATGTCCATTTCTTAGGCACCTAAGCGGCTGGACGGATTTTGACACATGAGGTGTCGTTGAATTCGTCAGAATTGTGGTAGTGACATAGGCTATATAAATTTTCAAAATAGCGGCTTTAAGTGGGGAAAAAAGACGGGGATGTGTATATTTTTTTTTATCTTAACAATATGGATATTATATGAAAGGTCGTAAAAAGACCATTTCGAAAATATATGTATCATATCATGTTTATATTACCTACTGTTTTAACAAAAAAATGGTAAAAAGTGTGCTGTCTCATTTCTATACCAAAAACTAAAACTAAAAAGTCTCAGAAAAAAGAGATTATTATAAAAACAAAAAACCCGACTGCTTAGAATTAATGAAGTGAAAAGAGAAAAACTAGTATCACACTATCTATATAAAATTTTATATAGATACTTTATGGTGCTGCAGGCGGGAACAAACGAAGTTTTAGTAGATCTTTCATTGCCCGTAGTAAAAAGTATTGTTTGTCCCCGCCTGCAGCATATAAATATTATATCGAGTGTATCATATTCTTCGTATACATTAACTAATTACCTGTCGTACGAATAATATAAACTCTAAGTTCTAGGATGGAATATTCAAATATGAATACACATAAATTGCCAAAATCATTATCTACCCTACCTTTAGGCTTCGCCGTAATCGAATAAAAAAGGTACCAACGGTTAACTGAACACTAATACAAAGCGACCGAAGCCTTAGATTTCAGTTCACTTCCTAGTCTAAAATGTACATGCTACCATATTTCGTTAGGCGTGAAATCTAAACTAAAACTCAAACAAAGAACAATGATAAGGAAAACCGACTCTACAGCCGAGTTCATTCTCAATGTCATTATATATACTTACTACTACCTATATTATCCGGCGATATATATTATCGAAGTCTGTAATGAAATCGTTAAACACCTTCCCAGTTCTTATTTCTCAGAAATACTACTTAATACTTACGTCTCAATATGGTTTTATAACCGACGAAAAAAAACGGAGGAGGTTATCAATTCGACACGTATATTTTTTTATGTATGACCACGCATAACTTTTTACAGAGTTGTCCAATTTTGATAATTCTTTTTTATTAGAAAGGGCACACTTCCAAGGCGTCCCATTGTCAACATGTCAGGATTTGATGATGATATCCTGGGGAAATTGAAGGAACTCTTCAAATTTTATAGGCACACTTGCAGCGATTTCGGTTTTAGTGTAAGTATTAGTAGCTTTTTGGCTACAAATTCCGTATTATATACTATGACAGTATAGTACATTACGTGGCGATACATCACTAAAAAGTAATAAATATAATTTTTTATTAAAAAATAGAACCGACTCAAAACGCACTAAAAAGTAAAAAATAACTGTGTCATTTAGTTGCTTTAATTCACTTAAGCATAATATGTATTTAGGTATAATAATTTCTATTCATAATTCGAGCGAACGAGTGTTCGCAGGTTAAGCGAACGCTCGAGATTGATCTACGCGCGGAATTAAACACTTTATAACTTTTGAAATTTTATTACACCATTAGTACCTTATTCTTAAAAACTAAGAACCTAAAGTACTATAGGTTAAATTAATAAAAATATACCTATTTTATAACTCAGCCTGAAGACTCAACATACACAACAACAATATACCTACAACGAATGCATGTAGAATGTGTGACTGAATAATCTATAATTAAGATATATTTATTAATTTGTTACTAAAGTTGTACGATTTGATAGTAGATTTTTTTAAGCTTAATCAGTTCTTATTTTAGTATCAATATTACTATCACACAAACAAATGCGCGCGCACTTCATATATATTATTGGGTTTTTCCATCGAGAAAATCCCAGAGCTTAAACTATACAGGATGTCCCGTAATTAATGGTTCAAACGAAAATGGGAGATACGTGACAAAACCAATTATCTAAAACTAATTTGACTAGTTTTCATAAAAAACGTAGGGTAAATCTTAACGATATGATTTTTGTTAAATACTACAAATTAGATCACCAATGTATTCTAATACCAGTTTTGTATAAAAGTTATATTTTGTGTTTGTGAAAAAATACTTAATGTGGGGTAAAAAATTTTCCTAAATTCAGGGAATCAATTTAAAATGAATGTCTTAAAAAATATACGACACCGAATGTGACTATAATCTTAAAAACTTATACAATTATTAAGATGAGTAAATTGATATAAAGCTTGTGTCATCTCCTTATGATTCTAATGTTGCTAGCAATAATCTATGTGAGGTGCTGAATTTTCTATAAAAAAGTGTGCACATTCCTTTTTTCAAAATATTTTAAAATAACTCTATATAGCTCTAATAGGTCTCTAACTCTAATAGGACTATTGTTGCAATATTACAATTCTTTACCAATTTAAATGGTGCCTTCCTTTTTTCCAGGCCGTTTTCTGGGCCTCGAACTGGTGTCATCAAGCCATTCTCGTCGGCTGCGATGCAGTGTGGCAGTCTTCGTGTGTTGGGCATTCTTGGTCGTGTCGGGCCTGGTCATTTACCTTATCTACGTTGCTTTACCAAAACCTACACGGCTAGATATAGGTAAATACACTTCGAGTTACACACACACTTTGTTTTTATTTTTTTGTTTGATATATGTATTTGAAACCCTTATAATGTTGAGTGCCACCTCTATAATAGAATCAGTCGTATAAAATTAAATTAAATTAATTTATCTTTGTTTTCCAATTTAACTTAACTTTATAATGATTTTTATTTTTATATTATTGGAATATTAATATAATAATTATTACAAAATATAGTGTAGTGATAGACGTGGTATGAATCGACTCAAAGTTATGAGTTGAGATCGTTCCTACACGTAGATCCGTCCATTCAGCAATTTTAATTTAAATGGTATCTAGCTGTATCAATCTTAATTTTATCTCAAGGTTTAAATGCAACTTGGTACCTGCGGCGGGACGAGTGGCAAGCCATGCCTTCGTATGGGGAAGACTTCTTGAATCTACCGGTCGGCTACGTTGTTATCGGCCATTCCGCCGCCAACAACTGCACAGAAAGATTCAAGTGCGTCGAGGAGATGCTCGTTGTTCAAATGGATCACATGAGGCGCGGGTTTGATGACATAGGACCCAACTTTTTAGTCGGTGGTAACGGTGATGTGTTTGAAGGCAGAGGTGCGAACGTTTTCGGGGCTATGGTCACCGCTTGGAATAGAAGAAGTATTATGATTATGTTTTTGGGGAACTACGTAACATTTGAACCTAAAGAACCGCAGTTCAATCACACGAACATTCTTCTTGAAACTTTGGTGAGAGAAGGTGTGCTGCGACGGAACTATGTTCTCTATGCCCAGTGTCAGTTACTGCCACAGACCGTCAGTCCCGGACCCCTTCTGGTTTCTCAACTAGGCCATTTTGAACATTGGAATAAAACGGGAAAAGACGGCTGTTTGTCGAGTTGATAGACTGATTTTGTTTTGTGCGATGTTTAAGCACGGTTTGTTAATCTCGTTAAATTTTTCGCATTAAGGCGCACTTAGTATTCAATAATCGTGGAGGTATTAGGTCTCACTGAGTACATATATTCAGCTTATGTTAATACAAAATTAACGTTTCCTACGGAGATATAAACGCATCGTTTCGGCCTTCCGCATTTCCACAGCAAAATGGCGTAAAATGGGGACCAGATAAGATAAGATAGGATATTTTTATTTACTCAAACATGGTTTTTAAAGAAGGTACAATTTAACTTGGCACCGTAATTTTTTTGAGCAAATCTAAAATGTTGCTTATAATATATGTAAAATGAACTTTTATCGTAAATTACATAAATAGTACCAAAATTATCTAGGCGTTGCAAGAACTAATACAAAAATAAATCGTTTCCAACACCTAGTCGATCTCACACTAACAAAATAATAAAGAAAGAACAAAATGAGAGCGAATTTGAAAATTATGCTAAATGAGTTTTTCTATTCCTTTACTAAAAAATGCAACATTATTATTAGTACCTACCTGGTTGACCGAAATATACTCGGTATTTTGTTTTGGTAATTATACATTTTCGAAAAATGAAAGCCAGCTTGAGCTATCAACTGCTCCAGAAACCCCCTGTATACAAAATTTCATGAAAATCTTTGGCCAGCTGTTTCCGAGATTCATATTATCTAATCTATTTATCTATCTAATACCTTTAAACAAGCAATTTTTGTATCTCGAAAACGGCTCCAACGATTTTCACGACATCGAAATAAAAATACCGAGCTATGCTCAGACAAACAGATACTAATACCTTTAAACTAGCAGTTTCTGTATAGCCATTTTGGAGATACAGATTATACCTATAGGTATTATTAGATGATGTTATGAAAAAGTTCTAATAAAAATTAGAACGCACTAGCTTCAATAGTGTAGTGTATAGACTCGAGGATGTGGACAGTGTATTAGCTGATTTTTCTTTTAATTTATCTTTCTTTTTAACTGTAATTAAGAATATGTCACTTATGGTCTAAAGTCTAAGATCCCGCTACTCGATTAGTCAAAATCAAAAATCTTATATATTGGGAACAAAATGAAATTTCGGCAGGTATCAGTTATTTTTATTAAACTATTTTTAAATGAATGTTGAGTATGAGAGGGAGTATACAATGGATTATTAGGTTGCTTATCAAAAGTGGTGCCGCTGTTACCTATAATTGATTTTCTGATATGAATTGTTTTCTTGTTGCCAATATTTAAGATTGCCAGCTCTAAGTCAGCCGCAAGGATTGCCAGGCAAACATGCTATGGCTTCCACTTATTTTTACATCATTTATTTAAAAATTATGTAAAAATAATTAAAAAGACATAATTTTTTGCTTTTAATATGATTAAATTAATTATACAATAAGTAAACAAAATGCATTTGCGAATATTTTTGTATTCCGTCAAAATTTATTTAAAACTAGTTTGTCAAAGAAAACAGATATGTATGTTAAATGTAATAAAGTGATTATTCGTTTCTAAGATACTAAGTAAGGTTGTAAAAAGCAATTTTACTTGGCGCTTAACTATGATCTCACATGATGGTAGACGTCATTGCTTCGATTTTTGGTTTTTACACTCATTTATTTATTTACAATTATTTTAAAAATTTTTAACAATGCTTCTAAAATTATAAAAAAATAAAACACCATTAAAAATTTATAAAAAAAATTAATTCCGCCTGCTGCGGGGCCCGGGGGTCCAAGCAACCAGTGGTCAGGGCTCCAGAGTGAGGAACCTCCTCACAATGCGCGCCGTTTCAAATTCTTGAAACGGCGCGCATTTTTCAATGTTGCAGTAATTCTACTGCCTTCTGTATCCGACCCTTGATCTAACAATTAAGCGAAAGCTTTTTAAGATGTTCGTCAAAGCTTTTCGCTATAAGACCGTTGACTGAAACGACTATAGGAACAATCATTGTTGAATCAACATTCCACATGGCGGTAATCTCATGAGCAAGGTCCAAGTATTTTGATACTTTTTCCTTTTCAGCTTTCACCAGATTATCGTCATGTGGAACAGTAATATCAACAATCATTGCACGGCGCGTTAATCGATCAATTATCACTATATCAGGTCTATTGGCTACAATATACCTATCAGTGATAATTGTTCGATCCCAGTAGAGCAACGCACTGCTATTTTCAAGAACTGACGCTGGGTCGTACCTATAGTAAGGCACCTCAAAATCATTGCTTCGATTATTATTATTATACGTAAGGCACTGAAAACTCATATCGATCACTGACATATAATAAAACTTTAACCAAAAATTAAAAATAATATTGACATGTGCATAATAATAAAATTTAAAAAAAACATAACTTTCGTACAGCGCTACAATACAACTTGCCTTACAAAACTGTTTAAAAAATAGCTTCTTTAAAATTATAGCTCAATTAATTCTTTTTTAGAATGTTTTTTTAATTTATCTTGGTAAAACGTAATAAGGAACTGTATAATGGTCTACGCAGCTTTCATTCTGAACCTGAGACTTAACTTGGACTGACATCGCATCGAATCGAAGCAAAGAGTCTTCAATGTTGCCAATAACAAATTGCTCTCTATTTTCACATCACTAAAGCACCTACAAAATAGTAGGTATTAATACAAAAATGGTAACAAGCCGCCGCGCGTCGCTCCATTTTCGAATACAACTTTGTACCCTTATGGTTTGAAAATGGAAATGAATTTGCTATAGGCAAAAATCAAACCGTCAAGCGACGCCTCGATTCACTCTCTAAGCCTTATACAGGCACAAGTATGAAATTAGAATTGAGGCGAAAAAGATGTTAATTTTAAGAATTATATTTTATAAAATCGTTTTCTTTTGCTCAAAAGTCTTATTGCATGAGAATGTTAGATTAAGGATAATTATTGCTGGTCGAGTGAAGCGAAATTTATGTATAATCTGTGATGATAATAGATAAAGTAGAGTGTGAAAGAGTTCGTAGCTTGGTATCAGAACTCCTTCTGATACATAAAACCATTTAGTAGAAGATCCGAACTAAGATCGACCTTCACCGAACTGATAATAGGATGAAATATATTTCATGACAAATTTAGTGTATTAGAAAATATATATATATATATATATATATATATATATATTTATATTGACAATTGAACTTATTTTTTTTACAACTCACGACATAAGTTGCTTCAAAATAACGCTTACTGTTTACTAGAGTATAAAAATTATTTTTTAAAAAATAATAAAAAATAGTCTGTCCAGGATTTTTTTAGGCAACCTATTTTTAATATATTTTCTAATACACTAAATTTGTCATGAAATATATTTCATCCTATTATCAGTTCGGTGAAGGTCGATTTTAGTTCGGATCTTAGACCAATTGACATATTAATACTATGGACTTCGGGTCAGCGCTAAAAAGTGAAGAGAAGCTGCCATGGCAACCAGTCAGAGAGTCAGTCAAAGCTGATTACTTATTGCAAGCAATTAAACCGTTGCAAATTAGACTGTATAACAATAATATAAGACATATATTACAATGTTTTAGTTTGTTTATAAAAATACAAATACATTGTAGTATACGTAAGATATCTCGAGATACTTTTGTCGTGAATTTGCATTACACCCGAAGTCCATAGTACTAACTATTAATATGTCAATGCATAAAACTCACTTTTTGGTATCATGTTTGTGCTTCAATTTTCATAAATCATTTTACGTACGTTTCATAATTTACACACTACACTGATTATTAGCATTTTTCATTTTATTTTTTATAATTATTTTAATTAGTTGTAAGTTGTCCGTCTATCTAAATTCAAGTAGGTTTATTTAAATCGTAAATATATATATTAGATACGGCGTCTCGATAATAATACTGTATGTTATGACAATAATCTGGGTTTCCGTTTACGATAAAGCATTCAGTATGAATAATCTAGAACAAAATTCGGCTGCAAATAATTCGCGACGCTTTTCTTAGTACTCAGTATGAGTACGCATAATAAAGTTAGTTAAGTTTAGGTTAATTAGTGTAGTAGTAATATAATATTTTAATTTTAATAAAAAAATGCTCGTATATTATTTAAAAGTTTTGAAAATTGTTACAATAATGTAGACCATTCGTTTAATTGAAACAACCAATCTGTACTGTTGTTACCCGTAGATTCAATTGTTACAAACATTTGAGTCATGAATATTTTTCTAAATTGCAAGTAGATCTATAGATGGATATGATGGAACAATAAAAATGAAGCAAAACCCATTCGATATATTGGATGAGACATACCCTATTATGTTATTTGGTTTTTTCTTTTGGTTTCTTTAAAATCGTTATCTATTATCCGAATTTTACGGGGACGAAGTCACAGGCATCATAACAAATATCAGTAAAATTACAAACCTTTAGGCATAAACTTCCTGAAATACTAAGTAAAAATAAGTAGACCTATTTTTAATTTGTAAAAATAATTATTAATAAATTTTTATATAAAATCTATGTAAAAATATTTAATTTATTATTTTTCCTTACCATATCAGGAGTTAATAAAAATTAATCTTACCAATATAATTTTCTATGATTATTTTCATTTTTCATAATTAGCTGATATTATTTAGTATACACTATATTTCTGAAAACTGGCAATACTGAGAATATAAGATTTAGAAAACAAAATAGGTATAGAATATCTGTAAATCTGTTTTTTTATAGCTGGGCCCTTTAGAGGCTTAATCATTATAATTATTTAAATTGGTCTAATGCTGGTCTCGGCAAAAAGTAACTCCTTTATTGCGAAGATGATAAAAAAATACAATTTTACGATACAGATCAAGCTCAATTAGCGAGTTACAAGCGCTAAATTTTCTTAAAATCATCAGCGATAGCGGCGGAATCGGGAAGTTGGTGGTGTTAAGCACCCATCCCTCGGAGAGTACGTAAAGCCGTCAGTCCCGGTTATCGTCAACATCTGATAGTAATCGAAAATAAATGAAAAATTATCACCCTAAGCTCGCCAATCCCCATTGGAGCAGCGTATTCTATCTCTATATCCTCTATAGTCAATAGTCAATAGTCATTTATTCATAAATTTACATATTATACGTCAACCAAAATAAAATAAGTTTAATTAATTAATAAGAAAAATCTCTCTCCATATCCTCTACTAGTAGGAAAGAGGCCTGCCCCTGTAATGGGTCATTAATAGGCTGACAATGATGAAAATGATAAATTGATCCTCAGCTAAATGTATTTCTGAATCTTTAATTTCCAAGGGCTCAACGTAACGAAGGAAAACGGAATTAATTTAAAAAATAAATAAATGAATCCGAAAAAAAATCCTTATACTAAGCATCATAGATAGATGCTTTAATGATTTGCCAAGTTCGAGACGATGTTCATGTGCTATTCGACACGAACATCCTTTCGAACTGAGGTCGAGATGAAATCGGGATGAACAGGAGCCTTTGCAGCACCATAGATCATAGAACAAAGCTGCGCGCGCCGTTACCTCCTGCTGAATCAATACTGCTATAGAGTAAAAAACTTTTTAATACTGACTTCACAAAAATTTATTTTGATACACATTTATAAAACACTTAATTGCAGAATTCACTAAATGACATTAACCTAATATAATTTATTAGCGAATGACCGCGAAATAAAATAAATAATTAAAAAAAAAATTAGCACTCAAGAGTATTAGCTGACACCAGAAATATGGCAAAACTCAAAAGTATTCTTCTATTTTGAACTACACTTATTCAGTATTCAGTTTCTAACAATCGTTAGCACCGATCGTAAGCACATAGTAAGCTTGCAATATAGAGAATATCAAGTATTAATTATTGTTCATTCCTATAAAGCAAAAATAAACAAACCCGCCTTGATCTTGTAATGCTATCATAGACTATGGTGTTTACAGCGGTAAAAAATTTATTAATGATAAGTTACACTTGCCTCCCCCTTTTTCGCAGTACTTATCAGTTGTTATTTGTTGCATAAACTAATGTTTAAACATACAGAAATAAACAATAAGGATTAATAATTTATTATCAGTATACTCGTGGTATCTTAAAAATTGACAAAATACTGGTACCGTGTAAATGAGCTTTAAATGATCGAGTGCGCGCGCAACTTGTTTGTTTTTAAATCAATAACGTCATTTTCGCTCATACAAAAACAGATACCGGTATATAGAGTTTGTATTTTGATTGAGTACAATTTGATCATCATTACCAGCCTGTAGACGCCCACTTTTTAGGGACTTCCAAACACAACGAACCCGAGCCGTCTGTTGCCAGCGGCTCCCTGCGACACCTTTGATGTCGTCAGTCCACCTGGTTGGGGGTCGACCAACGCTGCGCTTTCCGGCGCGGGGTCGCCAATCTACAACCTTGGGCCCCCAACGTCCATCAGCTGTTCGAACAGTAGTTAATGCGATGATGAAAATATCACGAACTACTCTAAACGGTTGTATAAATGATGTCGTGCGGGAATGTAAAGCAAAAAGACCTAATTCAACAGAACCGGTGGAACTACAAATCGCTTTGAAGGACTATGATCCTCAAAAACAGCGGTGTTTTGGCAGCTCAATTCGGCTGGACTTTCTCACCAGACCAAACATACACGTCCTGAGCGATCAGCATCAACGCAAAGATGCCGACAACCTAGTCGCGTCCTACTTCGACGCGGAGGCTTTTAAGAAGTTCAACAAGAAGCTTGTCAACAATCTAGCCAGGAGATACGATACTTTCCGCGATTCGGATGCCATCATCAAGAACATTCCACGTGTTTTGGGCTTCGCGATGAACAAAGCTGGCAAATTTCCCAGCGCACTCTCCCATCAGGATTATATTTCAGGGAAGAGTGGTGACATAAAAGCTTCCGAGAGGTTACAAAGGAAGAAGGTGCTGCGTTTGTCCGTATCAGTCGGCCACGTGAACATGGCGCCTGCAAAGCTGGTACACAATCTGTACCTCCTAATCAAATACTTGGTGTCCCATCTGCAGAGGCACTGGCTCAACGTGCGCTCGCTGCATATTAAATCTGCAACAGGGCCCCCGCACCGCATATACTGACTTTGATATATTGCTGCGTTTTTCCTTTTTTTACACGTTTACAGGTATACACGTTTAATTAACCATCGATACGGAAAAAGTTTCAATCGTTATCATTTTTTATTGACTTTTTTCATTAGAAATTAATTATTCTTATTGCAGAAAACAAGAAAAAGTTTGTTAATACAAATCGTTGTTATTTCTTTTATGATAGATATTAAAATTAAAAATAAAGTGCTGTGAATTTTATTTACTGCCAAAAAGAAGTTTTTAAGGACTTTATTGGATCTAGCATCAAGTGATCCTAATCTAAATGAAAAAAAATTAATGTCACAAACTATGTCAAGTAGGGTATCGTTGAATAGGTAAATATTTTTTTTTTGTATTTTTCTATCAACATTTTTCGATTCGACTGACCGTTTAGGATCTATATTGATTTAAAGTTGCGTAACAACCATTCTCATACATAGGTTTTTAGTCAGTAGAAAACGATGAAAGACGAAAACTTCTTGATGCCGAGCATGTTGAGCACGTTTCTTGCACCTAATACACCACTATAATAAACGTGCGAAGAAGCCAGTCTTACAAATTGTATGGAGACTATAACGACTCAGAGAACAATCGTCATGGCATCAACTAAATATATGTATGGGGATACTATTTAATTTTCAACTTTATTATACACTAGCGACCCGCCCCGGCTTCGCACGGGTGCAATGCTGGTACTAAAGTTTACTAAAGAAAGCACGCTCCGCGCGACCCTCAAGCGCCTGCTATGACCCTTCATTTTGAATCTTAAATAATATTGGAAAATATTCACTTAATCGAAAATACAATTTATGAAATTATTGTATGAATATTTAGCGATACTAAAGGCAATTAATCATAATATTTAATTTTAGTTATTTTTAATCATTTGTACGTGATTTTATGATAAAATGACAAAATAAAGTTTAAGAACTATAACTCGAGTACGTAGGTAAATAAAGGTGTACTGTGTGTTTGCTATGTGTGTAATTGTCCTATAATATTTATTTATTTATGAGCGCTTATGATTGATAAACTCAAACTCAAAATACCTTTATTCAATTAAATCTTTATGATTATTTTGAATCGTCAATTAATAGATTATGAAAAGTAATGGTGATAATTAAAGTCGGAAACTTTCCAAATATCAGAAGTCGTAATCTACCTATTATTTAAGTACAATGTTAAATATTTATATTGTTAGCGTTCTTTTAAATAAGTAAAAAAAAATAAAATAAGGGTCTAAAATGGACAAATATATAATAGGTATCTACAAAAACGATTAATGTAAAGCCTTTGTCGTACCCTTCCTACCATGTCTGTTTAACGGAGGTGTTCCTGACATTTTTTTTATCGACTACAAGTTGGCTCTTGACTGCATAGTAGATATAGACTAAATAGTAAGTGCGAGTATAAAACTGTAACCCGTAAATAAGGGTCGAAACAAGAAAATAGTGTTATAAAAATTTTAAAATGCATGGGTACAATTTATTTTCAAAATGTCAAAAATAATACACTAAAATATGTCCAAGCTTTAAACTCGGGCGTTACTCAAAAAGGCACATTCAAAAGTTGCAAATACGCCATCCTTGGATGGCACTGACTTTACTTTTAACTTAATTAATTAAAAACCAAGTTCTACGGTCGGTTTTATCTTTGAATGATTTTTTGTTACCTAAGTACTATCAACTATCATTAAAAACAAATATCTAGGTAATCTTGTTTAATAAAACGTAGCAAGTATGTGTTTCATTATTATATGTATTAACGACCACAGTTCCGGGCCTCCTTCCTAATAGGACACGTGGTATTTATATGAATTTGAATTTGCGAAATAGTACTAATACATTCATAAAGCAAATACAAAGTTTTGCATTATTACAAAATCAAATTTAAATATTCTAACACTTGTGACAACAACAATATATCCACATCAGACGACTCTTAGCATTGCACGACAAGATACACCTTTAAACTTATTTGTTGGTGGGTGTTAGTTGTTTTTGGGTGTCAGGTGGTGCTAGAAGTTACTACTAAACATTGATCCAGAACCCACTAACGGGCTTTAAAGATAGCCAATGACACTTCGTAAGTATAACAAAAGTAACTGGTTGGTAGTATATTATTTGGAAATTATATATACAAATAAAAGCGAGATGTACCAGCAAAATCTCTATATATCTCTCTAAGACACTGGCCTGGTTTAAGCTGCAGTAAGCTCCATTCTAGAACGAGTGTCCGAAGTTGTTTTAGCACGATTCTACCAGATTTGGTTGGGCAGGGAAAATAATTCGAGCAGACAGGGCAAGCGTTAGTCTACCTACATCCGTGCCGCAAGTCTCGGACTCTGTTCGACGTTCCTCTTTCTGTCACACGATGGACCCGGCACCCGCACGGTGAATCTATGGAATGCTAAGATTTTCGATAGATTCTGATAAATAAATTATTTTATTTTATTCCGCATAGTAACATCTATCTTTATCCGATATTTAAAACAATTGTTACCTATTTATATGCCTGTCCACAGACGTAGGTCACTAGCATGGATCATCTACCAACTGGTAGTGGTGGTATCACCCTGATGAGTGCAAATCGGTTTACATAGTTTATCTAATAAGAGATTGCTACAGTAAACGTTGAATGTCCTTTGTAATAGGAAACTCCGATGAGCAAGCGCGTTGGTACGAGTACATGATTTACTAGGCATAAGTGTATTGTCCTACTGATTTAGTTCGGGGTGTGTGAATGTGATTCTTTCTTGCATAGCTTTGTTAACGTTAGGTACCTACTGGGTTTATTCTGCGGATTTACCTACCAGCTGTTTTGCTGTTATGAATGGTGTAACGGTGTAAGGGTCTGTACACATAACTGGGATGCGACGCGATGCGAATTCGCAACGCAGAGAGTTGCGATACGAAATCTCCCTTCCTCGACAAGAATAACAATTCCATACTAGTGTACCAAAGAAAAGAGCACTCCTCAATCAGTGAAATAAAATAAAAATTTATGAAAAAATTGAACCCGCTTCTAAATACACTAAAAAGTAAAATTAACTGCGTTATTTAGCTGTTAATTTACTTATGCTTATCTATAAAATCGGTGTCATCCAAGTTTCAGGAACGTTTATTTAAGGAAGAAGCAAAGCACTTAGGGGCTTATAGGTAACTCCTTAAAGTAGAAATAATTTTGAAGTCAGTTTAATTTTTTAATTTTTATTTTTTAATGTTTTATTGACACGTAACCTACTCTTACTATTAGAGTATAATTATTCGACACTTGTAGCCAAAAAGCTACCGACAGTTACACAAATACCGAAATCGCTGCAAATGTGCCTATAAAATTTGAAGAATTCTTTTGATTTTCTCAGGATCTCGTCGTCAGATCCTAACATGATGACTACGGGACCAATTTAGAAGTACTCATTCTAAAAAAAAATTATCAAAATCGGACTACAGTGGGAAAAGTTATGCGTGGTCATACATAAAAAATTTCCTATCTCAAAAACTACTGAACCGATTTTGATGAAACTTGCAGTATGATCTAAGTTGAACAATAACTAGTACAAAAAAAAAAAATTACTTAAATCAAACTTATAGTTCCGGAGATATAAGAACATAAACATAAAAACATACACACATACATACATGCATACATACTTACACTTTTGCGTCCACTGCGCCACTTGGCCGTCAGTTACCCTGCTTCTGCGTCCTAGGCTGTGGGTTCGACTCCCACATACGGAATAATATTTGTGTAATGAGCATCGATATTTTGTTTATCTATTTTGTATTATAAGTATTTATGTATAATATATATGTAAAACATTCATCAGTTATCATCGTGCCCTTAACACAAGTTACCAAAGCTTACTTTGGGGCTATATAGCGATATGTGTAATTGTTCTATAATACTTACCTACATTATTTATTTTTTATTCGGCGCTAAAACTTTTTGTGGGTATTAGGCCTCCTCTACCACTTTCCTACATTTGGGTCTGTCCTTGATTTCTATATTCCACGTAGATAATTTCCCAATTATTTGCAAGTTAATATAAATTTTTGATGATTTGATTTACATAGTTTATCTAATTTGCATTCCGCGGATGAAAAAATTAAATCGTTATTTAATGAGAAACTTCCTAAAAGCGTATTGAACTTATGTGTACTTTATATGATTTCCAGAGCTGCCGTTTCCACTCTACATATGGAACATAATAAAGAACAGCTCAAGGACAGAAAGACTATCCTGCGCCGCAGCGCTCATTGCTCTCGGCGTCTGCATCACCCTCATCGTGTACTTCTCAGTTCAGACCAGCAAGGGCAACTTAAGCGGAGACAAACGTAAGTTCTCATCATTATCAGCCGTCCACCACTGCTGGACATAGCCCTTTCCGACGCTGCCATACACGATTCTCCGCCAGAAACTAGTTACTACCTATACCTACTCTTACGCTATATTAAGTTTCCCGTGCTTTTAAGCTGGAGGACGTCATTTACAGAATTTGCTAGTAAGTGGTGTCCGATCCAGATCTGTCAGCCTTAGCTACTATCTTTAGCATAGCGTGTACGGAGGTTTTATAAAAATATATTCCTTTGGCATGGTGATAAAGTCAGGTCATATCAATTAGGTGTAACAGCACAGGTATGTAATTTCATTGATAACATGAATGAGCGATAATTGTCTTGAGTGTTTTATCTGAATGACACTCATTATTTAGGCTGCATATTTGTACTTCAATTAATCTTCAGATCATTGTATTTACTAAGGTCGTTTGAAGTTTAAGTCTCGTCATCATAATTATCAGCCTTTTAATTACAAGGCCAGCCCTTCCCCCTTTTAGGACTATGGGTATGAAGTTTAGACCTACTAAGCTGCTGCAGTGCGGGTTAACAGGCTTAGGGTGATAACATTTGAATTATTAGCGATTTCTGATTCGTATCGCTAAGAATGGAGAGTTCTACAGTCTTTCTAGGAGTGACCTTGGACTGTAAACTTCAGTGGAGCGCTCATATAGAGTCACTGACAGCTAAACTTAGCTCAGCAGCATTTGCAGTGAGAAAAATAAGACAGTTTACCGATGTAGAAACAGCTACACTGGTTTATTTTGCTTACTTCCACAGTGTGATGTCTTATGGCATCTTGTTGTGGGGAAAGGCTGCTGACATAAATTCTGTCTTTATACTTCAGAAACGAGCAATTCGGTCGATTTATAAACTTAAACCACGCGAGTCCCTTCGAGTCAAATTTAAAGAAATAGGAATTCTTACAGTAGCCTGTCAATACATATTCAATAACCTAGTTTATGTTAAACAAAATATAAATATGTATAAACAGAAAAAGGATTTAAACGACCGTCTTCCTAGAAACGGACATAAGTTAGTCATATCAGCTTATCGCCTCCGAAAAGTACAAAAATCTTTCGTAGGATTGGGTGTACTCTTCTACAACAAGATGCCCAATTCAGTTTTAGATCTGCCATTGCATAAGTTTAAACAATGTATTAAAACTCACTTACTGAGTCAGGGTTATTATACTATCGATGAATTTTTAAATGACAAAGATGTTCAAATCCAATTGGATAGGCTTTCAACTTCACACAGGAAATAAAATAAATAACTTTATGTAACAACACACTTAATATTGTAAAATTGATAATATTATAAAAAGAGCAACTGTTGAGTTTCTTGCCGGCTCTTCTCAACAGGGCCTGCCTTCCGAGCCGGTGGTAGAGTCACTACAAATAGTCCAATTTGACGTTTCAAAAGTGCTTGTAATAAGCCTACTTGAAATAAATGATTTTGAATTTGAATTTGTATACCTACTGATAGGCCCGCAGTACACAGCGAAGTCCTTTGCATAGCCTTCGCTAGAACTCTAGTGAAAGCCGTATTCACAAAGGTACACTCTACTTCTACTAGGTTCTACATATGCTAGCTAAATAACGATTCGGTCGAAATGCAGCCCCGGCATAATAAGTAGATGTTAACATGTTGGTGCTCGTTTCTAGCACCTCACGAATGGAACATAACTCGAGCAATGTGGCTGGCGCAACCGTTCAGCCACTCCCCAATAGCCCCCGCACTACAGCCGGTCATGTTGGTGATTGTACAGCATACGGTCAGCGCGCAGTGCACCGTCTTTTCGCAATGCGCCGCGGAATTGCGCAACATACAGAGCTGGTACATTGCTTTCAAGAAATACGATATACCGTAAGTTACTTTTTTCTTTATCACTTTCACTTATTCATTATCAGCCTATTAGGAGGAAGCTAAGCTCCTTTCATCAGATGGTTAGACCTACCACACTGCTCCAATGCAAAACCTATGTAGCGCAACGGTATGCGCAATTGATTTACAAAACCTGTGTTCGATTCGCGCTCAGGCCTATTGAGATTTTCTGAATTGGTCTACATCTGTGGGGCAAATGTGAGTTTTTCACCGAGCGACTGCGTAAAAACGTATCCACTCATAACGTCAAATTGTATAGCAAAAAACGCGTTTACTCTCGCTATAACTAGATGGCGCTACTAAAATTCCATACAAATTTGCGTTACGTTTTTACGCAGTCGCTCGGTAACAAACTCACACTCGGCACTCTGGCGTGCGGGCCGCTGGTTGGTTGGTAACCAAGACGTACCGCCAAGCGATTTGGCGTTAGGGTTTCAATGTCGTATAGATCTCAATTCATTAATTTATTACCCTAAGCTCGCCAACTCACGGGCGGGTTTTAAAATAAAGTTTGGTTTAAGAATTTTGAAAATTCTTAGGTGTGGGCTATGAGGTTACAGGTATAATAGGGGCATAAACTTTCAGGGAAGGCTTAACATTTTTCGAGTTATATTAATTTCAGGCTGCTTTATCTGTTTGAGATTTATCAAAACAAACTCTTTACTAGTACTAAAAAAGAGTCAGCGAAACCATATATACACTCGGATGTAGTACATATGAGTAAGTCTTTTAAGGACAGGTTGCTATAACCATTCTGTCTTGAAAAAGGCTCACATACTTACAATTTATTTTATTCGTATTCTTAGAAGGTCGATTGCGACTTGACTAATGTATTGACAATTTTTTTCTCGCAGGCGAAGTCGCGGGCGTCTGCTAGTTTTGAATATTTTTGACGTCTTGATAAGTGCTTTGTCATAAAATTTTAGTGTTTATTATGCAGCACTATTGATTTAATTTTGTAATGCCATAGTTTTGCAATATAACAAATCAATAGTAAAGAACGTTAAAAAAATATAATGCTTATTCTTTGTTCCAGATACAACTTCCTCATAGGAAACGATGGACGCGTGTACGAAGGCAGAGGGTGGAATATAGAGGGCGCGCACACTTATCGTTACAATCGCTGTACTCTCGGGATTGGATTCATAGGTAGGTGGTACCGAATTAATCATAGTCACCTTGATTTTTTTTATTTTATTGGTACAAAGTAGGTTTTTACCTACTTTGTTGACCAACTGATAAAGTTAATTGCACAGTTGCCAGTTTATACATCGTAATATCAAATAACCTGGACGCAAAGTACCTACACGGCGAGTGATTCTGTCTCTCAAAGAAAGACCTTGTGATTATAATTTTAAAATACCGTCGGCATAGCATCAATTTATTAGTCATATAATGTATGCCTGACTATGAAACATTATACCCGGCTACAGGAACAATCAAAAAAGTAATTGACGCGAATTTTTGGAAAAAAATCTAATTACTGAATTATTTCATGTACTCGCAATCGTAGTGAACAGTAAGTGTAACACGTAGAGTTAAAACTCCTGCATCTAACTCGGTTTCTATTTAGCGCACTCGCCTTTGCTTTGGGACTAAAAATGCCTCGAATATAATGGGTCTGCGTAGCCCCTTGTATAACAATCTATTATTTAATTTCCAGGTGACTATAGAGGGGAGATACCTAACCACGCGAGTGTGACCGAGTTGCAGTTAAACAGGACTAGAATGTTATTAGATGCCGGTGTCAAGTTTCGATACCTTCGACCAGATTTTCAGGTTAGCGTCCGATAGGTCCTACTGATTAGCTTCGGATTAGGCAGGCCTAAGTTCAAGCCCTGGGTCGGGTTATGAAATATTGAGCTTACAATTGGCTTTGGTTTATGAGGTCTTGAGTGCAAGATCTGGGCTATGAGCGTTTCTTTATTTCAAGATAATCTTGAAGTGCTTATTTATTGAAATTGATGGTGTTGCTTTATCTTGGAGAGTATGTTAAACAGGGAACGAGTTCTACGCGGATAAAACAGCAAGGCACGACTAGTTTTGTATAAGGTCCGCCTTAATAGATTTCGTTATATTTCTATCTATGAAAATGACGAAATCTAAAATGTGACCTAATCCAGGCGAATCATATCATCACTACCATCAATACTACATATTATAAAACAAAGTCCCCGGCCGCCTTTGTTTGTCTGTCTGTCTGATCGCGAGAAACTCAACGACTACTAAGGATTATTCTGCAGTTTTACCAATAGGAGTAATTACTGAGAAAGGTTTTAGTATATAAATTGATAGGTTTTTTATTAGTTGACTCAAGTATGACGATAATTGTTGGAAAAGACCCCTGGGAGCTTTTCTTGAAAACCCTTCCTGTCTGAGTTAATAACTAAACTATTTGAGTTGTAAGAAAACAATGTATGGAAGTAGAGGTCGTCTTTATTGGGACTACAAAAAAGTCTGTAACAGTGTTATTTTAAGAATATCTTCTTTCCTTAAAAAATGATCACGTATTTTTTTGTTGTTGGGTGTTAATGTCGCCAGCGTCTGTCAATAGGTCTTAAAATATACCTCATTCGCAAAGGAGAATGCCAGATCCTAAGCCAGAAAGAACACAAATTGTAAATATACTAAAAATATCCTATTATTATATATATTTTTTACAACAAGCCATTTTTAATGTTGGACCTCGGAATAAAATTCCGTTGAAAAATGTAATTAAACTATTTCCTTTTAATTTACACTCTTTACCCATTTTAAATCTTATTGTTGCACTGGGTTCTAGCCTTTTAAATCGATTTTATTGCGTTTTCATCAAATGTGAGCTTTAAAAGGCTAGTATCCAGAGGTGTTAAGCCTGTTTAAAAATGTATTTCGTGAAGCTTTGCGACTTTCATGTCAGTGACAACTATACGGAACAACAATACGGAAATGGACGATAACCAATGTTAGACCCTTGTCGAATACTCCGAGTTCTAGAGCTTTTAAATGTAATTTATATTAAATAGCAAAAAAAATGCAATAAGATGATGCATAATACATTGTTGTACAATATGTTTTTATTAGTGGGTTAAAGTTCTATACATTGTCTGGCATTCTCCTTTGATGTGCCGTGACCTGTCCTTATTCGAGAACTTCAACTTGTTGCAGATCGTCGGAGCAAAAGACCTCCAAGACACTGTGAGCCCCGGCTCTAACCTTTACAATGCTCTAAAGCAGTGGGACAATTATGACCACCAAAATCGGTTTAAGGGCTTGAACTGTGAACAGATACAAGAAAAATACGGTTCAGTGGAACTATAGGATACCTTCACGTCTTGACAACTAATTCCTTACACTGCTGGCCGTTCCAAAAGCTACGCTACTTGGCCTATCTGTGTAGTTATGACTATTCCTTTAGTTCTAAGAGGTTCCTTATTTCGGGTTTGATTTCTTAGAAATGGTTAGTTCTCTGAACTTTCTTATCTATAGAACTCAAATGTGGTCAACAAATAGGATGCCGTGTAGGTAAACCGTTTTATATGATTATTTTTTATTGATTTTTATAAAAAAAAGTTGTTGATTTAACTGATGCAATTAAAAATAGTTGGTTAATATTGTTATTTTGTGTTTTTATGTACTAAGAGTATCATTCGAATATAGAGGCCTCGTTATCACTTGCAAACAAATCACTTGCAAAATGAGTGTCGTTTATGCTAATAAACAATATACATAGTTTTTATATCACTAGCTTGAAAACTTTATTTTGTTTCATAGAAATCAATCAAGTAAGATAAGAATAGAAAACTACACTGATTTTTTCGGGTGTGAGGGGGGAACAATTAAATCGGTTTTTGTGCCTATTGTAATTGTACTTCGATCAGATTTTCGGCGAGCCTTTGAATTTTACACATTTTGTAAATGTTTAGTAAAAAATGTTTATAATAACAATGCCTATCTGTTTAAAAACAAAATTTTCGGAAAAATTCTGCACTTTTAAACTTCAATATCACCGAAAGTAAATGTTTCACAGTATTGCTGTCTTGAAAATTGTTCAAAATAATACTGAGGGTATTATTCGAAATAACTACTTTTTTTTCTTTGGCCGGCACTTTCACATTTTGGTACGTTTTGAATGATCTCCTTTGCAGCAAGCAAAATATTACAGTTCTATAGAACTACGGTATGGGGTACTACTGGGATGCACCCGTACTTCGCTAGCACGGCACCGTATACGGTTCAAAGCCATTTTACGATTTATTGCGCGTCGAACCGTGTACGGTTCTATAGAAGCTGAGGGGTTGAGTTACTATGAGATTGAAATAAATACACATATAATGCAATTCAATAGGAATGAAACTGGCATTATCTTGGACCAACTTCATACTGAAAACGGCGTTCGGTGTTTCTTCTAGCGTTAGCACAAACACCGAACACAAAGTTACGTTAAAATAATAAAATAAAATTTTATTATTTTAACATAAATAATATAATAATATAACTACTTATTAATTGATTGATAAATACGAGAAAACAATCATTAAGTGTCGATCTAAGACGGCCCCGCTCCTTTCGACAAATAATAAAAAAATCTAAAGACTACGTAGTGGACAATTTATTTAGAAGCCACGGACATGAGACGGTGCTAAGGTTGCCACCATAGAATTACCACTTTAATCCTATCGAATTTATTTGATACCTCATCAAAAGAAGAGTGGCAGATAAGAATGTAAGCCAGCTAGAAAGTGAAATTTAAAAATTGACATTAGAAGCAGTTCAAAGCATTACTGCTGACGATTAGCGGCGAGAAGTCAATCATGTAAAATGAACAAATATAAATAAATAATAATTTTGCTTTTCGTATTTTTTTCGTACTTTTACAATACGTAATACATTACAGTCTGTGTAGTTAAATACTTCTATTAGTAACTCCTTTTCTATTTTTTTTTAAGAAAGTGATATTTTGTTTAAGTAAAATCTTTTTTACAGATACTCGTACTTATTTGCATAATATTTAGATCTCTCTGATAGTGATTACTTAAACTCACAAGAGAGTGAAGATAAAAATGTATAATAAAATAAATTTACTTTTTGTTAATACATATACCCTGGCTTTTTTGAACATCATACTACAAAATCTGAAGTTGTCGACCAATGCGGTCCAACATGGCGCTAGCTTTTTTCCTATTGTTATTTACAGAGTACAATAGTTTTATACAGTAGTTTAAACTTTTTGCTTGTTCCTATGTAATCTTTGAGTAGGGTTAAAATAATAGAAAAGCTTCAAATGATATAATGACATCATTTATTGGTATATATGTTTCATAACTTTTATTGCAATCGTATAGCTATAAATATGGCGTGGCAACCAGTCGGTCAACTGTCACCAGCGTAACACATATACTTTAGAAACCGACGTATCACATAACATTGAACCGCAAGTTAATCAAAGTTGTAGAAATACACGTGACGTCACAGCGGCCACTGGTCTAAAGTAGACACTTTCAGGTATGGAAAAATATTGGTCAAAAGTAAAATAATAAAAACTAAATCAAGGTTTTGAAACAACACCTTCAAAAACCATGCATTTTATCGCATTCCTAATTCGGCGATCGTGTGTTTTACATTTATAAGCGGCCCTGATTTTATAATCCTCTAAATGCTGCAATCAGACAGTGTCACTTTTCACAATAATGGCAGCTGCGCGTCCCAATTTCTATTGCGATGGAAGGCGCGCCTCTATACGGCGTGGACATGAGACTCAAGATAAAAGTGTACATTGTTTGAATCATAACCATCCAAAAATGTACAAGAATTCACAATCATTTGGCATAAATAACTTAACTAAACATGTTGAACTACAAGTAAAAAATAAACTCTTAAAATAATTACAAAGATTGTAATTTTTTAAAATTGATAATAATAGCTTCATACGTATTTTTTGCATTTCATTAATAATTACGAAGAATCACAAGAATCATCCCTTCGAGGTTCTTTTAGGCACTGCTTGACATAGTAGTTTCTTAAAGAGGTTCACACTAAATATTATCTACATGCTAATACGCCTCGCTGCCGCGGAATACTGTTTTATTAATTTTATTATAATTTAATACAATTACACAAAATAATGTCTGTAAAAACTTCGAGACATTACACTTCTTTCATTTAAAGCAATGATATTTGCTTTTATTAGAAAAGAAAATAATAAATAGATAAATAAATATTTTAGGACAATACACACGCCGCTATTTATCCTCGATGGTAAGCGTAGCTAGCTTGTTTTATAGGTATTATGATAACTGATGACTATTTTTGTTTATAAATGATAACACATTATAATAAACATTCTTATCAAAATATTATAAAAATTTAATTTACAAATCCTACGCACAGCGGGGCAAAGGTTCCCCTTAATAACAGTATTCTGAATGCGCCTCTGCAAAGTCATTTAATATATGCCGATAGATACAAGAGAACAAGCGTGTTACCGACAGTATGGTCCGTGACAGCGTGACGTTATCGAGATGTTTTTACATTTCACGAGAAATTTCTTAATATTAATATGAAAATTACAATCACCGGGGTGTAAACGTTTACGACTAGTTTAATATACCTAACGGAGAAAGTATCTGTACACAACCATTCAGTGTCAGGCACGTTGTAGAAGGAAATGTCGAATGTCGTTCTATGCCTCGGTCATAACAAAATTAGGCGTGTGCCTGACACTTTACTGTAGTCGGCAAACTTCTTGAGAACAAGCCAATGTCAAGCAAATAAAGTTTTCCTTTAGTTGTAAGAATACTGATATTTTTATGTCAACCCGTATTTATTTCAGTATTGCAAAACAATATTAATATTAAATAACATTAATAAATTGCCCCCAAAGAGGCTTAAAATGCGCTTTTGTAGAGTCATTTGCTCAAGAATTTTGCCGAACACTGTATGGTTGTCAGTGGGTATATAAATAGGTAGCTCACATATATTTGGAACGATCCGGAAAATATTCTGTTTCAACGCTAAGACATCAAAATTCCAGTTTATCGTATCATTTTTATATTTACTGTATTTTTATACAAATAAATGGGCATATTACGATACAAGCAATAGTTTAGATACTAGTGGCGTTAAGCGTACAGGCACATTACGTTTGTTCAAAATTCCCATCTCTTTGGATTTATTCTTAAATAATAATTATTAAATTTCTTTTTTACACAATAAAATTATTTATAGTATCTGTGAACGTCGAAAATAAAGAATTGATGGGCAGATATTAGTAAACGTTTTCTCTCTGCGATTACAACTAGACTCACTATCTGTGTGTGTCGTGAATAAGCTGGACCATCCAACAGAGTTGTTGCTCAGTTTACATGCGCCCGTGTCCGTCGACGCAGCGTGAGCGCCGACGATCGCCTATGTTAGATACAATCGTGTCGTAGTGAAATAAAAAAATTAAAATTGCTCTAAATATACCAAACTTCTCAGATAAAAACTAATTTCATGAATGCAGTTCCTAAAATTAGATGAAGCGCTATAACATGGTATAATTGAAATAATAAGGTTACTTGCGACGTTTACAGAATCTTATAATTCGTTCACGAGTTTGCAAGATCTGTAAATGTGTGACCAAAGCGATGTTTTATTTGTAACAATTTCTAGACCGTGTTTAATGTATATGTAAACATTATTTCAATTATGAAAAAATATTATGTAACTTTATTGATAAGATTTGTTCACAATAACGATTATAATAAACGACAGCTTTATTTAATATGTAAATAAATACAGATAGAATCAAGATTTATGGCGTATTTAAGGGTTTTTTAGAAAATGTAAGCAAAATATCTGCACAATCCTCACACTCGATCGGCCAAATGCGATCACCTCTTTAGAATTTTTTCAAATTCAGATTCAGATTCAATTCATTAAACAGAAAATAATAATTATCATATGCCCGCTCTATAAATTTTAAAGAATAATTTATACTTTTAGTTTTAATTACATTTTCATTTTTGTCACTACACTTCGAACTAGTTTGTTCGCGATAAACTCATACTCCACGAACAATCGTGGTTTTTCAAGTAGGTTTTAGTATTTATACTAAGTTTTTTTTAGTATTTATACTAAGATTTATTTGTTAAGATTTTGTATAAATTGATACTGACAATTATCGTCATATTTGACGATAATTGTTGAAAGAGTCACACCGCTTGGAAGCTTTCAATGACAATGCTGATATGATAAGGATTGTTCCTTTTCGTAGGACTAAAAAAGTCCAAGACGGCATATTTTTTATAATGATGGTGGTGGTTTCTCTGGAAACCACATGAAAATATTTTCAGTAGTGTTTGAGTTTATCGCGACCAGACTACATCTTATGTAATGATAACCGAGACATAAACATACATTGCGTGACACGAATTAATCCAACGGAGATCAGTCCTAAACGTGTAGAGCGAGCTATAATAAATCATTGAAGGTTACGTACTTCAATAATTTCATGAGTTTATTTTCAAACGTATCGCTAATTAAAATAATCTAATAGCAATAATATTATTGCAATAAATATTATCTCAGTCTTTGGTTCCATTCCAGTACATAGCATCATATTAACGCTGACAGCACATCTGGTTTTGCACTTTTTTTTTACTAAATAGAACCAGACTATTTTAACAACGTATGCAGCGTGAAGCGCTAACCACGTATGTACGATCAGCTTAAATGCTCGAGTTATTCAGATTACATTTAATATCTAAATATAAATTTTTGTTCGTTAATATTCCTTTGAAGAACAAGGGCTTGCGAACTAAATTTTGTTCGTAGTTTTAAAATTGATATAAATTTTATTACAGTTAAAAGTTACTATTTTGTTAACACTTATTTAGAAGATTTTTTGATATTTTATAATGCTTCGAACAAACAGTTCCTCAACCCTCAGTATAAACAGTTTCAGAGACATGTGCCAAACGAAGAAACAATATTGTTCCGACATTTATTTGATAACCATTTAGAGCCCTATGAGCAGTATAGACTTGCATAAATTGTATTGCACATAAAATTTCTAAAATCACAGAATATTTTTAAAAAGAAATATAATCCTGATATAAATCAAACATAAAATGAAACATTTAATTTTTTAAAAATATTTATAAATATTACTATTCCATATAGCATTAAAAGTAATCGATATGTTTAATCATCAAAAGCAGACAGCTGTGCGCTAGAATTGCAATAATTCAAATAGCTGTTACACGACACGCTCAAACAACGCTCACGTTCAGTTACTTTGTATAAATACTCTAATGTATTATTGCTGTCACTTTACTATTTCTACTATTTATTCAACATCGATAATAAGTCAATTCCTTGTAATTGAAGATCCTACTTATTTTTTTAATTAAACAGGTCTCACAAATATATTGATATGACATCAATGTTGGTATCATTGCACACTATCAAACTCACGCATATAAATAATTGGTCTCTAGCGTTTTAGTAGAAAATACTAGAATATTTGAAAATACTATTGCAATTTTAGTAGTATTTTTAAATACTTCCCGAACCACCCTTGCAAAGCTGCGATGCAAATCGCTCATACATTGTCATCTAACTAATTTTAACACCGATTATTTTATATTATAAGTAATTTCGTTGATTTTATTTTATTAATACAAGCAAATTGTGGTTTTTAGTTTGAATTATTGCAAGTTTGATATTGCTTGGTTGGCTTTTAGTGGCTAAGCCTTATTGCAAGTTTGATATTGCTTGGTTGGCTTTTAGTGGCTAAGCCTTATTGCAAGTTTGATATTGCTTGGTTGGCTTTTAGTGGCTAAGCCTTATTGCAAGTTTGATATTGCTTGGTTGGCTTTTAGTGGCTAAGCCTTATTGCTTAAATATTATTTTGTGTTACGAGACCGCTCTATTTTTGTCCGTGGATGTCGTAAGAGACGACTAAGGGATTATACTAAGTATTTGAAGTATCAGTATTTGAATTTTGCGTTAATAAACAGTAACATATACTGTACATTGACTTATTATTTGATTTGATGAAATAAAAATCGCATGCAAAATTTTTGCAACATCAGAAATGTCAACAGGTGGCAGAAATCCACGTAACTAAAAATTAGAGTGTAGTCGTTTTTAGACAGTTGAGGATAAGTTATTTTGTAATGAGATATGTATACAATCTAGCCTCTACTTTTACATTACACCAAAACATTTACATTACGCCAACTAAATCCTAGTTCTACTGTTTACCTATTGAACATGAACCATAAGCTCTTAAGAACATTTCATGAATCACTATAATTTTAAAATATTGAGTTGCAACTGCTGTACCTTAGCAATTTATTATTAATGAAATATCTTGAACCAATTGTTACGACAATGCATCATAATAGAACTCAACTAAGTATTTAGTTTTTAACAATACTTTGAGATATTTGTTAAAATATGAGACCTTTCTTCAATTTATTATATTGTATAACAAATGGGCCTATATTTTATTGTCTGGTAGTGATTAATCAAAGTCACTTATCTAATTACTTATGCAGTAATATAATAACTATAACGCACGTTTTAATTTATTTTTAATCCAATGTTCAACTTACTATTTATTTTTAAAGACACCAATTAATTTAACCTCTTTCTATTCGCACATCTAAGTTACTTAAGAGTACTCAATTAATTTTTAAGGCATATAAAAGATTTTTAAGGCATGCATATTTTTTATTTAATTATTGCTCTCTTTATATCATTTAACGAATGTCAGCTTCATTTGGCACATGTCTACAAGACCGGAGCTACGGACGCGTCCAGGGAATGAATACGGAATTTTGAACAACGCGCATGCGAAAAAGAACCTCAACATTTTGTATTACTTAATAGATATTAATACAAACAAAAAATAAAGAAATCTTGTAATTTGCGAACAAACCTGGTAAACATTGATATGTTCTTTGCTCATTTAAAAACTATAATTTAGTTAAAATGAATTCATTTAATAATTTAATTAAAATGAACGTTCACAAAAATCGGCGCAATTAAAATTTATGGATTCAAATTTTTTACATATTAAAAAATAAAAAATATCAACAAAAACAATTTTCTAAATGCTGCTAAAGAAAGGATCAAGTTCAGTCTCTCGCGAATATATAATGAAGTTTTGGGTAAACTATACACAAAACGAGGCACGGTGACGTCACTGGTGACACCTTAACGTTGTCACACGAACTCAACACACACCACGTCCTAGACTAGTTTGTTCAACACGAACTTTAACCCGCATCCAGACATGCAGGTTTCGTCAAATACCGAATATTATGCAATCGCTTCATTGATCATCATTGTTCAGTGAGCATTCGTTTATAAAAGAAAACGAACTGCAGTTGTCATTGGCATGTTCAATTCATACAAACATGAATGATGAAACTCAACAGCGGAGTGTTCTCACATTTCAACTTTGACCAACTGTGAACCGCCGAAGTATCGTCATACGAATTCTTTGAAATAGTATGACTTTGACCCGAATGAGTGGTTGTAGGTAGAGTAATTCCGCTTTTACAGTTTTGAACATCCAATGAAGCTGTGCGTATACACAAAAGAATCGACTTTAATTGTTTCACCTTGCAAGCAGCTAAGAGGTCTTTATGGTACAGAAAATAAAAATTTTTAAAAATTAAATAAATGTTAAAACTCACCAAAATCAACTACTTAAGTTATATCGCACATTAACAATTTTTTCAAGTGAACAATCACTTTGGACAATGACTGTGGTGCCGCAGTCGGTATAGTTTACCTTTAGTTGAATTTAAATCAAACCGAGGATGTTTACCTACATAGCAGTAAATTGCCACTTTTTTGCGGGCCTCTTTCCATCCTTCTTTAATCTCACTCGCCCAGTTGCTCTGAAAAAATATAAAAGATAATGTCTTTAAATGCAATTTTTTCAAGTAACTAATAAATCTAAATGTATAGAAATATTGTAAATGCTAAACATTGACATATTAATACTATGGACTTCGGGTCAGCGCTAAAAAGTGTCCGGACCAAAAGAGAGCTAAAACGCGAATAAGATTTCTAATCGCATTCAGTCCCATATTAGCTTAGTGAGGGAATACACGTCAATAATGTTTTAAAACAACGACTGCATAGAGTTCTTTTGTTGTTTAATATTTGAATTTTTTTATTCCTTCATTTTTGAATTGAAATAATTTTAATTAATAAACTTTTATTTTTTATGTCATGATTATTAATTAAAGAAGTTTTACCATAATGGTAAAATGGAACCCTTCCGTCCGTCCGTCGGTCCGTCCTTCACACACAATTATCTTGATAACTATAAGAATTATCTACATGAAATATGGAACAGTTATTTAAAACAGTGACCTATTTAGTATTTATTTTAGTAAGTATTTTTTAACTACGTCATAGTAATAAAAAAAATAATGGTTGGTACTACATTTATCCCAGCATATAGAGGTCACTGATACATTTAATGTTTGCTGTGATTGTGAATATAATATGTAGGTTAAAGATGCCAAAAAAAATTCAAAGCTACCTACTCCACACCATTTATGTTGTCCTATTTTGACAAGAAGCTGCCATGTAAAAAAAGGCTGCCATAGCAACCGTCAGTCAAAGATGATTACTTATTGCAGGCAATTAGACCGTTGCAAATTAGACTGTATAACAATACGATAAGACATATATTACAATGCTTTAGTTTGTTATAAAAATACAAATACATTCTAGTATATAAATGATATCTCGGTACACTTGTCGTGAATTTTGCATTACACCTGAAGTCCATAGTACTAACTATTAATATGTCAATGATGCTAAAGTTACTCTGTCCGTTTTTTAATAAATTGCACTAAAAGCCCAAAACCGATTGAAATGAAATTTCGTGCAGAGATATTTTAGAACTTAAGAAAGCAGATAGGCTTTTTGTAGCGAATAGAAAAATACAAGGCAGTCATATAGGTGTTGATTTTATCACAATAATAAAAGTTCGTACAAATACTACTAAAAATAATTTTTTTAATTTAGAGGGTTAAAAACTTTTAAAAATATAAATCGTTCAAGCATAAGACACATACTTGATGAATGGCGCAGTGGGTAGTACTTATGCGTTCTAGGCTGTGAATTCGATTCCCCAAAGACTTCTCAAAAAATGTTTGTATGTGGCATGGATGTTTTCCAGTGTCTGGGTGTTTTTCTATATATTATAAGTATTTATGTATAATGTGTATAAAAACATCACTTATTAAGTACCAATAACACAAGCTACCTAAGCTTACTGTGGCTACATGCACACACTAAATATTATAAAATTGATAATATTATAAAAAGAGCAACTGTTTAGTTTCTTGCCGGCTCTTCTCAATAGGACCTGCCTTCCGAAACGGTGGTAGAGTCACTACAAATTAGTTCAAGTTGACGTTTCAAAAGTGCTTATTATAAATCTACTTGAAATAAATCATTTGAATTTTGATAACTTGTTATTATTTATTTTAAATTGTAGTTTAATACATAATAATTAATATATGTTAAATTGTTATTTAATACATAATAACAATTTACATAGGCATAGGTAGGTTTTAAAAATTTTAATGATATTTATATGTAGTATGTGTTATAACAGCGGTAAATTGCTTTATTAATTTTTGCACGCTTTTAATTTATCTTATCTTTCCTCCGTACACTTAATATACTTCTTTCTATATTATGTTAAGACCCATGTCTGATAATCGTACGTCATACGAGGGTATTGGTAGGTTTGTAGTGATTTGTATGTACCGGGTAGCGGGCGGCGCGGGCGGAAGCCTCGGCTGCCGTCGGGCCCGCGCGGCGCGCGCACGGTGATGACGCGCGGCGCGGCGTCCTCCAGCGACAGCGTGCGCAGGCGCGCCAGCAGCCGCTCGGGGCGCTCGGCGCGCTTGGCCGGCTTGTTGGCCACCTTCACCACGTTGCAGGCCGACGACTTGCCGTTGCGCGGGTTGGTGAGCATCACGAACTCCACCGCGTCGCCGGGCTGCAGCTCGGAGGCGCCGCCGCGCACCTCTGACATGTGGAAGAACAGCCGCCGCGCCTCCTCCGACTCCACGGAGAGGAACCCGAAGCCGCCTTTGATCGCGTCCACGGTCGCGCGCCGCTTCTTGCGCACGGGCACTATGTTGGCAGCGCGACCCTCTCTGTCCGCTTGGAAGGTCACCGGATCGCCCACTTGGAGGATCTCGCGCTTGCACGCCAAGCCCATGATGCCGAACTCGTACGACATGCCACCCACTTGAATTAGGCCTGGAAAATGGAAATACAACAAATTATTATATTTTATTTAATACTAGCTGAAGACCGCGACTCCTGTGAGAATTTAGGCTGTTTCTGTATCAAATTTCATTTGAATGAGTTAAGTAGTTTAGGCGTGATTAAGTAAAAAAACAGACAGAGTTATTTTGCCTTTATAATATTAGTATAGATATTCTTTTTATTTATTAGAATTTCAACTCACTGTGTCATGAAGAGCTGGTTCCAACAGCTAGGCGATAGCTATAGTTTTTTAGCAACGCAAACTCACTCGATAAAAGACTTGTTTACAAACCTGAGTATTTGGCTTGGTCCGGATTGAGAGCGCGCAAGGTGCGCGTGACCGTGCCGTGAAGAGCCGGCTCCAACAGCTTGGCGATGGGAATGGAGCCCTTTGGCAACACGCGCACAAATTCTGCGCTGGCACATCCTCCCCCAGAGCCGTTGGCACGTCCCAGACCGTATTCTACTTCTGTGCCCAGTTCAAGATTGTCTGGACTGCCTTCGAGGTTGCTGGAATTTGATATGTTCATGTTTTGAGTAAAAAAATAAATAAAACGAAAGAGCTTTGATTTTATTTCATTTTTATTCAAATTCAAAAATTCGTTTATTTCAAGTAGATTTATAAGCCTTCGCTTACAAGCGTCAAATTTGACTGTATTGACTGTACCATTGATTCGGAAGGGCAATTTCTACTGGGAAGAGTCTGCAAGAAACTCAGCAGTTGCTCTTTTTAACCAATGATCATTTAAAATGTCGATTAAGTTTATTTTATATATTGATCGAATTGCTCGTTTCTGAAGTACAAAATTCGTATTTATATCAGCAGCTTTGCCACACAGCTAAATGCCGTCAGACATGTTATGTCTTACGGCATTTAAAAGTACGCAAAATAAATAAGCTTAGCTGTTTCAACATCAGTAATGTCTAATGTTTCTGACCGAAAAAGCGACTCAGCTAAATTTATCTCTATACGAGCACCCCACTGAAGCTCACTGTATAAGATAACTCTAAGAAAACTGTGGAATTCGCTATTATGTACTCCTTTTAGTGGCGTTGGAGATGGTTTTTGAAAATCATTATTATCAAGCCTTGAATTCAATTTTATCAAAGTTCTGAAAGTTCTACATCTACAATGACGGATATATAATTAGAAACACCGAACATGACTGTTATATTTAGTATAAAAACAATTTTCATACTAAATTTTGTATGTATAGTCGAGGTTCAACAATAAGGAATCTACGACGTTATTACTGTATATAATATTATAACGTGATGTTTTAAAACTACTATTATTTATTTTAAAAAAAATACACACACACGCACCCCTCCCCACGCCACACACAAAGAGAATTTCTTTGCTTCTATTCTTAATAAGAACATATCCTCTCAAATATAATTTAAATAAATGTATCAGTGTGCCTGAATGGTTGAGCAGATGACATGTAGTAGCGATTACAAGTACAGCATTTTTTTCATAAATAAAAGTTCATAAATTTCATCATGCTCCAATTTTGGGTCACGGAAATTTTAATGAAAAACAAAATAAATAAATAATACTCTCAAGCGCTTTAACGGGCATATTTACGCGCACTAGCAATATGCGGTGCGATGCGATTCGAATTATAACCAGATATTTTGCTATATGTTTCTTATGTATTTTTACAAGAATATTGTTAGTTTTAGTTTAAATTTCGCCGATGCAGAAAATTAGAACATTTCGTGATTTAACTTTTATTATAGGTTTACTATATCAGCAGACGAGTAAAAATAAAAAAGATCATGCTTATTCCTTATTAGAAATACATAGTAACAAATATGTACATAGAAACATAAATAACTTATATTTATGTTTCTATGTACATATTTGTAATCTAAGACAAAAAATGACAGCATTTATTTTTTATGAAAAATTACATTTAATGTGTCATGCAAATAATTCTAAGAATTGAATTCAATCACTCACAGCGTGTGCTTAATTTACACGAAACATTCCAATTTACTTTTAAGTTAATAAAAAATCATGTTATGGACTAGCAGACGCCAGCAACTTCGCCTGCCGCCATTATAAGACTTAAGTCACTAACATGAGAACTTAATTCTAGGTAAACACACATAAACACTTAATTTTTTTTACCATTACAAAAGTAATTTTTTTTATTCCAATGTTTGTACTCATCCAATGCATTCGACTAGAGGAAATTTATTTGCATTACAAAATATATATTTTAAATGCATTGAATGAGTTTATATTTTTTATTACCGTAGGTATTTAATTATAAAACTTTACACCTTCGTAAGTAAGGGACTTTTTACTGTAAATTGTTCTAGTTTTAGGAAGGGTGAGAAATATAGCTCGACAGGTTTTATTTTTAGTTTTTGTTAAAGTTATACTATTGTGAATTGTTTTATTTAAACATTTCCTAATAACAATGCACTACTGTATATATATATTATTGATGAATGTTCATAATCTTAGTATCACTATAGAGTTTCTAAGGATATTGGAATAGAGTTTTTAGTAGTCTAAATTGAGCAGTTTGCAAATGAGCTAATCTTGTTTTGGTAGCACTTTCCCAAATTTCAATCAGGTATATTAAATGTAGTTTAGTTAGTGTATTATAAATAGTGTAAAGGAGTTCACGTGGAATATTATAATTCTAAATTCTGCTTTAATTTTATCCATAAGGCAATTTTTTCATTGATTTCTTTAAGTACATCATTTTGGTTTTTAATATTGGACTTGCAGTAATAATATCTTGTATTCGTTCTTCTTAAACGAAAAGCGTATTGCATTTAAATTCCTAATCATGACAAATGTTCTCTGCCAAAGTTCATTTGGCGGCATTTTATACTGTACTAATTAAATAAACAAATAATAGTCAAATATAATATCATGTATGAAAAGTACACAGTAGGTGATACTTTTGGAAGATAATCATGATAAGAACAAGCGTTTTAGCGAATTTAATGTGTGTTAAATAAGTTTTAAGTTATTTCCTGAAAACTATCGAGTGATTGTATCGAATATACTCGATGCTTCAAAGTATCGATGCTTTTTGTCTAAAACTTCAAATATAAATATCTTTAATTCCAGACTTCGCACAGTTCTAAACCTTAAGAAAACATTGTTCAGAAATAAATTCTCTATAATTTTATATTTTTTTCATTGATAGACGCAAAAAGTCGTCAACAAAAATTTGTTAGGAAATTGACCATTCTTTACCTTCCTTGCATATACTTCGAGCGTTAAGGTACAAAAATGTAAAGCGTGATTTATGACTTTGTATACTGTGATAGTTTTCTAAAACTTGGCAAGTGTTGCAGAACAAACATGTTCTGCAAACTGTGGTTGAATCAGAGATTACAGCGTGAAGTTTTTTGACAATTTAACAATTTTTGGAGTCCCATGTATATATTTTATAGTAATGTCATGCTCGCCAGTATTTTTACGTACAGCTGTACAGCTAGTTTTTCCTGTAATGTTTTAAAAAATTTTGCTGTAATATAAAATTATATTATATATTGCAGACTTGACATTTCAAAAGTGTTTGTAAAACGGCTAGAAATAAATGATTTTGAGTTTTGTTTTGTTCAAACTTTAGTCAAAGTTGCAAAGAGAATGAATCTATAAGTGAAGTCAAAAAATACAAAATAGGAAAACAATAACGACAAGGAAATACATATCAACACTGAACTTAAACATTCACATTCGCTTTGCTCAATGCAACGTCACAGGCAGAGAACTAAATGCAAGACAAATGAAAGCGTACACGAAAGTTATCATTCGACCGATACCTTATTTATATTCGATATAGTTCGATACACTATTTCTATTGTCTTGTTATTTAGATTTCTTTGGTAGTACTGGGTACAGAACTTTGAGCGCTTAAATGGCTAGAACCCAAGTACAACAGTTATTATTAAAAAAGAAACGGCTGAAATTCACGTTACTGCTGTCGGGTTGTGTCCGACTAGTATCGAACCCATACTGGGCCCTTAGTTATAAGCTTGCTTGTTCGTCATTATCTTCAATAGTCCCGTCTTCTTTAATGCACGCCATAGACATTCAAGTAATTTGATCAAACAAGCTGCTTCAATTAGTTTTATCAAATTGGCTTGATATCTGTGTGAAAATTTGATCAAATATAATGCCTTTTTAAATGGCATGTCGAAATATAATTTTTGGTGTTTCAACCTGATCAAACCGATAACTGTATCGTAAGTTTCAGCCGTTTTAAAAGATACTAAATACTCGCGATAACTTAAATTCTAATATAAAGCAGTTATTAACAAAAGTACCTGAAATGGAAGAAGACCTCCTTGCTGTGGTCGGCGGTTTCAATGAACCCGAAGCCGTCTTTGAGCGCGGCTACGAACCCTTTGAGCGCGGGGCGCGCCTGTCCGCCGCCGCCGCCGCCACCGCCACCAGCGCCGTTGCTAAGGCTGTGCGCCGTTTGTACGCCCATAGCAACCAGCTCCTTTGTGGGCTTTACCTGAAAAATTGAACTCAAAATTAGGCTATCAAAACGACAGAAAATCGAAGGAGGTAACCTTCCAAAAACACTAAAAACAATAAGTAAAAAATCCTTATTAAGTAAAATGGGTATATCAAGTTATGTTCATCTTGATATATACCGTCGCGGATTTTTTGTAGTACTAATAAATTCTTCCACACATTGATACGTTACATCTCAAGTAGATTAGGCAAACGTTATTCCTTTTTGATCTTATAAATTCAATTTTTAATATCTTTATTTTTTTTTCTATAACAAGAAATTAAATAATTTATATATTATTATACTTTGCTAAATATCTACAGCAACATATATTATTAGACATTAGCATCGATGCTTGCAAATGAATGCGAATGCCAAAAAATATGCGAATATTCGCGAAAGTGAATGCGAATATTCGTTACATCACTATACTGTACACACAAGGGTTCGTCAGAAAATAGTGACTAAAAAGTTATAAAATATTTGAAGGCAATTCTGAATCAATGATGTTTTATAATTAAGCATAATATATGAATCAATAATGGTTTATATTAAAGCATAATATATTACATAAGCATTATACATAAGCTATTTATTTATATATAAATAAAATAAAAGCAAATTTTTTGCATTTCAATTAACATTACGAAAAGTAAGGTAAGTATAATTAGTCTTGTCCATAATTTGGAAAATGTTCTATTCTACTATTAGCGTATATATGATTGAGTGCGAATTACCTGATAAATATCAAATATAACTTTGTCGCCGACGCGCGGCAACATTTTGGATTCGCATTTCTTGGCGGTGTACGGAATGGATTTCTTCACACTGTTGATTTGACACGTGATAATCCCGTTTTCCTGAAACAACGCAAATTATTTTCGTAAAAACAATGATTGCGTACAGGGGTCGATAACAAAACATGTAAAGCAGCGAGCTCAGATAAGTGTTGCATAAGATCGAATGCTGTATTCAAAACATAACCTTGCGAGTGAGACGCATATTATACGCTTGAATACGTTTACGATAAAAATTCACTGTTCTGAATTCAACCTTGCACAAGAAATGTTTTAGCATCTCAAATGATGTAGATGTAACTTTTATTTAGAAACTTGCGCATGATCCAATTCAGAGTTGAACAAACTGTTCGAAGTCCGCACTTCAGCCGCGTGCGATCATTGCAACTGCAAATATTATTTAAAGTTAATTTTATATTAATGAAACTATTATTGAATATTATTGTTTAGACAAAACGAAAGAAGCAGCTTGTCATTGTAAAGGACGTAGACGAACAAACTGCTGCTGTGCGTGTGCGAGTACGTGAGCGTGTGTGTAGCGTGCATCATTTAATCAAAAACATTTTTTTAAATTTATTTTGTGGCCTGGAATCATGTCCTTCATAGCCAAAAAGAATGGTGTAATAGTGTGACCACATTCGATCTTTGTTTGCACCGCCACAACCTCGCATGAATAGAAAAATATGCAAGCCCCATTGTGACCATGTTTGAAATAAAAAAAAATATTTTGATTAATCTTTAACAAAGTGTTTGATGAGGTCAAGCGATCAACAGTACATATTGAATCAACCATCAAGCATAGCTCTACATGAGTATGCAGAAAGAAACACTACAAGTGATTGGAACTCCACGGATTAAATCTACATTCAAACTTATCAACGGATTATCCCTTAGCGAAAATACCGGACCACAACTCATTGCTTGAAATATTCGTACATTTGATTTATATCTCCATTACAGCAGTGCAGGAAGTTAAGTCATGTGACTGCCAGATTCTACAGCAATCTATCATGCACAAGTCTAATGGACCAGCAGTGAGCGGTCCCCAATATGCATGCAAATGGCCTATCAACTGACGTCTTTCCCACCTCCTGCGACGTGGGCATCTGCTGATATCTGAGATAAGGATAGAGATAATACTCGTCCGCTTTCAAGTACCGGTCCTTTGTTCTTTTAATAACATAAAATATAGATGCTAATGAACTTATATATACTTGACGGCGCCTGCGTCATCGTACGCTACTAGAAAGAAGTCTGTGAACTGCACGTGCACCAGCTATGCCCTCTTGTGGATGCGCATCGTTCGATACCCCCACTCACCCCACTACTTGAGTCATTCTAAGTTGTATAAAAGGGTCTACAACTGGTGGGCAGTCTTGGCTCTGGCGTGGCGCGGTGCGGTGCAGACGTTGTACTTTGTTTATCGCTTAACCTAGACAACTCTGATAATTAATTTGTGCAAACGAATTAATTATTACTCTCAGCATGAGTCGCGGTGTCTTGGGGTTGCATTAATTAACACGAGACGTTACGCATCATTGTAATACCATAATTTGCCAGTAGTAATTCACTGTTAATTAAGTTGCTGTTAATTATTCTTTCAGTTATCTATTTGTAGTTTAGTTATAATTACTCTAAATACAAATTATTTTATTTTCTTCACTATGTCTGACCCTCTTTCGACATACTAATTTTCCAATCAAATTCGTTAAATCCATAATTTTACAATCACTTTTGGAATGTCAAATTTGTAGTAGTAGTGACTCTAAACTGGTTTAATGTTTGCGAATCAAGGAACGAACAATTATTTACGCACATACAAAACTTAAAGGCAATTGGTTCGATTTAGTAAATAATATAATATAATCAGATTTAGAGAAGACATGCATGCGCTTGGAGGTTGCATTCGCAATGGACGCTTAAGTGCATAACGAAGAGAAGATGACTATAGACATTCCACTCGATTCAAATTCAAGTAAGACTACTTGCAAGCACCTTTAAAATAGGATTCAAAGTTTGAAGTAAGTCTACTTTTAATATTTTACTCAAAAGAATCGACAACAAAAGCAGTATTGGTTTCTCCAAGAAAAACCAATGAAGTTACGAGCATCATCTAATAAAGATGTTTTAATAATAATAATGATTATGCTGACACAGTACAGGGGAGATTTTGAATGAATGCCTGGCTAGCTCAATCGGTAGGGCATGAGACTCTTTATCCCAGGGTGGGTTCGTCCCCCACGTTGAGCGATTGTTTTCTTTCGATAGTAGTAACGTTCCCGTAACGCAGTCCCAGGCAACGAGTTAGAACTTCTTATAGTTTTAGTCGGTAGAAGTTCTACATAATCTTGCCTCCCCATGGCGAAGAGATATCCATAAGGATTTCCTCACGTTAAAAAAAATTTAGAATAAATCACATTTGACCCTTTAGCGCGCATATTCCATAGTGGGCGATATGACCAAGAGCAAGTAAGTGATACACAATCGTACATCCGCTACGCTACAGCACTTCATCAGTAACCCTTGTACCGCTCGGAGCTCGTAGTGCGCCAATCTCTATGGTCACGTGACAGAGGTCAGATTTGCTTGCGCAGATATAAATGTGACCGCTATATTGTATTCAAATTGTTTGTGAGCTGACCTAGCGCAATTGTAAACGGAAGATATTTTCTTAATACTAAATTAGCGTTTTCACGACAAAAGCAGTGAATCAAAAATGTAGTCTTTTTGCAATGTTTCAATAAAATATTTCGAAGTGCTAAACGCAAGTCAATTCCTTCAGTCGCCTCTTAGCTTCATGGCAAGCTTTCGCTCAATTCTCAAAATCGTTTTCGGTATTCAATGAAAGATGACCACAAAATGCCTGATCACTGTGGACATAATCGAAAACTTCATAAAATTTTAGATATACGTACGCACATAAAAAAAGTTCCAGGATTCCCTAAAGAAAATTTTCTCATATCTTGTAATCTGTTGTTGCATATGTCATACGACATTAATATTATGTTCCTTGCGTCTTTGAATCGCAAACTCATTGCAACAGACAACGTAACTCAATCATGTGGTATTTAGCTTGCGCGGAATTCTAACACAGCTATTACAACAAAAATTAAGTTCTCTTGTTGAACAAATAACTATGTCTCGAAGTCAAAGTTGCTAGCTTTGACTTTTGCCCTAAACGATGTTTGCTCAGGTATTTCAAATTCAAAATAAGCTCATGTATTATTTTGTACTTTAGAATTTAGCAAATTAATTGTTTTCCCGACACACTAATTTTCCATTGAGATAGTTTAGTAGCGTTTTGAATATTCTGTAAGAGGAGCTCAAAACGCTGCAAGAAATTACGCATTTATGGTTTTTTTTTTTATCGACTACATGTTAGCCCTTGACTGCTATCACACCTGATGTTAAGTGATGATGCAATCTAAGATGGAAGCGGGCTAACTTGTTAGGAGTAGGATAAAATCCACACCCCTTTCGGTTTCTACACGACATCGTACCGGAACGCTAAATCGCTTGGCGGTACGTCTTTGTCGGTAGGGTGGTAACTAGCCACGGCGAAAGCCTCCCACCAGCCGAAACGGTTTTAACGGTTTCGTTCTGGAAATTATGAATTAATTTGTCATCGGCGCGTTTCCATGGCTGGTAATAGCCCTCCATGCGTAGGCTGTCGAACTGCACAGATGTTTGACAGGGGTTCATAGCGGCGAACTGTACACTCACCGAGGAAGAGTCACCGTTGGGTCTCGGGCTGGACGAGTAGGGCGGCGCCTCTTTGCACACGACGCCACGTACGCCGCGCTCCAGGAGCGTTTCGAACTGCACGGAGCCTTGCGGCAGGTGTTTGATGCGGATGGCCTTCTGACAGGTGTTCATAGCGGCGAACGTCACCACGGGGTCCACGGTGAACTCCACCTGCGCAAAGCAAACGTTACTCTACCGCCATACTAAGTTGTCATGCAAGGGACCGGACACGGACATCGAGTGCGAGATTAATGAAATTTAGAAGAGAAGGAATGCGGATCGCTAAAATGTTCATATGAATTATAAATATAAATGGCTCGAAAAAATATATGACTGAATTAATACCAATTATAGTAAAGGTGATGAATGATTAATCCTTAATTTGGCACTAGTTATTAACCGTGGCTTTTTACGTCGCATTGCAAGAACTTGCGAATTGATGCGCATCGAGTATTTCTGCAATGTTACGTCACACTTGTTAACAACAGTTTTTAGTTCACACGGCTCTAAGACAGCATGTGGGCAAGACGTATACTTTAATGTAAAAATGACAGAGTACGACGTTAATTTTTTTCATATCACCGATTACCTAACTATTATCCATAACTTGGCTTATAACAGTCCCGTAATCCGTGCTATCTTAGCTATTGCTCCAAGTAGCTGGTTCTAACTATACACACCATTTGTTTGTACTAATTATTTTGTCGGCGGGTACATCTGCGGCGGGCGGCAAAATCAATAAAATGTATAAAAATTAGGAATCTTCAAACCTTCAGAACTTGGCTCTATGCACTCCTATAACTTTACTGGCATATTAACTATTAACTATTGTTATTAACCATATTAACTATTGTCGCAAACGGCTAGTTTAAACAATGTGTACCATTTTTTTTGTTGGGATAGCATTCGAAATGATTGATCTCCTTTGATACTGAAGCAGTTCGCCTTTCTGTTTGTTGCGGCTAATCTCTAAAACGGCTCGACAGATTTTGACGAGACTTTCACTCATTAACTAATGTTATAAGTAACTTACGCTTTTTATATTTTAGTCATTTTATTTATTTTTATTGAACGCGGACGAAATCACTGGCATCCGGCAGTAAATGAATAGACATACATGAGCATTGCACCTAGTAGAGTTAAAACTTTTATGTATCCTATAAAACATTAAAGGTAACGTAAAGAGGTGGTATAAGGAATGACTTACTTCGTCGCCGAGGGTCAGCTCCTGCCCCAGACGTAGAACTTCCTCGAACTGGAACAGCATCCTCTGCTCGCGCTCCACGCAACGAATGAACCCGAAGCCCTCGCGAAGAGTTACCACGACACCCCGCTCCCTCCTAGTTATAACAAGCATTCAATAAAATAAAATAAGCGATCAAGTGCGAATCAGAGTCGCGCATCGAGGTTTCCGCTAAATTTAAGGTTTTTCTTATATACTACAAGTTGGTCTTTGACTGCTATCACACTTGGTGTAAGTGATGATGCAATCTTAGATAGAAGCAGGCTAACTTGTTAGGAGTTGGATGTACTCCACTTCCCTTCGGTACTAGGACGCTAAATTGCTTGGCGGTAAGTCTTTGTCGGTAGGGTGGTAACCAGCTAAGGCCGAAGTTTCCCACCAGCCAGACCTGGACCAATTTAGAAAATCTTAATTGGCCTCAGCGAGGAACCGAACCCCGTCTTATAAATCCACTGCGCATACTGCGCCAGGAAGGTTGTCAAATGAAGATGATGATGATGATGTGTACGTAATATTTACCTCTCCCCGGAGACATTGAAGGACTCGTCGAGCAGCGAGATGTTGGTGGCGCGCTTCAGTTGATCGCGCCTATCTGTGGCCACGTGGAACTGAACCCAGTCGCCATGCCGCAGCGTAAACTCGCCGCACTGATCCTTGTCACCAAACGGCACCTGCGGACAGACTCGCCTATAGCGATCACCCTCGACTCCGACACCGCCCGCGCTTGTCCACGATCTCACTAGATGATAAGTGTAGATGTAGTCTAAGGTGGGATGCGCTTGCTTAGAAGATAAATAAATAAATAAATATTATAGGTCAATTACACACATCGCTATATAGCCCCAAAGTAAGCTTAGGTAGCTTGTGTTATGGGTACTATGATAATTGATCAATATTTTATATATATTATACATAAATACTTATAATATATAGATAAACACCCAGACACTGGAAAACATCCATGGTCATCATACAAACATTTTCCAGAGGTGGGAATCGAACCCACAGCCTAGGACGTAGAAGCCTATTCTCTCTTGTTCTAAAGATTCCTAAGTTATAGGAATAAGAAGAAACAGGCTTTAGCTATACAAATATTACAAAAGACAACGCAAAACGCTTTGTAGGAGTACCAGAAACTTCGACGACGTAAGGATGATATCACATTCAGTGTCTTGTAGTGCGATAATAAAATGGTGAAGGAGGTTCGAAGTCAAATAACTCCTGAGAGCACTCGCCAAAACCAGCACCGGCGAAGACGAGATCCCCGATTTAGCAAATATCCCTTTAAGCAAAGCCGAGTCACAGCAGAAAGAGGTTACGCTAGAGTTTTTTGTAAAGTTTAGCATAGTTCTAATATCAAACACGCTTTCTCGAATTTGAAAATAAAAGGATTTAAATTAGATATGGTATTAAGAAATGTTATTACAAATTACAGCTGTCGAATTGGAAATTTGACGTAAAGGTCAATGGGTATTGATGTTTATTTTGACAACCCCAAATAAAGTTATATTAGCGGTAACGATGCACATAATGGTGAAGACGTCTAGACTGGACAGAAATAGAACACGATGATTGCAGTAATTTGATCCAAAAGTTCAAAACAAAAACATGGGTGGATAATTTCCGTTGATGACTCTTAAGTTATTCTTACATATTATAAAACAATGTCTTCCGCCGCGACTGTCTGTCTGTCTGTCACAATGTTTTAAATCGATTAAAAGATTTTCATAAATAAAGTCGATTGTTGCATCGAATCCGAATGTAAATTAATTAACATTAGAACATCACTATCTTGAGCTTTCATAAAGTAAATTGAGGTGACCAATCAAAGTTCGTTTATCCAACCCCCAGAGCGGGCCAAAAATTCCTTATATAAAAATGCACAAAAATTCCTCATATATATATATACTAGCTGACCCGGCAAACGTTGTTTTGCATTAAAAATTAAAAAAAAATTAGATGAAAATTAGATAGTAGCCGATTCTCAGACCTGCTGAATACGCATACAAAATTTGGTGAAAATCGGTCAAGCCGTTTCGGAGGAGTATGGCAACGAAAACTGTGACACGAGAATTTTATATATTAGATTGTATAAATGTATATTATATAAATTAAAGTCGCCCGCTGTGTCTGGACGAACGCGATGAACGGACTGTCATGCGATTCTCGCCATTAGATAGGTTGGTTCAGGAGGAAAATTTAAGTATAATTTGTCAAGGTTTTATTTAAATAGGATGAAACATGACAATAATAATTGGGAGTGTAAAAATTTAAGCCGCCTGGAAGCTTTCATCAAAAATGCTGTTTTCCATTTGAGAACGAAACATTTTTTTTATTTTTGGGAGGTTGAAACACACTATGTACCACGCGGGCGGAATCGCGGGCGTTTGATTGTATAAAATAATAATGAGTAATTACATTTTGCAAAAACACAGAAATATGTACTCACTTCGACTTCGGAGTGGTCGGCAGCACGGTAGCGGATGCGGCCAGGCAACGGGTCGCTCTGCGCGGCACGCTGCGAGCCCCCGCGGTCGAGAGGCTTCAGCACTTGCCCACGCATGATCTCAGGGCTCACATCCTCGAACACCACTGAGCCACTGGGGAGCTTTGTGATATTGCACGCCACTTCTTTGCCCTGAACGAAATAAAGCTCACTGATAATCTCACTACCTTTTTTAACAGACGCAAAAACGGAGGAGGTTCTCAATTCTACGCGTATATATATTTTTTTATGTACGACCACGTTTAAATAGGATAGTACAATTTTAAGAATTCTATTTTTATTAGAAAGGAAAAGAAATTCTACCGGTTACCGGAAAGACCTAAAACCTACAAAGTGCTTTGCTGTTTCATTACATAAACTTTTCTTACACTTGGATGTCACCGGCTATTGTGAAATAAATTAAAGTGCCGCAATTGTTTTTTACTTTTCGGTTAGTTTTTAAGTCGTTTTATTTTCCTTTAAATTTTTTACAAGCTCTTATTTAGTTTCACCTTTTCCGATATTCAATTCTTGCAAGTTAAATTTGATTTTATTTCCGATTGCCCTAAGTACATCGCGTGACAATGGTATGACATGGAGCTGATTTGATGGGTACATTGATATATGCTAATCAAGGTCTGATGATGGAGCTGGAAGTTGGGTATAAGAATTCACAATAAAAGACATAACCGCACTGATCAATACGGATAAACTGATCCGTATTGATGAATGCTTTGGTCGGAGATGATGTTGCAATATAAAAAATTGTAAACAAATATTGAAATTTATTTTAAAGAATGTTAGGCATGTGTTTTAATGTAACTAATATTCCTTTTACCCTTCTTCCCCTAGTCATTTAGACTGGTTAAAAAGTGACAATATTCCAGAGGACGCGTTTCAAACTCGTCACTTCTTTCTAACTGTTGAGTCCGACCTCTTCAACGTGGTGCTATTGACGCTTTTATGCGAACTGCTAGGAAGATTTTTTACGACATGCATGCACTTTTGTTCGTATCTTATCTTTATTGTTTCTGTATTACCGATTCAAATGGTTTTGCCATCAATCAAGCGAGATTCGAGATTTCGGCCTGTGCTATTTCGGTGATGCTGATGATGCGTAATGTAGAGCTAAACCAAAGACAAATAGTCTGTGAAGTAAAACATTTTCATTATAATTTTAAGAAATAAACTATTTTTAGAGAAATTCTAACGAAAGTTATATATGACAATATAAAGGACTTCCTCCGTCCCACGTCTGATTAAGACACTACTTCCTTTGCCAGGAATTATTATCTTTTCTTATTTATTTATCTTAATATGAAATATAAATATTGTTTTTCTATATATGGATGGTGTAGGCGGCGACCCGACTAATACGTTCGTAGACAGCCCTTCAATTAGACACTTGTAGGAGTATCTGGTCTACGATTCAATAATTCATAATTGAGATTTTATAATAAAAATAAAATATAAACTCAAACGGTTTCATATTATGAGATTAAATATGCCCGGGGGACAAGCGAAACAGACACAAAACATCAACGCTAATCCGACAATAGTCCGCCATTTTGATCGGATGTAATAAATTAATTTTTGTTGAGATTCATTTTGAACTATTTGATGATAACAGAGTACTTGCTTTCAGAGATGACGATTAAATTTCTAGCTTGTAGAATTTGAGAATTAAAGAGTGTACTGTTAACAATTTAGTGTAGTCCAGATCTTTAGTTTATAAGTTTGGTGCAAACTTATAAACTAAAGTTCTGAACTACTTAGAATCGACGCCTTTGTTACGTGCGCTCGTGCGCCTTGCTACGTACGACTTTCTGACTCGCTGACGAACTGATACTTAAAGGATTCGCCAAAAAATGACTTCCGTGTTTACCCTGTTTACCTCTACTGACTGCGAATGTTCGCCGTGTAATACAATACATTACGCCCCGAAACCCCTTTCACTACCCGTATTTACGTCGAGGGCTGGAGCCCCGATAACTCGAACTCTAAAAATCAAATTTATATATGTCTTAAGTCGACTTACTTGATCAGTTAAAAATAGAAATCTGCCAAAATAAGTTGACTTTAGACTTTTTTTAGAAGTTTTGATTTGTGTTTGAGTATTCCGTGTTATCTGTGTTACACACTTATTTCGATTTTTTAATTAAAGTACCTTCACGTGGAATCGACGCCTTTGCCACGTGAACTCTTGATGACCCCGTTATAATAACAGTTGCAAAATGTATAAAATTACAAAACAAAACAAATGCAAGAACTTTTGAAAAGCGCTTTGATACAAACTAATTAATAAATTGCAGTCGTATTATGATACCGCGTACACACACTAAAAGAGTTAAGCTGATTTTGAAATTTAGTGAAGCAATTATTTGAATGCGGTAATAAATAAATGCATCCAATCTGCACGGAGTCGCTAACGATAATCGGCTTTAACATCACAGGATAAGTTCTGGCGGTTTTACCCCCCGGTTTCAGTTAAATCGTACATGTTTTATATTTGAGGTAATGAATTACTTTATTACACATCCTAGTAATATTTACGCTGGAAATCTGCTTCCGTGAAATTTTATTGCTTTTATTTAAAGCCATCTTGGAATGTAACTAAATATAAACGCAAACAAAGGATCGTTATTCGAAAGCGGACGAGTATTATCTCTGTCGTTATTTCACGTAAACAAAAATGTTGTCATAGTTTCAAGAATGATTAATTTGTTTTCCGTCTTTTCGATAGCTCAACTATAGATTTCAACTAAATAGCTATGATAAAATTTAGCATTTACTATTATTAAAACTGAACATTTTTGTGAGACACGAGGTCTCTTTCTGCAGTGTGCGGCACAGACAAGCAACAAAACGAAACAAAATCAAGTGAAGCCCAATATCTGTAATGCAAAGCAATCAATTAAATCGAGTGTCGTCTATGAAAATAAAATGTACAATTGTCTGATGTGATATCGCGAACCAAGCCGCACGCCCCCGCACTCCCGGGCATGAGGAGGGAGTACACATATTATATGCACGATAGGTACCTACATCTGTCTCGCACGTCCAAATTATTGCGTTTGCATACACAAATTGTGGACTTCTGACGCAGTTGGGAATTCTTCACTTTACGATTGTTCGATTCCCGTTTTAGGCCTATTGACCCATAGGCATTACTGCGCGCGACAAGATATCTCTTGTAGAGCCATCAGAATTATCGCTCTCGGTTTCGTTGCGTTGGCGTCATATGTGAACGAACTATATTTACGATTTTGCCGCGATTCGACGACATTAAATATTTCATTTTTCACCGACAAAGACGTACCGTCAAGCGATTTAGCTGTCGTACAGCAATGTCACGTAGAAACCGAAGGGGTGGTGGATATTATCCTACTCCTAACAAGTTAGCCCGCTTCCGTTTTAGAGTGCATCATCACTTACCATCAGGTGTGAATGCAGTCAAGGGTAATGAATAAAAAATAAGTCTTCCATAGTGGGAGGTAATTCCAAAAGTTAAATGATGAAAAAATGGGGGGTACAACTTTGTGTTGAAGCTAAATTTCCATTTAATTACACCTTTTGATAGCTAAAAGATCAAAGACTTCGTTACGCTAAGTGAGGACTCTGATGCATCGCCTGCATAAATTAAAGAAGCGCCGCCATATTAGATACTTTTACTTCTATGTTTTGAGATTTTCATTTAATATAACTTTGGAGCTACGTTTACGTCAAAATCTATAATATCAAAATCGGTAGTAACATTCTACGGTGTCCCAAACCTACCAATTATATGAAAACTTCACTACCATTTTTGATATTTGTGATAGATACGCAAAATGAAAATTCACTTAAAATAACGATAATGATAGACGAATTAAAAATGAACACAGAAAAGGTATACGGCAAGCATCTTAAGACTTAAATTACCTAGAACTCAACTTTAATTCCTTAGATAAAAGGTATATAAATATTTTTCCATGAAAAAACTTTATTCATGGAAAAATATTCTTTTAGTTTTTCTATATAAAAAATATTTCTCATTAAAAGAGGAAGGAACTATGTGGGCGACGCGACGCGAAAGATGTTTATTATCTTAAGATTAATATCCAAAATAAAAATAAATACGTGTTTTCAAGTATTTTCTAGTAAATAGTCCCCCTCCGGCTCCTATCCCCAGCTCCGGATCTTACGCCAGGATGTTGGCTGTCTCCTGCCGTCAGCAAACTATCTCACTTATACTATTGAGTGAAAATCTCTTAGAGCACAAATCCGTCCCTTGTTTTTGACGCACGCCGAACTTTGCTCGAATTACGTGATCATTAGAGATTAACGTTTACGCGTGAATAAACCGATCCCGAAAGGAAAAATAATTAGTGTATGCTCTGTTATTGTTGGTATTACAAGTGTATACCTCCCTAGAACTAGGCTTAGTAAAATTAATAATTCGTTTAAAGGCATACGTTTTTACAATAAATTATCAACCGAAATCAGTACTATGTCTCTTAATAAGTTCAAGGTTTTTGTCAAACGCAAACTGCTTTACAAAGCATATTATAACGTAAATGAATTTATAAATGATAAAAAGGCGTTTGAGTAAATTGTTGTAAGGAACCGGGTCCTTGGTTCTCTTGGTTTTTAAATAATAATGTAAGATAATAAAAAAAAATAATAATAACTTGGCTGAGTTTGTTGTGGGCTCTTCTCGACCAGGGTGCGTATGAACCCTCGTAGCTTTAATTTTAATTTTCCGACTTTAATTATCACCATTACTTTTCATAATCTAAAAATTGACGATTAAAAATAATCATAAACATTTCATTGAATAAAGATATTTTGAGTTTATATCAAGCTCTTAGGCTAACGTATGCGTGACTTAGATACTGACCGCCGCTGAATACGCGATAGCTTATATCGATTAGTTATTAAGGCGCGACTGGAATTAAGTATACTTGGTTTTTCAATCTTTTAATTTTGGATTTTTGCTTTTTTTGAGATTTGATAAAGAGAATGAAACGGTAAATATCTTGATATTTAAACTCTATAACAAATCACGCTGAAGTAATTGGTTTTTAGAAACCTGTATTATGCAAACGTGTAATTAATCTAGTATTATGCGCGCCATTCCATCGCCACCTAAATCCGTGTAATCCGTGTACCTTAATTTTCATTGAGCGCAGTTTAAATGTAAAATAATCACATTTACGTGTTAATCAGAAGTTCAAAATTAAAATTTAGTCGCGCACTACATTACCAAGCTCGATATTCCGACAAATTTCTCAACTCCTTTGAGCAGGTTGTAGAGATTTTGCTGGTATACCTCTTGCACCCACTTCTACTGCATAAACTAACCATACAGCTATTTTACTTTATTTCATTTGTTCGTTCAAAATATTTATTACATTTCTTATAAAAATAGCAAGTAAACAAGCAAGTGGATCACCTGATGTTAAGTGATTACCGCCGCCCTTTGAAAATCCCAAAATTGTAAGAGTGCGGGAACACTGAGGGTGGAAGCTCATTCCATATCTTACAAGTTCGAGGTTGTCTTTAATTTGTGGTCAATCATTTACGAGCTCTAGCTACCGAAAAGCTTTACGTTTGGTTTGAAAAACTCTATCGTGGCGGCGTGAATAAAATCTCGTCCAGGAGCACCTTGCGTCTTACGAATAAATGCCTTGCTGTACCTACTACCTTTCAAGTATACACATATATTTTGGATTACATTAGTCGCTTGCGATTAAATTTTCGACCGTTAAATCAGAGTAATTTTTGGACAGTAACACTGATCATTCACAATTAGAATTTAGTTAAATTATATTCATGAGATTAGTTTATTTTTTCCAAGTAACTTGTTTCTATTCTCCGTACTGTTGTCCGATTTTTCTAAACATGCATGCGAACGAGATTGCGTTTCAAAATTTTCGAATGAACACCACTCACACAAATGGAAGATGCCTTGTTATATAATATAGCTTATTCTACTTCTAAACTTTTATTATAAAGGAATACATGTAAAACGTTTCTAACTATACATGTGTGGGTATGTCTTTTAAGTCTTAATATTATAAAAGTTTTGACGCTTTAGTAATCAAATCATATTCGGCATGCATTTTTAAGTATACATAAAATAATACTTATCATCCAAATAAAGAGAAATATACTTTATAAAATCGTATTTTAGAAAGTATATAAAGAAAATTCTATAGTAATGTTTAAAATAAGTGAATGTTTTAGTACCTAACAATAATAATGAATAAAGTGACAAACAGGATATACTCGTAGTGTAGCATTATAAATAGGTACATCAATCGATACAGAGAAGTATTTCAACATAAACGTAGTTATAATCAATACTAATATTATAAATAGGAAGAGTTTGTGACGTTGTAAGGGTAATCTCTGGATTTTCTGAACCAATTTTCAAAATTATTTTACCAATAGAAAGCTACCTTATTGTAAAGTGTCATAAGCTATAAAAAGTTCCTAAATGAATTACGCATCTTTACTTAAATTAAATTAAATTGTTTTAATCGCGCGCGCTTCTAAAACTATTGAAGATAGAGCAAAACTATGTACTACAATATTAAAGAACATATCAAAGTCTGTAAAAAAATCCGCGATAGCATATGCCAATCTCCTACGAATAACTCACAATAACTGCTTTTACAGTTAAAACTGTGATAAATGATGAAAAAAGTGTGAAAGATTAAAAATAATTGATTTTTGTGAAGCTTATATAGCCCAATTAATCTTTAAAAATATGTTTGTAGGAAAATTTAATGAAGAACATTTGTGCCCTTTACTCTTTACAGTTTAAACAAATATATTCAAAGATATCAGAAAAATAAAAACTTGCGGTGCGCACCGCTCCGGCCGTTGCGTGGCGATTACATTTAATTCTTTGTTTTCTGAAAACAACTTCCTTTTTTGGTCTACTAAATTTATTAATTTCTTCTATGGGTATTTCCTACTCAACTTTTTTATTAAAATTTCTAACGAGGACCACCGTTTGATTGTTTGAAGTAAACACATTGTTCTGATGAAATAACATCAGAATGCCTAAAACAAAATCTCAACTATTTAGACATACATCTCAAATATATAGATATACAAGAGTAGAGAAAAGTATGCTCGGTCTTTCGCGAATGAAAGACAATAAAGATCGCAAGCATCTGCTAGCACTAAAAGGTTCAGCGACTAACTGACCACAGTCAGAATATGTCGGACATACGTAATAGGGAATCTAGCACCGACCATTCGTAGCGGCTTGCTTGCCAACGACCCATTACCTCTGCAGGACGTGTAAGAGAGTCCAGCACTGAAAGGTCACAGCAAACCCCAGACTGAATATTTCGAATATATGCAATAGAGAATCTAGCACCGACCGTTCGCATCGGCTTGTCAGTCAAAAAGGACACCTTTGCAGGACGTGTGAGAGAGTCTATCACTAAAACGTCTCAGTGACTGTCTAACCACAGACATAATACGTCGAACATACGTGATAGGGATTCTAGCGCCGAACGTTTTCAGCGGCTTGCCAGCAAAAGAGCAAGTACGTCTACTAGACTTGCTATTATCACCATAATTTTTATTTATACCGAACTTTCTACCTAAAGAATTACACGGATCGGGATAAAAATATTTCTAACGCGGATCGGAGTCCGCGGGCACTGCTAGTTAGTAAATATTTATTTTTTTAAAAAATTCCATCACAAGAAAAGAATGTGAATTACCCAAAAATGAATGAATGTATTGGAGACTGAAGTTATATTAAGCTCCTTTTTGCATTATGTACCACTAATATTAGTGTATTAATGGTGTTAGGTATTTGTAGGCATTATATAGAAGTCGTACAATGAATGAATTAATGCGAGACCGAAGTTGTATTAAGCTTTTTTGTGTTTTGTAAATTTAATAGTCATATTCACACTACCGTGTAATGAATGAATGAGCGAATGAATTAATGACAAACCGAAGCTATATTAAGTTCATCATCGTCATTACAACAGCCGATGGAATTCTACTTCCAAATAATATTAGTGTACAGATAGCATTAGGTAAAACATTCACGTAGTCGTCCAATGAATAAATGAAAGATTGAATGGGATACGTATGTCAAATTAAGATCTATTTGCATTTTATATGTACCAATGATACCATTTTATCGGTACCATTGGCGTACCAATAGATATGGTATTCAAACTATTCTAAATAGCATACTATATATATTTTATTTAAATTATTTCATCCCAAGGAAATTGCTCTCGTAAAAAATTATATATTTTTAATAACAATGATGGCTCTAGTCTGAACTTGCTACAAAGATGGCTTCCTAGACAATTTCTCATTGTCCTTTGATGTTTCTATAGAGATATCGGAATTTTCAACATTGAATAAATTTTTTTTAGAAGTTTGATGTTGTTACAGCTTAGATATATTATGGGCTATAATAAGTATTTGTTAAGGTTTCCAATGTAATACTTTTATAAATTCATGAGAAAAGGGGGCAGAGTAAGTTTAAAATTATTAAAAATGTTTTTATTTTGTAAGGCTTTGCTTCGTACCAAATTTTAAGATTCTGAGTTCACGGGACCCTTAGGTTTTGATTTCCTTGCGAGTGTAGAAAATTTGCGGCATAAACGGTTGTATGTCTATTTAATTGCGTTGGCTTAGAAGTTTGATATTTTCACAGCTCCAAGGCTAGGGTATTTGATATAACATTTCACGCGTTCCAGAGAAAAAGGGTCTTGATAGACAGACGGAAGAAAAACAAATTGATCGTTCCGTTTTCCTTTCGAGGTACGCAAACCTGAACAGTACCAGGTAACCTAATCAAAACCTAAAATCCCCGAAAATTATGACTTTTTGGATTATTCCAAAAGTGAAGGAAAAAATAAATATAAGACTATAAATAACAATATTTAAAAAACTTACATTTCTGGTTTGAATGATGAACTCGACGTCGTCGCCTAAAGACAGTTCCTCTTTGACTTTAACCTCCGAGTAGTGAAAGAATATTTCTTTGACAACATCGGCGCGTTCAATGAAACCAAAGTTTTCTTTTTTGGAACACACCACGCCATGATATTTCACTGGATGCGCGGGGTTCTCGAAGCGGACGTGGCAAGCCCCTAATGTGCCTCTGAAAACATATTTTTTATCAGCACCTTATTTTCTTATCTGATAAGAGCCAATTTTCACAAAACCTTCCTCAGGAATCGCTATCTTTTCTGTTGTTCCATAGTTTTTGTGATTATCACGAACAGAAAAACAGACAGACAGGCGCAGCGAGCGACTTTATTTTATAATATGTGGTGGAAAGTTGGAAGCTAAGTGCATTTTCTAAGGAATTTTTGGTCAGGAACTTTTAGCCCGTTTGGGGTGGGGGGTTATGTGTGTGGTAAATGAACTATGCTAAAATCAAACAATGCTTATCAATAAACAAATTAAAAATGAAGGTAGATATCACTAGTTATTTTACACCAAATTTTTTAATTAACTTGTTAATGACGAATTCAAGACAATAAATTAGATTAGTAAGCTTAAAACTAATTAATATATTCAATATCTTTTAAATAAAATTTTATAAAAAAACAAAATGTTATTTTAAATTTATAAGGAGTAAAAAGTAATTTGGTTAATTTAATTCTAAGTACTAATTGATAGCGTAGGATGAAATCCACATACTTCTTTCGGTTTCTACACGACATCGTACCAGAACGCTAAATCAATCGGTACGTCTTTGTCGGTAGGGTGGTAACTAGCCACGGCGAAAGCCTCCCACCAGCCAGACCAAGACAAATTAAGGAAAATCTCAATCCGCCCCGCCAGGAATCGAACCCAGGACCTCCGTCTAATAAACCCACCGCGCATACCACTGCGCCACGGAGGCCGTCAAACATCACAATGAAAGTAATTTATGTAACATATCATTATCTGATATATCATAATAAACTTAAATGTAAAGCCCTGTGGAAAATATACAAAAATCCAGTATTCGAGTCCATGAGATATTGCAATTTTCTGTCCATAGCTGCCTAAAAAGAAATATTTAAGTTAAACATGGTTGAGGCAAGTATAATAATAGCCTAAATCTGTAAAAAAAATGTAAACCTACCTTTTAAAATATTTATAAAAATATCGTAACTTTATTGTCTCTGGATGTCGTGCTTGTATTCCACTTCTACAATTTCTGAAAAAAAGAAATTACTGGAAATAAATTACAAACCAAATCAAATATACAGTTAGAATAACTCATTGTAAGACACTGCACTCACGACACTGTCCGTCCGGCTGTCACTACCAATTTGAACAGAAACTATGGTAACGTATGTAAGTCGCTGACCCAAAAACGGGCATGTAAAGTTAATAAATATAAAAAAAAAACATCTTAAGCGGGTAAATCAAAGAATTAAAAACGTTCTGCAAACTATATCATGTGTCATTAAGTAAAAGGGGCTCAAAGACAGGATAACAATTTTCGCGTACCATGTCGTAGCTAATTTCAAAAGACACTTTCTTTGGGTTGCTAGATGAATGTCTTTAGATACACCTCAAGACATATATCGTGTAGAGAATAAAACATATTATCAACAAATAGTAAATAATCCAAAATATTGCTACATCTTTCTTTTTACCATTGCAACGATAGACAGAGGGACATTTTCGATATCACAACTATTGGTCGACAATATCTTTCTTTCTACACCTCATATGATTTGAAGTATACCCTAATTGTACTGAAATTTTTTATTGTGTACTAGCCTAATTCGCGATCTTGCAGAGCAGAGACGAATTAATTTAGATAGAAATTCATTGATTGACCCGAACCGGAAATGGTATCCAGGATCTCTCGGTTATAAAGCAATGCTTACACTATAAGCAAAAAATAATATATTCATTACAACTTACCCTTTTGACTGCAATCACACCTGATGGTAAATACAATTACACACATCGCTATGTAGCCCCAAAGTAAGCTTAGGTAGCTTGTGTTATGGGCACTATGATAACTGATCAATATTTTTATACATATTATACATAAATACTTATAAAGATAAACACCCAGACACTGGAAAATATCTATGCTCATCACACAAATATGAGGACGCAGAAGCAGGGTTACTACCTACTGCGCCACTCGGGCGTCATATAATATCCATCTTCGGTTTATACACGACATCGTATCGGAACGCTAAATCGCTTGGTGGTACGTCTTTGCCGAATGGGTGGTAAGCCACCGTCAAATCCTCCCACCAACCAGACATGGACCAATTCAGGAATTCTCAATCGCTCTGCCGCTGCCGGAAATCGAACCCAGGGCTTCCGTCTTATAAATCCACCGCACATACACTGCGCCACGGAGGCCGTCAAAATTATATAATTACGACAGAACGACATGAGTAGATAAAAGGAACAGAGGCAAAGCTTCTTAAGAAAGTACAAAATTGTTACTTATAGGGTTGTCAAAATGGGTTAAGACAAAATAAACATAACATTTGTTAAATAGTTTCATTTTTCGGTATAATAGAATATTTTACAAATTATTTACTCTAATAATTTTCTTTTTATAGTTTTTGTTTTTTAATAATTTATTGTTTCTTTTAGCGGTATGCTAAATTCTGAATCTAACAAAGTTTTTTCAAGTAATCTAACGGGAAACACTCACATGTCTTATCAATTTTACAATCTTTAATACGTTTAAGTATTTCGTTGACAATATTTATTTCAAGATCAAAACATTCGCAAAATTTTTGTATGAGCAATTCCACAAATGTGATAAAATTATCAGGAGCTATAATCATAAGACCCAATTGTACGTTACCATCATTATTTTATATCAAATCCTTGTAATGGCTAAATAGAAAAAGTTAATAGCGTAAAGAAATATAACTTGAATAATAAAAAGTAACACCCCGTGTAGTAAAGTAGTTCTTAAGTACTTACTTGAAAAACAATAATCAAATATTAAGTTACCTATTGCACTCTTTGGTATAGTTAAAATATGATATATTTTTATTTTTTTCTAGTATTATTCATACACACAGTACAACAAACAACCATTATTAATGATAAGATACCACGTTTTTTCACTTAAATATTCAAACATCCAACTAAAGAATATAATATTTGCTTCAACTAACCAATCGCACTGGCATGACCCTAAGATTGTCAACTAACTATGTCAGCATAAATCGGTTTTTTTCAGTGTCGCTGCGTACGCGACAAGCGGCTGGTGGTCACTCACACGTGCTTGTAGTAGTGCAACCAACCGATACGCGCGGTAGTATGAAGCTTTCTCTCTGCACCTTTTATCTACTCATATGTTAGAACTAACGGACTACTTTTTTTATCGACTACAAGTTAGCCCTTGACTGCTATCACACCTGATGTTAATTGATGATGCAATCTAAGATGGAAGCGGGCTAATTTGTTAGGAGTAGGATGAAATCCACACCCCTTTCGGTTTCTACACGACATCGTACCGGAACGCTAAATCGCTTTGCGTTACGTCTTTTTCGGTAGCGTGGTAGCGACGGCGAAAGCCTCCCACCAGCCAGACCAAGAAATTAAGAAAAATCTCAATCTGCCCCGCCGGGAATCGAACCCAGGACCTCCGTCTTATAAATCCACCGCGCATACCATTGCGCCACGGAGGTCGTCGAACAACTGTCACTTCGTCCACGTAAAAACTCATACGCAAAAAAATAACAGTTCGTGGTTTAAATGATGACTCAAGATGCACCCCAAGGCATATATTACATCGAGTCGAGAATAAAACATATTATCGTCAAATAGCGAATAATCCAAAATATCGCTACTTCTTTCTTTCTATCATTGCAACGATAGAGAGGGACATTTTCGATATCACTATTGGTCGACGATGTCATTTTCTCTTCACGGCGTTAATTTTGAAGCATATTCTAGTCCTACTGAATTTTTTTTGTGTACTAGCGCATATTCGCGACCTCGCAGAGCTGAGACGAATCAATTTAGATAGAAATTCATTGATTGACCCGAGCTGGAAATGGCATTCAGGACCTCTCTGTTAGAAAGTAATGTTTACACCACAAAAGTATATAAAAGGAGCATAGGTAAAGCTTCTTAAGAAGGTGCAGCAAAATTGTTAGCTACTTTGGTAGGGTTGTCACAATATAATACTTGCTTCCAACTGACCAAACAAACAACGTGTCGCACTGACATGACCCTAATATTGTCAACTAACTGTGCCAGCGTAAACATTTTTGTCAGTCTCGCCGCGTACACGACAAGCGGCTGGTGGTCAATCACACATGTTCCTCCTGCTTGTAATAGTGCAACCGATTCGCGCGGTAATAAGACGCTTGGTCTATGTCCTTTTTATCTACTTATATGGCATCCAATTTAAAAAAAAATATTCATTACAAATTAGCCCTTGACTGCAATCACACCTGATGATAAGTGATGATGCGATCTAAGATGAAAGCGGTCTAAATTGGTAGGAGTAGGATAATATCCACAACCAATTCAGAAAATCTCAATCGGCGCTGTCGGGAATCGAACCCAGCGCCTCCGTCTTATAAATCCGCCGCACATACCACTGCGCCACGGAGGCCGTCAAAATTACATTATTACGACAGAAATAACGGACTACTGTCACTTCGTCCGCGTAGAAACTTATACACAAAAAAGTTGAATCTTTCTCTCATCATTCGTGGTTTAAATGATGACGTGTACAGAAAACTGAAGAGTCTTTGATTTATACTATGTTAAGATTTTCAGGACTATTATTACTAGTGAGCGACTGAGCTCAATAAGAACCAAGAGGGCTAAGGTAAATAAATTGTTACCAGCAAGTTTGTTCTCTAAGGCCCATTTCAAGGTCATGTGGCGTACCAACTATGCCAAACGCAAAACTTTTATATGTATATGAAAGAAGCTCGCGCTTGACAACGATCTCACCTGATTGAGGGTATAGATATGGCCTAAGATGATAATGAAACTGATATGCACAATAACAACCCGCAAGCTTCGTATATGCCCATTTATTTACTAGTACATAGAATTTTAATTTAGTCATAATGTCTCTGATTGGGGTGATGCCGATTTGGTGCAGTTCAATCCAACCAAATCGGAGGCGTGTCTGCTCACTGCGAAACGGATTTTTTTTATTGACTCCTACTCTCTGAAATATATCCGTACCTATTACTGACCATATCAATCTCCTTGGTGTCGACATCTGCGAAGCAATACTTCACGCCACACCAATTACTAGCTTACCCTATATAAAGCTCAAGTCCGGTCGTGCATGGAATATTGCAGTCACCTTTTTGATGGATCCGCTAAATACCAGCTAGCTGCTCTGGATGCTGAGGACAGTCGAGCTAGTAGACTTGTTAGCTATGAACCACTTCTGGCAAATCTCCACAGCCTTGATCATCGTCGGTTGCAAGTTTGGCAGTAGTTTACAGGATATATTTCGGAGAGTGCTCTCAGGAGTTATAAGACCTCGTACCTCCTTCAACCATCTATCACCGCACTGCAAGACACCGGCGGGGTTACATCCCTACGTCGTTGACGTTTCCGGAACTCATACAAAGCGTTTTGCGTCATCATTTGTTATACGCATAGCACAGGGTATGGAGTGCTGTGCCGAGATAAGTTTTCCTAGTTCTTACAATTTGGGTATCTTTATAACGAGAATAAATAGGCATTTTCTAAGCAGTTGCGCCCCATCTTAGACCGCATCTACACTTACCATCAGGTCAGATCGTGGTCAAGCGCGAGCTTATTGCACATTAAAAAATGGATGATTACAACCACCTGACTTCTAACCCGTGACGTGTGTTCCTATAATTCATTCAACTTGTGTCAATGAACATATAAAATTAGGTTCAGAGGTAGGTATATTTTAAAGTAGCTGATGATCGCCACTTCGTCCGGTGGAATTCGGTTCCTTAGATGATGATTTCAATAATAAGAAAATTCAAAAAACACCGGAATGTCAGCTGTGTACGCCGAACAAAAAATAATGGTTTCCAGCTAGAGAAACCCCTTATGAATACTACCTACAGGGAGGTGGAAATAAAACACTACGATGTTCTATTATTATTTTTTTCCTCTCATATATATTTATTTAGATTTTTTAGTTTTTAACAATGTAATACAAAAACATATAAAAACATGATTAAAAATTTATAAAAACAAATTTGGTCCTCCACTTACGGGGCCCTAGCAACCGATGGTCAGGGCTCCAGACTGAGGAAGCTCCTATTACTATTATTATTATTAATATGGCCATGGTAGTGGACCCTTTTGGGTCTTTTTTACTCACCCCACCCTTATCCTTAACCCCCCACCCCCCATTTATCAGTTCAAACACACACACTCTGAGAGTTGAATGGTTGCTTTCAGGTTGGAGACACAATCTTTCTCTGGTAGTGGATTTACCACCTCCAGGAGAGGCATTCGCTTTCAAACGTTTTGCAGAGCATGGACCTGGTACTATAATAGCCTGTGTACGCTGCTGTGGCAAACCGTAGCTCTTTCCTGCTCAGTTGACTTACCTTCGCTAGAAAACCTGCCTTTACTCATGAACGAGCTATTTTGAGTCCCTTAGGCATTCTTTGTCCCATTCTGCCGTCGTCATCTTCTCGGCATAAGACGTCAGTACCATGTTTATCACACATGGTGTAATTGCGACATAGTTCCGGACCGATAAAAGATGACTCTGATCCGCTAGCTCATCGTCTTGTATGTCTACATGTCCAGGTACCCATATTTTGATTGAGTTTACCTGCCCAAGACCGTTCAGGCCATTCAAAGTCAAAAGTCAAAGACAAAATATATTTATTCAATGAAATCTTTATGACTATTTTGAATCGTCAATTTTCAGATTATGAAAATTAATGGTGATAATTAAGGTCGGAAACTTAAAATTACAGCAACGAGGGTTCCAAACGCGCCCTGGTCCAAGAGGAGCCCACAACAAACTCAGCCAGGTTATTTTTTTTTCCTATCACCTTCTTACATTATTATTTTAAAACTATAGAACTAAGCACCCGACTACTTACAGCAATTCATTCAAACGCCTTTATATCGTTTATCAATTCATTTACACCATAATATGCTTTGTAAAGCAGTTTGCGTTTGACAAAAACCTTGAACTTAGTGAGAGACATACTCGTAGTAGTGATTTCAGTGAGCAATTTATTGTAAAAGCATATAAAATTGCCCTCAACCGAATACTAAGCCTAGTTCTAGGTGCTACTAGATTATTTTTGCGTCTAATATCAATATTGTCAGTCACATTTTCTCTTGAAATTTGTTTACATTTTAATGAACATAATTATATTATATTTTCATATATATATATAGGCAATGAATATGTATATGCTTTTAGGGCCCATCTCGTATATCGCACGAACAGTCCGCTTCTGCAGCACGAATGCACTGTCAATGTTAGCAGCATTACTCAATAATAAAATGCCACATAACATGATGCTGTGAAAATTACTAAAATAAACGTATGTAGTAAAGTATTCAGCATTGCTAAGGCTGTTCGATAGGCTAGATACTTGTGGACCCCACTGAATTTTAGCATCTAATGTTATTCCGAGTGTCGTATCCACCAACTCCAATTTCTCGTTATTCATATATTCCAATACCAGTGCGGATGAAACTCTGCTAGTGTTGAGGGCCTTGAGTGACTATTACTGAAAATGCATATTTCCTTCCCAGTGATCTTCTAGTTTTGCATCTCCTGATCACTTGAATTTATAGCATACATTTCTGACAGGGAAATTGTATACTGCCCTAAACTGTAGCTAGCCTTAAACCCGTCAGAGTATACACTAGCTCCAGTACCTGACTGCATTTTGGAGCCATCAGTATACCAGATCAGGTTGTCTATCCCTACGGCCGTAGACCTTTCTTCCATTCCTCCGTCGTCGGGACATAAATGTCATAATACTTTTTGATACCATTACAGGAGTGATTTTATCACATCTCATACCTAGTATCCGGTCTAAGTCGGTATTTATGCTCAAAAGCATATGAGACGTTCAGGGCAGTAATACCTTCTTACATTTCACCAGAGATTCTGTACAAAGCTTTCTTTGCGCAGTTCTCAATGGCAATGTGCACCTTATCCTGTCCAAGCAATCTCACAAGAGCCTCAGTTGTCCTAAAAGCTCCAGTGATAGCCATACATGCCAGGCGCTGCACTGGTAGAAGATCCGCTTTACATGATGCCAGCGTCCTCCGTGGCCACCATACAATGGTCCTATACGTCAGTATAGGCGTCACTATCAGCTCATAGATTTATTTCAAGACTTATTATTTCCCTAGGTCTTCCCATAGCTAGTACGACACATTGCAAAGCTCAGTATCGTATCGATTTGTTAATCGTAGCAGCTACATGTGGAGCCCACGTAAGTTGCTTATCTATTGTTACTGCTAGATATTTAACTTCCGTTGCCCATCCCAGTTGACGTTCGAAAAGGGATGTAGTTCGTAAACCTGTAAAATTTCTATTACACCAGTCATCCATCCGATTCACTTCTTTTTGCAGAGTACTCGGAAATGTATCATTAACCAGCACCACCAGACCGTCTGCATACCCTAACGTGTAGAACGGTCTTTCATTCAACTTTACTGTCAATGAGTCTATGGCTAAGCACCACAGCATAGATCAATGGACCCCACCTTGTAGGCATCCTTTGGTAGTCATTGCAGACAGTTTATCTCCTAGTAAGTCCGACTCTAGTCACCGGCCCTTGAGCATGCACACTACCCATCTACCGATAGTAAGCGCCAACTACTTATTACTTATTGGTTACGTGCCGTCCTCATAGAAACAAAGGTAGTGTGATCGAACGCACCCTCAATATCTAGAAACGCTCCTAGACATATTTCCTTGGGTTTAAGCGCACTTTCAGCCCGGGTTACTACATGACGTAAGGCAGTCTTCGTGGATTTTCCTGGCTGAAAAGCACATTGCAGGGGCTGCAAGAGGTTTAACCTCAACGGCCCCTATCTGATATATTGCTCTAACAATTACTCGTAAGGTTTTTAGAAAGAATGATTGTAGACTTGTAGGCCGATGTGATTTTGCCTCCTCCCTTTGACTTGTTTGGGTATGTAAACAAGATGGGAAAGACCTTATTTGGTCCCAGAGCTTGAAACGGTTAAAAGCTGTTAATAGCCCACGTTACAGTTTGATCATTCACTATCTCCTTTGCTACATCCCAGTTGACTTTTGTGGTCGTCTTCTGAGATGGTCTTACAAAACGATGTGAAAACTTCTAACCTAACTCCTGGCTGTGGAGACACTGGAATAATTCGTACACAATCATGAATTCCAGTGCAAACTTCGCGTAATGCCGGATACGGAGACACTCGTAGAGGCTTGCCGGAACCTTAGCTAGTCAACCAAACTGCGGACACTACACTTGATCACTATTTTGCTGTGATGTTATTTTAAAATATAAATAAGAAATAATCATTGAAATTGAATGATGTAAATGGCGCGCAGTTTTTCCTAAACACGAGGATTTTTTTGGCAAAATTCATATAAAACAATAGTCCAGTCCATCTATTCATTTGTTGTCCATGTTTCATGAAGTAACAATTATGTCATACGCACTCGTAATTTTTTTTAGCGTTATGATAATTCTTCAGCGCCTTCCTCATTAAATGGGCTATACAATACTGAAAGATTGTTTTAAAATCGGACCAATAATTCTTGAGATGAGCGCGCTCAACAAAAAAAAACCAACTCTTCAGCTTTATTATATTAGCTATGCGCTACGTCGTAAGTAGCGCAAAGTAAGAGGTACTTACCTTTGGTTGGTCGCGATCTGGAAGCTGACAGCGTCACCCGTGCGCAGAGTCACGTTGCCCTCCACGTCGTCCTTGGTGTAGGGCAGGAAGAAGCATTCGCCGCGGTTCTCGTATGAGATGCGACCCGTGTTGTCGCCCGATCCCTCGCCCTTGAGCTCGGTGGTCACTACGCCTGTCACGCGCGCCTCGCTCAACACCACTTCGGGCGCTATCTTTGTAACGGTGGAAGCTATGGGCTTGCCGGTGCGTCGGTCATAAGTCATCTCAAACTCGACTGGATCGCCGATCTTTAAATGGTCTATGTTGCCGCCAAACTGGCTGAAGTGAAAGAAGAGGCGGGCCTGCCTTTCGCAACATTGAATGAAGCCGTAGGAATGCTAAAAAGGAAATAATTTTTATTAAGCCTTTTCACGGTTTCTGTTAAACAAACGACGCCAGATTTTTTAATTGTATCGTATAAAAAAGAAAACAATTAGGTTATTTACGTGATTGATTTCTAATGTAATAGGCACAACTACTATTATACTATATTATACTTATAGGTACTTACAAGTAATTTCTCAATAATCCCTGTTTCCCTTATAGGCGGGTGATTTGTAGAATCATATTGCGGTTGAGTGTTATTAGAACCGGACGAGTATACCGAGTCTCCCATCGGGCACGCCTCTAGACTGTAGTTCCCGAGGTTGAACCTGTTCCCGCCGTTGGCCTTGCCCATGGCGTTGAAGTTGTCTCTCGGTGAGCTGGGGTACTCGCTGCTAAAAGTACCTATTTGGACAAAATTAAAACTAAATCAAAATTGCTAAAATAGCTAAAAACCGCATGTTCAAAAATTATTTTTGTTGCCCTCAGATGTACCACGGAGATTCACCGTCTGTAAAACCCCACGAAATAATTTCGGCGGAAATTTGGCGTATTGGAAATATCTTCTTGGCTTTCGTAGGTCGTGTTGAAACAGTTAAAAATTATTAACTGAACCTCTAGGAGGGGACCCTGAAGTACGACGAGCGGATATCTCGTGTAGAGAAAAGTCATACTGTCGTTAATAGCGCACAATCGAAAATATCGCCCTCTCTCTCTTTTTCGTAGCATTGAGACGGAGCAGTATTTCAGATTTTGCCGCTATTGGATTACACCGTCTTCCTATGAATGTAATATATCTTTGATTTGTCAAACCGATTTATATGAGATTTGGACTAGCCCGTACCTCTGTCTCTAAACGAAAGTAAACTCGTAGTCTTTTACCTCGTTGCCCTTCAAATGAAAGTGCTTTCAGGACTGCAAGGCGCAAGATAGCGACTTCATTGCATACTGCACGACGAAATAAAAAAAACAGTGAGTAATGCCCGTTATTCTGCACGCCGACGACGAACGGTACGGGAGACTCTGTGTCTAGCATACCTTAATATGGCATAGCATAATGGAGAAGATCGCTGCCGGGAGTCTTAGCACTCCAGGAATTTATCACGAATGGATAGAACTTTCGAGCACAAAGAGGACGACGTTTTAAAAAATTTTTCAAATGTATCTCATCCCATGAATAAAATATGATTCACATAAAGACTTGCTGTATCTAACTTAACCTCAAGAGTTAATAGTTTATCGATCGAAGACACGTTTTAACTACACCATCGCTGACTAGGGCACCTGAATTGATTACTTGAACTGATCAAGGGAATGAGTAGGGGATATAGTTCTTAAAATTCAACAAAACAAGCACATTCATTCTAGTCAATTTATATTTTTGTGAACATATTTTTAATGTCTAAAGAAAAACAGCATTAGATGCATCTGATTTTAAAACATTTCATTGTAACTTTTAAATGTTTGAGTGCACTGTATGCACTACAAAATATGGGCTTACTTAACATATTTTTACATATTTTTTCGAAAATCGACCCCCATTTTGCATTGGCATTCCATGTGGATAAAAAACTGTCATTTCAATTGAGTAAAGGTGACTTTGTGGAATGCCTTCATGAATCATCACATTAGCACTTAAACGGTCCACTTCAGAGCCAGGCCTCCCTCTTTATAGTTGGGGATATGGAGCATAGACCCACCAAACTCCTCCAATGCAGATTGGCGGGCTTAGGGTGAAAAAGTTCAATTAATTAAAGATCACTATCAGATATGGATGATCGTGACAGGACTGATGGCTACATTTTAATTGGAGGTTGAAAAATTATGTTATATACATAATTAAATTAAAATGGTAGTGAGCCAGAACTCGTAAGGCACCAGTGTAACATTTTACCCATGTCTAAACCTTGAGTGAATATTGCACTGTCCTATAAAAAGCAAACTGATCAACTTACGAGAATATAAACAAAGGTTACGGTATACTCGAAAAGTTTAAAACTTTTACCCTACTTCTATATTTCTTCTAATTTGATTAATTTCTACACTTCCTAGTTTCCTATTAAGCCGAATTTTTGCACAGATATGTATATATCGTGTGGCTTTACAATGTCATGATGACATAGAGCTGATCTGACGCTGAAGCTGGTAGGTGGTCATAGAAAATCTGCAATAAAAGGACACAACCCCATTGACTTTGGGCTCATTTGATTCCTGTTGACGAGCAGTTTGGTCCTATATGATAAGCAGCGTCTGATGATGAAGCCGGAAGATGGTTATAAGAACTCCACGATAAAACGACACAACCCCATTGACTTTGGGCTCATTTGATTCCTATTGACGAGCAGTTTGGTCCTATATGATAAGCAGCGTCTGATGATGAAGCCGAAAGATGGTTATAAGAACTCCACGATAAAACGACACAACCCCATTGACTTTTGGCTCATTTGATTCATATTGACGAGCAGTTTGGTCCTATATGATAAGCAGCGTCTGATGATGAAGCCGAAAGATGGTTATAAGAACTCCACGATAAAACGACACAACCCCATTGACTTTTGGCTCATTTGATTCATATTGACGAGCAGTTTGGTCCTATATGATAAGCAGCGTCTGATGATGAATCCGGAAGATGGTTATAAGAACTCCACGATAAAACGACACAACCCCATTGACTTTGGGCTCATTTGATTCCTAATGACGAGCAGTTTGATCGCATATGGTAAGCTGGGTCTTATGATGAATTCGGAAGATGGCCATAGAAACTCCGCGATTAGACGACACAAACCCATCGAGTTTAGGTTCATTTGATTAGTATGACGAGTACTTTGTTCTCATATGAGAGTGAGACGAATACCTTAGCATTGCATGGATTCACCGTGCCGGGTCCATCGCGTGGCTGAGAGAAAACTCCGAACAGAGCCCGAGACTTGTGACACGGGTGTAGGTTTAAAAGAGATCTCTTAGTGACGGCCGTCAACACTCAGCTACTCTGTTCAAGTTATTCTCCCTGCCCAGCCAAATTCGGAAGGACCCTACTAGAGCAGCTATGGATACTCGTTCCAATATGGAGCTTACTGCACTTCTAGTAAGGCCAAGGTCTTTTCGCAGGTTATAGACTTCACCTCTTGCGCCCATTTCTACCACATATAAACTAACCACATAGCCATTTTTAGTTAGTTCATTATATTTATTCACTTTGAATACATGGTCATTAGGGATGTCTGTTTCCCACGGCTCTGTAAGCTCAACAAGTAGTATATAAACATTTGTTTTTATTAGAAAAAAAAAATATATCTGGTTTCGATGTCGAAATAGCTAAGTCTCCCGGGATTTTATAGTGCTTTTCATATGTGTCCAATACTATGGTCCAATCTGGTGCAGAGCCCAGAATTGAATAAGGCTTGCTTGTGGAATTTGTACTGGAATCTGCTTTAACGAAGTTATTTTGCCTTTTATTCGTCGTCAACTCTTTTTGAGCTCTAGCTACTGAAAGGCTTATAGCTTCATGTATGATTTTTAGTACTCTTGGCGACGTGAGTAAAGGGCACTTATTGGTAGGATGCAAGGTGTAAAGATACACCTTGCATCCTACCAATAAGTGCCTTGCAGTGCCCACTGCCTCGCCAAAAGTGTAGCATGATTTTTTCGAGGCTTTTCTCCATCTTACTAAGAAACTCTGATCTGGGAGAGTCAGTTGAAAGGCATTAACATAAAATTTTAATAAGGCAGGAGACCAATCGTACAGCAAGGCGCGCCACTTCAAAGCTAGAGGGATGCAGAACTCACCTAAGTTTAACCACTCATTTCACAAGGTCTGATGATGACGCCGTAAATGGCCATCCTATGCCAAAAAATTGTTGTAAAATTTTATAATTTCCGCCGTTTCAAAATTTCTTGTACGACATCCATTAAAATCAATCTATCAATGTAAAATTTAATAATAGGTTTACATGTTGAGTTCGTACGAAAGCCAATTTCTTTAATTTTATGAGATAGAAAGTTCAGTGCCTACCCAGCACAAAATGTGTGTGCAGGCCACCGCTTTGGATCAATATTGATTGAGATAACTTTCACGGCGGGAAACGCGACTGCACGTGGCCTTCGAATCGCGCCACGGGAATAATCGCCTCGCTGTTTCGCCGGTCGCGCCTAAGCCTCTGACCAGGCCATAACACCAGACCAAGGTTCCCATACGCTAAGGTATGATGGCCAGAAAAGTTAACTAGCCTATTGTTAAGAAATATAGTGACTGCACCAGATAGGACATCAAATTTATATTGATTTACATTTATTAAATTTTTGTTGAATGCTGTGTCAGCAGGTAAATGGACAAGTTTGTTAACCTTCACACCTAATAAGGTCACGAGCTTATATTACCCTGTATTTCGCAACATATAAAAATAAATCATTTGCTAACTTATCAGCAATATTAAATTACTTCACTATAATTTCTTTACTTTACTAATTTGTGTCAGCTTTATATGAATAACATTATTTGCTGCTTATATCATTGTTGTAATACCTATTCCTAACATATAGAGATAATAAAATAAATTTATTAAGGTTGTTTTATGTTATCATATTCACTTTGCACCAGTGGTAGAGCACTACAAATAGTTTAACTGCATCTGATTGCAATTGTCAATGCATTCTAAGATGGAAATGAGTTAAGTCATGTATATATTATAGAGTATAATGGATTCCTCACCTATTTTAGTTTCATACTAGAACATATTTCGCTTGGTGGTATCTTTTTGCTGGCAAGGTGGTAAATAGCCACAGCCGTAGCCTTCCCCTAGCCAAACTTAGATCAATAAGGAAAATCTCAACAGCCCAGCTGGGAATCAAAGTCCTCCACGCATACTATTGTGCCACAGAGGCTGTATACAAATATTCATGCAGAATGCGAGGGTACAAAGTGATTGAGAAGCTAATCAGAGAAAGCAGGTGTTGACCAGTCCCTTTAAGGGTAAAAAATAGACCATCACAAAGGGTTCCGTTAACCCTAAACAAATACTCTATTCAGCAGTTTTCTCTCTGACACAAGATGGACCTGGCACATGCCGGGTGAATTTATAGAATGCTAAGATATTTGTCTCTATGAGTCCAGCTCTGGACATAAATCGGCTGATGTGATAATAACAGAAAGAAGATAATGTTAAATAATATAAGACAAGTTTGAGAAATTCACAGCAATACAAAAGCGGAGGTCGATGACTTAAATATATTTATTTGTTACCTCGGGCATCTGCTATGCCTCAAGACAAGATATGACATAGTCAAATAATATTTATTTCATTTAAAAATAGATAGGCATAGAGCACTTACCATTACGATAACCTTGTTTGGACTGCATGTTGGTATGCTGCAGATCTAGAATGTCCTGTAGGGGGGACGAGTGTGAATCTGGCGGCTGGAACATCTTCCACTGAGGATTGCTTGACATTTGACAGTATCTCTTTGTATATAAGTCCAAAATCTCAGTAATGTGTACCAATATATCACAGAAAAAAAGTGTGCTCGTTGGTGTCCAAGTTTACTATCAAAAGAGGATACTTTACAAAGTTGAATCACATCATTGTCTCAGTCTGATCACAGTTTACACAGCTACTCTCTATATGTCCACAGATTTTTAACACCAAAATAACACTTGCGTTGCAAAAGAAAACTACTTATAAATAAACTACACTAGATCCTCAGATGTCTTCAATGCTTGCTGAATCGGAGCTCAGATGTGTGTGTGTAAGCTGGTTTGTATGTTTCTGGCTGGTTGCTCACAACTACCTACTGGGAATGATTGGTATGATTAGTTATCATTTTATTAAACTCAGTGAACTTTCTAACAAAGATCGCTACGTAGCGCCAATGTTAACGAATTGTCGCGTGTATGAGTACGGCCGCTAATTAATATCGAACTTGGAAGTTGGACTCGGCTTACAGAAGTTCGATACACTTGACGAGTCGCAGCTCGAAATGCATCGAAGAACGCGACGCGTCACGGAGAAGTCTGACCGGCGTATGCCGTCGTGCCGTGCCCACTGCCCGCCTGCGCCTCCCCCGGCGCCCGAACCTTGTGTACGCTGGGCAAATGGATTCACACTACTACTCCGATCGTACACAAAATTAGTAAAAAACGGAACCGTGAGAACGTAACGTATGCCGTCCCTAATACGATATCCACCCAATAAGAACATTTAAATATCACAAATTACAAGGCGTCTCAACTTTTTTGATAGGAATGACCACAAAGCGACGCATCGGAGTATCGTTCCACATTTTATTATTGCTATCTAGGTACTAGGTAGGTATCGGCCGCCCGACTCGACCGCCGATGTGCAAAAATTATAACGTTACGAACCGATGACATTCGATACAGAGAAGCGTAATTTTGTGACTTATATGATTTACCCATCCGCTTTTAAGTTAAGAAAAATTCAATTAATTCTTACTTAAGCACATAAACACATTCTATATAATAATCAAATCTCACCACGACACAGCACAGCACTGACGACATGCCGCCATATTGAATGTCAACATAATCGCGCCTTTGATCGTATGTACCTATACAATATTACAATTTTGTTACAAATATAGTAAATTTGTTAAATGAATCGTTTTGAAATGAGCGCTGCCTAACTTGATTTAAATTAATCTAAACAATTTTTTAAAATTTTGTACTTGTTTTTGTCTAAAGGCGTATCAATCATACATTTGTTTTTCTTTATTTTACGGCTAATGGTTTTTAAAAGTTACAACAGCTGCAACCGTAGTGTTTATATTATCTTTGGATTTGGATTAATTGTTTAATTGTTAAAACTTTTTCTAGTCTATTTATTTTATATAGTGAGTGAAATCACGCGGCATAGCTAGTAAGTAGGCAGATATTTTAGTCAACAGCTTGAATAAAATATTTAAAACTTTTTAAATAATATTTTATTTTTAAAATATAATTCCCGAGTAAACAATGGATAGTAGGTACCGTCATATACTAGAGTTTCCTTTATTTTACTATACCTAACTTAAACCTTTTCAATTTACCTGTAACTATCCCTAAATTATCCGGATCAGACATACGGATACACAGACGCGGCAGGTCTCGCGTGTATCTCTGTATCTAATTATCTATCTGTCTGTCTGTTCAATATAAATTTGAAGACTACTAAAAGGATTTTCTTGCGGTTTTTACTGTTATATAGAAATGATTACTGAGGAAGGTTTTAGTATGTAGTTTAAATTATATTTTAAAATCCTACCTATTATATTAATCCTATTATATTTTAAATTGGCTGAAATATGACACTCATTATTCGATAAGCAGCACCGCCTGGAAGCTTTTATTGAAAACGCTGCGCAATCTGATACAGCAAAACAATGCATGGAAAAATTGTCCGCGAGGGCGTATTTCCTTTAAAAAAAGATCACATATTTTTTGTGTTCTTAGAAGGTTGCCATATACTATTGCTCGCAGACGAAGTCGTGATCGGAGCAGGATTGCCAACCCCAAAAAGAAACTAGGATTTGAAGTTGAAGAAACTAGTGCGATTCAGTATAAAAACTGGAAGCAATGATAAAGAAAATAGTTAAATTACTATGTAGTAAAAAAGGGATGAATGAAATCAAGTACTTAATGCAAATTTTCATTTAAAAAACTAATAAAGAGATATCTACTCGATAAGCAGATTTAATTTCAGCATCACGTGGCGGAGTTTTCTTTCTTAGACAGTGATAATTGTATATATTTATGTATATGTAGAAATGTGCGTGTTTTTATTTTAAACGTAAATTAAGCAATATGGAACGATAATAATATTTTAGGTCATAATTAATGTAGCTCATTATTATTTTTTTTTAATTATTAACTTGAAGATTTCTTTTCGTTTTTTTTTTTCTTAATTTATTACATTTAAGACGGCAAGGTTGTCTAGGCTATAATGCGTGGCGGCACCTTGACTAGGGCCCAGCTGAAAATCAGTGTTGCATGTTTTTTTTAAGAGCATGCAGCTATATACTGAGCTGCGTCCTTTTTCTGGGTTGTGCCACACATCGCAAGGTATTGTCCTGGGGACTAATAAATTGGCATAATAAAGTGGCATAATTAATAAAGATATTTCTTTCTTTCTTTCTTTCTATATAGCAATCATATTTTGTGGGCCATGTGTGAGGCCGCCCGTACAGTAAGAGTTCCGCTAGAATTTTAAATAACTTTATCAGGGTGTTTAAAACCCAGGACGTAGCTTAAAAACTATCTAGGACAACCCAGGACATTAGAAAAACTAGGATATGTCCTGGGAAAACAGGACGGTTGGCAACTCTAGGTTAAAGACCTCACGCATTTAAATTTTTCAGCAGAGATTTATCCTAGCGATATAGGTAATGCGTACATACACATAGATAGGTAAAACAGATGTATTGTAAGTAATTTTTATTGGATAGGTATACTTTTAATTTCCATATAGATATAGATACCTAACTAAAGGAGATCATTCAAAACGTACCAAAATGTCTAAATGCCGGCTAAAGATTACAATATCAATGAAAGTAAAGGTTTCACAGTATTGTCGTAAAAGTAAAAAATGTTCAAAATAATACTCTCAATCCAAATAACTACTTTTTGTCTTTGGACCGCACTTTGACATTTTGATATTTTTTGTATGAGCCGTTAATGATGTCCTTTGATTTCTTATATTTGTCAAGTATTTTTTGCGGTCATAAAAAATACATTGCTTTATTTTAGTCTCGTGAAAACATAACCTTATATTTGTGGTATAAACCATCAAAACTAAGAAGTTATTAAATGATTCAAGATGGCCACTTTCTTTTGCACACTATTTAGTTGGATTACTTTGATACGAGACTCTTACTGGCATTTCTATACGTTACTATTTCTGATTTGAACTTCTTTTTTACAAAATTAATGAATATTCTCAGTTGTTCATCGCTCCATTGCAAAACATTTATTCCATTCCTTGAGACTTTAATACTCCCTTTTAATTTTATCAGTCTGTGCCTAGAATTTTATTAAAAGAAATCTGTTCTCTTTTTGTCGACTAAAAGCAGGTTTTTCATATTTTGCTCAGGCAATACATGCAAAAACGAAATTTTATGGCACTAGCAATGATGGCGCTTAATGACACTGATTTAAATATATTTTAATTACCGACTTACATATTTTAGTCAGAGAATATATAATATAAGGACACTACCTCTGTGGTCAATAGTAATTACCTTATCATTGAAAAAGACTTGATTCCAGGCCGTTGAATAAAATAAAAAAAAACACTGTCATTACTAGAGTTGTAAACTTACTCACGTCGGTCTATGTTATTAGTATCTGGACTCATGCTCTGTTTCGTCTATGGTACAAAAAATGTAAATAAACAGAACAGAAAACATTTAGATATAGCTGTATCAGCTGCATTTTTTTTAACAGCCGGTTAATTATTGCGTTTAAACTGATTGTAATTGTCTTGAAAATAGATTCAACGCTATACGTATACCTCATAATACTTGACAATTGTCCTTGACAATCGCACCTAACTATACCTTGCATATTACAAAACTTAGTTGGTTTTTGAATTGGTACAATTAGTAGTTAAAAGGACTTTTAAAATACTAAGTACTGAGTGTTATGGTAGAAATAGCTTGCGTGATATATTAGTGCAGATAGAAAACACTTGGGTAAGTCAAAGCAACAGTACCTACTGATGTTGCTTAAACTAAGGTAAACACTTAAATTAGATAAAAATGTTGATAATCACCAATATCATTATGACCTGAACATGAGCCTATCTTATATAGCATATCTATATTGAAGTTTTTGGAAGTTTCAAGTCTTTCTTATAAGAGAGAGAAGCTTAGCACTTCACATAGGAACATTTATAATACTTAATGATACGACTCCAAATGAAGATTGACTTCATCATGACAAAAATTTTCTCAACACATTTGCTCAAAGTTCTGGGACTGATAGCAGATTAGACCGCACAAGGAAAAAAAATTACTGGCAATAGACATTGACTGCTGGATATAGGCCTCTTGTAAGGACTTCCAAACACCACAGTCTTGAGCTGCCTGCATTCACATAGGTATAACCACTAGACCAACGAAGCAGTCATTGGAGTAATATACAAGTAAGTAAAACCTATATTACGAGACAAATTACTTAAAACGAAATACACTATTTAACCTATTAAGATTATAAATGCGAAAGATTGTAAGTATGGAATACTTTTTCATGAAAAACTATTTTAAAACTTAACTTTAGATGAAACTACAATACAGCTGCATTTTTTAGGTTAGGATCACTTCGTTGTTCATCTGTCTGTCTGTCAAGACTCTTTTTTTCAGGAATGCGAGGCGGTATCAAGCTGAAATTTATATCAAATAAGTCTTCTGTCCCTTAGAGTCGTGAAAAAAATCAAACTTCTTGGCCAAGGCAATCAAAAGATACAACCGTTTATGCCAAAAAATTCCCCAATTTTCAACAGGGTATGCAAATCAAAACCTTACATGTAGTTCCCGTAAATTTAGAATCTTGAAATTTGGTAAGATGCAATGTCATATAGCACAGATAATGGAAATATTACGAAAACTGAATATTTGTAGTTACATCATATAGGAAAAATATTTTTAACAATTTTTTACTTACCACATTTTTTCTTGAACGCTTAGAGGTATTAAATTGAAATTCATAATATGAAATACTCGGGTTTACTAAACCTTTAAGCTGTGACAAAATCAAACTTTTTTATCAACACAATCAAAAGATTGTCAGATGTGTGAAGAGAACAGCAATATAAGCCGCATATTTAACTCACAACTAGATACAACTAATTCAAAACCTACTGGGTAGTCCCCGTAAGATTAGAATCTTGAAATTTGGTACAAAGCAATCTGATATAGTACAGATAATGGAAAAATTACGAAAAATGTAAATTTTAGTTACAAATTTTAATAAAAATATTTTGAACAATTTTAAACTTACCCCCTTTGCTCATGGACGCGTAGAGGTATTCAATTTAAATCTAATACTAAAATCTATAAAACCTTTAAGCTGTATGAGAATCAAATTTCTATATCAATGCAATCAAAAGACACAGCATAAGCTGCAAATTTAACTCTTTACTACTCGCAGCTAGTCCTAAAATCTTGAAATTTCGCATGAAGCAATGTTTTATAGTACATATGAAAGAATAATTCTGAAAACCTTATAATTTACGGAATCCTCAGTGCGCGAGTCCGACTTGGCCGATTTTTTGGAACGAAGTTCCTTATCGCGCGTTGTGAAAGGGGGCTAGACGGAAAAAATTCGTACGAAAAGTTGTCACGACACTTTTTGATCAAAGGATCTTGCCGCCGCCTTTGATGTGTGTGCGCGTGAGCGGCGGGGGGCGCCCGCGCTGTATGCTGTCTCGCGCTCTCGTCGCGCCCTCTGGTGTTTCGGTGTACAACAACAAATATTATTATTAAAGGAACTTCGTTCCATCCGGGTGTCCCTTGACACCTCTCAACTTTTTTATTATTGTTAAAGTTCCAGTAGTTGGTTATCGGTTGATCTTCATGACCATGTTGATACCATGTGATGTTGATACCATGGCCATGTGAGTGCCGGGTCAAGTGTGTGGCTGAGTGAAAAACGCCAAACAGAGTCCGAATCGCAAACTTGCGATATGGATCTAGGCTTAAGAGTACTCATACATAATGATTTTATAACGTAACTAATACATCTTCATCATCATTTACAGCCAATGGACATAAACTGCTAAATATAGGCCTCTTGTAAGGACTTCTAAACACCACAGTCTTGAGCTGCCTGCATTCACATAGGTATAACCACTAGACCAACGACGCAGTCATTAGAGTAATATACAAGTAAGTAAAACCTATATTATCTGTTCAATTTTAAGTAATTTTAAGTAATTTGTCTAATTACTTAAAATTGAACAGAGGAGGTGAGTGTTGACGTGCGTTACTTAGAGTACTCTTTTAAACCTACACCCATCTCATAAGTCTCGGGCTCTGTTCGGAGTTTTTCTCTCTGCCACATTGATGGACCCGGCACCCGCAAGGTGAATCCATGGAATGCTAAGATATTCGTCTCTCTACACTAATATGCATAAGATTTTATACTGTACTGTTTTTTTATTAGATAGTAAAAAAATAATAGTGTTAACGTGATATGTCATCCATGTATAGGCATTAACAATGTAACACTCTCAATCCAGTCCTTGAAATGCGTTAAATTTAGAACAACCAAGGGCAAAATCTTGTTTTCTCTGTCTCCCCATGTCAATATGCCAAATACATTAAAATATTTTATATCCACGACAGCAGCCCCAAGCTCTGAAAAAAAAATTTAGTTATTTAATACAGTCTATATTTTTGACGGCTTCCGTGGCCCAGTGGTGTGCGCGGTGGTATTATAATACGGAGGTCCTAGGTTCAATACCCGGCGGGGCAGATTGAGATTTTTGTTATTTTGTGTTGGTATGGCTGGTGACAAAGACGCTTTCGCTGTGGCTAGTTACCAGCCTAATGACAAAGACGTACCGCCAGGCGATTTAGCGTTCCGGTACGATGTCGTGTAGAAACCTAAAATGGTGTGAATTACATCAGATTCCCTGACAAGTTAGCCTGCTTCCATCAGATAGCAGTCAAGGACTAACTTGTAGTCGATAAAAAACTACCTACCAAGAGGGCTCCCTTAGATTAGAGCAAAAGCAATATACATCAAAACCAGCAGATATTAAATTTAGTTTAAATGTAGCCAATTTATTAAAATCTCCTTCAACATTATGAAAACAATAGTGCATTGTGCAAATTGATTTTATTGTACAAACCTGTTTAATAAAAATAAAACCAACTTCAACGCACTACAAAGTAAAAAATAATTGCATCACATACTTACTTTAATTTACTTAGACATTTCTATAAAGTCGGTGTCAACCAAGATTATGGAAAGTTAGTTAATAAAGTAGCAAAGCACTGTGTATTTTAGGTAAAATCCTTCAAGTAGAAAGCAACTTTATAGATATGGTTAAGTAAATTAAAGTAACTAAATAACGCAATTATTTTTATTTTTTGTTGCAAGTTAAATTATTAGTATACGCTAGTCATTTAAACTACTCTCTAAAATAATAATCGTGGTACGAAGTAGTAAAAGTAAGCGTAAAAAATCAGTTCTTAGTGCGTCTAATCAATCAAATTCAAATTCAAATTCGTTTATTTCAAGTAGGTTTATTACAAGCACTTTGAAACGTCAAATTGGACTATTTGTAGTGACTCTATCTAATCTAATATCTGCATAGTTTGCCATGTTGTCATTTCAGAACGGATTATTTAGGCAAAGACATTTTTTTTATTTATTACTTACTTCATTTATCTAATAATAGTCAAAACCAACAAGTAATACATTCAATTAAGATTTGAATTTTAAATCATGCAAATATTAGCAGTAAACAAATTTTATGGTCATAATGCAATTTATCATGATTATTACCTACAAATGTGTTGAATTTTTTCTCTAATACAATACAAAATTCATAGATTCTCAGTTCTGTAATTGGAGAAACATAAAATGTACAGTTTTCCATTTCCATAGTTTGAACATTGTTTATAACTTCTTTGCCGGCACCATCTGAAAAAGGTAATGAAAATATATATAAATTATTTTCTTATTAAATAATATCTAATTATTTTTGAAATTTGTTAAACGACCTATAAAAAAGGAATCTTTTATTATTTTATTATGCCCCCATTACTTCAGGCTTAAACGGAAATTCTCTTATAAATAGAAACTCACGCATTTGCTAATGGAAATGATAATTTGGTAGTCGAACCAATAATGATCATAGCTAGCATGCGTAATTGCAGTATGTTCCAAGCTTTTATTTAGTTTCAACTGTACTAGTGTCTATTCTCTTTCAAATACTATTTGTTATAAACCTAAAACATATTACTTTCTAAGCAATATAGATATCATTATAATAAAAACAAATTTTTAAAATTATTATTTTTATAGCTCCTAGATACGAGGAAATCCTTATACTCATCACATTGTTGCAATTCCATGCTCTACTCATACTATAATATTCTCTCTATACTGCTAGTCGAACTATTTGATTTTTAAAAGCACCAAGACTGGAATTAAAGATCTCAAAGTGGTTCTTCCGTCTTTGAGATGTGCAATTGAAAAGCTAAGTAATGAAGCAATTAATGTAACATTAAAATAACCTTTTACTTGAGGCGAAATATGGTCCCAGTTTAATAATGCCAAATGTGTTCTCTCTGTGTTATAATTATCTTTTATTTCGGGGACTGAAAAAGGTTATTATTATTATTATATGTGCATTTTAGCGGCCCACAGGTTCTTACAGATGAGAGGATATGTTGTCCTACTGCGTTGCTCTAATGCGGGTTGCCAGGATTAGGGTGAAAGTATTTTGACTCTTTTGACGATTACTGTCTCATTAGTCTAGTGACTGCCTCTTTGGTCTAGTGGTTAGCCTGTACAGCTACAATCACGAGGTCCTGGGTTCAAATCCTGGGTCGGATCACCGGTATAATTCTGAAATTTTCATTCTTTTAAGTAATTTTCAGTACATTCTAGGCCCGGAGTCTGAAAGTTGGTGGTTAAACACCTCTGTGCCTCGAAGAGCACTTAAGCCGTCGACTCCGGCCACTATCATTAACATCTGGTAGTGATCGTTAATGTAACATTATCACCCCAAGGCTTGTGTGCACCAAGATTTCGGTAATCATAACCAACGGTTAACATAAGTTAAATGTAAAATTTACTGTTCATGACAACCCAAATTAAGGATGTAAGCTCGGTTAAGATAACCGCCCGGTTTACGTCCTTAACCGGCGTACGGGATTATTAAAACAGTAAATTTATAGTAAAGTTATGTTAACCGTTGGTTATGATATCCGAAATCTTGGTGCACACAGGCCTAAGCCTGCCAACTCGCATTGGAACAGCGTGGTGGGTCTACGCTCCATATCCCTTCTCAGAGGAAGACTAACTTGCTCTTTGAGATATGAGCCATTAGGCCAACAAGGCATTTATACTGAAAAAAGTAATCGATATAAACTGAGAATATCAGAAAATCCCTTCGTAGTGAGCGTCTTCTCAAAATGTGTAACTATACTATATTAAGCCAATAAGGCATATAATTTAAAGGTCTCGTAATTATTGAAGATAGTTGGAAATTATTATAATAATAAGGGAACAAATAATTTTATGTAAAAATAAAATTAATATTGTAAAAATGAAAGATTTAAATAGAGCAACTGTTGAATTTCTTGCCGGCTTTTCTCAACAGGACTTTTCTTCCGAGCCGGTGGTAGTGTCACTACAAATAGACTAATTTGACGTTTAAAAAGTGCTCATAATAAGCCTACTAGAAATAAACTATTTTGAATTTAAATTTACTTATAAGTAGATATAGCTTATTAATAATTATACCTTTGAAATATTGAAATTCTTTTACAGGTTGATGCCGCAGTAGTCCTATATTATTGGCGAATGTGTCTCTATTGAAATGTGGGTGTACTATGCTCCTTAATATTTTAAGTCCTGCAAAGTAAGTACTAGATTTTTGTTTATGGTTCAGCTTAAGCCATTCTTGTCAATTTTAATATTTCGGTGGCGAAATTTTCAGTCGTAATACCTTGACTTCAATTACTAAAGAATACACTTGTAGAAAATTCCTTTCATTTCTAATGACGACCTCCGTGCCGCAATGGTATGTAAAGTGGATTTATAAGATGGTGGACCTGGGTTCGATTCCCGATCTGGCCATTTTCATAATTGGTCCTAGTCTAGCTTAGGTGGGAGGCTTTAGCCTTGGCTAGTTACCACCCTGCGGGCAAAGACGTACCGCCTAGCGATCTAGCGTTCCAGTACGATGTCGTGCAGAAACCGAAGGGGGTGTGGATTTTCATCCTTTTCTCCACAAGTTAGTCTGCTTCCATCTCAGATTGCATCATCACTCAGGTGTGATTGCAGTCAAGGTAGGTATTGGTATAAAAAAAGAAAAAAAAATTGAGAATCAAAATAAATTAATTTTAAAAACAGCTTAAAACTACTACTATTTAATTTAAATAATTTTAATTTAATTAATTATCTTTAAATATTATAATTCTTCTGTTATAATAATATGGCAAAAACACAAATGTTTGCCATCTAACTCCTCAAAAAACGGCTAGGAGTGTATAGTATATGTCAGTGGATCTGGATGGTTCGAAAATACAATTGTCTCCGGTCGAGGGCAATCTGTTTACACTTTTATTATTAAATTGCTGAAGATAAAGTCTGATTGCCTCACTGGCCTAGCCTATGTGGCTTTGATAAAAAGGTGCCGGGTTCGACTCCTTGGTTGTGTTGAGGAATAATCTTGAGTGGTCTTTTCTTCTAAGAGATTTTCAGTAAATTCTTAGATTGGGGTCGGGAAGTTGGAGCTACAACCCTGTGCCTTGGAGAGCACGTTAAGCCGTTGGTCCCTGTCACTATCATCAACATCTGACAGTCATGGTTATTGAATTAAATATTATCACCATAAGCCCGCAAATCCGCATTGGCGAAGCGTGGTGGGTACTGTTTTTGATTTCACTATTATAAATATTCTGTTTATATATTTTCCAGGAAATGGAATGGATTGTGCTGAAAAAAATAAAGAGTACCTACCCGTATTGTGGTAAGGATATTTGATCCTCCAGTCGAATAAAAGATACGCCAAATGTGGATCGGAACGCAGAGCAACGCAGTGGCCAGTGCTGGCTGACCATTGTCGAGTCAACAGTAGGGTGTTACAAACACTTCTTATTGCTGTTCCTTCCTCATAGAGAAGCAATCCAATTGGGACTTTACGTAATTCCGTCGAATCTGCGAGAGCAGTTGGAATAAAAAAGTATTAACTTATTGAAGAGCAACCTCCTTCGTCTTCGGAGTCTGATTTTTAAAGGCGGAAATCCTTTTAGTGGAAAAATTGAACGTTCAACTTCGGCCTCTGCTGCAGGTTCCAGGCGCTGAGCGGGTTTGACCAAAAGGCTGTATAATTTTTTATAATTTTCTTTAAATTTAAATGTTCATGTTTTAAATAATGTTAATTTAAATAATATTAAAATATTTTATATAATGTTAAAATATTTTATAGTTGAGCTATCGAAACGACAGAATAAACTTAAGCAATGGTCCAGTATGTGAAATCGGGCAAGTATTATCTCTGTCTTTATCTCTTCTAAGCAAAAATGGTGTCAGATTTTCAAGAATGATTCATTTGATTTCTGTCCTTTCGATTATCAACTATACATGTTTTTTTTTTTATTTCATTGTTATTGTATTAGTAACACAAACACCTTTCAAAGTCTTTTCGACCTGACCCTTAAGAGTAGTAGAGCTTTTTGTGCCAATTTGCGTGTTGCCAGTGTAATTAAGGGCACACAGATTGATGGACTGTGGGCATTTTGTTCTATACTCTGTTTGTAGGCGATGGTTTACGATATAGCTCTCAGGTTTAGGCGGCCCTGGAGTGGAGACCGCATCTTGGCAAGCGCAGTGTAGGGCGACCCCCAAATGGTGCGACGACGTCAAGAGTCTGCGGTTGGCTGGCACCGATTGGATATAGCAAAACTTGCAATTCAGAGAGTTGGCGATTGGCTGGCATCGATTGGATATAGAAAACTAGCAATTCAGAGAGTTGGCGGTTGGCTGGCATCGATTGGATATAGAAAACTTTAGAAGGCCTTTGTTCAACAATGGATGCATAATGGCTGTTGATGATGTTAATAACCTGAGGGGTTCTCCCTGCTTGAGCAATCAATTAAAAATCTTTATAAGTATGTCAGTACCTCTTAGTAAAAATGATCGCCTTGTATCGAATGCTCCAATGAGCCCGCTATGGTCGCTGATAAATATGTGTACCAAATAAATAATTAGTAAAATGACTGTCAGTGTTATAGTCAAAAGTAAATGAGCTAAAATACACTTTTCGCCTTTTGTAAATTTAGGACGAGCCGCCGAGACTTCAGACTCGTACATTGCTGAAATGTGACGTTAGTTTATAGGCCTTCTCGATTTTAGCATCACTCAACTGTCGGTCGGTTTTTACTCTTGGCGGGCTTAGAGTGAAGATATAGCTCGTAACACAATCAAGTGCTCTCTGAAGTTACAACTGCGCACATAAATACCGCCATCTGTGTAAGTGAACTGAAACGACGATATGGTTTAAGTTCTTGAAGTTAAGTCCATCACCAACTAAAATTACTAAAGTGTATGTACAGATGGCGCAACTCTAAGGACATATATTAATTTAATCATTCCTAGTGGGTCTAGTCAATAAGAATTTTTCCTTAATTTACTATCGGAATCTTAGGATATGAGAATTAGGAATTGGAAATCTAGTTCTCGTATCCAACTATTGACTACTTATGAAAATTATTTTATCCATTTTAGAAATATAACATAGAGAAAGCCTTTGTATATAAGAATTTTGACTTTAACTTTTATATCTGAGCTTTTGTGTGCTTATGTTGTCTTAAAATGGGTGTCTTTGGAATCCTTACTCAAATAGATTTAATAGGTATTTTTGAAGCATCAGTAGCTTTACGGTAAAAATATAACACCGAGAAGTCATAGGTTCGCAACTCATCGTTGTAGCTACTATCGCCGCACTCAGTCACAACAGTCTATGCCATTAATTAGAGGGAAAAATAAATAAATAAATATGAAATACTACTTGACATGATTGTGACGGAAAGAAAATAATTTTAATATCTATATATATAAAACCCTTTCGTTGCTGAGTGATGTACTGACTGACACAACGCACAGCCGAAACTACTGGCCGTAGAGAGCTGATATTTGGCAAGTATGTTTGTTAGGGGGAGTAGGCAACCAGTAAGAGATAATTTTTCGAAATTCCCTCCCTCCCTAAGGGGAAAAATGGGGGTAAATTGAAAATTTTAATTTCTTAATGGATTCACTTGAAACTTTGTATGTAGGTTCCACCAGTGACGCAAGTGACCACCGAAAGAGAATTTTTGTAAATTTTTCCCCCCTAAGGGGAGAAAAGGGGGCTTAAATTTATATATATTATAAATATTAATAATAAATTTATATATTATAATTTCTTGATGGATTTACTCGAAACTTTGTATGTAGGTTCCACCAGTGAGTGAAACAAGTGAGCATTGAGAGAGGATTTTTGGAAATTTTCCCCCTAGGTGCAGAAAAGGGTGGCAAATCAAAACTTTTTCTTTCTTAATGGATTCACTTAAAACTTTGTAGGTAGGTTCCACCAGTGAAACAAGTAAGCACTAAGAAGGGAATTTTGGAAATCCCCCTCCCCTTGGGGGAGAAAAAGGGGCAAATGGAAACTTTTCATTGCTTAATAGATTCACTTGAAACGTTGTATGTAGTTTCCACCAGTGAAACAAGTGAGCACTGAGACAGGATTTTAATCCACCGATTTTAGCACGCGACCCTCGGTCGCGTTAAAGCCCTGCTATCAGGCAATTGTTCTGAATTACGTCCTGCGCCAGACAACTATGATGCCCCCAAGCCTCTTTCAATTTTAATGTACAATCAGCAAATCCCCAAATTTTCGCGCGTGACCTTTGATCGCGCCAGCCTCCTATTTCGAGCCACAGGTTTGCTCTCGCTTTCTTTCGTACCCAGTCTTACACCAGAGGTCTACGATGCCCCGTGGCTAACTGATTTTTTATGTGAAATCCGTTAATCCACCGATTTTAGCACGTGAGCTATGGTAGCGTTAAAGCCACCCTGCTGTCAGGAAATTTTTCTGGATTACGACCTCCGCCTGACAACTATGATGCCCCCGTAACTCTTTCAATTTCAATGTAGAATCTGTAATGCTCCCAGCCGCGGGATTTTGGCCGCGGTTTTTATTAATCCCTCGGTTTTGGCGCGCGACTTACGTGAAAAGCTCCACTCAGCAGTCGGGGGTTTGCTCTTCGTTCTTCCAAACTCACTCCTGCGCCAGCGTTCTGCGTCAGGCCCACGTGCCTGTCTTATTTTCCTTTGGAATCCGTTGTGGTTACAGTTATACTAATAAAATTACTTATGGTCTTTGTAACTGTCACTTCTAAGAAAGCCAAAAAGCCTATGACAAATTTGGAGGATTTTATATACCAGGACTGAGACTCTTCTAAATTGAAAGCTGGATCCGCCACTGGCTGGAGTCGATCTTAGGACAAGCAGCTTCTCACATGGACAGCTCTACGTGGCTTGCTCTCACGTCACCAGTCCAGAATCACTCTACATTCTTGCCTCCGAAGGCACAACATCAAACGGTGTTAAGTGTATATAGAAGCTTTGTAAATAGTTTATAGCAATACTAATTTTATTTATTCATATCAATATTAACTGTATCTATTGGTTACTTAAACGAAGTCCACGCGAACGGAGTCGCGGACAACAGCTAGTAGTGTTATAATTTGGATTCGTTGCAGTTTTATTGAAGACTATTTACTATTTATAGACTATTGAATAGGAGGCTTACATACCTATGATCGAATCTGAAATGAGAAGATCCGCAGAAATATGTAATTAGGACACATAGGTAGAAGTAGGGTATGCTACGAGTATATGACGCGGGCGACGGCTAGTAGGTAAAATATAAACAAGCAATCGCAGTTCCCCGAATTTCTAAGAAATGTTCGTCTTGGAAATGCAAACAACAACAATACTAAGAGCTAATTGATGGACTTGACTAGACGAAAAAACAAGATCTGAGAAGGAAATATTTTTACGGCCCTTTAATTGACAAATTGTTAGTCGGCGTTATCGCAACAGAAACAGAAACTGTGAAAAAAGAATTGTTAACTCTGAATTATTTAATAGGAGAAAAATGCGCTTGTTTAACCTATTCTCTTATGGAGAATAATGTGTAGAGGAGGAGAGTTCATTTTCCGTATAAACTAAACGATGTTCAATTTTTGACGGCGTTAATTCAATCCACGAATACTAAACGTATTTTCTTGCGGTTTTTACCAATAGGTAAAGTGATCCCTGAGAAAGGTCTTAATATATAAAATTGTATACAATAACGAATTATATACATTTCCGGTAACATATATATATATATACATAAGATCCTTTGAGGACTAAATAATAACCTTCTCTTCCTCATTTTCATTGAAATAAAGGAGCTATTTTTGTTGTTTACGTAAAAAATGTTTAAGAGACCTCGAGACATTATAACAAATTTCACTTGAACTTGGTAATTGTTTTAAGTTCAAAGCTTATTACATTTTCTAGAAAATAGCGTAATAAAATCTGTCTGACTGCAGCACGACTTATGAATTTATTACAGCCGGTTAAAGGGCGGGTGTTCTCTGTAACATCTTACTACCGTATCATGAATCAATAGGATCTGTTTACAACCTTCTTTTATGCAGCGTAAAATACAATATGTAATTGAGCTGAAACCTGTTATATTGCTATGCTATTACATCAAATTGCGTAGGTAACTCATATATTTTATTTATTACTATCAACTTATTAACGGCCTACTACGGGGCCAGGCCTCCCTCCTTATAGGAGAGGGGGTATGGAGCGTAGACACACCACACTGCTCCAATTCGGGTTGGCGGGCTTAGGGTGATTGTTCATTTTCAGATGCTGAACAAAGATACTTCCAAAGTGGTAAAATGTGTCACTCCCCAGTCCCTTAAAAAAAAGAGAATATTTTTTAGACACTTCTACTACTTGGTTTTAACAACTTAGCTTTATTTGATTTGCATTGTCGCAAGGGATATTTTTTTATTAGAAACAAAATAAAATATCAATTAAAACATAAATTTTATAACTTGACTAGCTATAAGTAAAGTCAAGAGCAAAAACAATTCTACAGTACTATATAGAACTATTGGGATGTAATTTGACAGCACGGAAAATATCCCAACAGTTGTGTAGAACTACGGTGTGGGGTACTATTGGCATGCACCCGGATTAACGTGCTCTCCGAGGCATGGGATGTGTATCACCAACTTCCCGCCTCCAGGCTTAGAATGTACTGAATATTTAAAAGAAGAATAAAAAACTCAGAATTATTCCGTGACCCGACCCCGGATTCGAACCCAGGACCTCTTGATGGAACCCACATAGGCTAACCACTAACCAACAAGGCAGTCGTATATTTTAAGCTATTGTATAGCTTTTATCGCGGGCCTTGAGCGTGGAGACCGAATACAGAAATTCCGTAACGAAAAAACCTAACACCCCCTGAGTATCAAAAACATAATATCAAAAGCACAATTTCGGCAATGGACAGCACAATTATTAGAGAACGTGGCCTAGCGGTAAGGCGCTCTAAAAGTGCCCGGAGTTCCAGAGAGACGCAGTTTCGAATCCCGTCGGTTCCGCAATTTTTTTTTTCAAGTGTGATATTTCAAAAAACCATTTGTTTTTAAATTAATGACTTTTTGCAATATCACGCTTAAAAAAATGTGATATTTCAAAAAATCATTTTTTTTTAATTAATGACTTTTTGCAATATGCGTGATATTGCAAAAACAAAAATGGCTTTTTGAAATATCACACTTGAAAAAAAAAATTGCGGAACCGGAAAAGTAAAAAATGGCTGTGTCATTTAGTTGCTTTAATTTACTTAAGCATATCTAGGAATCGGTGCCAGCCAAGGTTTCTACTTTAAGGACGTTACCTAGAACCCACAAACTGCTTTACTATGTAAAATAAATATTCCTTAAACTTGGCTGGCACCGACTTCATAGATATGCTTAAGTAAATGAAAGCTACTAAATGACGCAGTAATTTTTTTACTTTTTGGTGCGTTTTGAGTCGGTTCTATTTTTATATAAAATTTTTTATATATTATGGACGATTTAAAAGTATATAGCAATATATAAATTGGCAAATAATAAAACCAACTTAAAAGTATTATTAGACAGCGTAGAGATTTCCACAAATGATATAGAATGCAATTCTGTTTAAGTAAATGTAATACAATACAATTGTATTGTGGTGCCCCCCATACCGTAGTTCTATAGACATGTTGGGATATTTTCCGTGCTGTCAAATTATACCTATCCCAATAGTTCTATATAGGACTGCAGCATAGTTTTTGCTCTTGGCTTTACTTATAGCATATAAATTATAAAGTTTAATAAAATTTCATTAAAAAAACAACAGGTGTCCCCTAGCGTAGAATCATCAATATTTGCCATACAAGAGCAAGCAATAGTGACCGGGCAACAACAACGGGACATCCTTAACAAACCAGTAGACGGTTAGTGTCGATTATGTAAGAGTAAAGACGAATCATAATTTCTGGATGTGAAAAGCTGGTGGGGACTTATGTGAAACTAGATAATAATATAATTTTGTCCAGTACATCTACTGGTGTTGAGCTAAAAAACATAAAATCTTTGGTGGAAATACCCGTTCAAACCAATGTCACCGTTACATACAATAGACCAGATTTGATAAATAAATAAATAAATATTATAGGACTATTACACACATCGCTATATAACCCCAAAATAAGCGTACTCGTAAGTAGTTTGTGTTATGAGTGCTATGATAACTGATGAATATTTTTATATATACTATACATAAATACTTGTAATATATAGATAAACTCCCAGACACTGGAAAACATCCATGCTCATCACACAAACATTTTCCAGATGTGGGAATCGAACCCACAGCCTAGGACGCAGATGCAGGGTCACTACCCACTGCGCCACTCGGCCGTCATATATATATATATATATATATATATATATATATAGATAAAAGTAATAAAATATTTCTAATAGATATTACAGTACATTATAACATAAATAACATAGGAGCAAAAGAAATAGATAAACTAAATAAATACCATCTATTACAAACAAAAGTCAGTCGCTTATGGGATACCAGAACAACTGTAATACCAGTAGTGATAGGCGCGACAGGTGTAGTAGCTAAAAGCATAGCAAAATACATATAAAAATTAGACACATATATAGATATAAGCATCCTTCAAAACTCAACTATAATTAGTAAAGTTGTAGGAGACACAGTAATTGTTTACAACGCGCCAATTTCAGGTCAAAACAAGCAGCACTCACAAAACAACCGAAACACAGTGTGTCTAACACAGAGCCCACACCAAGCTTCAGCTACAATAAATAGTCTAACACAAACTCACCACAAGCTCACCAAAGAAGCGGAATAGGAAGGAACAGAGGAAGAAGGAGAAATGTGTAATAGAGGGGAATAGATATTCTCTTTCATGCGGGTCGTAGATTGAAATCGATCAAAGGGTCGTGAAACGAAAAACCTTCACGTCTTATAGATACAAGATTATATTAAAATAGTCGTCAAAGATGAATAATATTCTCCGTTTATTCCACACTTGCAGTCGCCCGCGAATTCATCCGCGTGAAAACCTCTTAGGATGCCTTTTAATTTTTAAGACAGACTTTCATATAAAGTGTGCTCTTTCCCCGCCATCCCTCTCAATTTAATTTTTTTATAGTTCCCCGTCAAGCAATATCCCGTCCCGTTCCGTGTACCAAAGATCTACATTTTTGTTAAAGATTGTACGATATTATAGTACATATTATTACGTTGATACAACTCTTAACAAATGCATTAATTTCGACCAAATTTGATTACCATAAAAACGATTCTAATGAGTTAATCTTAAAAGATAGACATATACTGTCGTAGACATTTTTTTAGATCATTTTAAGAGGAATAATTCTTTCATACATATATTTTTGGTATCTTGAACCGTTTTCGCAACGCACGCAACGGAAGCCCTCAAGGATGAATAATTTTCCCCGTTTTTTTCACATTTTCCATTATTTCTTCGTTCCTAATAGTTGCAGCGTGATATTACATAGCCTAAAGTTTTCCTTGCTAAATAGTCTATTCAACACAAAAATAATTTTTCAATTCAAATCAGTAGTTCCTGAGATTAGCGCGTTCAAACAAATAAACAAACTCTTCAGCTTCAGCAATGAAACATACGTAGATGACATATTATGGATTTTAGGTCCACGTACCTACCTTTTCAAGTTTCTCCATTACGTTATTATTTTACAACATAAACTAATTGCGTGTTGTTGTATTAACCAAGTATTTACTATTCCCTTGAAAATTAGTAAATTTTAGCTACTTAATTACAACTTGTTCGGGAAGATGACAAATCAAACAAAATGGATGCTGTCAAGCCGCACTCAATTACTCATACCTCGACAGCGAGAAGTCCTGAAGTAGTGAGCAGACTCGCGGACTCGCGCTCCATTCCCTGATTACGCCAGAAGCCATTAACATGCGTGTCGGAGTAGGTCATTTGATTCGGATGAAATTGGAGATAGAGAACGTGAACTAAAGACAGCTTTGACTTGTGTTAATACCGTGCCTAACTCTGCGTGAGATGCGCGTCACCCACTGTTCGATGAAGGTGGTATTTACAGGAGCACACTCCTGCCTCCCACAATGCGCATGTAGTCTAAGACATATGCTGACGCGTGTCTCAATCGACTAAAATGAGAAATTCGTTCGAAATTGATAAAAGTACGCACTATACCTAAACTCACAGATCATCAATCCGTGAGTTCTTGCTCATAATATAGGCCAGTGCAAAAAATAAATAAAAAGTAAAAGAAAATCGCAGTAGGATGAAACCCATTGCAAAAGGAAGAGCCTAGGTTTTGCTTTTATTGAGAAGGTTTACTATGGTAATGAAACGAACAGAAAACATACCCACTTTTTGAAAAAAGCTGATATTTTGACGGCCCAATTTTCGGTTGAAAATTAGGTTATTTTTTCGGTTCATTCAGAATTGGGTGAATAAATAAATATTTCAAATCAAATAAATTATAGCGTGTTTGGGACATAAAAAAGTGGGTTTTCACCAAATTTCGTAAAAATAAAATTTATTTGGAAAAGATAAAAATAAAAAACGAAAAAGTAGGTTTTTGAATTTTTCACATAAATATGTAAAAAAAAATGTTTAAATACAAAAGTTTGAGATCTTTTTATTACCTACAATTTTGCCATATAACTCTTTTCCATAGAACTTTTAGTTTTTCCGGAAATCGAGACCGTTTTCTACTCCTAAACACTCACCCTTCCCGACCTCAGATCGCCCGTAATTTATTTTTCCTTTCATTTTTATGATATTTTCTTCCTTTTATATGATTTCAACCTACTGCGATTTTTTTTGGTTTCAAAAATTATCGGCACTGGTCTATAATTAAGTTATATTATTTTTTTCTCTTTGTTTGGCTGATGATTAATATTTATATATATAATACATAAATACTGGTATGTATTAAATATAATAATACATACCAACCGTCAAATCACTGTCGTGAAGAAACTCCAGCCCTTCCCACACAAGTGTGAAGAGGTCAGATCGTTCAGACTTCAGACCCCACCTGATCGGCTGGGTTATCTTTCCCGCTTACATGACGCCACAGAAGTTCTTCTGTTATCTCATAGTTCTATCGTGAACAAATGTTTTTAATAATCTTGGTTGTATAGGTACATAGCCGGCCTAAGACAATAGTGAAATCAGTCCAAAAGGTAACGCTATCGAATTAAAATTTGAGTAATTTCTTAATCCTTAGACTGAATAGATTTTGATCAAACCTGGCAATAATATAGCTTACATATGAATAGGTCACATGCCCGCTAGCGTTCTATAGGTTTGTCATATAATCTTGTTCCTGTAAGCGCACCTAGTAATTCGAGACGCAGTATTTACGTTCTTAATGGCGGGAACTTTTCTTGGGAACATAAAAAATATCATTAGTTGATTTTAGTATCTGTAAGTAAACGCACGCGCTGAAGTTGTTTGCAGAGCTTCAGTAAAAATATGTTTCTCTGAAATATGAGTAGTGTTTGTTGCAATCTGCAATGTAGCGAGCGCGTATCCGTCCGGTACCTAACTGAGCTTTAATTACATCGCTACTAGGATCCGCGGAGTTATACAAGGTGCAGTAGGGTGTGCGGAAGGCAAGGATGCGACCACAGACCTTGCCATTGAATTCGATGTTAGTTCCAGGCTGTTTGACGAGTGAAGGCTTATTCTATGAAAATATGACCTATATTTTTTTTGAGTTATTTAGAGTTTATTTATGCATCCTAATAATTACAGCGGCATTGTGATAATGGCTGTGATTGGTATTATGTACTGAATTAAAAAAGATGCAAAATAGTATTTTACCGCTATGTCGTGACTGTATTACATATTTGTATCGATGAATCCTAATTAAAATCATGAATAACAGCACAGTAGCCTCGATAAATCCGATCACTGCCGGTACTGTGTCCGCCTAAGAAAAGTGTACACCTAAGTAGACGCGTAGTAAACACTAGTTGCGTCAAGGACGCGATCTCATCGATATGTTCTAGACTTGTATGGAAACTTCCTTGAACTTGAACTTAAGTTTCTTGCAATGAGCTTTAGATGGTGCTTTAGTTTTTAAGTTGTTTTATATTTATGCAGTACTAAATTTTAAATAATATTATCGCAGGTATACTTATTACTAAATTTATGATTTATTTTCCTAATGATTAAAATGCAATTACCAATTAAATCTAAGAATTTTATCATTAAGTTACTTGTACTTACTAAGATATTACTATGTTACCGTGATGTGAAACGTTTCAGCCTCACTCACGCACTTACTTACTCAGCCCTACGTAAAAATGTGATATATTTTTTAACTGAATAGGTTTATTATTTTGTTTATTTATTGTTTTGTTTTAGCAGAAATGTGCCCTGCTATGCCTGTTAGTTATTTCAACGTAAACCTGATTGCAGCACGGCAAAGATTAAATTCTCTTACTATTTCAGTATATACGTAGTTTTTTCTTTGTGGTCGTGTCCAAGCCTTCCGTGAATCGCGCGCGCTAATATCTGTTGGAATTCGAGCTATGTTTCAGTGTGTCAGAGGTTTCGGAAGAAGTATCTATAATATTTTATTCTTTTTACGTAGGTTCAGTGTGACGCAGTTTATACGTAATAACCTTTATCGAAATTTCTCAAATACTGTTATTGTTTGTGAACTGTTATGTGTGACTGCATGATAGATTCTTTGGTAAGTTAAAGTTGTCATATATAAAAAATTTGAATATAAATATTTAAAAGACAAGTACAATTACGATTTCTGTATAATTATGTAAATATATCGATGTTAGCTTATTGGATGAATAAGATGTGTATTTGTTGCAGTTGTGAGTAATATTAGTACATATAGCCTTAATTACTTTTACATATGATAAATATGATTAACCTTAATATTAATTTAACTGTTTTACAATGTCATATATTAACACTACCCAAGAAAAATCAACTATTTAATTTGATTTATTTACCGTATTTTGGTTTTTTATGTGTAGCATCTCTGGCTATTTCGGCATTTTTACCTACCCATATTTTAAACGAGAGAAAAAAGGAAGTAATAAAATAATACTTTCGTTTGGTGATCGGACACCGAAGGTTTTTTAAAACGATTTCAAAAAAAGGAGTTTCTCAATTCAACCATATATTTAAGAGAATTTAAATTATTTTATGTGTGTTCGCCAATAACTTCATCGTTTATGAACCGATCTTCATAACTCTTTTTTTGTTAGAAAGGAGTTATCTTCTGTTAAACCAGTTTTCCTTCCATTCCAGCTTAGAATCCTGGAAAAACCAAGGCGAATTTTTGAGAAATTTTAGGGACAACTAGTACCTTTCTTAATTTTTTAGTTAAGTATTTTATCGGTGCCGTTATATGTATATATAATTAACCGAAATATGGTTAAGTAAATTAGAGTAACTAAGTGACGCAATTATTTTCAACTTTTTAGTGCGTTTTGAAATCGGTTTTTTTTTCGTTAAATTTTTTTTATTCATTACAAATTAGCCCTTGACTATAATCACACCTGATGGTAAATGATGATGCAGCTTATGATAGAAGCGGGGATTTGTTAGGAGGACACATCCAATTGATTTATACACGTCAGCGTACCGAAACGTTAAATCTGTTGGCGGTACGTCTTTGTCAGTAGGGTGGTTACCAGCCACGGTTGAGACCTCCCTCCAGCCAGACCTGGACCAATTCAGAGAATCTTAATTGGCCCAGGCCGTGAAATCAAAAGTCAGTTTTCCTCACTCTAGAGCCCTGACCAGCGATTCCCTGGGCCCCAAGCCCCGCAGTAGACGGACTGGACTTTTGTATAATTTTTTTTGTAGAGTTTTTATTGTTTTTATTAATTTACACAAAATTTTAGTTAAAAAGAAGTTTCTTTCGTTATATTTTAGTTATCCATCTGAATATTTATATCTAAATTGCGAAAACTCCAAATTGTATATGGTGGTGTCAAGGGCGAATAATAATCGGCCTAGTTAGGTTTCATTATTGAAAAATGTATAATTTCCAAAATAAAAAGATGCACCTGGGTATTTCTTTGTTAAAATAACATAACTGGATCATTATTTGGTGCTAAATTATTTAGAAGCGAATACTTATTTTAAATTGTGTATAAAATCAGAAATCTGTTTATGGCAATATTTGATTATATCGAAAACATCAACTAAATTAAGGTACATAAGTACATGTATTTCATCATCATCACTCGGTGCTTCCGAACAAAGTTTGGCGATCAATAGGCGAAAAACTTGCCTATTATTCATAATTCGCTTTAATGATGGGTTTATTTATTTATAATATTGTTATTTATTCCGCTTGATAGTAGACATAAGTTCTCTTTTTTCATTGATTAATTCCAGTACCCTGATATTAGGTATGAAGAGAGATCTTGAGCATTTTTCTCTAAAACAACATCTCAAATGCTTGCAGCCTACTTACTGCTTTTTTTTCAAAAGCCAAGTTTCGCTGCCATATAAGAGTGACCATACATAACATTTCATAAGCCGTCTCCTCAATAGTAGATTCAATTTAGAATTGCACAGAGTTTTAGACATAGACCTGTATATTATTTTTAACTTATTCATTCATTATGACTCTTTCCATAGATAGGTATAGTAGATACTTACTATGAAATGTGTTTTTACGTTATACTTGTAGACTCTTGGTTTCACCCGCGTAGATCCTTTCCCTGTCAGAATGTTGGGTTTAAAATTAGCCTTGTTTGTTTGTGTTATTGTGCTTTTCCAGACTAAAATCTATCTCTGTACCAAATATCATGCAGAACTAATTGCTTTATTGTTATATATATTTTATTTAATGTTTGGAATAACTTAAAGTAATTATCGCAATATCGAATAAGATTTTCTAAATTTGGACTAATTGTTGGGTACGGTTGGTGGGTGGTTTTGGAGTGGCTATTTTCCACCCTGCCGACAAAGACTTACCTGGCAACGATCCGGTACGATGTGGGTAGGTGAAGGGGTGTGGATTTCATCCTACTCCTAACAAGTAGATCGCTTTTTACCTTAAATTGAATTATAATTTACCTCCAGGTGTGCTTGCAGGCAAGAGCTAACTTGTAATATATAAAAAATGTTCTATATATTACTCTCTAGTTTTTCTCGTGTAATCTATTTACCTTCTTTTACATTTTATTATAGGTATTTCGTGTATTAATCTAATTAATGAACAGAATGATTGAGAAGTGCCTGGTTGGTCTAGCTAGTGGTTAGCCTGTGTGGCTTCGATCACGAGGACCTGGGGTCAAATTCTGAGTCGAGTCACGGAATAATTCTGAGTTTTTCATTCTACTATGAAATTTTCAGTTTATTCCAAACCCGGAGTCGGGAAGTTGGCTGCGTTACAACGCCGTGCCTCGGAGAGCCCTTCGTCCCGGTCACTAACATTAACATCTGATAGTGAATAAAACGTTATCACTCTAAGCCCGCCAACCGGCATTGAAGCAGCGTGATGGGTCTACAGTCCATATCTTATCAGTCTTATCGGTCTTTTAAGGAGGATAGATATAGGAGGGAGGGGCCCAGAAGTGGGCCATTAATAAAAAAAGTTAAAAATGAAGGTACGAATAGTCATTTACACCTAGATTAGAAGTTAGACCTTATTGCAATCACACCTGATGGTAAGTGATAATTTAATCTAAGATGGAAGCGAGCTTCTTCTCAGGAGTAGGATGAAATCCATGGCTCTTCACACATCTTCGATTTCTACACGACATCGTAGGTATCTTTGGAGCGCTAAATTGCTTGGCGGTACGCTTCAGTCGGTACGGTGGTAACTAGCCACGTCATAAACTTTTTACACTTAATGACTTAATAAACTTGTTAACGACAAATTAGATTTACAATCTGAAAATAATTAGATATCACTATATATATAAAAATAAAGTTTATTTGATTACAATACAGACCCAGCCCTCTACAGGGCCAGGCCTCCCTCCTTGTGGTAAAGGGGATATGAAGCGTAGACCCATCACGCTGCTTCGGTGCGGGTTGATGGGCTTAGGATGATAATGTTTTATTCGTTAACGATCACTATCAGATGTTGATGACGGTGTCCGGGACCGACTACTTAACCGAGTGTAATACCGCCAATTTCAAAACTTCGGGTTTGGAATATACTAAATTTTTCTTAGACAAATGAAAATCTCACAATTACGTCGCAACCCTAGCCAATATTTGGTTAGGCTAACCACTAGAACAGAGGTAGAGGCAAGAAGTTAAATGTAGGTAGTTTATATCTTTTGAATAACATTTTCTCATCTTCACATCTTCTCACATGGACAGTTTTACGTTGCTTACTCTCGCGTCACAAACCCAGATTCACTCTACATTCTGGCCTCCGAAGGCACTACATAAAACCTTGTTAACTGTATAGAGCAGCTTTGTAAATAGTTTTTAGCAATATCTACTAGTTTTGTACATCATTTTAAATTAATTAGGTACACATGCTAAGTCATGCGTTTTCTACCTTCATTTTTGTTTTTCATTACATATAGATTTTGGATTTAGGATATAGTATAGGTACCTACTTGGTACCTTTAGTTAATTGTGTTTGTAACTGAAGGTCTCATCACTAGTTTTTTTTTTTGGGCATAGCTCAATTCACCCTCAAATATTGAATGATTTATGTCAAAGCCTAGACACACTGATAGAGTAAGTCGGTTAGTTCTTTAGGGCCTTTAATTATGCATATATAATGTTCTAGGCAAAAAGTGGGAGGCTTCGGCCGAGGCTAGTTACCTACTCTACCGACTAAGATGTACCGCCAAACGATTTAGCGTTCGCGTACCATGTCGTGTAGAAACCTAAAGAGTGTGGATATTGTTCTTCTCTTACCTAACTGTCCGCTTCCATTTTCGATTGTGTCATCTTACCGTCAGGTGTAATTGCAGTCAAAGGTTAACTTGTAATAATAAAATATCGGTGACCTCATTGGGGAAACCGAGGGTTTTGTCTGTGCAATTATGGACGAGGTTATCAAGACGAGAAACTACCGGAAACATATTATGAAAGATGGCACTCTAGACATATGTCGAGCGTGTCATCAGCCCGGGGAATCCCTCAGACATATAGTTTCCGGGTGTTCTCATCTTGCTAATGGCGAATACTTGCACAGACATAATCAAGTAGCCAAGATAATCCACCAACAACTTGCTTTTCAGTAAGTATGGCCTTGTCGATTTTGAGGTGCCTTACTATAGGTACGACCCAGCGTCAGTTCTTGAAAATAGCAGTGCGTTGCTCTACTGGGATCGAACAATTATCACTGATAGATATATTGTAGCCAATAGACCTGATATAGTGATAATTGATCGATTAACGCGCCGTGCAATGATTGTTGATATTACTGTTCCACATGACGATAATCTGGTGAAAGCTGAAAAGGAAAAAGTATCAAAATACTTGAACCTTGCTCATGAGATTACCGCCGTGTGGAATGTTGATTCAACGATGATTTTTCCTATAGTAGTTTCAGTCAACGGTCTCATAGCGAAAAGCTTTGACGAACATCTTAAAAAGCTTTCGCTTAATTGTTGGATCAAGGGTCGGATACAGAAGGCAGTAATTCTTGAAACGGCGCGCATTGTGAGGAGGTTCCTCACTCTGGAGCCCTGACCACCGGTTGCTTGGACCCCCGGGCCCCGCAACAGGCGGAATGAATTTTTTTATAAATTTTTAATAGTGTTTTTTTTTATAATTTTATAAGCATTGTTAAAAATTTTAAAAATAACTGTAAATAAATAAATGAGTGTTTTAGAAATATTGCAATTATCACTCATCACTTATCACCAGGTGTGCTTGCAATCAAGTGCTAAGTTTTACTAAATTTTAACGGCTTACCAACCTGGCCTACCTTATTGTAGAAGAGGGGATATGTCACTAACAGATAATAGTGACCTGCACCGACGGCTTAAGGTGCTCTCTGAGGCAAATAGGTTCCGGCTTCGGGCTTAAAATTTACTAATTTTATTTTAAAAGAATGTAATTACCACAATACATAAGGTAATGACTAGATCAATAAGGCAGTCACAGACCTGCAAATGGACATTGTGTTTCATGTTTATATTTATTTATTAGAATTCGCATAAATATAATAATACAATTTGCTATTGAAATCGTTTGTATGTGTCTTGTAGAAATAAAAAAAATAGACAACTATATAATTATCAATATAAAAAGTAGTATAAGTAAATCTATTGCCTTTAAACGAGCAATTCTTGTATATTATGTATGTATATAATTTTTTTATGCAGGGGGTTTCGGGAGATTAATCCATTTAGCTAGGTTTCATTATTAGAAAATATTGTATTATTAGTGTATTCAGGCAATGAAAATCTGTACCGACACAGCAATACACTCGTTGTTATATAATTTATATTTAAATATAATTTCAAAAAAATTACCGATCTAAGCTCGGTCAACCGTCTCATCAGCGCAGCGAGGCACCAGTATTTGGTATTATTTTGTAACTACCCTCACATATTTTGTTCACGTTCTTATTAATTACATATCTACGCATGTACTCTTATTTACTTACCTTTACCTAACTAAAAGTATAATTAGGAATTCCGAGCGCTGAACGATGAGTGCCGGTGTACGGACAAACTCAGATGAGTTTTTGTTTTTTAACAGTTTCGTAATTTAAATTTTAATTTAAAATTTAACGAATTTGTAATAAAATGTATATATTTTTAAATAAATAAATAACCAGATACTAAATATTAAACTCAGTGTTTAATATCAAAAAACGTACTAAAATCGATAATTATTCAAAATACCAGACATCTTTCTAGACGGCGCTACTAGGATATTGTATTGCGCTATGGTTTTGCATCCCTGGCAGTATAAAGACTCCAAGTACATTCGTTATTATTACGTTTAATAAACGGAATCGTAATATACCATTTATTTTTGAAGGAAGGAAATTTCATATTATTATATGATATCTCTTCTTATAAAACATTATTCATTACTGGCCTAGTTCAATGTTTGGCAAGTCTGCCTGGACCCTATAATATATTTCGGTCTGATATGCATCAGTTTCGTCTTTGTCGGTTAGCGTGATACTGTTTAACTTTATAACAATGACTATAATTATGTTATTGACCGGTACCAATTTCTTAACGAACTCTCCGAGGCGCAAGACATTCCACTTTGAGTTTGTCTTTAGTGATATTTTTTGTGACAGACTCCTTGTTTTATTCTTATCAATCCTGATCCAAATACTTTTCATTGCAACATGGACTTAGACTAGGGTTTGTAACTGCCCTTGTGTTAGAACAGATAAAATGCAGTTTGTGTTCTTCTATCAGGTTTAGTTCAGTTTAGGGTTTCTCTAAAGGAAAAAACAGAACCGTCCGTTGTCTGTCCGTCTGTCTGTCAGTCTGACAATATCCTTTTTAAACGACTTTAAAAAAAGGAGTTTTTTAATTTTATATTTACTTTTAAGCTATTGTATAGCTTTTATCGCGGGTCTTGAGCGTGGAGACCGAATACAGAAATTCCGTAACGAAAAACCTAACACCCTCCGAGTATCAAAAACATAATATCAAAAGCACAATTTCGGCAACGACGTCATCGGGGCACGTAGCTTAGCGGTAAGGCGCTCTAAGTGCCTGGATTGCCAGAGAGACACGGGTTCGAATCCCGTCGGTTCCGAAATTTTTTTTTTCAAGAGTGATATTTCAAAAAGTCATTTATTTTAATTAATGACTTTTTGCAATATCACGCTTAAAAAATTCCGAAAGTTCCGAGGTTCCGAAATTTTTTTTTTCAAGAGTGATATTTCAAAAAGTCATTTATTTTAATTAATGACTTTTTGCAATATCACGCTTAAAAAATAATTGCGGAACCGACGGGATTCGAACCCGCGTCTCTCTGGCAATCCGTGCACTTAGAGCGCTTTACCGCTAGGCTACGGTTCCGATGACGTCGGTAGGTAAACATAAGTTGATAGAAAATGCTATGCAATAGCTTTACCGCGGCAGTCTCCGAGTGCCACACGTCTTTTTTATGTGTGTTCGCGGATAACTTTTTCTAAAAAAGAAGATAGTCCGGCGGTAGAACCATGATAGAAAACTAGGATAATAATGATAGGATCACGGAGAAATCGAGGAAATCTTTCAAAAATTGTAGGGACAAACTAGTAAGTTAATTTTTCCGTTAAGTATTTTAGGCAGTACAATTTAACGAAGGTCTGGAGTCGATGTGATGATGGAGCTGAAATATATAAATACAGATGAGAGAACTTTTCAACGATTTAGTGCAGTCACTTTATATTTGTACTTGAATAATTTGTCACGATGAGGACTTTACATTCAGATGGGTTGTGACTGTCGTGAAGGGTCTGGTGATGAAGACGAAACGGAAGGGAGCTGCTTAACGGTTTGCAGTAGCTACCTTGTGATTGGACTTCATTAATTTGTATTCATGAGAACTTTTTACCTAGATAAATTGTGACTGTTATTTGGGGTCTGGTGATGAAGACAACTGCCTCGTTGGTCTAATGGTTAGCCTATCTGGCTTCGATCACGAGGTCCCGGGTTCGAATCCTGGGTCGGCTCACATAACAATTCTAAGATTTTCATTCTTCTATGAAATTCTCAGTAATATAATTCCAAGCCCGGAGTTGGGAAGTTGGTGGTGTTACACCCCCGTGCCTCGGAGAGCACGTTAAGCCGGTCACTGTCATCAACATCTGATAGTGATCGTTAATAAATAAAACATTATCACCCTAAGCCCGCCAACCCGCATTGAAGCAGCGTGGTGGGTGTACGCTCCATATCTCCTATGAGGAGCCTTGCCCTGTAGTGGGCCGTTAATATGCTGATAATGATGATGAAGACGAAGGACGTTTAAGCCTACTCCTTAATTGTTTACTGTTCAGAGACAGTTGGATCGATATGATAAATTATTTTTTGTTTTGAAAGGGTATAGTTTTCAGTTCCTTTAATGTTTACCAAGTCATGATCTGATGATGAGGTCTTTGAAAACTCAAGTATTTTGTAAGTTGTTGTCGAACATTGGTACTCATAGTTTACTACGAGTAGGTTTTATGTATAAGTATATAATACGTTGTAGATAAATCACTAAGTATGAAAAAATAAATTTTAATTACACTGACTTCAAATCTTACTAAAAAGTAAATAATAATTGCGTCATTTAGTTACTTTAATTTACTTAACCATATCTATAAAGTCGCCATGCCATCCAAGCTTCCTATTTTAAAGACGTTACCTAAAACAAAGCTCTTTGCTACTTTGAAAAACTTTTCTTTAACTTGGATGGGACCTAGTTTAAAGATATTGTTAAGTAAATTAAAGTAACTAAATGACGCAATTATTTTTTACTTTTTAATGAGATTGAAAATCGATTTTATCTATAATTAAATTGTTTTTTCTTAGGAGCGTATCAAGCTGAAATTTATATCAAACAGGACGACTCGCGCGGTGAAATCGCGTAGTTCTCGTTCCAATGGGATTTTTGGAGTAAAATTTCCATGTGTTATTCTAGGATGTCAGATAGCTCCATACCAAATTTTATTAAAATCACTCCAGCCATTTCGTCGTGAACAAATAACAAACATACACACTCACAAACTTTCGGCTTTATAATAGTAGTCTGAGTCTGGTCTACTGGTCCTTGGAACTGTTGCAAAATAAAATTTCTAAGCCAACACAATAAAAATACAGCCGTATATGAAAACATACTGTACAGTATTTATAAATCAACGTAACATGTAATGAAAAAATTGCGAATATCGAATATATTTTATTACATATATACAAACACTAAACAAAATTCAATCAATACCATTTTTATACTAAGCTTGAATATTGGCACAGAAAATTTAATATTTTATGGTTAGGTATTTGTGAGAGAAGAATTCCGCATTCGATTTGGCATATAATTTTAAAGTTCATCAACAACAACCAATTTGAATGGCTCACGGTCTTTTTCTTTATAGAAGAGAGGTTTAGGGCTACCTAACTAACTTATCCACCACAATACGCCGATGCGATATGGCGCTCTAGGATAATAAACGTTTGAACCTAAAAAGTTTTTAATAAAAAATAAAACTGACTTCAAAACGCACTAAAAAGTAAAAAAATGTCGCCGGACTTTCTCGTTTCCAACAAAAAAAGAATTATCAAAATCAGTTCGTAAACGACGAAGTTATCTGAGAACACACTTAAATATGTACGGTCGAAATGAGAAACTCCTTTTTAAAAATAATTTAACAAGTCGTTTAAAAATAATCACTATTAGATGTTATGGATAATAACGTTGACTGGGGTCGACAGCTTAATGTGCTGACTGAGGCACGGTGGCTTAATAGCACCAACTTTCTAGCTTTAGCCTCAAGCTACATACACCAACCTTTGTTGGTCTGGGTTCGAATCTCGAGTCGGATTGTGGAATAATTCTGAGTATTGTTTTCTTATATAAAAAAATCAATAAATTGTATGCCCGGAGTTGGGAAGTTGGTATATTGTCGGTGGTGGTTGTTAGCGTGCCTCAGAGAGCATGTTAAGACTTCAATCCTAGCTACTTTCATCAACCTCAGCTAACGATGATTAAACAGTATTACCCTAAGCCTACTAATGCACTTTGGAGCAGTGTGGTGGTAACCAATCCAATGGCCGTTAATAGGTTCTTCTCAGGGGAACCAACCTTCCAAACCGGAGATAGAGTGAGAGTGTGAATCGGTGTGTGAAAACGTATTATTCAACATGACGTTTTAAAAGTGTACTTAGCATACATATTTGAAATAAAACAAAATAAAAACCGGCCAAGTGCGAGTCGGACTCACGTACCGACGGTTCCGTAAAAACCGGTAGGTAAAAGTTTTTATATATGAGTTTCAACTTGATATCTCTACGACTCGTTCATAAGGAAAAGGGTGAAACCATTATAATTATTAAAAAAAATACTTACTACATCTCATTCAAACCAATTTTCGTTGGAAGTTTGTATGATAATGTACATCATATATTTTTTTATCATTGGCCACAGGCACAATCATTGAGCACTGGCTACAGTCGGCAATTATAAGTTTATTAAGATTAATCATATTTATCAATACAACTACTTTTAAGTTGTACCAACATTTAAACTGCAACAAATACAATTCTTTTTAATCTAATAACCTAACATCGTTTACCTATGCAGAAATCCTACTTGTACGTTTAACTTTCATATTTAAATATATGATGACAATTTTTATTTAACTTTGAATCTATCACGCGCATCGTCTCTGTGATAAGGGGGCCCTGTGATATCAACGACAATAATATAAAAATGACGAACAATAATAATATAAACATGTCTGAACTAAACTTCGACGGATGGGAGAGTAAAGACGTAGAGACTCTGGTGCAGTGCGAGATGGAGACGGAGACACAGGAAAACGATGGTGATTGGAGAATAGCTGCATCTCACTATGATTCGAGCAACTTTGAGTCGCATACGGAGAACATCTTACGTAAACACGATATAAAACACGATTGTATGTTGGCTGGATGGTGTAACGATCCAGTGCATCATACGTACGCCGTCGTATCTTCAAGACCTTTGGCTCCTGGACAAAGACTGTCGCGCCACGAAGTTTCTCCAGCGAAACCTAGCACATCGCCTTCGATGGAGTGCGCTGAAGCATCACAATCTAACCGTAGTGCTGATTTACCTGCACAGACTAACAACTTTTTATGGGCAAACGCAGTTGTGGTCAATGACCATTCATATACTAAGCAAGTTGAGAAACAAATCGATCTCGTCGGCGTTCAATCATCTCCACACTCCTGTGAATCAATGGAGATTGATGTGGTTTCAGTAAGAAAATTGCAGCAATCATTGGCATCAATGCTGTCTGTGCATGACCAACAGGAAGAAAAGCGCACCGGGAATGTCAATACGAGAGAGCCGGCCAGGAAGCAGCTGCTACCACCTGCGAATATACCCTCGGCCAGTGTGCCGCGCCGTAGACGCTTCAACACCAACACTGATTCCGGCGGCAATTCGGCATGCCCCGTGCGCAGGGAACGCTTGCGGCGTATTGCCCTAAATAAACTCTTCGAGGATCTTAAAAATCTTATACCGGCTTTTAGAAACCAGAAGCGCACGCCTAAAATAAAGATCCTGCGCGAAGCCACCGCCATGTGCATAAAACTGCACCATGATGATTTGGAATATGATTACCTCAAGAAAAAGAATAAATATCTCCTCGCTATGAAAAATAAATTAAGCTCCGCTGCGCACAACCACCCTGAGTGAGTATTTCTTATTTTAAATGTAAGGTTACTTAAACTAAATTGGTTACACTAAGGTTTTCTAAAAATAGTCAAATTAGTTTTAGGTAATTAGGTGTCGTGTCCCCATTATTGCTGTTACGACCTAGGAGTCTTTTCTTAGTCAGGAGAAGAATTACCACAACAAGTTTCAACGCTGTCGTTCCGTGCTCCCAGGCCTAAAGGTACTCCATAAACCACGACAATGATCTGATGGGCATCTCATAGTCCCCCCCATCCCAACAACACTGGGAGACGAGTTCAGATTCATCGTCCATAAACCCGCAATAACTCGTAGGGAATTTTTCGCCGACTCATTGTGAACTTTCAAGAATGTTCCAATATTTTCTTCGTTCTACACAAAAAAATTATTCCACACTCATTTAACTTTTTCCTTTTTACAATTACACTTTCTTTTAATTCAAATAAGGTTTTCAATCAAAAAAATAGTTCACTTCCAAAGTCTTATGAGGGATTATCAGTAACATTACTTTAAAAATTTTAATAGATAAAAATAAGATAATTATTATTCAGTTTTTATTATTTCTCGTGCACAATTTAGTGTTGAATCTCTCCAGATGTCTAGTGACGATGCTATGATATTAGCATTCATTACGAATGGATGCTACATTGTACAGCTCATACTTTTGACCGGACGTTGAATTGGCGCTACGTCAGTACTGACAGCTGATCATCAAAATAGACCATTCTTTTTTCGTGGGGAAATCCTCATGGATACCCTCTCGCTACGGGGAGGCGAGAAGGTTATGTCAGACTCTTACCGACTAAAACCCCACGGTGTTCCTACTCGTCGCGTGAAAATTGGACCATTATACCTATACCTAAACCATTTTATACAACCAAGGTCATATGAATTAGACTTACTGGTGTAGGTTAAAACTTTGCTTAGCAATTCGGAATTACCCAATTACAGGGGTATACTTTGGGATTTTTTAATTTTCTTTATACTTTGGAAATAGTCTTTTGCAAATCACTAGGACTCCAAAAATCGCCTAATAATGCATAGAATTCGAAAACACGTCGTTATTTTTATTAATAACAATAAATTCATTACAGCGATAGCAATGATTTAATAAAGTGTTTTCGCACACGGCGCTGTAGTACATTTAATTTAAATAACTTTTAAACCCTCATTTGCACCTCATTAAAGTAAATTTTGTTCTACAGTATTTATTATTCAATTCGAGAATCTGTACTTATAATAAAACCAATTCTGTACATTGAAAATATTTTTTAAATTTTTATTAGAGATCTCTGGCGTCCCCTAGTTTTAACATAAAATTGGTTGGTGTGCATAATAAGAAAAAAGATAGGCGGATTTCGGCATTCTCCGTCATAACCTATATAGCCGCGATGTATAAAATATTAATAATATTTATTTATGATTTCAGATCACGGAGTTCGATTTAAATGGATACGTCCAACGTCTCGTTAGTGTTGCTGAAAATTACTAGGTAAGATATGCTGTCTTGGTGAAAAGAAGTTAATAATTTTAACATGTGCAAAGTGAAAAGGAATAGGACGTTTCACTGGCAATATGTATAATAATAGTAAGAGGGCCCTGAATGTTAAATTTGCGGTAACTCGCGCGTCATGGGGACCTATTGTATAGTGAAGATTAAGTTCTAAAACGAAAAAAAATCATGTTGAGATTTCCATTTTAGCGAGCGGAGAACGTGTAGGTTGTGTACCATTTTGTCTTTCTAATAACCAAGAGATAATAATCTGTTAATTAATCAATTATTCTATTCAAATGACTGATCATACATTCTGTAAAAATGTGAACAAAATAATGATCTCGAAATTCTCCAGCGCGTCAAATTTTTATACAGACAATTTAACGTGATATCCTCGTCATTTTAAATGATAATCTTACATATATGTGGACTATATAGTCTAACGTTTTCGTTTTCGATTCATTGCGAATAAGCACTTTTATATTTATTTTTAAAATTTACACATTGTTTTCGTTTCTTGAAATCTACATTACATAATATGTAAATCGAAAATGCAAAGTAAAGTGCTACTACGTATTTTGATCTCAGGCTTTATTTGACTGGTCCATTATTACTGATGTCAGATTATGTTTTTCATATTCCTGATAATATTTCTTTCAAAATATGATGAAATATAATCGCGTTTGAGTATTTTAATATGACGTTTTTTTTATAATTTCTTGACTCGCCCATTTCTTTGTATGTACCACGCTCAAATTGTCAGATTATTGAAATATGTGTGTATATATAAAAACCGAAGGAGTGTGGATATTATGCTACTCCTAACAAGTTAGCTCACTTTAATCTTAGATTGCATCATCACTTACCATTAGGTGTGATTGTATTGAAAGCCTAACTTGTAAAGATTATAAAAAATATATGTATACACTTTTCTGTATACCTAACCTGCCTTGTCTGTTGCGCTTGAGTATTTCCGATGATCGTTTTTTTACTAATCTGACGAGCTGCACTCGACGAACTCCCCCATCCAGTTCAATTCATATATTCATATATTACAGGATGCAAGGTCTTTCTCCATATGAGTTTCTGACGTGCTCGAGTATAGTACAAAATCCTAGCTTCGGCTCCCCTACCATTACGAAGCTCATATCGAAACGCTTACGACTGTTTAATAAGTCAAAACTAATATAACAGTCAATATCTACTATAGCATACGGTACTTAGAATTTCAAAGTATCTTTAACAGACTACAGTTATTAAGTCACTAAAGGAAAGGGGTAGGTGTATTGAAGGTTTTATCACTCATCTGTCCAAGCGTAGATAGAGAAACCTAAATTATTAGTCGTACAAAATAACATCATGCTATTCAATATAATATAAACGAACTGTTAGAACTTAGTTGGAATAAAGAAATATGACAGAGTATATTTACAAAATGCATACATAAATAGAGAAAACATACTACTTAGGTTTAGTGTTAAAGCTAAGACATTATCATCATCATCATAATCATTATGTTTAATGGCCCACTACGGTGATTAGACTTCTTTCATAAGACAAGAATAAGGCGCATTTGAAGCTTAGACCCAGGCGGGGAGGTACTCTTGGAGCTATGTAGGGGTTGGCATGCTTAAGGTGATATCGAATACTATCCGATTTTTTTTATTGAGAAAGAATTCAATAATGAACTTAAGCGAACTTATCCTAATAACTATACAAATCATGCCCACGTGGAATGGTGGCAAGAATACTGGCTGCATTTCCTAATGATAATGCTAATCCTTTGCGCAAAAAACGAGCCAGCCCATCGGTTACCAGTTGAGGCAATTAGTCGCGGTGAAATATTATGAAAGAATTTTTTGGCACTGCGACTCCATGGCTCAAGGTTCTCCACGGCAAAAGGAACAAATATGTAACTCTCTGTCAGAGAGGCACGTATGCCTCTCTGACAGTGCCACTTACCTATTTCAGCCTTTTCTGCTGCGGCTTCTTTTCCTTGATTCTGTCTTCCTGATATGACACGGAGCCAATGTGTCAACGCAAGTAGCGTCCCATATTAGGGCCCGTCCCACTTCCCAGGGAACCAGCGTCAATCCATCAGGTCCCTTGCCATCATCCCAGCTTATTCCTGGCGGCTCGATTAGCGCAGGAACGTTTATGGTGACAAGAGCCCTTTTTGTTATATCATTACTTTCTTGTACTATTTTTCTGATTATTATAATTTTTTTTCAGATAAATAAAAAATAAAGGCGCTGGCTGAGAACGAGAAAGAGATAAGAAGTTTGAATATAAACTTTAAGATTCTGAAAATTCTGATTAAGATTTATATATGGAAACCCAAGAGAGTTATTGAACTCACGAAAACTTTTAACAGAGTACTCGGATTTTGATATTTTTTATTACAAAACGTCAAAGGGTTTTTTTCATTATAAATACTTCTAATAAAATTGAAGGAACTATTAAAATTTTATAGGCACACTTTTATCAGTTGTCTTTTTTGGCTACTAGTGCCAAATAACTTATTCTTATAGCACACTACGAGTGGGTTCACCTATTTTCGCTGGCGAAAAATCACTAAAAGACTTAACCAAAGACTTCAAAACTTTAAGACTAAAACACAAAACTTCAAAACGCACTAAATAGTAAAAAATAGTTACTTTAATTTACTTAAGTATGTGTTATCTACAAAGTCGGTGACATCAAGTGTAAGGTAAATTTATTAAACAAAGTAGCGAAGCACATTTCGGGCTTTAGGTAACGTCCTTAAAGTGGAAAACTTGGATGGCAGGGAGTTTATAGATATGCTGATAAGATATTTTTTTTACTTTTGAGTGCGCTTTGAAGTTATTTTTATTTTGTATTAACTTTTTTTAAGCCCAAACTGTTTCTATAGCGGGTAGTAAACTGTCAAGACTGATTTTTTTTATAACATCTTTACCCGACGTTCGAGGTATTTGAGATCTCGTTTAATATAATATTTAATATAATAATTTAATATAATCATGTATATAATATATGTTACAAATACTAAAATTATAACGATATTATTAAGTAATATATTTTTAATAGATGTTTCTTGTTATAAATATAGAAGAGCATGTTTATATATATGAAATCAATAGACCCAGAAACTATATGACCGATCATTATGAAAATTGATATTTACATGTATTTTACGGAAAAGGTTTTTATTTCACTTTTGTTTTCTTCCGGTAGTAAAAAAAGTGGAAGATAATGAAAGTGAAGACTAAAGTAAGCTTTAACCTAGCGAAGCCAAAGTGATTATATTTATCAGTAATATTAAATAACAACAATAACATTAATAAATAATTTATTATATTTCATAGACAAGTTGATGTTCGATGTATTTGTCCCATCATAATAAATTTATAGACAATATGGCGTTACGAAATTGTCGTTGTCGTCGTTGTATATCCTTCCTATACCCGCGTCATATAGAGCGTATAGAGTTATAGAGTTATCAGTAGCGAATATTACCAAACCATAGTAAATAGCGCTCCAAGCGTTCTGTTCCTGAACTAATTTTATTTTATATAGAACTATAAGTATAAATTTTGGTACGTAACTAAATATAAATTGAGCTAGGAAATATTGCAGAACACAAATTTACTCAGTAAAGAAGTTGACAACATAAATAAGTTTAGTTTGACGTGAATTTGACTATCAACATGTGAACTATTTATGTGCATCTTTATCGTATTTTACAAGTGAAGGAACAAGAAAAACTAATTTAATGTCTACTTAATAATGTTTTCATGTTAAACAATATTATAGATGTATTCACACATTGAAATTGTTCTCTAAATGTTTTGCATATACTGTTAAACACAGAATGAATGACGCGTGGATGCAAGACTGACAAGTCGAGCGTCCTACCCGCTTGTTATTTTTATGTGTTTGTTATTATATTAGTAACTGTTTAAAGTGAAATGTTTAGTGAATGTGACCTTGGGAACGAGGAATGACAGCTCACTGTGATACAGCAAATTCAAGTACAGGAGTTGCTGTGACTGGGACCTAGGCTTACATGCATATACATTTTCGTGGGCTTCGTCCAATAATGTGTTTTAGTTTAATAGTACTACTTATAAGGTAAACATTGTAAGCCAGGACTTTGTTTTTGTAAATAATAATAATAAATAAATAAGAAATAAGTTCAGTCCAAGAGTAATCAATACCCTAAGCTACGACAGTTGTAGCAGTACAATACTTTTTACCCTTTTGAACTGAATTTGTTTACTTGTTTCTTATATTTTACGGGTTTTAATAGATAGATATAGATTGATAGATTTTTTCTTATATTAGTTTAAATGCTTAGTCATAGGTAATTTTAAAATTCAGTGTTACGCCATTCAATAAAATTTAAAATATGTGAACCGATGTTTTATTTGTAATTTTCCCTAAATTCTCAATTTATTTCTATAGGTATATAAAATAGATCCCATTCCTGTTTGAATATTGCGATAAAAAGTAGTCTATATACTATGTTAGACTATAGATATCTCTGTACCAAATTTCATCTAGATCTGAGAGAATCGTTGAGTAAAATCCGTAGATGTCGACAACGGCTTCGTTGAAGGAAGAATTGATATTCCGCTATTTGGGATAGAAATATATCAATAAAACAATGATTATAATAATTGGTCCAGGCCAGCCATTCTCGAGTTATAAGTGTTGCAACTAAACTGTATTTTTTCAAGTACAAATTGGCTCTAGACTGTTATCACATCTGATATCAAGTGATAATGTAATCCAAGATGGAAGTGGGCTAACTTGTTAGGAGTAGAATGAAATCCACAACCATTTCGGTTTCTAGAAGACATCGTACCGGAACGCTAAGTACATCTTTGTCGGTAGGGTGGTAACTAGACACGACGAAAGCCTCCCACCAGCCAGACCAAGACAAATTAAGAAAAATCTAAATCTGCCCCGCCGGGAATCGAGTCCAGGATCAGGATCGTCTCTTGACTATCTTAAATCTACCGTGCCACAGCGCCACGGTATTTTGATCAAACTGTGTACCTAATAGGAACCTAATAATTGGTAAGTATTGAATGAGCTGAGAGCTTAAACTGTGGCGACTTATTTTAATTTGACTACTAGAGACCGCGGTATCACCCGGGTAGTTCTCATTCCCGTGGGATAAAATGTGGCCAATACTTCTGATATGTAAGCTATATTATTGTGAAATTCCTTCAAAATCCATTCAGTACTTTTTACGTGAAAGAGCTTATAATATTAGTAAGGATAACATTTTCATTTTTATTTGACAATATCTGTCTATCTGTCTGTTTGCGGAAAACTCACTACTAAACGGATTTACATGGCGTTTTCACCAATAGAAAGAGAAAGGTTTTAGTAAATAATTTGTCAAGGTTTTGTTTAAATTAACTGAAATATGACGAAATAATTGTTGAAAAATTGGGAGAAATTCAAGCCGTCTGAGAGCTTTCATCGAAACGATGTTTAATCTGTTTTTGAGATATAATATAAAAGTGTTTGGAAGAATTAGTGAAATTCTGAAAAATAGGGAATCCTGAGCTTCACGAGACCACGACAGATAAATAAATTGCAACCGTGCGCTACACAAAGCCTTCAATCTCACTACAGTGACGAGATTGCTGCAAGCAAGAATAGTTTAGCATTTAGTACTCTCTCTAGTAATTCTGTAGGTGTTTAATTCATATCTTTGTATTCATTTTATAATTTGCTTTTCTATTATAAAAAAATAAATAAAATGTAGTCGAAACTCGAAAAAGATTCTTTTTATCGACTACAAGTTGGCCCTTGACTGACGTTAAGTGATGATGCATCTAAGATGAAAGTGGACTATCTTGTTAGGAGTAGGATGAAATCCACACCCTTTTCGGTTTCTACACGACATCGTACCGGAACGCTAAATCGTTTGGCGGTACGTCTTTTTTGGTAGAATGGTAACTTACCACGGCGAAAGCCTCCCATGACCAGCTAGACCAAGACTATTTAAGAAAAATCACTGTCTGCCCCGCCGGGTATCGAATCCAGGACTTCCGTCTTATAAATCCGCCGTGAATACCGCTGCGCCACGGAGACCATCAAAAATTAAATTGTCGAAAGTCACATTTCTGCGACTTGACATATCATCGACCATCCCACGTACGACTGTCAGACAATACGACAAAAGGTCATTGGAGAATTCCTTTGCAACCGTTGTACATCAGCTTCAATATTGACATTTCTTTCATCGAAATACTGTCGAGTTGTGTGTTATTTTTACTCTCTGCCCCATAAGCTTTAAGGTGTAGTGCGAGAACTGTTTGATATTTTGGTGCGCTTGGTCTAGAACTACTTAGACCTAACCGTATGCACAGTTTCCAGCAGCCTGTTGTTCGAATCATCGACTAAAATGCAATCTGTTAATCCGGATAAATGTATGGAATTGGGGCGTGATCCCATTCATTTGCTAAATGTATGCAGCAGCTGGTGTATTGTTAAGTTATTGTTTTACTTCAATTATATGTAAATAAAGTTCAATTGGAATTATTAAATTGAAATTTATTGGATTGGAGGGTCGTTACTTATCTAAACGAGGTAAATACTTAGCGTTACACCCTTTAACTACTGGTTTGAATTGAAAAATTATTTTTGTGTCACATAAGATCACGCTGTAACCAATAAGAGCTAAGAATCAGTGGAAAATGCGGAAATAACGGGGAAAAGACTGAATGAGTCAAACATACGTAATAGGGAATCTAGCACCGAACGTTCGCAGCGGTTTGCCAGCCAATAAGTATTATTACCTTTGCAGGACGTGTGAGAGAGTCTAGCGCTAAAACGTCTCTCGCGACTGGCCACATAATTATACGTCGAACATACGTGATAGGGAATCTAGCACCGAACGTTCGCAGCGGCTTGCCAGCAAAAGAGCAAGTACGTCTACTAGACTTGCTATCATCATCATAATTTTTACCCGAACTTTCTACCTGAAGTATTACGCGGTACAAACGGGCCGGGACAAAAATATTTCTTACGTGGAACGGAGCCTGCGGGCTCTGCTCGTTAGTTATAAGGAGTAACTTGGGCTTATTTATTTTCGTAATCTTATTTATTTTAATTCCACGCGGACCATGTCGCTGACATTCGCTAGTAATTCACACCGTTACACGTTTTGCTGTTTTAATATTCTGAATATTAAATAATCGACTGACGTGAATGCGTTAGACTGAATATAATCTCATACAGTATCAGAAATAGATTGAACTAGAAACCCTGTTATATACCACATTGTCTCGGGGGGCTAAATAAATTATAAAAAGCAATGATGCAATAGTGGCTACACTATACAACACAAGTTGGGGCTGAGGTTTTACCCGCGTCGATCTCGTTCTCATGGGGAAAACGACTCGATCGATTTGCGCTGGTTGGCGCGGCTTCGGCCGTGGCTAGTTACCACCCTACCGGCAAATACTTACCGCTAAGCGACTTAGCGTTCCAGCATAATGTCGTGTAGAAACCAAAACGGGTGTGGATTGCATCCTACACCTAACTTAGTCAGCCCGTTTCTGTCAACAGTAATTGTTCCTATAGTCGTTTCAGTCAACGGTCTTAGAGCGAAAAGCTTTGACCAACATCTTAAAAAGCTTTCGCTTAGTTGTTGGATCAAGGGTCGGATACAGGTTGCTTTGGTCCTCAAAGGCCCCGCAAGTGGAGTAGGTATTTTATAAATATTTTTGTATTATATAAGTATAATAAATAAATTGTCAAAAATAAAAAAAATGTAAATATAAATAAATAAGAGAAAAAATTAATACTTATAATTAAACAGAACAAAATATAATAATTATTCTGTCGCGCAGGGGTCGCAATGGAAGTCGTCTAAACATAGTATTGCTTAGAATATTATATGAAGTTTGTGCCCTCTTCAAATTTCTCCGGTTTCAATATTAAACCTACGCACAACTGTGTCCACGTGCCGGTGATTATAATATTAACTAGCGATTGTCCGCGGCTTCATTCACAAGATATTTACAATTGCGTGGAAAAATGAGTGTGAGAAGTAAAAGAATATTTTTTCTGATGATCATTTTACTCAATTATAGTAGTAGTGATTGAGCGTTGGCTCGTTATTTTTTAGGGTTTCGTACCTATAAAGGAAAAGACGGAACCCTTACAGGATTACTCCGTTGTCCGTCCGTCCGTCCGTGTGTCAAAACCCTTTTTCTCAGGCACACGTAGAGGTTTCAAGCTGAAATTTATATCAAATACTCAAGTCTGAGTTCCTTAGAGTTGTGAAAAAACCAAGATTCTAGGCCAAGGCAATCAAAAGATACAGCCGTTTATGCCAAAAATTTCCCCAATTTTCGACACGGTCAAGCAAATCAAAACCTAACGGGTAGTTCCCATAAACTTAGAATCTTGAAATTTGGTGCCAAGCAACGTCATATAAACCAAATAATGGAAAAATTACGAAAATTGTATATTTTAGTTACATCACATACCATAAATATTTATAATAATTTTACACTTTTCCCCTTTTGTCATGAATGCGTAAAGGTATTAAATTGAAATTCATATCAAATACTTTGCTCTATAATACCTTTAAGCTGTAACAACATCAAACTTCTATGTCAACACAATCTTAAGATATAGCAATATAACTCACAACTAGACGCAATTAAATCAAAACCATACGGGTAGTTCCCGTAAACTTAAAATCTTGAAATTTGGTACGAAGCAATATCATATAGCACAGATGATGAAAAAATTACGAAAATTGTAAATTGTTAGTTACAGCATGTAATAAAAATATTTTTAATAATTTTACACTTACCCCCTTGAATGAACGCGTAATGGTATTAAATTGAAATTCATATCAAATACTTGAGTCTATAAAACCTTTAAGCTGTAACAACATCAATATTCTATGTCAACGCAATCAAAAGATACAGCATAAGCCGCATATTTATGTCTCTACTACTCGCAGCTAGTCCTAGAATCTTGAAATTTTACAAGATGCAATGTTTTATAGTACATAAACATATGAAGAAATAATTCCGAAAACTTAAAATTAAAAAAATTTAATTAAATTAAATTAGAGCCGGATTTTTTCAGAACTTTTATGACAATCGTTGGAGCCAGATCAGATATGACCTGTAAATTATTATAACCTGTAGTTCGCGTTACCGCAGGATTATTGGGATAAAATGAGGCCTATGTGTTATTTTGATATGTACATACATACATACATAACATTACGCCTTGTTCCCATAGGGGTAGGCAGAGACCATATCCCTCCATTTGCCACGGTCCTTGCATACTTCCTTAGCTTCTTCCACTCTCATTAATCCTTTCATACAAGTTCGTCGGTTTAGGGTACTCTTGACCTGGCCATTATTTAAAATGTCCTGAATTTGGTCCAGGAACATTCGCCTAGGCCTTCCCCTTCCAACATTTCCCACATTTATTGTGAAGTTTTATCAAAATTCATTCAGTAGTTTTTGCGTGAAAGAGTAACAAACATCCATACATACATATCTTTTATAATATTAGTAAGAATTGCCTAGTAGGTAATAGCCAAAGCTTGCGATTCCTACTCCTGAACTAACTGGATAAAATCCTTGATAGGAATCCAAATGGGTGAATGAATAAATTCTCCCGGACTAATAATCGAATATATCAGTAATTTTTGGTAAGGGAAATTTATCCACTTGAATCATAATCATTGTATTTTTTAGGTACTAATAGCATAGGACTATTCTATTATATAGCCGTTAAGCATTTATGCACTCGGTTATTAGTTTCTTGCTTATGTGACTGTGACAACCGATAAGGTTATACGGATAAAGATAGGCACACGGGTTTCGTATTGGATTTCACCATGATCGACTGCTTCACAACGCTCGCTTTATAACTTATCGCCTTCTAAGAAAAATATGTCCAGTACTTAGAACATGTTATTTAAAGTGACTTACTACTTTTTGAGACTCGTTAAATGAACATAAATCAAATTAATTTACGAAATCAATGTCTGTTAACAACTATGTTTTGAGCTAATGGGCTATTGAATTAGTCGGCTAGTAACTTTGTGAATTGGGCATTCAAAATGTAAAAATCATTTATTTCAAGTAGGCTGTTAGTAGGTATAGTTTTGAAACGTCAAGTCTGTCAGGACGTAGTGACTCTACCACTGGTTCGGTTTAGTAGAGTCACTGCGTACTCCCATTCCAAGATCGTGTACATCCTACGGAAAAGAGACGGCAAGAAACTCAGCAGTTGCTTTTTTAAAAATCAAAATTACAATCTGCAATTTCATAAATTACAATTTTTGTTATCCCGTCTTGTGTGTAGAAAGAAAAGCTAATTGCTTTCAAGAATCTTTGTCGTTAATAAAGTCATTAATTTAATAGTTACATCTGCTTAGTAAATAGTTGTTTTTTGAACTTTTGTAAAGGCAAGACCAGTACTTATTTTGGAATGAGATCATAGAAATATACTTGTTTAATATATTTATATATAAATTACAATATGCTATTGAATGAATGATCGCTCGCCAGTTGCCGCCTGCCGGCGCCGTCGCCCTACGGCGACGATGAGCAATGAGGACGAGCAATGCACTCGAACAATGTACTAAAATATTGAATTTCATGGAGTTTTCATATGTGTTCAATATTTTTATTGGTATTTTACTTCAGTTCGGCTTATAAATAAAACCTGCGAAAAACTGTTTTGGACATATAACACAATCTTTATATATATTATACTAATATTATGAAGCTGAAGAGTGTTTGTTTGTTGTTTTTGTTTCTTTGAACAAGCTACTCTCAGGCACAGCTGGTTCTAAATGAAAAATTATTTTTGTGTTGAATAGTTCGTTTATGTAATGTAATTTTTTAAATTTTCGTCTGTCCTTCGGTCCGAGTTTTTGTCAGTAGCGATTCACGCCAGAACTACTAGACGAATTGAAATGAAACTTAGCTTGAGGTATATAGGATACTTTTTAGCAAAAATTAAAGCAGAAGGGGTTAAAAATTTTATGGAAAATCTTTTATTTTTAAAATTAGATTTATATAATACTATATAAAGACCACTGAATATCTATATCCTTGAAGTCGGAGCCGGCCAAGGTTTCTACTTTAAGGATGTACCCTAAAATCCACAAACTGCTTTACTACGTTAAACAAATGTTCCTTAAACTTGGCTGGCACCGAATTCATAGATATGCTTAAGGAAATTGAAGCAGCTAAATGACGCAGTTATTTTTCACTTCTAGTGCGTTTTGAGTCGGTTAAATTTTTTACTAAAAATTTTTATTTTTGTAATCTTATTCATACACACGGACGTAGTTTATCCGCTAGTTTAATATATGAAGATAAAGGTTGGCGCGCACAAATAATGAATTGATTTGCTCCGTAAAGTAATAGTATGTTTAAAGTACATGTGATTTAACCGTTTACTTCTAATGTGAGTCTGTTTGTAGGTAAGTCTGTGTTTGCATTATAAATTCTACGAAACCCGATAATACCGTCAGCACTGCATATATTATGTCTTTTCCCACCAGTACATTTATAAAATCGGTACAATAAAGGTAATAAGAAATTTTATAACTAAGTAGGTATTGTGATATTTTATTACACTATGTTGAACGATTTTACTATTATTTATAGGTAAAGAATTACCAGTATCTAATAAAAACTTACACTTTCGATAGCCGATAAATGAGATGCAATCCTTCAGATATTAATAAATAGTTAGTTAAGTGAAACTACCTTTATACCTTCTCCTTTTTGCCCGAATACCGTAGACATTACCTTGGCGATAAGTACTACTATTTTCCTGCTATTGCGGTTAATTTTTATACCTTGAAGATATATCCCATATGAACTCCATAATTACTGTAATTCATAACTGGGTAAAAGTATCCTCCCTTAGATTAGATTTGTGCTGATAAGTGCCTCGAAAGGGGGAATTGTCTCACGGGAATGAGACCTATGTCGGATAAACACAGCTAGTTATAGATATAAATTGGTAAGTAAATATTTAGTGCGTAAGGGGCATCAGCTAAATCAATGACTAAAAGAAAATAGTGAATATATTTAAATTACATATTGACGATTTAAAATAATCTAAAAGATTTTACTGAAAAAAGATATTTTGACGTTGATTTTTACTCATTTCAGGTAGTTGTTGTGTACCGCCATCCTTCAGTACTATCAATGAGCATATTAATACTATGGACTTCGGGTCAGCGCTAAAAAGTGTCCGAACCAAAAGAGAGCTAAAACGCGAAAAATATTTCTAATCGCATTCAGTCTCATTTTAGCTTACTGAGAGAATACACGTCAGTAATGTATTAGAACAACGACCGCATAAAGTTATTTTGTTGTTTAATGTTTGAAATTTTTATTTCCTTCATTTTTGAATTGAAAATAATTTCAATGTTATTTCAATTGTGTCCAAACACATTGTTACAAAAGTCATCTAATTTTAACCTTTGACACAAATCTTTAAAAGACCACTTTTTCTGTCTTGTATTCTGAATGTTACTGTTCAATACTGAGAATAATTTATCGGACATTTCATCTGATATCTCGATAATTCTGCGAATCTTGTCTAGACGGGCCAAATCTTATATCGTTGACTTGAGAAGTCCTTTCATTGATTTGAAATGAGTTTTCAGAATCTGTAGCACTGTCTATTTTATCGTAAATGTCTAAATTTTTATGAATTTCCCTGGCACTTGTTGTTGTATTGATGTTCACGATACTTGGACTGCGTGTTTTCTCTTCCAGTGACTCTTCAGTTAATATCTTGAGTACTTATATTGTTTCTCATTGTGGAGGTTTCTGGTTTAATATATGTTACAGTTAATTCTGTGATATTTATTTCTCTCTTTTCGGGTGTATTTGTGTCATTGATTAGGACAGCGTCTAAACTGTTTTGGGGATTGTTTATGTTCTTTATATAATCATGCTTACATAATTTATTACAAAGTTTAAAATTACCTGTATCAGCTTTTTGAAATGAAGATTCGGGTTTTATAGTACAATCTTTTTTGTAATTAAACTTTTCGTTATCCCGATCATAAGCTTCATTATATGTTTGAAGACGAGTTAATAAATTATCTGGAATTATAGTATTACACGTTTTTTTTAAATTTTTTACATTCTTCTTTGAAAGTACAATTTAATTCACAAATATTTCTATCAAGCTAAATATTGCAGTTATTTGTCATGTGAGTTTTAAATACATTTTTATATATGTTATTAATATCCGTATGAAAAACACTATTGGCAGGAATTCTTCTGCTAACACTAGGTGATATTAGCAATGTGTTTTCAAATACTTGTTCCATATCTTTCTTGCGTACTCCATTTTCAATTTTCTCTTCCAAAATATTTATTTCGCGACTGCTTTGGTTCGATTTTTTTAATAAGTTCTCTGTTATATCCACCATTTTAGAGAACTCGTTCTTAACCTCTGCTAATCGTTCTTTAGTCTTAAGGTAATTGTTTGAAACAGCTTTGAAAGAACGAATTTCTATTTTCTCTTACCTTTGGAATTTGTATTTCATTATTCCACATTTTGAAAATTTCACTATCTTTTAAAGCTAATTTACAAGACGATCTTTGCAGAGGCACACCTCTCTCACTATATGTTCGACGTAGAGAAATTTTAGTTCGCAAATCAGTTTTTAGGGTTCCGTACCTAAAAAGGAAAAACGGAACCCTTATAGGATCACTTTGTTGTCCGTTCGTCAGTCTGTCAAAACCATTTTTCTCAGGAATGCGTAGAGGTATCAAGTTGAAATTTATATCATATACTTAAATCTGCTGTCCCTTAGAGTCGTGAAAAAATCAAGCTTCTAGGCCAAGGCAATCAAAAGATACAGCTGTTTATGCCAAAAATTTCCTCAATTTTCGACACAGTCAAGTAAATCAAAACCTAACGGGTAGTTCCCGTATGCTTAGGACCTTGAAATTTCGTTCGAAGTAACATTATATAGTATAAATATTGAAAAAATTACGAAAACCGTAAATTTTTAGTTGCTTCATATTATAATAATGATTTTAATAATTTTAAGCTTACCCCCTTTTCTCATGAACGCGTAAAGATGTTCAATTGAAATTTATATCAAATACCCAAGTCGATCCTAACCTTAAGTAGTAAGTACCTTTAAGTTGTAACAAAATCAAACTTCTATCTTAACACAATCAAAAGATATATCAATATAAGCCGCATATTTATCTCGAAACTTCTAGCAACTAAATCAAAATCTAACGGGTAGTTCCTGTAAACTTAGAATCTTGAAATTTGATACAAAGCAACGTCATATAGCACAGATAAAGGAAAAATTACGAAAACTAAGCCGAATATTTAACTAATAACTAAATCAAAGTTAAAGGGTACTTCCATTCGTCCTGGAGTCTTGAAATTTCGCATGAAATAATGTTTTATAGAAAAAAAAAGAGGAAAGAATCATTCAGAAAATCTTAAAATTTACGGAACCCTCGATGCACGAGCCCGACTCGCACTTGGCCGGTTTTTTGAATTGCATTTAATAATATTTTTTCATTCTCTTGTGTGTTTTATACACTATATTATGGAGAGTGACTGTTCACTTGTAAGATATGGAATGATCGTCACCATCCTCGGTGTTACTACAATCTTACAATTTGGGAAGAGTAAATAAACACCTCAAAGGCCCGCAACGCATCAGTGGCGCCTCTGGTGTCGCAGTTGTTCATCGGCAGTGGTAATCACTTAACATCAGGTGATCCATTTGCTCGCAATTGTTAACATTTAAAATATAACAATTTGTTACCATAGACAATACTGTACGATATTGTCTATGGTAACGTAAGCTTGTGTCTGTCGACCGTGAGATGATTTCAAAAGGACTAGATTCCAGACCGTAAAATAAAATGTAAAAATGGACATGTTAGAATAGTCGAACAGTGTATGGCACTGTTCTTTTGGTTGTTACAAAGTATGCATATTTTAGTGTAATATTAATTATTGTAATTGAGTGGTTTTGTAATTAATTTAAAAGAGCATGTGTCGAGTTTTTCTGGCCGCGTCTTTTCTCGTCACGGACTGCTTTTCCGATGCGGCGGTAGATAAAAGATTATGAAAGAATAAAACGATTTTGAAGACATCAGAATATTATTTTAAAATCCAGCTTCAACTAACAGTTCAGAAGAGGGATACTGGGAAGAAAACTTAAATCATCCCGTTTGTGGACTACGCCCGAGAAAGAAATAACCTAGAAAAGGTGATGTAAAATTATCATTTCATTATCACTATAAGAATTATACGTATACCCACATTCGAAATTAGATCATATTTTATGTTCATTTTTCGTTTTGAAAAAAAAAACGTATATTTAACTGCAAAATTGAAAACGATGTTGCTTAGAATATATGTACATGCCTTTTTTTATCGTTTCAGTAAAATATAATATCGTGGCCGACAAGTATGGCTATCATGGAGTCTTAATAGCGATGACTGGAAAATGGAGTATTGTAGCCGCTTACGATCGACAACCGCCATCGTCGTTAATTGCCCAAAAGGTGATGTAAAATTATAATTTCATACACTTCAACTACATTCAATTTTTTCTTTTATTTTGGAAATAAAATTTAATATAATTTCAAAACTGAAAGCAATGTTTTTAAGAATACACATAGGTACATGCTGTTCTTTTTTTACCGTTTCAGTAAAATGCAGTATCGTGGTCATCAGATACAGCTGCCATGGGAATCTCAATAGCGTTGATAGGTGACTCAGATAATTTACGTTTATGTAAAGAAGGATAATAATAATGATATTTTGCGTATAATTGTGAGAGTTTCCAAAGACTGGTCCTAGCGAAACCAAGCTTGGTTCACTAAAGAATTGCCAGATTAAATATCTTTCAGTACATACTTGTTAATTTCTAAAGTAAAAAATTAATAGATTTATTTTGGTTCATCTGATGAATAAATAATATATATGAAATTACTTAAGTAGTATCCAGTACATAAAATACTATTCTTACAATTGAGCCATTAAAACGACAGAAAATAAATTAATCATTCTTGAAAATCTAACAATATATTTGTTTATAAAAGATAAAAACAGAGATAATAGTCGTCCGCTTTTTTCATACACCGGTCTTTTGTTTACAATTTTAATTTCTTTCAAGAGAATGAATAAACTATAGGTAACATACTTTAGAGCCAAATACTTTGGTACATAACTTGTAGTAGTAAATAAAATAAAGTTTCTTAAAGTTAATAAAAAGAAAAAGTTGAGATTAAAGATATCCAAAATTCTAGATCCGAAACAAACATTTCGAGCATAACATTTATTTATTATTTAAGATCTATTTGAATACTTATGATGTTTAGTGAGAAATGATTACTACCACTCAGTGTAAGCATTAGTAGTAATAAAGCAACATGTTTTCTTAGCTTGATATTAAATATGCTCAACGTTTTGGCATTTTTACATCGACGGGTAAACATAAAATTGAAAGAAAATTTATATTTTAAAGACGAAAGAGAAATTTATAAATATAATAATTTTGTTAAGCATTTTTCTTGTTAATATACAAGTAGGTGTGCTATGATTCGATATTAATAATTTCTATTTTTTCATGTAATGTAAATGTAGCTGTTTAGGTTATTATAATTAAGTGGCTGGTTTAGGATGACTGTGATGACTTTTAGTTTTTAGGATTAGTTGATTTGACATAAGAAATAAGAGAGCCTTCAGTTCTTCAGTGATCTTTATCATCAGTTTTACAGCGAATTGAATATTATTTATTTATTTATTTAACGCTTTACATACACACCAAATCAACACAGTGTAATACAAAGTAATGGAACACATTTATGACATATGGATGAGCAAAAAGGGATGGCCTTGTTTATTACTTAATTAAATCTGTTCAAGAATAAATATTATTTCAAATATCTAATTATGTTTGTCATATCGATGGCCTCCGTAACAATATTTGAGTTCTTATAATTTACCACTATAGAGGGGTAGGTATTTAATAAAATTTTATGTGACTAAAGTCATACTATTCATTATTGTTGTAGTATTGTTCATGTTTAGACAGGCAGGTAACAACACGTTGAGGGTTTGGATATATGGACGAGGTTAAAATTTAATTTCAAAAAAAATAAAATATTATCTGATCTGGTTAAACTGGTAATAACGGTTAATCACATAGATAAATAATATTAATTGTTATATTCAATTAGTTTCATTTAATTTATTTTTGGGATTGACAATTGTTGTTTAATAATTGAGATATTTAGTTGATGAAATCTAATTTAGTATATTTATTAAAATAATTACAAATACAAGAAGAAGTTGCAACTAAATTAATTTTTTTTAGTATATCAAATAGAAACAGTGGGCGAAGTGAGATCAGGAATTAATAATATAATTTTAAAATATGTCCACCGCTTAAGTTCATCAGGTTCAAAAACATAGTAATAATAATTAAGGACAAATTCGATTAATTATTATAATGTTGTGTGTTAAATGTGTTAGTTTTAATTGAAGGTTAGCAAAAATCATTTGAAATCAGTCTAAAATGAAAACTCAGCCGATAATACTTTATTAAGAAAAGACATTAAATAGAAAAATTAAAACAAATCTTTTAATATAATTTTCTGTGTCATACACTTCAAATTAAGTATTATAATTAAAATTGATAGTAAAATACATATTCGTACATAAAAATTAGAATTCTGGTATGAGAAGACTTATTTATTGGAATAGGTTTATTAAATATAGAAATTTCGTATAATTCCTATGTCAATAATATTATTATTTATGAAGTTCATATATAAAAGTTATTATTAATCGTAATTATAACATAAATGAAAAAAATATATATAAGTATTAAATGTACGAAGTTGGAATGTGTTCACTGATTTCGAAGTATTGAGTTTAGAAAAACAAGGCTGACGAAATAGCGATGATGATAGTAAATACAAAAATAGGACGCGGGTGATTATTAACTACACCAGGCGTTATTGCTGTTATTGACTGACTTATACTTATACTTTTATTTATTTATAATTATACTTTTATTCAGGGAAATCAGTAATAGACAATATAGTAAATCTTTTACGTAATTGGACACTGTAAATAAATGATCAGATAATTGTAGATTGATACAACTTTCACACAATACGAGTATGTTATGTCGAAATTACATCTGTCGAATTCATATATTGCCTAGCAAGGATATATTTATTCATCAGTAGACATCAAATTATCAAGATAGATAAATAAAAAAATGGTTTACTATCGAATAGCAGTAAAACTAGCCATATATTTATATTACAATGGCATATATAATATAAAAATAATCAAATTGTTATGAATAATCGACTAATTATTTAGTACTCCAAATATAAGTAACGTTTTACCGGAAGTCAAACAGATAATTGTGAAGCAGTAAATCAAATGTTCGAGTCGTATCGAGAAAGGATATTTGACTGACTTATAATATTATAAAGGTACATTTAATTACAAATAGATAGAGGTATATTATTTGGCAAGATACTGAAAATAAAGACGTAGTGAATCAATTCTGAATAGTTATTTTGTTTAGTGCTTCGTCTTATTACTATCCTTCTGTTTAGAGTTCATAAGCTTTGATAAGATGAAATGATATTTAATTACTGTATTTAAATTATTTCTAATAAGACTAATATTTGCAGTTTTGAAACAATTTTGTTATTAGTTTACTTGAAAGATAAGTGACAAAGGAATTTCAAATGTAAACTTATTGTGCTTAGAAATACAGTAAAGTTATTGCAAACATAATTATTATAGGTAAAGGGGTCACTCGACCAGGTCGTTGTGAACAGAACTAGGCTGTTGTGAACATGAAGTTGTCACTCGGCTAGATTGTAGTAAATAGAGAGGTCACTCTACTAGGCTGCTGTGTGAACCATGAGAGGTTGTTTGGCCAAGTAGTTGTGAATGTGGAGGCTATTTTTGTGGATAGAGAGGTCACTCTACTAGGCTGCTGTGTGAACCTTTAGAGGTTGTTCGGCCAAGTAGTTGTGAATGTAGATGCTGATGTGTGAACATAAAGGGGTCACTTGGCCATAGAAAGAGAAAGAGACTTTTAGAGAGAGAGTTTAGTATAAGAGAGATGTATTAAATGTTTGATCATAGCTATAATACATAATCAGTTTATAGTATGTCAGTGTTATAATGATAATTTTTTGTTATTAGAGATATTGCATAATTATTTTGTAACATGTAGTTGTCACTAGAGTCAAAATATTTTTTATAAGGTATAATATGAAATCAGCTTATACAATCATGTCAGTGTTACAAAGATAGTTGTTTGATATTGAGATATTACAGAATTATTTTGTGAAATGTAGTCGTCACTAAAGTTGAAATACTTGATATTAGAGATAATGCATAATCAGTTTATAAAATGTCAGTCTCACAAAGATAGTTGTTTGATATTTGAGATATTACAGAATTATTTTGTAATATGTATTCGTCACTAAGGTTAAATAGTTTGATATTAGAGATAATGCATAATCAGTTTATAAAATGTCAGTGTGACAAAGATATTTTTTTATATTTGAGATATTGCAGAATCATTTGGTTACAGTTATCACTAGGATTAAAACGTTTGTTAAAATAATTCTAATAAATGCAAATTCAGTATTTTATAAACAGTTAATTGAAATATTTTATTTATTATTATTATTTTTGTAATTAAAATTGAGAATAGCGTTATAAATAAAAAAAATGTTCCTAGTTATATATTAAAAAAAATATAATAAAATAAGAAATTATTTGAAGTTTGAAATATTGCTGGAACATTTCAAACCGTGTAGGTAACATCCATATAGTGCATAATCAATTTATGATATTATGTATCCTTTATTTCCAAAAAGTCAATTATTGAATTCTACTATTCATAAACTTTAATTAGTATAATTTATTAGAGAAATTAGATTTTATACAAACCTTCTATGTATATTCTAATATAGAGATATTATAAACATATTTTATGTTTTGTACATGTCACAAATGATGAATTGTTTTGATATTAGAGAAAGATTAATCATTGTATGATATGTCAGTGTATCTAAGGTAAAACAAATAAAAAAAATGATATTGCAGAATTAATTAAGGACAATGCAGTCTATTTAGTAATTGCTTGTTATTATAGATAATATTGCATTGATGATAATTTTATAACATGTAGGTAGATGTTATTAAGATTAATAAATTCAAATAATTACTTGATATTAAGAATATTGTAGAATTCTGAATGAACATGTCAGATAAAATAAAAAAATATTGTTAGATGTTATAGGTTTTTCAGAAATTTTTAATGATTATGTAGGTACTTAGAATGTTTGTTGAATAAGAACTGTTTGATATTGTAAAGATAGCAGAATTATTTTATGGCGTGCGAGTGTTACTATGATTAAATTGTTTGATCATTATACTATTACAGTGTTATTAAGTTAGTACAAACATGTAGGAATCCTTCAGATTCAATTTTTTACACTATCCAAAAATGATTCTATATATTCATAGAATGCTGGTGTCGTTTTGAATTTATTGATATTTGTATAATTTCAAAAGTATTTTATCTATAAGTAGCCGTAGTTAGGACTAAATTGTAACTTGCAGTTCAAAAGATATTATTTATTGTTGTTATTTAAGGAAAGTAGAATTGTTGGATATTTTTAATAGCTTGTAGTCATTATTGAAAATTGTGAAGTTTTTCTCACGGGACGTGAGAACTGGTCAGGAAAGGCCGACTGTTAACATTTAAAATATAACAATTTGTTACCATAGACAATACTGTACGATATTGTCTATGGTAACGTAAGCTTGTGTCTGTCGACCGTGAGATGATTTCAAAAGGACTAGATTCCAGACCGTAAAAGAAAATGTAAAAATGGACATGTTAGAATAGTCGAACAGTGTATGGCACTGTTCTTTTGGTTGTTACAAAGTATGCATATTTTAGTGTAATATTAATTATTGTAATTGAGTGGTTTTGTAATTAATTTAAAAGAGCATGTGTCGAGTTTTTCTGGCCGCGTCTTTTCTCGTCACGGACTGCTTTTCCGATGCGGCGGTAGATAAAAGATTATGAAAGAATAAAACGATTTTGAAGACATCAGAATATTATTTTAAAATCCAGCTTCAACTAACACAATTTTTTTTTAAAAAGGTTCGTTATATCATCTATTTTCTATTTCAAAAAGTCAATTCGTTCTATGATACAGTCTAAGTACTGGGACGAATAGGTCTCAGTCCCAGGAAAATCTGGTTCACAAATCTCATGACCCGTGAAATGTTATGTCCGAAATACCTTTCCAATTTCGGGCTGCGACTGAAAACTTCTTGAAAAAAGAAAACCTCCACACAGCAGCTGGGATGGGTTATCACTCCAACCTAAGACATTATAATCTACATAGACTAATCTACCAACGAGGCAATTCATCAAATGCATAGTGTACAAACACGCTATTGGAAATTTGAAAGAGAATTTATTTGTGTCTAACTAATTCCAGATAGTTGGTATTTTTATTTTATTTTTTGCCGTTTTATGAGACTAATACACTCTATTAGTAGATACCGTTAAGATCAACTAAAACTGGAAACGATGATTTATCTTTTTTTTTCAGTTAGTTAAGGTTGTTTATACAAATATGTCATGGAGCAAGGCGCAAGAATCCATTTTTGTATTATATGACTTTGTATTTTAGAATTTGCTATTAGCAAAAGTCAAGACACGACTCTTCGCTTCGCCTCCGTGTCAGTCTGAGTTAAGCCTTATGAATCACAAAGTCCAACTATTCGTTTTTCCTTCACTGGTACTCGTAAACTTAGATTTCATAAACTATGTTTTTTACCTGGTTTGAACAGTCAATAAAGTTATTTGGTATCCCAAAAATTATTGCTGATACAGTGAATTTATATTTTCAGCTTCATTTATTTGTTTTGTAAAGCTATGCCCAGCGTGTGGATCCTGTTCCCGTGGAGGAATCGATAAATCTTTGAAATCTAAAATAAAAAATAAATTTGAATTGATTTTTTGTTTGTATGTCGATTCTTGAAATAAAAAGTCAACTTCGAAGTCAATGTACAACGGTTGCAAAGTGGATGTAACAAAAATCGGTATTCACCAATGTCATTTTGACATATTGGGCTGGTGGGACGATCGATGAGACGAAAGCGAGATGTTCGTACGATGTATTTTTTTCAAGAATCGATATACAAACAAAAAAAGACATAAATAAAAAAAAACATATTCAAGTAAGGTGTATGCAAGTTCTTTTGAAACTTTCGTACGTTCGTACTCTACCTTAATGAGCTATATGAAATATGTATATACAACTTTTTAACCCGATATTGTCACAGGAGTATGGCTGTGAGAACGCTGTTTACAGCTAGTAAATAATATAATAACATGGCTCTTTGTGAGCATTCTGTTTGTATATAACTTGCTAGGTATGCAAAAATATGCTTTGTTGCCGGTAAAACAATTACAAGCACAATATGTCGCTTAACATAATTATTATGCGCTGCAGTTTGACGGGCGCACGGAAATAATGTTTCATTTCTCTACTATAGCGTAGCATCGGAGCATGTAATATTCAGTCCAGGGCAATCAAGGAAATTGACTGACGTTTATATAAGTGTATTTTATAATTACAAAAGCAGCAAATAAAGGTTAACTATTTTGATGAACTATACTGCAAATCACGTAGTAGCATTTTTTTATTCATTACAAGTTAGCCCTTGACTACTATCACTCTTGGTGGTGCAATCGAAGATGGAAGCGGGCTTGTTAGGAGTAGGATAGAATCCACACTCTTTCAGTTTCTATTCAACAAATAAAAGCCTTCAGCAATATAGGATGCGGCATTACCGGCAAATTCCCTCCGGGGGGTATCGGTGTTGATTCCTGTTAATGAAGAAGATTATTATTGAAGTAAAAAAAATAGGATAGGATGAAATTTTACGTTTTATTTGCTCAGATAGGTAGGTATTGGGTCCAAAATATTATGCCTTTTCTATTATTATAACATATTCTGTCATTTCGGCGTATGTACTTTAAAATATTTTATAACTAGATAGGCATTTTTGAAATTAACACATCTCTTCTTATCTTTCCTTGAAATATGTTACTAAGTCCATACTCTACAAATCTATTGCTAAATTTTTACACATTTAATTCAATTTTAATATTTTATAAAAAAAGGGTACAAATTAGTCTTGCCTAAATGAATTTAAAAAATATGGTAATGTTATATATAATAATATATATAGTATTAAGTACGAAATTCAATAATTCTAAGCTGGTGTGCTCATTTTAGTATAGGTTTTTCAATGAACTGGTTATGGCCAAAAGATCATATTATAAAAAGTGTAAACGGCAAAGGCAAATTGAATTCCACGCGGGCGAATGCGCAGCATTCCGGTAGTTAATAAATAACAATATGAAGCCGAATATATACAAAGTTATTTTAACTTAATTACTGGACCGTTAAGGCCTGCTTCAGTTCATATTCATGTAGTATTTTACGTAGCAGTGCCGAGGTAAATATAACAGTAGTTGCAGAATATGAAATATTTTTAATGATATTGTTCCTATGTTTGTACTTTTCCATAACAAACATAGAGTAAAATACTGTGCTTAGTACATAAATATTTAGATCTACAGTACTTTTAATATCAGTGTTCTCTTTGATATCAGATTTAGTAGAGGGTAATTTATCATAGTAGTATGACGCCCTTGAAAAACGTATAGTCACTTTGATCTCAAACTTATACAAAACACTTTTGGGTTAGTTACATCATTTATAACGCCAGAAATGAAAATTGGGACGGATATAGAGTAAAGTCTATAATCATAGGTAGATAAATCACTCACTAAGGATTCACACATATAAATCATACTCATATTAAACAAGTCATATTTTTTAGGCTTCCGTAGTCAAATGGCAAAAACAAACTCTCGAGGATTTGAATCCTTAAGAGTTTCTATCTGAGTTTCATATCTGTCTGTTCGTCCGTATGTCACAGCCGTTTTTTTCCGAAACTATAAGAACTATACTGTTGAAACTTAGTAAGTTGTGTACCACATTACTATTTAATTTTTTTTTTATGGACTGCAAGTTGGCCCTTGACTGCTATCCCACCTGATGTTAAGTGATGATACAATCTAAGATGGAAGCGGGCTAACTTGTTAGGAGTAGGACGAAATCAACGAACGGTAAAACGCTTTGCGGTATGTCTTTGTCGGTAGGGTGGTAACTAGCCACAGCGAAAGCCTCCCACCAGCCAGACCAAGACAAATTAAGAAAAATTTCAATCTTCCTCGCCGGGAATCGAACTCAGGACCTCCGTCTTATGAATCCACCGCGCATACCACTGCGCCACGGAGGTCGTCAAACCTTGTGCATAAACCGTGAACAAAAATACACATCGATCAAAGTTACAACAAACTACAAGAATTTTTCTATTATGTTATTTACTTCTACGGAACGACTCGCACTTGACCGCTTTACTAATAAAGGAATAAAACCATCAACGTTCATATTTTCTTTTATGACTTAGTAATGCACATAAGTACATTTTTGCATTAAAAATTAAAAAAAAAATTAGATGAAAATTAGATAGTAGCCGATTCTCAGAATTGCTGAATACGCACACAAAATTTTGTAAAAATCGGTAAAGCCGTTTTGGAGGAGTACGGTAACTAACATTGTGACAGGGAAATTTTATATATTAGATGATATATATTTTATAGTTTTCCTAAGCCTAAGGTTGCTTGGGAGAGATAACTGCTAAGCGATAAGGCCACCGTTTAAGTTCTACTTATATTTTCAGACTCGTTTCTATATTGTATTTTTATTCTGCTGTAGAATACATATAATAATGTAGAGAAGAGAAACACTAGGTAAGTAATACTATCTTATTCAGTTTTAAGGCCAAACGGTAATCGCGATTTATTTGAGCACGGCCACTGGAGGAAACGGCGCGAGTGACGCGGCTCTATAAAGATATAATAACTTCATACACCCGAACCTTTTGAGCTTGCCAACCGCGCAAATTGAAAAAATAATGTGCTTGCTTTCGGAGCTGGGGTTGTCTTTGATGACTTTTTGATATTTGCAGACCTCCATTCCGTTTTAGACATACTTAAACTCTACGCATTGTAGAGAAAAGCGCCATCCAACATTCGAGCTTTATTATTTCTGTCTTTATTTGTACCTTTTTAGTTATATAAACAGAAAAACATGGTTTGCTCTTGGCCAAACACTCAATAATATTGTCTATATTGTTTCATGTAAATCGCTAACTTTTATACTTCATTATTTTAATTTTATTATAATAGATTTGGGGGCATTCCCTAACCCCCCCTTCCCCTAGGGGACAGCTAAATTTTTAACTCCTTTATTTATATTTCTCTAACTATCTATCGTACAGATAGCCCTGATGAGTAACCCCCTGATTTTTATTTTTCACAAAACCCTCTTTATGGGTATCAAATGAAAGGACCTGACTTGTTAAATCCTGTATATACACTGAAAAGTTTCCAATGCAAGATGGCCGCCACAAAATATGGCAAATTACATTTCTGTCAGGGGCTTTTCCACTTTTAAATTTTTATCGTGTTTATCTAAATTCTGTAGGTATTTGAAAGTTGAGATAAAGCAGCGTTTTTGTTCCACTCCCTCGTAACAGGTTGTTATAAAAACCAATTGAGACTGACGGCAAATTTGACGTCAAAGAGGAGAATCATATTCAATATTTCCATTTGCATTATTAGTTCCATAAAATACGAAATAATTTTAAATCGACTATAATTAATGTAGTTTTTTAATGGTTGTATTATTGACTAGCGAATGTCAACGACATCGTCCGAGTGGAATTAAAATAAATACAAAAATGACAATAGCTTAAGTTACTCCTTTTAACTTATTATATTATACTAGCCCTCGAAGATAAATAGTTTTCTCCCGTTTTATCCATATTTTTCACTGATTCTTCGCGTATATTGGTTGCAACGTGATGTTATATAGCCTTTTTTAAAATATAAATATATAATTTATAAAGCCTTCCTAAATAAATAGACTATCGAACACAACAAGAATTTTTTAATTCTACGCGCCTATGGAGGCTTGGTCTGCGTTCTTTCAGCAGCAAGGTGTGTATGTGGCATATTTCGACCATCATGGATCATATTATGTGTTAGTAACGAATAACTTAAAAACTTGTGTTAGTAACAAAATATCTTATAACGTAAGCTTACCTAACCTATGACAGGACCGATTTGCCAGCATATGAATGAACAGTGATTCAAATACTGGCAATCTAACCTGTCAGAAAATGCCTTCAGAATACCGGTAGAGCTAGCCCGAACCCTACTCAACAGAGAGGTACACCGCTTCCGCATAGTTGTGTAAAAACAATCTTCACGAGCGTCGGCGAACATCCCTGATGCGATGGCAGCCCCAACAACATCCTGAACGCATTATTATATCGTACACGCAGGGCATTGTACTGCTTTTGCGTATAGTCCTTATTAAGAAGAGACTAACCTAAGCTGTGGCTTAGGGATGTACTTTTCTTTCCTCAATTCTTCAAACGCTTTTATGTAGATTGTATTGGTTGTTTCACTACTTGTTGCTATCCTTTCTTGTTTTAGCTTCCAAATAAGTAGGGCTAGGTTTTATTTATCGTTTGTTATGTAGGTGACATTAGGCTCTTGTAGGCTTTATTAGTTCTATCAGCTTTATGAGGCTCTATTAGACTCTACAGGACTTTTAGGAAAGTGGATAGCAGTTGATAGTGGCATAAGTGCTAGCGAGATGTGTTCCTTTGATGGATGGAAATTTAAATGAACGTTATAATGTTTTTTTTATGTTACAGTAGCACACTGACTATGTTTTGAGCTGCCTTGGTGGTTAGACTGTAACTTGGACCTGGTAGCAGCGTGTTATGGAAACTTGAGTAGCTTTGCTGGTTGGCTTATAAAGACTGATGACCTGGAGTGACTACTCTAAATAAGGCTTTGTCCTGGAAGCCGCATGCGTCAGGACATGATGTCGGGTGTTGCCCGTGTTGCCGTGGAAGACGCACTACCGGTGTGGGTACCATCAATCTGCAAGTCACTTGCACAATCAGGTGTCGCCCAGTCACTCTAGCGGTACTGCGCGCATAGTATGTGTAAACTTGCAAATTATAGTTAGTGATAGTTTGCACCAATTCTTTCTTTAACTAATGGGTTACGTAAAATGTTGCTAGTTTTATACTAATAGTTACCGTTTTGCGGAAAATCGCAACAAACCCATTTTAATGACCGTTAATCCCAAGGAAATTTATTTCAGGACTTTTTATATATTTCATTATGATGGTACTTTAAATCCGTACAGTATTTTTTTTATTAAAAGGAAAAGTTATGTATAGGTATTACGCATTACTATTGCTCTATAAAATGCTCTATAGAGCTCAAAATTCTTTATGCGCCCTAAAAGATAACTTTTTCGAGTTATCCAGATAAAATATCCACATACATATTATAAAACAAATACCTCCGCCGGGTATATATAGATATACCCGGAAAAGTTTATTGCGAACATACAGATAGCTGTATGTTCGCAATAAACTTTAAATCTACTGAACGGCCTGTTATGTAGTGGTTTCTGAGGATTGGTGACATTTCGCTGCTGAACAGCATAGACCTATTGACCAGCAATGAAAGTAAATGGCGGGAAATGGTCTATTTCTGCGACAAAAGAAGCAGCTAAACACGAAACAGAGACGGCAGCAAATGTCCCACAGATTCGTAGAAGAGGCGCGGCAGAAGATGCAGGTTTGCCCACTTAATGCCTCCTTTGTTGGCGAGTCCCACATGCCCTCCGGGAAGTAGCTCCGGAAGGGGTGCGTAAATATATTTCCCACGAAAAAAAGAAAAAAAAAAGTGGTTTCTGAGAAAGGCTTTGGTATTTAATTTGTTGAGGTTTCATGAAAATTGGATGAAATATGACGATAATTGTTGGAAAAGTCGAAGCTTTCATTGAAAACATTCCTATACGTGCATACGTATAACGTACGTAACTATATTTAGTGATTTCTATTCATACTACATTATATTATGTACTCGTAGTTAGAAGGAATTCTAGATACACTGTAAATTTTCTCACTGTAAGTCTTAATCCCCGCTCTTAATTAACGCTTCGAGTTCTTTCAATAATGGACACTTAAGCCTACCCTCTTAGACGTTAATAGCTAGTTAATTTAAAAAGAAACCGAAGTAAATTTACTAAATCTTAAAGAAATAAATTAAAATTAAGACATATTAGTAACCCGATAAACATTATGCTATTATTCTAAAGGCGACAGTCTGTGAGTGTGTATGTTTATTACTTCTTCACGACTAAACGGCTGGAGCGATTATAAAACTATTAATAAAATATAGTATGGAGTTAGCTGATATCCTGGATTAATACTTAGGCTACATTTGATCCCGAAATTTCCGCGGCAACGAGTAATACGCGGGTGAAACCGTGGGTTTCCTATATATATAATAATATTTATCCAATCCCATAATAACAATGGAACTAGTAGACGCCCGCGATTTCGTCTGCGATACTATATATGCGAGTATATATTGCGACTTTCAATAACATACATATACATACATAAACATCATGCCTTTTTCCCATAGGGGTAGGCAGAGATATCATTCCTCCATTTGCCGCGGTCCTTGCATACTTCCTTAGCTTCTTCCACTCTCATTAATCCTTTCATACAAGACCGTCGGTTTAGGGTACTCTTGACCTGGCCATTATTTAAAATGTCCTGAATTTGGTCCAGGAACATTCGCCTAGGCCTTCCCCTTCCAACATTTCCATTCACCCTCGCCTTGTAAATCGCTTTTGTTAATCTTCTTTCATTCATTCTCTCTACACGTTCAAACCATGTGAGCATCCCTTTCTCAATTTTAGTCACTACATCTTCTTTTACACCACACTTTTCTTTTATCATACTATTTTTAACTCTGTCACACAGTTTTAACTCGCACATACTCCTCAATGCTCTCATCTCTACCGCATTTATTTTACTTTTGTGCTTTTTCTGCCAAACCCAACTTTCACTACCATACTAAGTGTGGGCACCAACACACCTCTATGCACAGCCAGTCTTGCCTTTGGGAAACTTTCTGGCTGTTCATAAACGCATACAGAGCACCATTCACCAAGTTCCCAGCATTTACTCTTCTTTCAATATCACTCTCACACGTTCCATCTTTCGTAAATTTACTACCCAGGTATTCAAACTCTTTTACTTCTTCCACTTTTTCTCCATCTATCACAATTCTACAATCTGTCACATATTCATCTCTTTCAAAAACCATTACTTTCGTTTTGCTAACATTCACTTTCATTTCTTTCCTTTTCAGAGCTACATTCATAATAGTTACCATTTTCTGTAACTCATTAGCAGACGATGCAAGTAATACTTGATCGTCGGCATAGAGAAGACATTTAATGAGTAACTCTTTCATTCTTAAACCAATTACACTTTCTTTCAGATCTGTCAAACAGTTGTCCATGAATAAGTTAAACAGCCATGGCGACGCTACACATCCCTGTCGTACCCCTCGTGTTTCAATAACACCTAACATAAATTGTATGTAAATGTAATTAGTAACCATTTCTTATCAATAGAACGGGCCTCGTAAATTATCCTTAGACGTTAGATATATGCCTTTATGGACTTTTTGTAGTCCTAATTAACAGGAACAATAAATCTTATTATTCATTTAATTTTTGACGACTTTCGTGGCGCACTGGTATGCGCGGTGGATTTATAAGACGGAGGTCCTGGGTTTGATTCCCGGCGGGGCAGATTGAGATTTTTCTTAATTTGTCTTGGTCTGGCTGGTCTGGCTTTCGCCGTGGCTAGTTACCACCCTACCGACAAAGACGTATCGCCAAGCGATTTAGCGTTCCGGCACGATGTCGTGTAGGAACCAAAAGGGGGTGTGGATTTTCGTCCCACTCCTAACAAGTTAGCCCGCTTCCATCTTAGACTGCATCACTTAACATCAGATGTGATAGCAGTCAAGGACCAACTTGTAGTCGATTTGTTATATGTTAAGAAAGCTAGATATATTATAGTAAAAGCTGAATCTTAAGCTATCTTAGAGATATATTTTAGGTAGAGAGAGAGGGTTCGCCTACACTGAAGTATTGCTATGTCTGTCCGCGGGCTACGAGCTACCGTAGCAAAATACTACGCCTTGCTTGCTTGATATTGCCTCTATAGATTTGTGTTTTTTAAAACCATGACAACTTTTAAAGCGACTTCTTATTCATATCATCATCATTATCAGCCTATTAATGGCCCACTACAGGGCCAGGCCTCCCTCCTTATAGGAGGGAGGCCTCGGGGATATGGAGCGTACACCCACCACGCTGCTCCGCTGCGTATTTATATGATGCACATACAGTAGGTAATCAAAATGGTGAAAGAAAATAATTATTTAATACTGCAAAAATAAAGAATTATATACGCTTTTGTGAAATCTCTAGAAAGAAAGATAAATGTAGAAAATGGCTTAATTCTAAACGTAAAAATTATATTTCAGTTTGTTTTTTTATACGTATACGTATCTCCAGTTATCACCAATAAAATGCCTTGCTGAATTGATTGCTCGATTGCTTACAAACAACAACTGAATCGGATAAATGGTAGAAACTTAAAAGAAAACTCAATTTATATATTAAAGAAGATGTTCCACTCTGACCAATTCCACGAGAGCCGTCGTAAAACGCCAAAAGCCCATTCTAAATAGTATTTTGATAGCCTACCCTTCTAGTACTTAGCCATTAAAATCAACCCACACATTTTGACCTGATCTCTTCACAAGTCCCTTGCACATTGTTAAGTTTACAATACAGTAAAGATGAATAGCTTTTTTTATTTATTCCTAGTTAGCTTTTGACTGCAATCACATCTGATTGTAAGTGGTAATGCAATCTAAAACGGAAGCGGGCTAACTGAGTGGTATTAGCCAGGAGTGGTACTAGCCAGGGCAGAAAACTCCCACCAGCCAGACCTGGAACAATTTAAAAACTCTTATTCCCAACTGGGAATCGAACCCAGGACCTCCTTGTGGTAAATCCACTGCACATACTACTACGTCACGGAAGCTGACGCAATTTCATCATTAATTTTTATTTAAATGAAAGAGCATAATATCTTATTTATGACGAAGACTATTTTATTTTAATTAGTACAAGTTATCCCTTGAATGCAATCACAGTTGATGGTGAGTGGTATCAATAAAAATAATGAAGTATCCAAATACTTGGAGCTGTCTCATGAGATAAACCATGTAGAACGTTGAGTCTACGATTATTATTTTTCATATAGGCGAACCAGTTAATGATCTTATAGCGAAAAGCTTCGCGCAACACTTTAAGAAGCTTTTGTTTGTTATTGGATCAAGGGTCGGATATAGAAGGTGGTAATTTTTGAGACGGTGCGTATTGTGAGGTTCCTCAGCCCTGACCACCGGTGGCGTGGGCTTCTTAACTCCACTCTTAAACATGACTAGATTTTTTTTATATTTTTTTAATTAATAATAATAAAAATATTTCAGCTAAAAGACACTATATACCTACAATTTTAAATTATAATACCGAAATAAAATGAACCTTGCATAAAGTGACTCACACACCTTGGACTACTCGTATTTAAAAAAAAGTGTGCCATGGATAGGAATAAGTGATGATCAGATGGAGCTATATCTGATGAATGCTGTGGGTATGGTATAATTTTCCATTTTAGCGGTTCCAGGTTGGTACACTCACTTGTTTTGTATCATTTAACCTAGCGTTGTTCGGTAATATAATCACTTTGCCATATGTCTGCTTGAAAAGCGGCCGTTTTTCTTTTCATTAGATATGTATGAGAGTGTATGAGTTAAAAAAACCGGCCAAGTGCGAGTAGGGATCGCGCACCGAGGGTTCCGTAAATTTCAAGGTTTTCGGAATTATTCCTCCAAATGTACCAACTATAAAACATTGCTTCATGCGAAATTTCAAGATTTTAGGAAGAATGGAACATTTAAGTTTGTTTAGTTATGATGCGAGTTAAATATGCGGCTTGTATTGCTGAATCTTATATAAGTTTGATTTTGTCACAGCTTAAAGGTTGTATAGACCCGAGTATTTGATACAAACTTTAATTTAATACCTTTACGCGTTCATGAGAAAAGGGGGTAAGCTTAAAATTATTAAAAACACCTTTATTGTATGATTTAACTAAAAAATTTGAGTTTTTGCAATTTTAACATTATCTGTGCTATATGACGTTACTTCGTACCAAATTTAAAGATTCTAAGTTTACGGGAACTACCCGTAATCTTTTCGGAATTTATGGAAAATTTACGGAATTTTCGGCTTCAACGGCTGTATTTTTTGAGTGCCTTAGCCTACAAGTTTGATTTTTTCACAACTCTAAGGGACCATAGATTTGAGTATTTGATATAAATTTCAGCTTGATACCTCCACGCGTTCCTGAGAAAAAGGGTCTTGACAGACAGACGGACGGACAACGAAGTGATCCTATAAGGGTTCCGTTTTTTCCTTTTTAGGTACGGAACCCTAAAAATGTACGAGAGCGCTTACTAAGAGCATCAGAGATTAATGTGACTAAGGTATTGGTATGATCTGGTTCTACGGATCTTAAAATAGCCTAAACTTTCCTTTTTATTAAAACATAAACAGCTGAAACAGTCACTTACATTCATTCTTGTCCGAGTATGCTACGCAACGCGCGCTACTTGCGGCCATGCACGCGGCTTGACGTTTGCTCCGCCGCGTTGCATAAAAAGGTGAGTTCATGATTAAGGTCTCGTATGGTTTCGAAACTATTCGGACGTACTCCAACAATGGTGACGTGAGTTTCAGCCATTTAGATTTGAAAAATATATAAAGTCAGATTCTTTTAAGCTTGTAGATTCATACGATGACCAGTTTGTCTTACTGTTTGAGCTTTTACTTTCGTGCCACAGAAAATTAGGACAGATGCAAGATCCGTTATATCTATATCTAAGTTATACACACATTATATCTAATCGGGGATCTTACGATAACATGATCTAAGCAATTGTTCAGACGAGTAGGTAATAAATATGTTGATATCATACCAAGTGATGCGAGGAGATCCAAATAAATGTTTTCATGACCTGATTCATACTTGTATATATGTTTATTTGAACTGATTAAGAGGTATTTTAAGAAAAAGTCAATATTTTTATAAGTAACGATTCTCATTTAATTAATAAAGAAAATACAGTTAATAATTAGGAATTTAATAATAGAAAATTACTTTCATTTCCAAATTTATTCTGCTGAGAGCAAATTATTTTTAAATAGAAAAATTAAATATCTTAGTTGGGCCTAAAAGTGCTCCGTTTCAACTTTTAAATATCATAAGCGTAGCAAAATTATAATTACACTAAACAAGCAATTAAACGAAGCAACTTTCTTTCGATAATTTCATTTACTTATTCTTTCAATTATTTATTTAAAACTCTTTTCTTAATTTTTAACAATGACAAATTATAAAAAACAAAACACTATTAAAACTTTGTAAAAAAATCCAGACCGCCTGCTGCGGGGCCCGGGGGTCCAAGCAACCGGTGTTCAGGGTTTCAGAGTGAGGAACCTCCTCACAATACGCGCTATTTCAAGAATTACCGCCTTCTGATCCTTGATCCAACAACAACAAAGCGAAAGCTTTTTAAGATGTTGATCATTGATGTTGGTCAAAGCTTTTCGCTTTAAGACCGTTGACTGAAACGACTATAGGAACAATCATCGTTGAATCAACATTCCACATAACGGTAATCTCATGAGCAAGGTCCAAGTATTTTGATACTTTTTCCTTTTTAGCTTTCACCAGATTATCGTCATGTGGAACAGTAATATCAACAATCATTGCACGGCGCGTTAATCGATCGATTATCACTATATCAGGTCTATTGACTATATTTTGATGGCCGAGTGGCGCAGTGGGTAGTGGACCTTCTGCGTCCTAGGCTGTGGGTTTGATTCCCACATCTAGAAAATGTTTGTGTGATGAGCATGGATGTTTTCTAGTGTCTGGGTGTTTATCTATATATTATAAGTATTTTATACTGTATAATATATATAAAAATATTCATATTAATCAGTTATCACAGCACCCATAACACAAGCTACTTACGAGTACGCTTACTTTGGGGCTATATAGCGTGTGTAATTGTCCTATAATATTTATTTATTAATATACTCGTACCTATAAGTCATAATCGTTCGATCTAAGTAGAGCAACGCACTACTATTTTCAAGAACTGACGCTGGGTCGTTTCTATCTCAACACCCGGAAACTATATGTCTAAGGGATTCTCCAGGATGATGACACGCTCGACATATGTCTAGAACGAGAAATTACCGGAAACATATTATGAAAGATGGCACATCTTTCTTAATATGTTTCCGGTAATTTCTCGTCGATCGATCGTCGAACATCGATCACAATCCGTATGCATACCCACATTTATCTTGAGAAATTAATCTCAGAGATTGCACACCTTACGATTATGGAGGTTCTTCGCGTTCAAGAAACCACGTTCCCTACACTTGCGTGGAAGGTACCTCATTACAGATGAACGTGGATGGTGCATCCGGTATGTTGTCAGCAGTTTGCGGACTTTACAGTCCAGGAAATTCAGTTCAGTTTGAGTCCACTTTAGAATTCCTGAAGAGTATATGAGTAAGGGCATGACCTAGCTATTGTAGGCACGCACCTTATTACCACCTGATAAGAGACATTTTAGGCCTTTTTTCAGGTGGGCAAAGAAGCGTTCCTGCGCTAGTTGTTTCATATTCCCTGCCTCAATACCAAGTGCTTCTGAAATTCCAAGGTATTTATAGGTCACCCCTTCGCAAAGTGATTTGAGAATAATAGTTACTGAAAGTACTATATTCTCAGAGCTCACAACCCTGCCTCGCTCGATATTGATTACCGCACACTTGTCTACACCAAATTGCATCCCTATGTCATTGCTAAAAGTAATCTTCAACAATAACACAAGGTATGAACGCTTTGATGCATATAGTTTAAGGTCATCCATATAAAGCAAATGAGATATGAGCTCACCACCTCTGCGAAGGGGATAGCCTAACCCTGAATCCATCAGCAAAGTACCAAGAGGATTAAGAGCTAGGCAAAACCATAAAGGGCTCAAACTATCACCTTGGAAAATACCTCGCCTAATCCCTATCTGTTTAGTCAATTCCGAAATCTCAGAGATGCCTGGATGGTTAAGGACTATTATCCACTGACTCATGCACCACTCAAGAAAAGAGCATAGGGTTGCATAGACCTTGTACAACCGCATAATCTCCATGAGCCATGAACGAGGCATTAAATCATAGGCCTTCTTATAGTCAATCCAAGCAGCTGTGAGATTTTTTCATTTACCTACATTATTATTACTTTGATCGATTTATATTCAAAAGCAAATATTCAGTTTCTTCTTATGATATTAATATAATTAAATCGTTTATACAAATACTGTGATAAACTGGCATTTACATATAATATGATAATCATCTAATTATTATATGTATAGTAGGCATGTAAAAGTCTCTAGTAAAAAATGCCTGTGATCAGTAGCAGTATCTATATAATTTTAAGTATGTACAACATTTTAATATTAGAATATAGAATTATCTGTTCGAAGTCGCAATTTGTAGTAAAAAATTGCCAAAAAAATATCGTGTATTATTTCGAAAAATTAGACATAATTGTAGAACTAAAGAAGATTGGCTTCGAATAGGAATATAATTGATATATGAATTGTAATTCGGCGCAAGGTGGCTGAGCGGGACCGGGCGGGGCGCGGCACGGCAAGCCGAGGACCCGACGACCGCACTGTTTCGCCAATCGCCTCCGCGGTCGCGTGTCTTGCGACCCCCCAGCGTTCGCGTAACGACTAGTATGTAACTACCCTAACAGTACATAACAAACGTCAAACTGTTGTCAACTTTCTTAAAAGTTTTTCGAAAGTCCGGCGGTGCGTCCGAAGAGCAAACCAGCACTTCGGGTAAGTCTTTCAAATTTGTTACTCTGAGCGCGTAAAAGTTTGGGACTATGCTGAGTACGAGACGGGCGCGACGCCGCAACAGGTAGGGCAATATCGAGCGGAGATACGTTCACTTTTACTTTTCGTTAAAGCGACTGTAATCCTGACCCGTCCTTTATCCGCCATTTTATCACCAAAACGTCGCTGTGAAGACAAACATCCCCGCATCAACTGTTGCGCGCTCTCAAATGTAAGGTAAGCTTTACGTACGTACATCTACTGGGAACATCAAATTTTCAACTTATACAATAATAATAGCTATATATTTCTAAAATCAATATAAAATAAAATCTATAATATCTTTAATATACCTTCTCTATCATAGTTATTTTTAACACATTTTGGTTTATTATTGTTTTTAATAATACCACGTTTCTTAGTTGACATCGGTCTTAAGTAATAAAAATCGTTTATCCAAAAATTATATTTTTAAACGGATTATATATTTTACCTATGTAGTTCCTGTGTCAGAGAGAGTATCGAGAAATCCGCATGATATTAGTAACCAATGGTAGTCTGTCAAAAATCAGTACAATAGACTACTAAAACCATCAACACCGTTTTTTTTTAAATTAGAGTATAGTAAGCTATCGTAAAAGATCGTGAAATATTTTATAATAAATAAGTCATAATATCGAGAATATCCACCATAGAGTGTATAGCGACCAATATCTTATCTGTCTGTCAAAAATCAGTACAATAGACTACTAAAACCATCAACACCGTTTTTTTTTAAATTAGAGTATAGTAAGCTATCGTAAAAGATCGTGAAATATTTTATAATAAATAAGTCATAATATCGAGAATATCCACCATAGAGTGTATAGCGACCAATATATAATCGATATATAACCGGTCTTATAATATCGATTATCTAATTTTTATAGTACAATTTAGTAATTTAATTTTTAAAAGAAACGAGAAATTATTTTAATTATTGTCGTTCCATGAAAATCTCTTTTATGACTAAAAATCGTTTTAAAGTCAAACAGATTTTGGATATTAGTTTTAATCCATCGGCCGTGTAATCCGCCGCCACTTTGAAAGCTTAAAAACCGGCCGTGAAATTGCATGAAAACTCGAATTCAATAATATCTATTTTGTTAATGCATTGCGTTTCTGAAATTAATAATGTTAGTTGATTTTGTTGCATGGTTTTCGCCATTTTAGATTAAATCTTCTATGCAGTGATAGAACTGGGAATAGTGGGTAGCTGTAGCTACATTGCATTCTCAATCTATACTAATATTTTAAAGAGGAAAAGTTTGTCAGTTTGTGATCTTGTGACGTTGTAAGGGGTAATCTTTGGATTTACTGAACCAATTTACAAAATTATTTCACCAATAGAAAGCTACGTTATTGTGGAGTGTCATAGGATATAAAAGTTTCCAAAATTAATTACGCATCTTTACTTAAATTTGAATTATGTAATCATAGTTGTAAAAAAAATTATAGATATAGATTACTACCATATGGGCGAAATAAGTTTCTCAAAAATTAATTATTTTTAATTCACAATTTAACTGTAAAAGCATTTATTGTGAGTTATCCGTAGGAGATAGGCATATTATGTTATCAAGGATTTTTTACAGATTTTGATACGTTCTTTAATATTGTACTACATTGTTTTGTTCTATTCTCAATAGTTTTCGCAGCGCACGCGATTAAAGCAATTTCATTCAATTTAAGTAAAGATGCGTAATTAATTTCATATCATTAACATTGTTTCAGAATTTTTAGTAAATTATTTTTGCGGTCGGGGTATTGAGTGTATTAGTAATATATATTGATATAATGTAATTTATCGTATTTTGTCGTCCTATTCTCAACTTTTGTTAAATCTGGAGATATTCGCCTTCTACTTTCTGGTAATATAGATTTAAAACAACAGAACGTAAGGAATTTAAAGTATATAAAAGTTCGGAAAAAAAGACAGTGATGTAACCAATGATCAAATTATGAGAGTTAGCTAAAAAATGTATTGTTTTAATGAAAGTGATTGCTTTTTGATAGAAAAATAATTTTCATCTGTAGAAATTTTAAACGGGTCGTCGAGATTGCGAAGGAATAAACTTCCGAGATGATATTTTCAGCATTCAATTACTGGCAAAGGAACGCCCTTTCCCTCGGCTAATAGGGAGTTTTTCTTTTTAGAAGGAGATGCATGTATGCTGTATTTGAAAATGCTTATATCACTAACAATTTGATTCGCATACTAGTTAATACCTAATGAATAAGAAAGTCTTACAACAAACTTTATAAAAAAGACCGAAATTACCTATACGTTTTCTAAAAATAAAACTAAGATGGATCGATTAATCACCCCATGAAACCCCCAGCATACAAAATTTCATGAAACCCGTTGAAGCCGTTTCCGAGATTCAGATTGTACATATTTTATATATAGGGATTTTTATGAACACAACTTGTATGTTACTGCAGTTCGTAAAGATACGAGAGACTAAGACATTATTACACGGAATGAATTTATGTGGTTGATTTCGGTATCTGTATTTCATCTTTCTATATAATAATTCATCAAGAAACGTGACTTTTTTTGGTCTTGGAGAAAATTTAAAGACATGATAAAAATAGCAATTTTTAATTGCTGTTCAAAACAAGTAATTATTTTACAGAAATATAAATCGGTAACATTGTTCTTAAAAACAAAACTTGTATGATAAATAAATCCACAATAATTAGTTTAGGGTCTTAAATATGTAAAACATATTGCAGACTTTACGCTATTATCGTAATCCTTTAACGAATGCTTAAACTTTTTTGTGTTGTCTAGTCATTGTCGGTAACCGGTATTTAATAAGAACGCCAGTTATTAATGTCTGACATAGTCTTCGGTCTCCTGTGAATTAATCCGTAGCTCAAAGGGACGGCATAGAGACCTATACAGAACCCTGTAGTATAATCTAATATATACGTAACAGAGAAACTCTTATCCTTATTATATACATAGTGCAGTATAAGATGACTTTTTGCTGTAATTTGGATGGAGTGCTTGATCGACTTTTTAACCGACGAAAAAAAACAGAGGAGGTTCTCAATTCGACACGTATATATTTTTTTTTATGTACGACCACGCATAACTTTTTACAAAGTAGTCCGATTTTGAAAATTCTTTTTTTATTAGAAAGTGCTTACTTCCAAGGTGGTCCCATTGTCATCATGTTAGGATCTGATGATATCCTGGGGAAAATGAAGGAACTCTTCAAATTTCGGAGGCACGCTTACGGCGTTTCGGTTTTCCGAATAATATACTATGACGTTATAGTACGAGTACGTTACGTGGCAATAAATCACTAAAAAGTAAGAAATAAAAAATTTTAACAAAAAATAGAACCGATTCAAAACGCACTAAAAAGTAAAAAATAACTGTGTCATTTAGTTGCTTTAATTTACTTAAGCATATCTAGGAGTCGGTGCCAGCCAAGGTTTCTATTTTAAGGACGTTACCTAGAACCCACAAACAGCCTGCTTTACTACGTTAAATAAATGTTCCTTAAACTTGCTCGCACCGACTTCATAGACATGCTTAAGTAAATTAAAGCAACTAAATTACAGTTATTTTTTACTTTTTAGTGCGTTTTGAGTCGGTTCTATTTTTTGTTAAAAATTTTTATTTATTTGTATAATTCTTTGTGTAGAAATATCTTTTGACGGTCTCCATGGCGCAGTGGAATGCGTGGAGGATTTATAAAACGGAGGTCCTGGGTTCGATTCCCGGCGGGGCAGATTGAGATTTTCTTAATTTGCCTTGGTCTGGCTGGTGGGGGGCTTTCGCCGAGGCTAGTTACCAAGCGATTTAGCGTTCCGGTACGATGTCGTGTAGAAACCGTATGGGGTGTGGATTTCATCCTACTGCTAACAAATTAGCCCGCTTCCATCTTAGATGGCGTCATCATTTAACATCAGGTGTGATCTCCAGGGCCAACTTGTAGTAGATAAAAAAATATGGTAGAAATCATTAAAGTCATCTAAATAGCTATAAAATGTAATAAAAAGTACTATTAGAATAATATTTGTTTTATTGATGACTTTAACGCTTTCCGCCTTCGTATTAAATCTAAGGTATTAACAATAAATTATTTATTGATTTATCTGTGGGTATAATTATCGTGCAGAAGGCAACGGGAAACCACTGCACTATTCTCCCTAGTGTCAGTATCGTATGAATTTGCGAAACTGACTGCCAACCTTCGCTAGTCGGAGAGGCGCATAAAGAAGATGAAGAAGAAGAATAATTATTTATTTTACTTTGATAAATAGATTTGAGTGGATGTAAGTAGAAGTAATGTACCTGCACAAATACGTTATTGTAAAAGCTAAAGGAATATCAGCGCAGTAGAAAGCATTATTGAATTATTTAGAGGGATACACGGGGAGGCGTGTGACATAGAAACCTATTTGCCACAAAACCGTTGTCTAGCCAACAGCCACAAACAGTTGTTAATATATAAACGTGTTTCTGTTTTACTGACGCTACATCAGTTTCATACATAAACGCATGTCTGTATAATAACAAAAACAAGCTTTTCAAAAATAGAACATTTTTATAGGTATTTAGTTCTGCTATTGGTATAGTATAATTTTTCAAGTAACATCCTTTCCTGGCAAAGCATTAGCAGACAAGTTACCAATGCGAATGGCAGAAACCGGTGGTATTGAGCAACTCTGACCGAGAGACGATATGCAGCCGTGTAGTGGCTGGGCTTCGGGGACCTCTTTGGGGAAACTGAAAGTTAAGTCTGTGCGATGCAAGATCACGTGATCAAGTCGGGAACTACCTAAAGTAATATCTGAAGTATGACACTTAGGACATATCTCGAGCCCGTCGCCATCCCGGTGAGTAACTCAGACATGTGCTTTTAGGTTGTCGACTCTTGCCAATATTGAGCTTGCTCTGATGTACGGTCTCTTGGATTAGCGGTAATACAAGTATACGGTGCCAGCGCCACAGCGTGACCTAATCCGGCCCTATTGCGGCTGATCTGTCATTACGAATTGGACTTTTCTTGCAAATAAGATTGACATCGTGATGTTAGACCCGCCACTGTCGAGGGTGTTTTTGGTTTGGTGAACATCACAATTCTATATTGCGAGAACCTTATGAGAGCTGAGACGGAGAAAAAACTAAAGTATCTCGATCTGGCTCACGAGGGTATCGCCATGTGGTAAGTGGAGTCTTCTGAAACTATCCTGTTGGTCGTGATACATTCCTATGGGTTAGTCCCTGCACCTGTAGCCCTGACCCCCAGCCGTCTGGTCCTAAATGGTGTCCCTGCCAGGATAAATCCTCCGCCCAGAGCATATATGTAGCGTATATTTAAGTTTATTTATTGTGTTTATTTAAGTATGTTTATTATAACTGTTTCGGTTGTATATATACTTGTAGTACGTATCCGGGCGCTAATATATATTTTAATAATAATAAATATAGTTATAAATATAATAATTAATAGTAAGGTTGTATCTAAAATTCTATGTTGCTGAAACTTATGCCTTTATTATTTATCGTATTTTCCTTTGTGATGTGAGCTATTAACATCGTCAATGAAGGAAGTGTTCATAAAGAAGAATTCGGTAAACATTATTTAATTGTTCAGATGGACGTCCACTTACCTTTAAATTTTTTTTTTTTATTAAAAAAGGGGATCAAAAAGTTTGAAATTTCCTTAAATATTGTTTTCCTCTAATCTCGTTAATGAAGAACTTCGAAGCAGTACGGACAGCCGATAACTTTGTGCCGTCAAATACTTTTATAGAGATATTTTTATTTGTTTTGCCGCCGCGCTACGCGCTGTAGGTTACCAATTTCCTCGTGGAATTTAGTATAAAAATTGGATGTCTATTATTATCCACATACAGGCAGTCCTATAATTAATAGATCAAACGGAAATGGGAGATACGTTATCTTTAAAAAAAACTTTGTGTGTGGGTGATCAAGTTATTAGGACTTTTACGGAGATTTCAATTTTCTCTTTCCTAATTACTTTTCAATGCTGGAGTTGCTGTAATTATTTTTTTTAAGATCTGATTTATTTGTATATTTTGTTGATGTATTTGGCTTGTGAAACCAATTTAAAATGAATGTCTTGAAAAAAAAGTAGACTTTTTTTTACATAATCTTATACACTTGCTTAAAATGTTGCTGATAAAAATGTATGTGAGATACAAGTTTCAAACATACTAATGCAATTTTTTTTATTTAGTAAATAATTATTATTTTTTAAATTTACGCCTCCGGTGTAAAGTATGTCAAATGCTTATTTATTCTCTGAATGGGGCATCCTATCTTACTAAAGTATGTATGTTCTTGTCTATGTTTTTAAAATAAGTGTTTAAAATTTAAAATCTAGATGTATTTTATAAATAGTGCGCAGGTGTACTAATAATTCAAAATACCACTATAGGCTTCTTTTTAGCCAGATATAACGGGAACTATGCGAGTGACAACACGGGGCCATCTACGGCAAAGTTATAAAGGAAGGTTGAACAAAAGAAACAAAATGGTTAAGGAAGAGCCGTGGTCGCACCCTTTATCTATCTACCATTTCTGTTTAATTCAGGTGTACCAACATAAACATAGTAGGTATAAAGTAGGCACGACCCCAGCACAACCTTAACCATTTTCGTACCATTGCATTTCTGGATTTCTAACTGAATTATTTTCAAGTTGTGTCCTTCTTCAACCTTTTTTACGTAATCGGGTTATAGTTGTTTTACTTTATTTTTTATAAGATGATAATGAGTAAGAGGTGCTCGTCAAGCCTTTTTCATTATTATTGAGAGAGTAAATGGCAAACAGGACGCATAATTTGCGTTGGTGACATGTTTAATGTGGCTTACCCGTGTGGCTATGACTGTACTGACATCATTACATTGATTGCGGTACAGTTGTATCTCAGTGTTTATGTAGCTAACCGAATGCGTTTGGGTATACGTTAGCTTTATATGGTGAGCACAGCGAAATGCTGAGTAAGAAGCTTTTTGGGATCACACCATGAATCTTGCATAGCGACTATTTTAATATATATTTTTATGTAATGTTTTTTCTACATAAAACATTGTTCTTTCTTTCTTTTTTATTTTGTGCGTACATACCTACTTAAAATTAATCGGATTGAAGTTTAATATTTGGCAATGGCTGACGTATTTGTTACGGTAAAGAGACGGCGATTTTGACGGCCTCCGTGTCGCAGTCGTATGCGTATTGGATTTACAACGTGGAGGTACCGGGTTCGGCCGATTGAGATTTTCTGAATTGGTCCATGTCTAGCTGGTGGGAGATCTCGGCCGTGGCTAGTTACCACCCGACCGACATAGACGTTCCGCCAAGCGATTTAGCGTTTCGGTACGATATTATCCTACTCTTAATTAACAAGTTAGCCCAATTACACTTGCCGTTACTTACTTGTGATTGTAGTTAAGGTGCAACTTGTAATAAATAAAAAAAGACGTGTGGCACTCGGAGACTGCCGCGGTAAAGCTATTGCATAGCATTTTTTATCAACTTATGTTTACCTACCGACGTCATCGGGACCGTAGCCTAGCGGTAAGGCGCTCTAAGTTCCCGGATTGCCAGAGAGACGCGGGTTCGAATCCCGTCGGTTCTTAAGCGTGATATTGCAAAAAGTCATTAATTTAAAAAAAATGACTTTTTGAAAAATCACACTTGAAAAAAAAACTTCGGAACCGACGGGATTCGAACCCTGGATTGTCTCTCTGGCAATCCAGCCTTACCGCTAAGCCACGTTTCCCGATGACGTCGTTGCCGAATTTGTTTTTGATATTATGTTTTTGATACTGGGGGTGTTAGGTTTTTTCGTTACGGAATTTCTGTATTCGGTCTCTAAGCTCAAGGCCCGCGATAAAAGCTATACAATAGCTTAATAAATAAGTAAATAAATAAAGACAACGTTTTGACAGACAGAAAAAGAAGAGAGTCAGTCAGTGTGAGGAGAATTAAATATTCTCGAAACGGTAGCCAGCTGAAAATTATGATTATCCTTCCTATCATTGAGAAATTCATCAATGCTATTATAACCTTGATTTAATAAGTTATGATCTCTTCACCTCTCAAAAATAAGTTGTCATGTTGATTGTACCCGTTTTTGATTACCTTACTCGAACGACTACCCAGCGATTTTCTTCTTAGCCTTTTCCACTAGGTAAGGTCTGCTTCCTGACATTAAGTGGCGTAATACGTTACTTGATGAATAAAAAGAATATTGACATGACTATAATACCTATATTTTATCCAATATTCTGATAAAATAAAGTTCCTATTCCCTACTAAAATATAAAAAAGAAATATAAACCAAATATCGAAGAGGTAATATGAAACCAAGTGTTTATTTTTACTTACCATAATAACTCAGCCGACTAAATAAACCCATTTATTTGATTTCTAAGCATACAACAATAAGTCGGTGAAGGTTCCGATTTGGAATCGAGCAATTCGATTACATCGATAACAAGAACCTATCAGCATATTTTCAACATGAAACCCAGCAGGTTCCATGCGAGGTACAGGACACGTGTCGGGAACTCGTTACACTTCTATCTATACTAATATCATAAAACTGAAGAGTTTGTTTGTTTGTATGTTTGAACGCGCCAATCTCAGGAACTACTGGCTCTAATTGAAAAAATATTTTTGTGTTATCGAGGAAGACTTTAGGCTATACAACAACTAAGCGAAGATTCAGTGGAAAATGTGAAAAAACGAAGAATATTCACTTTTTGAGTGTTAACATACTATATATAATATGTTATAAGGTGTAACTTAGGCTATTTTTATTTTCGTAATGATATTTATTTGAATTCCACACGGACGAAGTCCCTAGCATCCGCAATTAAAGTAACTAATTGACTCTTAACGAGATAGGCTCTATTAGAATTTAAACTACTGCGTTATTATGCATATTACTAAAATATACACGGCTGAAACTCACGTCACGGTTGTCGGAGTATGCCCGACTAGTTTCGAACCCATACGGGGTCCTTAGTCATGAGCTTGCTTATTATGTATATTACTAAAATATACACGGCTGAAACTCACGTCACGGTTGTCGGAGTAAGCCCGACTAGTTTCGAACCCATACGGGGTCCTTAGTTATGAGCTTGCTTATTATGCATATTACTAAAATATACACGGCTGAAACTCACGTCACGGTTGTCGGAGTAAGCCCGACTAGTTTCGAACCCATACGGGGTCCTTAGTTATGAGCTTGCTTATTATGCATATTACTAAAATATACACGGCTGAAACTCACGTCACGGTTGTCGGAGTATGCCCGACTAGTTTCGAACCCATACGGGGTCCTTAGTCATGAGCTTGCTTATTATGCATATTACTAAAATATACACGGCTGAAACTCACGTCACGGTTGTCGGAGTAAGCCCGACTAGTTTCGAACCCATACGGGGTCCTTAGTCATGAGCTTGCTTATTATGCATATTACTAAAATATACACGGCTGAAACTCACTTCACGGTTGTCGGAGTAAGCCCGACTAGTTTCGAACCCATACGGGGTCCTTAGTTATGAGCTTGCTTATTATGCATATTACTAAAATATACACGGCTGAAACTCACGTCACGGTTGTCGGAGTAAGCCCGACTAGTTTCGAACCCATACGGGGTCCTTAGTTATGAGCTTGCTTATTATGCATATTACTAAAATATACACGGCTGAAACTTACGTCACGGTTGTCGGAGTAAGCCCGACTAGTTTCGAACCAATACGGGGTCCTTAGTCATGAGCTTGATTGTTCCGGTAACGCGGCGTGAAGCAAACTGTTTGCTTGTCGGGCATACTCCGTGACGTGAGTTTCAGCCGTTTATATTTTATTAAGATATGTTCTGTGATGGTTTATATGAAAATAATAAATAATTGGTCTAGCCGCCTTGTTCATGTACATGACGTACATAGTCTGTACGAAAAATATCAATATGATTGTTGAAAAATATTTGAATTACAAATCACTTGATTTATTTAGGCATCAAAATTTACATAAAAAGTTAATGTACCAAAATATTACTACCTCAATTTTCACAACAAAATGTTAATTTAATTTATACGGCGTTGTGAAAACATCGTTTTAAATATACAAAATATATTTTGATTTGTTTTATCCACAGCGGTGATAGAAACATTAGCATAAATGTTTTCAATGTTAAAACAATTTAAGGTCACAAGTTGTGGAATATTCCTAACAGCAATTTATCATAATTTCGAGCGAGTATCAACGATAGGTCTCCTTTTGTATCTGTGACTAGCGACTCGCCCCTGCTTCACGCGTATAGTAGATACATGATTTGTCAGTCGATAGGTGATGTGTCAAATTATGACGCTTAAATGGGGCCTATACATAGATTAAAGACTACTAGATAGAGCCCATAGCGTGTTCACTCGTGAGAGAGCAAATCAGCCTTATTGACATGACATGTCAACATTTAAAGTACATCATAAAACGTTATGTTTTAAAATATCGTAAAATACGAAATATTACTTTATATAATATAGTTTAGTAAACACATAATACATGAAATTTGCTAAAAAATAACATATCTAAGCTTTAAATCATCAATCAATGAAGTTTATGCCTACTTACGTATAAAACGTAATTCCTTCGATTTTCTGTTCGCTGCGACTGTTGCAGCCGAAAATATTACAACCCACCATAGCACGATAACGTTTAAATTAATATAGTAACCGCAAAGTTATATTATTTATCAGCAAATTTAATAAAAAGCTAATAATTGCTCAGATATGTCCCTTGTCTGTCACAAATTCCACTCTTGACAAATAATAAAAACGAACACGCTGAAAGGGACAAAAAATAATCTTGTATCACTTTCTAATAAAGGCCGAATGAAATAAGTCTGTCACGCTCTTGAACCTACAGCCGCGTTATGACTCCATCTAGTAGTCTTTAATCTATGGGCCTATACAAGTTACATTTATGCAGGGTCGCGCCAACCCCCCACAGCGCCTGTGTGCGAAACCTATGAAGCGCCTTGCACACACTGTGAATTTACTGATTGTTCAATTATTTTATGTTTTGACACTCTCGTGTCTTAAAGTCGCATACGTTATATTGCGCATATTGTACCTTCTAACTCATCGATAGTCTACCACAATATTATGTTGTTGTGTAAGTATAACAAAAATAATTTCGATGGTAGCTCCTCTATTGCCTTGTCGCCTGTGTGCGCCGCACACTTCGCACATAAGGGCGGCTCGGCCCTGCATTTATGTTGCATATTATTTGGTTACTTCGCAATTTCCGGCACTTCTTGCAGTATATGAGAATGAACAAGCGAGCTCGTGACTGGTATGGGTTCGAAAATAGTTGGGAATACTCCGACAACAGTGACTTCAGTTTCAGGCGCTTATATGGAAAATACTGACTGACTAATACGGACTGCCTCGTTGGTCTAGTGGTTAGCCTATGTGGCTTCGATCATGAGGTCCTGGGTTCGGTTCCTGGGTCGGGTCACGGAATAATTCTGAGCTTTTTCATTCTTCTATGAAATGTTCAGTACATTCCAAGCCCGGAGTCTGGAAGTTGGCGGTGTTACACCCCCGTGCCTCCATATCCCCTTTCCTATAAGGAGGGAGGCCTGGGCCATGTAGTGGGCCGTTAATAGGCTGATAATGATGATAATATGGAAAATGTTCTCTGTTACGCCTCATTTTGTGGTATATGTACTTTCATTATATCTAATATTTGAATGAATACACTTTGAAGACTTATTATTTTTCATCTTGACAAAGAAGCCGTAAAAATAATTTCCTTCTATTCTTATTTTTTTTTTATTTTATTTTCGTTCGAGCCTAAAACGAAATTCTCGTTTCTGAATTAAGGATTCAGTTGTTAGGTTTATGGTGTAAATTATTAGCGAACAAATTCAAATCTTCTATAAAAGTAATAACATACTAACTGAGAGGCAATATGGCTTTCAATTACAAAAAACACTACACAACTGCTTTCAGCATTTACAGATACAATATATAATCAAATAGATAATAAACGTCACGTTTTAGTCCTCTTTATTGATTATAGTAAGGTTTTTGACACTCTCAGACATAATAACCTATTGCAAAGCCTTGATGATTGTGGCATAATAGGTAAACTCTTAAATTGGTGTCAAAATTATCTCCAGGATAGATCATACCAGGTAAGAGTAAATAAAGCGGACAGTATTCCGGTGAGGGTGACGGAGGGTACGGCTCAGGGCTCAGTGCTAGGACCTTTGCATTACATCTCATACGTGAATAACCTACCTAATATAATTAAATACTGTGAAATCTATCAATTTGCAGATGACACATGTCTAATTGCAGTAGGGAACGACATAAAAGAGACCCAAGATAAACTTCAAAATGATTTTGATTTATTGGCAAAATGGTCACACGACGTTGGACTAGTTCTTAATGCTACTAAAACTAAAGTACTGTACATCAGCACAAGCAATAATAGAAGCTCGTACAAACCTAAACTAATTGCACACAATCACCAATGTCTTCGTAACTATAGTATTGATCGTCTGATGTCTTGTAACTGTACTGCCATTGATTTAGTAAATAAACATACATACCTAGGGCTCACAATAGACGATCGATTGAACTGGAAAGAACATATTAATCACGTGTGTGATAAATTAAGGGGGATACTTGCAAAATTTCACATAATAAAGTATAAAATACCATTTAGAACACTACTATTACTACACAAATCTTTGGTAGAATCTATTATTTCGTATGGCTTATCAAGCTACGGTCGAACTTTTAAAACACATCTTGATCGCATATTTTCTCTGCAAATGCGTATACTAAAAGAAATAGTTTCACCTAAAATAAAAAACATGTACAAAAATGATTACCGAAAATTGTTTGCTTATTGTAAAATCATTCCTGTACATGAAAAAGTTGAACTAACTTTATTAATAGAAAATTATTTTGCAGAACATTTAATAAAAAAACCGGAAACCTACTCAGCCCGCAGACTTGATAAAATCAAAATCAATTTACCTATTTATAATAACTCATAAGGAAAAAGAAAACTAGATTACGTGATACCTAATTTAATAAATCAGCTACCTAAGTGTATAAAAGATACAATTACATCTAAAAACATAAAACAAAAATTGAAACAATACTATCAAACACTTATCACTGATAAATATCAATAACATTTGTACCTACTAGTAACGTCCTGTATACACGAGCACCACACCGATTTTGTTTGTTGTCTGATGATATTTTATTTTGATTTTTTGTTGCATACCCTCAATTTGTTATTTTTTTTTTCTCTCTTTATTAGTAAGTAAGTTAGTTAATAGAACGTTAGTTTTTAGTGTATTCTCTTAATATTAGATTTATTTTCATAAAAGTTTAATAATATATTACTGTCGACGGCGCAGGGTGCGCGGAAAAACTTAATTAAGTTTATGTTCGCACCTTTTATGTGATTGTTATGTTTTATGTTGTTTAAACAAATAAATAAATAATAAATATAATAAAAATAAATAGTTAATCCATAATTTTAGGCTAAATTTCAAACATAATATACGTATCTATTTAAAAATATTTTAAATATATATACAAATTAATACAAATATACTATATATACTACTTAAATATATGTACAGATAAATAAAATAATTTAAAACTAAATAAAAAAGGAAATACTTAACGCTACCGTAACCTAAACTAAAAAAAATATACTATGATAACTAACTATATATATGATATGATATTATCTGTAGTAACTTGTAGTAGAACTTTCTAGGTGTCGACGAACTATTAATTCTTTTCACACCGATTGAATTCTTTCACTTAGTAACAGTTTTGTTTTCTATTTAATTTTAAGAAGCTATGTCTAGCTAGGGTTGACACCTTGCAGTTTGAAGTAAATTCTTGAAGTCCTTATATCTCCATCAGCATCTATTTATGAATGATATGAGAAAATGTGACTATAAAAGTATTAATAGATACTACAGGGATAAAAAACTGGTAGTAGTAAAATAAGACAAGTGCATAGTTTTATATATTTAAAATAATAATTTTTGATGGTGATAATAAAAAATGATCTGGCTGCCTTTGTTGTGGGTTCTACACATTGACAATTCAAAATAATCTTTAAGAGTTCGCTGAATAAAGATATAATGACTTTGAATTCAATATAGGCTGAATATGATTAGGTATGAATATGTTATGTGTAGTGACTTATGTAGATTCTTGTGCTAATTTATGCATTATTTAATAGAGCGTAAGATTCAATCAGGTATGCACTACACCGTACTTTGAGCAATTTCATGGGGAACCGCAATCACGTGGGATTCGTAGAAAGCGGTTTACCATAACTAGTAAGGAAGGCACGTGGATAGATTTTTAAGGGTGGAAACACGTGTATGTAGATCACCTTTGAATTAAGTAATATATGATAGGCTTTAATTTTCCCACCGCATACTATTAAGCGGACGGAAATTGTAGCTATGATTAAATTTTTATTATATCACTAATATATGCCTGCGACTTTACATAAAATAAACAGTGTATTCATTTCGGGAATTTAAAAAAACTATCCGTGATCATCAAATTTAACAATTTGTTCATACATTGTGTCGTTATATACACATATATTTATTTTATATTTTTCTTAAATTTCACAGGGATCAGGCATCGTTTTAAATGAATGCAAAGGCGGCGTGATACTTTCAATAATTATCTTAATATTGGAGTCGGTGCCATGCAAGTTTAAGGATAGTTAATTAGGTACTAATACGACTATTATTTTCATATAAATTAAAATAACCAAACAACGCAATTCTTTTTAAATTTTACGGCATAGTAGCGTAATCCAAAGATGTTTGTGCCATATTGACTATATATTCTAATGGGCAAATAGATTCAAACGATAAGTAGGTACCATTGTTTATTGTCGACGGGTATATTTAAAAATCAATAAACTGTGTGAAAATTATGAATATTTAAACCTGCACAACTTGGCTCAGTTCATTCCTACAACTTTGCTGCCATATTATCTATTGCTGTAAATGGTTAGTTCTAACGATATTGTTTTTTGTTGGACAGCGTTTTCAGAAAATCAAAAATGTATGAAGCCTGAATGTTCCCCTGAGTTTCCTAAATTTTCCCACGACCCCACCTTTAAATCTTGACATGGTGACTATGGGAACACGTGGGAAAAAAACAAAATACCCTTTCAAACAAAAAGGTTTCTAATCAGTCCAGCTGTTTTAGAGTAATTGCGTCACATACATACCAAAAAAAGGCACACAAAACCAATTCATGAACACCCTGGACAAATTAACAAAAATCTCAATTGGGCCAGCGGTGAATCAAATAACACTAAATAAATCTCCACCGCTGCGTACCGCTGCTTCACGGACACTGTCAAAAATAACCCTTTAGTAATCGGATACAAACTAAAAGTATCTTTATTGAAGTGCAAAGTTACTAAAGAGTGAGTAAGCTCAAAATGGCCCGTGTAAATATTAGTACCTACTTAGCTTAACTTGTTGACCGACAAGCTCCCTGTCGCCCGCTTGTCTTGATTAAAGATAGTACACACTTTTATAGACAAACAAGACGCCGACAATTTCATCTGTGGAAATCATTTTCATAATTCAATTCAATTTAAAATCTGTATTTAACCTTGATAACATTATTTTACCTTAGAAACTTTCAACGAAGGTCTCTGATAGAATTTCTACTAGCAAGCATTCACATACAAATAAATAAAATTGATTTAAAAAATTTAAATGTAATTTCCAAGTAACAGCTTTTCACTAAATGCATATGTTATATTATAATTATTAGGATAAGTTAGCTTAAGTTCCTTATTATATTACAATATTGGATTTTGGCTGGTGGGAGGCTTCGGCCGTGGTTAGTTACCACCGACAAAGACGTGATTTAAAGTTCCGGTACGATGTCGTGTAGAAACCGAAAGGGGTATGGATTTTATCCTACTCCTAACAAGTTAGTCCGCTTCCATCTTTGATTGCATCATTACTTACCATAAGGTGTGCTTAGCAGTCAAAGGTAAATGGTAATGAATAAAAAAAAATTAGAGGAGCAAATCTATACAATTATATGTATAAATGAGTACAATTATGAGTAAAATAATCGAGTTCCGAATTTCTCAAAACTTGCGGACAAAAACAAAAACAAAACGATGCGGTCAAATGAATTTTTTGAAGTTACACATTTTTTCGTGTTGGCTTTAAATTGGTAACAGCAAAGTGTTGCTAGAATATATTAACGCCGGCCGCTATACTACACAACTACGGTGTGTTTAAAGTTTATCACAGAATAAATTTATTACAAAACAGTACATTTATGCTTGACGTGTGTGTGTATTTATCTGTTTATGTAGCAACCTTCCCACGGCTTTCAAATACGAAAAAAGAATCTTTTTAAGAAAATTTTAAACTAAGCTAATACGAAGGCTGCATTAGTATGTTTAGTCAAGTTAAAAGATAGAAGAATAAAAGTAGAATATTTTATGGATATTTTATTTGTATACGTCCATTTTCTTAACACAATAATATTGCCTCTGACCCTAATGGACAAATAATATTGGATTAAGGACATCGAAGGGAACGATTGCTTTGCATATACTCACTCCAGTGGGCTTCAGCCCTAAAAGGATTAATGAATTTATTAATGCTTTTGCTAGCAAACGACCTGACAACATCATGATCCTGTTACCTATAGGCTATCTTAATTTCTTTGAATTCAAAATAAAACGTAACTTTTTTAACTAAGGTAAAAGACATCTTTTACCTTAGTTAAAAAAGTTACTGTTTTGAGTTGGTATACCTAATTATATCGGAAATCAGTGTATGCCGAATGGCAATTATACACTTACTAGTTCAAAACAGTTTAATACGTAATTGATTCGACACTCTCCAATGCTCGCAAGCAAATTGTTTACGCTAAACCTCACCTGCAATCATCTACGTCCCTGACATTGTAGCCCTATAATAAACTCCCCGAAGCAATCGTTACTGCGAAATACACGTCAATAACACACACCCCTAAGGTAATCTTTTTGCAATAATGAAAATCAAAGAAAATACTTTTTACTTAAGTGTCTAGTTTTAAAACTTCCATCATCATCATCTTATATTAAATTGTCCGTCGCTGGGCATCTTACCTTATGAGAGACGAGGCTTACAAGTTTGACTTAACCACGCTGCTCCAATGCGGGTTCGCGCTTTTAGGACGATAGTAATAATTTATCAGGTGGTAATAAGGTGCATGGCTACAATAGCTGGGTCATGCCCAAACTCATATACTCTTTTGGCATTCTAACGTGGACTTAAACTGAACTGGACTCCCTGGACTGTAAAGCCCGTAAACTGCTGACGTCTTATCGGATGCACCATCCACGTTCATCTGTAATGAGATTGTACGTGGTTTCTTGAACGCTAAGAACCTCCATAATCGTGAGGTGTGCAATCTCAGAGATTATTTTTTCAAGATAAATGTGGGTATGCATAAGGATGTCGTTGCAGTGGACAAGGGTTTTACCCCACTTCCCCTTGGTAAAGAGAACTGGCATAAGCCTAAAGTAATTAGTAACTCAGATCGTGTGGCGATATGGAAGAGTAAGGAGTTGCATGGACGATTCTACTAGGCCATCATGGGGCTGGATCAAATAACATCTGTATCTTGGTTGAAATTAGGTGACTACCGGACTCTAGATATGTATCGAGCCTGTCATCATCCTGGGGGGATTCTCAGACATATAGTTTCCGGATGTTCTCATCTTGCTAATGGCGAATACTCGCACAGACATAAACAAGTAGCCAAGATAATTCATCAACAACTTGCTCTTCAGCCTTGTCGATTTTGAGATGCCTTACTATAGGTACGACCCAACGTCAGTTCTTGAAAATAGCAGTGCGTTGCTCTACTGGGATCGAACGATTATCACTGATAGGTATATTGTAGCTAATTGACCTAATATAGTGATAATCGAACGATCAACGCGCCGTGCAATGATAATTGATATTACTGTTCCACATGACGATAATCTGGTGAAAGCTGAAAAGGAAAAAGTATCAAAATACTTGGACGTTGCTCATGAGATTACCGCCGTGTGGAATGTTGTTTCAACGATGCTTGTTTCTATAGTCGTTTTAGTCAACGGTCTTATAGCGAAAAGCTTTGAACAATATCTTAAAAAGCTTTGGCTTAGTTGTTGGATCAAGGGTCGGATACAGAAGGCGGTAATTCATGAAACGGCGCGTATTGTGAGGAGGTTCCTCACTCTGGAGCCCTGACCACCGGCTGCTTGGACTCCCGGGCCCCGCAGCAGGTGGACTGGATTTTTTTTATAAATTTTCAATAGTGTTTTTATTTGTTTTTATTTTTATTATCTTTATTTTATATTTATATCTTTAAAAATTTTAAAAGGTATTGTAAATAAATAAATGAAAGATGAAAAATTCGACTTTCGGTCATAAGAAAATAAAAATGGTTTTTAATGATGTGTGACTAGGACTGACATCTTAAAATGCCCTCCGAGGCTCTAAACTTTAAACCACTAACTTTAAACTGCGACCTGCCTCCGAAAAGTCTTCAAAGAACGAGAAGCTCCACATTTTTACAGCCTGACTATGAACTTAAGCACAGGACCTCAAGATCCGAAGTTACATAGGCTAACTGGACCAACGAAGTATTAAATTACATTAATAATTGATTATTTCTTTGTTTTAAAATGCCAGTTTTATGTATCTTCCCTAGAAATTACTACTGTAACGTTCGATGTATCTCTTGATAAAAGTGCTCAATTCATTGCAATTAACTTAACGACTTGTCCAATTAGTAACGTGGGCCGTCTGCGAACTCGAAATCGCTTAATCCTGTTTGTGATTATTCTCACTTTATAATTTATTCTATGATGATTTGATTTATAAAACAATTCAATATCATGAATTTTTAAGCTAATGTTGAAACTCTATCATAGTAAAATATTTTTTACCAAATAGACTGAAATCCAAATGAAATTAATAAGCTGTCGTTGTGCATTTACGCATTTCACTTCTCTCACTGTTTCGATGAATATTCCGAATTGGAATCCGATAGCACGTGTATTGTGTTCATGTTTGATATTCAAGGTCTTTTTTTATTAAATTGAACGTTAGGCCAAATCATACATTGTCACATGCATTTAGCGTTTATAAATTTTGGTTTGGGAATTGTAGAGAACTTAACAAGGATTCAACTAGAAAACTATATGCTATTATATACAGGATTATTTAAGGGCATGTAGAGATAGAAACTTTGCTCTCCGTGAAATCTAATAACTAGTCTACAGTGCAGGGTGCTTTAATTAAAAGCTTATTTTATTTAACTTGCGTTGTAAGTATGTTTGTTCGGTTGGAATCTTTGGGCTCTTGAAGTAGATACCTTCAACCGATTGAGCTGAAATTTTGTATACACGTTTACTTTAGATGACAATGCATGATAAATCCAATATAGCGGACCATACAAGATGGCTGAATAGATATTTTTAATGCTTTTCTACAATCTATACTAAAATTATAAAGCGGTAAAGTTTGTTAGTTTGTAACTTTGTATGTTTATAAGTCTGTATGTTTGTAAATGGATCTGTTGGGAATCTTCGAAACTACTGATCTATTTTAAAAAATATTTTGCCAGTAGAAAGTTACATTATTGGGAAGTGTTTTAGGCTATATTTTATGTTTGTTTTATATATATTAGCCGAATTATCGAAGTATTTGTCGCGCAAATTGAACCGAAAAATATATTAAATCGGGTTTATCCACGCTGCCGTTACTATTGGGTATAATTGGAGACTTTATACATCTTAAAAAATTGTACAAAAAAATCCGCGACACCATATATCTATCTTTTATATTTTAGCAGATTTATAACTGTTTGTGTTTTAATAAATCATTTTACGTCTTAGATCTAAACTTAAACTTAGATCCTTATCAAAATAAATTATTTAATGATCACAAGGATATTATAGAGAGAAGATATGCCTATTACAGTATGTTAATTACTTTTATGATCATATAAATTGCATATAATGAGGTCATAAATTGAAAGTTAAAATTTTTAGAGAATTATTTAGATTTTATTTTCTTCTTTTTAAAGCGTTTATATAAAAGCTTCTTCTAAAAAGTTTTTTCTTTTAATTTATTTTGGCAATATATTTTCGGTGGGATATTATTGACAGATAGTAAATTTGTTCAAGCCATAGATTAAAGACTACTAGATGGAGTCATAACGCGGCTGCAGGTTCCAGAGCGTGACAGACTTATTTCATTCGGCCTTTATTAAAAAGTGACACAAGATTATTTTTTGTCCCTTTCAGCGTGTTCGTTTTTATTGTTTGTCAAGAGTGGAGCTTGTGACAAACAAAGGACACATCTGAGCAATTATTAGCTTTTTATTAAATTTACTGATAAATAATATAACTTTGCGGTTACGATATTAATTTAAACGTTATCGTGCTATGGTGGGTTGTAGTATTTTCGGCTGCAAAAGTCGCAGCGCACGGAAAATCGAAAGAATTACGTTTCATACGTAAGTAGGCATAAACTTCATTGATTGATGATTTAAAGCTTAGATATGTTATTTTTTAGCAAATTTCATGTATTATGCGTTTACTAAGCTATCTTATATAAAGAAATATTTCGTATTTTACGATATTTTAAAACGTTACGTTTCATGATGTATTTTAAATGTTGACATGTCTTGTCAATATGGCTATCTTGCTGTCTCACGAGTGGACACGCTATGAGCTCCATCTAGTTGTCTTTAATCTATGGTTCAAGCCGTACCTTGGCATTTCGACAGTAATTTTTCTTACCCTGAATGCCCATTTGTTTTCGACTGCGGACAATTACAGCAGCAACAACGTGTCACAGCGACACTTTTTTAATGTCAAAGACAAAAATATAATAATATTAAAAATTTGTCAAAATCATTACAGTAAAGCATTTTCATTACAATAAATTAGATTACTAAGCTTAGTTTCTATAATAATAATTTCAAAATATATTTAAGGTCATATGGAAGGGCAAGTTCTGTTAATCAGCCAGTAACATAATTACTTGTGTTATATCGTTTAGTTTTAAATGTAAACTTAAATTGTAGTCGATTAATAAAAACCCAAAAATCATTCCACAACGAGTTTAGCATTACAGTACAGCGATACGCTCCGTATTTTGTAAAAAGCCAAGACATTGTAGCGTGTCCGGAATATTTGTTGACGCTGTTCACTTTTACGAAATTCCGCGAAATAGGATTGCGGGTTTCTAGAGTACTGTCTTTATTTCTAATATTAATTAACTTATTAGGTTTATCAGATCCAGATGTTAACAGATCTGGAGATCAAAGGAAGACAGATAGAACTTTTAGAACAAAATTTTTAAATAAAATTGTAAATTACTAACAAAACTCTGTGGCGCATTGGCATGCTTGGTGGATTTATAGGACGAAGATCCTGGGTTTGATTCCCTGCTGGGCTGATTAAGATTTTCTAAATTAGTCAAAATCTGGTGGTTGGCCTCAGCCGTGGCTAACCCTATCGGCAAAAACGTACCTCCAAGGGATTGAGCGTCCGGGTACGATGTCGTGTAGAAACCGAAGGGGTGTAGATATTATCCTACTCCTAACAAGTTAGCCCGCTTCCATCTTAGATTGCATCATCACTTACCATCTGGTGAGATTGCAGTAAAGGGTCAACTTGAACTGGATAAAAAAAGATTTTTTTGACTGCTTTGCTTGATACAGTATACACTCATTTATGTACGCAATTTACTTGAAACTTGGCTTGAAAATTTTTTAACAAAAAATAGAACCGACTCAAAGCGCACTAAAAAGTAAAAAATAACTGTGTCATTTAGTTGCTTTAATTTACTTAAGCATATCTATGAAGTCGGTGCCAGCAAGTTTAAGGAACATTTATATTACATAGTAAAGAAGTTTGTGGGTTCTAGGTAACGTCCTTGAAAGTAGAAACCTTGGCTGGCACCGACTCTTAGATATGCTTAAGTAAATTAAAGCAACTAAATGACACAGTTATTTTTTACTTTTTAGTGCGCTTTGAGTCGGTTCTATTTTTTGTTAAAAAATTTTATTTCTTACTTTTTAGTGATTTATCGCCACGTAACGTACTCGTGCTATACTGTCATAGTATATTATACGGCACTAGTAGCCAAAAAGCTACTGATACCGAGACAAAAACCGAAATCGCTGTAAGCGTGCCTCCAAAATTTGAAGAGTTCCTTCAATTTCCCCAGGATATCGTCATCAGATCCTAACATGCGGACAATGGGACCACCTTGGATGTATGCCCTTTCTAATAAAAAAAGAATTATCAAAATCGGTCAACACTGGAAAAAGTTATGCGTGGTCATACATAAAAAAAAAAAAAAAATATACGTGTCGAATTGAGAACCTCCTCCGTTTTTTTTCGTCGGTTAAAAATAACGTCGCCAATTTAAGGCTTACGGAATTATGCCTAAACATTGCTTCATGCAAAATTTCAAGATTCTAGGGCTTGCTGCGATTAGTAGAGAGTTAAATGTGCGGCTTATATTGCTATATCCTTTAACTGTGCTGACTTAGAGGTTTTATTTTATTAAAGCTCAAAGGTGTTACAGAGCCAAGTTTTTGATATGAATTTCAATTTGAATACCTTTACGCGTTCATGAGAAAAGGGGGTAAGTGTAAATTATTAAAAGCATTATTATTATATATATAGGGGAGACATCTTTTGAGCATGTACGGCGTCTTGCGAAAGAAAGAGAATATATAGCTTGCAAGCATCTGCTAGAGAGTTTAGCACTGAAAGATCTCAGCGACTAGTTGACCACAGACAGAATATATCGGACATACGTAATAGGGAATATAGCCACCAACCGTTCGCAGCGGTTTGCCTGCCCAAGAGCTATTACCTCTACAGGACATGTAAGAGAGTCTTTCAATGAAAGGTCTCAGTGACTGGCCTACAGACATAAAACGTCGAAAATACGTGATAGGGAGTCTAGCACCGAACGTTCGCAGCGGTTTGCCAGCAAAAGAACAACTACATATACTAGACTTGCTATTTTCATAATTTTTAATTATCTTGAACTTTCTACCTGAAGTATAACGCAAGACAAACGGGCCGGGGTAACAATGTCTAACGCGAAACGGAGTCCGCGGGCACTGCTAGTATTCAATATAAGGATTTAGATTACCTTTTTTCATAGTGACATAAACCTAATCGAATCAAAAACTTGCACCACTAATTGTACATACTATAAAAATTACATATTGAAAATTCAAAATAATCATAAAGATTTCACTTAAAATTTTCTTAGAAAAATAAAAATAAAACACTTTGAAAAACATGAGTAAGAAATCCAGTTAAAGAAATACCAGTATTTCTTACTGCTTTGTATTATAATGATCCGAATAATTGTGCAGATTCTCTATTGACTGTTTGCTCAGACTTCGCATTGACAAAAAATGTAAATAGCGTAATAAAATGAAACGCTATTGTATTTCAATAGAAAGCAAGAAAAATCTTGTTTGATTTTTTCTTGTATAAATTATATACTCTTCGAATCTTCACAATAAACCTTTCTCCGGATAAGAAATTCGTCTCGTCTAAGTTAATATTATGTTATATTTTGGGGTGATATCTGTAGGTGACGAATTTGACGGTAAAGAGCGAAAGCTAGATTATAACCTCAACTAGCTTTTTTAATCTGTTAGTTAAAAAATAACACAATGTATAAAGTAACATTAAATTAATAGAGACGGAAAAAGTGTAATAAAAGTATTTCTGATATTTGTATTCTTTCTAATTTACTGTTATGAGTTCAGTGAATTCTCAGATGCCAGCTCGAAGATAGTAATTACACAGAGAACTTTTCCAGAAATCCTCATTTCTTCTAATAACGGCATACGAGCATACCAGTCGTGCCGCAATTCTTAATAAAAGTCCATTGAATTGTTGTAGTTGAATTAGCGAGTGTTATATTATTTTATTTAGTTTTATTAAAACTGCGAGGTATCTTATCTTATACTTTTAAATGTGTAATCTATACTAATATCATAAAGAGTTAAAGTTTGTAAGTTTGTAAATAAAGATCTGTTGGGGCTAATCTTCGGAATTACTGATAGGATATTAAAAATTATTTTACTAGTAGAATGCTATGTTATCGGTGAGTGTTATATATAGGCTATATTTTATATTTGTATTGTTTATATTAACCGAGTTATCATAGTATTGTCGCGCAAGTCGGATCGCAAAAATCTGTTAAATCGGCTTTATATGCATGCGCTGCCTTAACTATTGAGAATAATTGAAAGCAATGTATGGGGACTTTTTGTATCTTAAAAAGTTCTACAAAAAAGTCCGTGACGGCGTATATCTATCTTTTATATTTTAACAAATATAGAACTTTTTGTGTTTTAAAAAATCATTTAATTCATATGCTTACGTTTACGTCATCATTTATACAACTAAAATTTAATCCTTATCAAAACACAATTATCAGTTATCATAGTACCCATAACACAAGCTACCTACGCTTACTTTGGAGCTATATAGCGATGTGTGTAATTGTTCTATAATATTTATTTATTTATTTATGCAAATTAAGTTGACCTCCTCCGTGTTATGTTATACGTACTGAATAGGGGTTAAGGGGTTCTTTGTTCAATTTATTTGGCATGCAGATCATATTTATATAATATACGAAAAAGTTTGTTCGTTTGTTTAAACGGGCTTATCTCTAGATCTGCGTGTCGAATTGTAAAATTATTTTTGTTTATTATGAAAGCTCAAGAGTGAAATAGACTATTTAATATCAAGCTATACACATCAGCTTGCCATTAATGCACATTGTTAATGTTAATTTACTTTAATATCATACAATTTTTAACAAAACTGTAGATCTATAGTAGGAACACGGGACGGGACGGAGGATATTAAATAAATAATAATAAATAAATATTATAGGACAATTACACACATCGCTATATAGCCCCAAAGTAAGCTTAGGTAGCTCGTGTTATGGGTACTAAGATAACTGATGAATATTTTTATATATATTATACATAAATAATTATAATATATGGATTAACACCCAGACACTGGAAAACAGCCATGCTCATCACACAAATATTTTCCAGATGTGGGAATCGAACCCACGGCCTGGGACGCAGAAGCAGGGTCACTACCCACGGCGCCACTCGGCCATATTGGTTGATTGGAATCAATAAAAAATTAAATTGAGAGTGGTAGCGGGGAATGAGCACACTTTATATGAAAGTCTGTCTTTAAAATTAAAAGGGTAACTAATAGGTTCTCACGCGGACGAAGTGGGTAAGGCGACGGGGTAGTACTTATACTCGTATATATTTTTTTCTGAATCTCGGAAAGTGCTCCAACGGTCTTCATGAAATTTTGTGTGCAGGGGAATTTGGGGCCGATTAATGGATTGAGCTAGCTTAGTCGGGAGTGTTCTTTGCTATTTGATGACATGACATACCTATGTATAGATATCGGATCATAAATTGTAGGTAAGTTGTCTATTATTTAGGTATATTTGAAATTCAAACAGATACTTTCATTTATTTATTCATATACGTTTCTTGTTCGCGGTGCGAGGTCATAATTCCAGCAAATTGGGATTCCAACATCATCGATCCTTCCAACAATATGTCGCAAATTGCCACTTAGCTTTGAATTCACTTATTAAGTCGATCACATTAAGTAATGTTATGCATAGATCTTTATATTATCCGTTGAATGAGTCTCATCTTTCTAAAGAGGCGCTTCAGTTAGCAACAATGTCTATTCACTATAAAAATGTTCGAATACTTTTTTATGCAGATTTGAATTATTTGTAGTGTTTCTTACTAAATGTTACTTAACTTGCGTATGCCTGCAACTTCGTCTGCGAATTATTAGAGTATTTTAATAGCTGTTGTCGTGAATTTTTAACGTACATTTTTATACGAAAGCATGGCTATATCTTAAAGTAAGTATAACTTCAATACTTGGTACTTGCGGTCAAAGAAAGATCTACCAAAACTACGTTTGTTCCCGCCCGCAGCACCATAAAGTATTTTACAATTTTACATAGATATAGTGATCCTTCTTTTTCTTATTTCAGTGCATAACTTCTAAGTAGTGGGGATTTTTGTTTTTATAATAATATTATTTTTAAAGACTATATTGCTCGCAACAAATTCATTTATCAGAACCGAGAATGTACACATCAATAGTGTCTTCTTCTGGTCAATTTGAATAAACAGGATTTAAATTTGAATATGAATTAAGTAAAGTACTCATAAAACATTAATATTCAACACATTTTAACTGCCCTTCTTTGGAATGAGTGTCGTCGCTGAATCGTAAAGTAACCTGTATACCTACCCTTCGTATAAACCTTCTAACGTAACCGTAGGTCTCGCATACTTCAAATCTATTGATTTTCAGAAACGTTTCCGTCGTGAGACGCCGCGGTACCCGTTCCCGAAATTTATGTATTTTCGTATATTTTGCTCGATCTACTTGTTGTAAATTATCACGATTGTACACATTTTTAAATAGGTGCATTTTTTACGCTTTTATTGGCTTAAGATCCCTCTACTCGATTCTCAGGTATTCGTTTTTCAAAATACTAATTTTAAATTGAGGGAGTATGCAATGGATTCGCTTATTATGTTGCCTATCAAAAATTAGCCGTAACTGTCTGTAATGGTATTTAAAATAAACTTTTTCTGTCCGCGGTTTCACCTGTGTAGTTCCCGTTGCTGTGGTAATATCGGGACAAAAGTCACCTATTTATTAACTTAAGGAACGATCTATCTTACACAAACTTTCGCTCTTATAATATTAGTAGCATAGTAAAAAGTAAGATAAGATAGGTGATCGGATAAAAAAAATTATTTCTTTCTACGAATTCTGTGGATACTAAGTATATTTCCGGAAAAAAAATGACCAATTTATAGAAAATTTCTTAAACGGAAGAACAACTCATAATATAAAACTCATAGTACGTATGTATACATTGTACATACGTATAAATAATCAAAATCTAGGAAGCAAACGTGAACACACTAGATAACTGCAAATCTTGACAGTAGAATCTATATCTCTGTTCGTATACACTTATGGAATTTTCTACGTTTACCAGCAAATCTCTGGGCATTAAAATTTTAATACTTCCTAGTGCACGATACTTTTCCACATCTCCTACTACTACTGAAGTCGGCAATTTATGTTTCTACTTAAATATTTATAATATCTCAAACTACCTACATTTTACAAGTGCACTAGCTTTGTAAATAATTTTTTCATGTATTATAGGTATGTCCGAACATTTGCATTGGCTATTTATTTATACATAAAAATGTAGACTAAGTTCTGGAAACTATACGTTAGGGTGACTTTTCCGTGCAGTTATAGTACCTACCCAGTCGCATGTATTTATGTCAGCTTGAATAAAGTATTTATTTCACAAGCTGTACATTTTACAGTGCACTGCATTTGTAAATAAATATTTAATGTAATGTATGTTTGGAAAATCGCACTAGCCATTTGCACTTGAATATCTAGGCTAAGTTTTTAATAATTCAACATCACCCTAACATGTTACTAATACATTAGGGTGACTTTTCCGTGCAGTTATAGTACCCAGTCGCATGTATTTATGTTAGCTTGAATAGAGTATTTATTTCACAAGCTGTACATTATACAGTGCACTGCATTTGTAAATAAATATTTAATGGAATGTATGTTTGGAAAATTGCAATAGCCATTTGCACTTGAATGTCTAGGCTAAGTTCTTAATGATTCAACATCACCCTAACGTATTACTAATACCTTAGGATGACTTTTCCGTGCATATATGGTACCCAGTTCCATGTACTCGTATTAATACCTCAAGCTGTTCATTTTATAAGTGCACTGCATCTTAAACTCTACTACAACAAGAAACAAGACATCACCGAAAATAAAAGTAGAGACAATCAATGGTGTAACAGCGGTCTTTTCACTATGACTGATGCAATCGGTATGCCTAAGGAGAATTGATATAGCGAAAACAAGTGGTTGGTGCACAAATGACAATTAATATAACAATCTGTACAAAATTTACGGATCTATCGTCTATCGGGAGACAAGAGTATACCATATTGAAATCAGAATGACGTCATTAACCTTTATGGATTGTCATCTAGAGCAAACGTATAAACAGATTTTCCGCTCACTCGGTTAGGAATAACTGACTTTAAAATTTGACCTAAGAATTGACTAAAACAACTTTAGTAAAAGCTCTTATAAATGAATGGTGGATAGGTCTAAAGTTCTTCGTGCCTTCTACTCATTACTAGAAATTCTTTTAAAAATTCTTATCGTGTTTTATCCTCAGTCACTTTGTACTCGTCCTCCACCTACACACTTGTAGTTGGAAATTTTTCTTTGGTGATATTAGTGTCATTATTTGTAAAGAAAATTTGATATTGCTTTTTAGAATAGGTCGAGGTTATCTACAAACAGATAATTTTGACCTTTCAAAGGTGCTTTAAAACTAAGCCTAATTGAAATAAGACTTGTGTTTTCTCCAAGCGTGACGTTGAAAATTAAAATAAAGAAGAAGAAGAAATGAGATTTGCTGAGCGGAGCAAAACCAATGAACAATGAAATCAACGCGGCAATGATATGATCGTCGACACATTCCCCTAAGAAAAATCAATAAATCCGATTGACTAATGTAATAACTGATTATATCGAGTGTAAGGCGCATGATAACGAAGACTTCGTGAAGAGAAAAGTTACTGTTTAGAATATAATCATTCTCATTTCCGATATAAGTGGTTTTTGCTTAAATCGGAAATGAGGGGTTACCAATTTGGAATTTTTTGAGTGCGCAATGCGCAATCTATACTTAACTCCTGTCGGGACGCAGCCTCCCCGCGCGCGCCTTTGTTTAGGTATAGTTACATAGACATGAACAGTGTTGAACTCTTAGAGCAATTGAGTACGTGCGTTTTAAAATTACATTTACATTGCTAGTTTGTTTAACTTAAAAATCCTTATTTGTTGGTTTTTAATTTAAAATAGTAATGAGATGGGATATGTAGGTGTATCAATGCTCTAATTAGTTAAACAAACTGCAGATTCCTTTTTAATTTAAAAGTCTAACGCTACGAGCCTTAAATTTATATATTCAATCACTAGTTTAAGTTGTTGATAACATATCCCTTACACCAGTTATGGTCGAAGCGTCGTCCAAATGCGCAAAAATATCGCTCGCACTTTTGTTCGTAAGAAACAACTATATTTTTGATTTCACCACTAGACAACACCACGACCATATGACCAATCGATGGGACGCGTTTATCGTTTTCTATTTAAATGAGGTATGACGACGTTCGTATCATGTCCCTGCTGTAATTAGGACATCTTACTCTGATATGAAACCAGGGCTGTATTATTTTATATGCGGGTATGTTACGGTATGTTAACCTCTTCTATAAGGAGGGAGGCCTGGCCCTGTAGTGGGCCGTTAATAGGCTGATAATGAAATATTACAGTAACGTGGACGGTATTTGCTATCCACATAATACATTCTATAACTTTGTTATCTATTCCAAATCCCAAGTCGAACATAAAATTACGGCCGAATGTTTTACTGTGCGAGATCTAATTTTTTACTATTATGTTCATAACTTATTATCAGTGCAAATACCCTTAAAAATAATAAAAAGTAAAAAAAAATCGCAGTAGGATGAAACCCATCAGAAAAGGAGGAGAATATTAAATAAATAAAAGGAAAAGGGGAAAAGGAAAGGGTTTAGGGGTAGAAAGCGGTTTTTCTCGATTTCCAGCAAAACTGAAAGTCCTATGGAAAAGAGTTGAATGACAAAATTGTAGGTAGTAAAAAGATTTTTGTGTTTACCTTTTTTCACATAACCTCAAAATTTATTTGAAAAATTCAAAAACCAAGTTTTTCGTTTTCTATTTTTATCTTTTACAAATAAAATTTTATTTCCATAAAATTTGATGAAAACTAGCCTTTTTATGTCCCTAATACGCTATAATTTATTTGTTTTTTTTCAAAAATTAGAGATTTCAACGAACTTTTTGTTCTACTACTCTACAATGGTGGTGCAATAGTTTTACAGTGGACGTCCATCGGTAGATAGTATATCGCAGAACTGAAGTGGCAACGGGCGCGGCGCGTAGTTCGAACAGTGAAATTTTCCTTAATTTGCCTTGGACTGGCTAGTGGGAAGCTTTCACCGTGGCTAGTTAAAACCTTACCGACAAAGACGTACCGCCAAGCGATTTTTTCTGGTGGTACGATTTCGTGTAGAAACCAAAAAGGCAATCATCCAATTTCTAGTAATTTAGCCCGCTTCCATTTTAGATTGCATTATCACTTAACATCAGTACGTTGGTTCTGGCAAAATACGTCAGTTTTAATGCCGATGTATAATGGTTGCAAAGCGGGTGTAATAGATATCTACATACAGGTGTGGCAGCAAGCATGGGCCATCTTGTAGTCAATAAAAAAAAATAAAAATGTCTTTTAGTTGTAAGAATTAAATGTTTTAATTTTAAGTTTTTTACGTACAACCTTCCTATGTGCTATGTGTGCTAACAAATAAATGCTGACTATGTTAGGCTATATATCATTACATAGTTTAAAACAAAGTCGCTTTTTTATGTTTCTCCGGATGTATGCTTTAATCTTTAAAACTACGCATCCGATTTTCGTGCAGTTTTTTTCATCAGATAGAGTGGTTCAACAGGAAGGTTTATGTGTATAATACATGCATAATATAGTAAAGAAACACTGATTATTTTTGATGTTTCTGATGTGAGATCGTGAATTAACGCATTTTTTGCGCTGCGATGGTATATGTCTATCTCTTAGGGATAACCCTTTCAACCAAAAGTAATGGCTATTTTACGAAGTGATTTTAAGCAATACTGTATTAATCCTTATCCAATTGAGTATCTTAACTTTACTTTACTTTGTGCATTCAATATAGATCACTATTGCCCTTTACAGTGTGTAATTTAAATGAATATTTACCAAGATATGTAAGATTCAAAATGCAGGGACGAGCGTTTGTGGGTCGCGCGGAGCGTGCGTGCGCCGCCCTTGGTACCAGCGTTGCGCCCGTGCGAAGCTGGGGCGGGCCGCTAGTATTTTATAAAACTAAAATCACAAAAAAAAACACGTAAGCTTTAAAATAAACACACCACACCACATCACTGTTGTTTCCGCGAGCCGCATTACTAAACTCCGTTCATAAATCAAAATTAACGCCATTCGCTATGCTCGTCGCTACGTATATTTCATGTTCGGGCTTCTATTATAATTTCCGTTTTGCTCGCTACTTCCGTCTTGTCCTCCCTCCTAGTATACCTAACTAATACATGAATTATTAAGGAAATGACGACCGAGTGGCGCAGTGTGTAGTCACCCTGCTTCTGCGTCCTAGGCCGTGGGTTCGATTCTAGAAAATGTTTGTGTGATGAGCATGGATGTTTTACAGTGTCTGGGTGTTTATCTATATATTACAAGTATTTATGTGTAATATGTATAAAAATATTCATCAGTTATATTATAGTAATAGTACCCATAACACAAGCTATCTAAGCATACTTTGGTGCTATAAAGCGATGTGTGTAATTTTCCTATAATATTTATTTATTAATTTATTTTTAAGGGAATGATATACTTATTCAGCTTCATTAATTTGTCGCTTATCCGCTTATTATCCGCCAGTGGGCTATTGATAGTAGTGATAATGTCAAGCCTCATTCTTTATTGGGAGGGAGAGTTCCATCACGATTCTCCAATGAGGGATGGCAGGCTTGGGGTGAATAATGATGATATTTTATTATTTAACGAACATTATCAGATGTATTTTATGACTGGGGTCGACAGCTCAACTTTCTCTCCGAAGCACCAAACAAGTAATACCAACAACTTGCATTCCCAGGCTTAGAAATATTACTGAAAAATTTTTAGAGGAATGTATAACTGAGTATAATGTTATAGCCCGACCCAGAATTCGAACACCCTGAGATCCGATATTCATATAAACTAACTATTGACCCAACAAAAAGTTTCTCGCTGTATATGTAGTGAAGGTATAAAATTTAAATAACAACTGAAAAAAAATCCGACTGTAATATGGTTCGCCATTTTTCTGTCGCAGTATCAATAGCGGTGGACATTGATCAATATTCATCTAACATAGCTAAGGACCACCGTAAGGAAACTGGAATTCAAACAATAAAAAATCGCATTAAAATCTGACTATCCACTTGAGCGCTACAATGCTACCGACAGATACACACACATGCATACTCACACACACACACACACACTCGCACGCCAGCACGCACGCACACACACACACACACAGTCGGACAGGCATCAACGTCAAACTCATTATAACACCCCTCTTTTTGCGTCGGGGCTTTACACATGGTCATCAGAATACGCAAGAACGCTAACACTGAAGCGGTTTATTCACTATGTTTGCACGTCGCAAACAGAGTTTGCTATTTCATTCAAGTTTCACTCTACAGGTGAGTTAACATTATAGTTAGCAAACGCAAAACTATGAATGAATGAGATGGGCAGCGCTGAATAGATGTGGTAAGCGAAAGGCGAGATATTTTTACCCGAAGGACTACTACGACTACGACTTTTTGCGTCAGAAGGAGGGTTATGTTTTTCGAGCGTATGTATGTATGAATAAATGTATGTCCATTTCTTCGGCATGCGCTACAGCCTAAACGGCTGAACGGATTTTGACATGTGAGGTGTAGTTGAATTTATCAAAATTGTGGTAGTGACATAGGCTATGTAAATTTTCAAAATAGCGGCTGTAAATGGGGAAAAAAGGGGGGATGTGTGTATTTTTTTCTCTTAACTTAGCAATATGGGTACGAATTGAAAGGTCGTAAAAAGACCATTTCAAAAATATAAATATCATATCATGTTCATATTACTTTTTAACAAAAAAATGGCAAAAAGTGTACTAAGTGTACCGTCTCACTTCTATACCATTAACTATGTAAAACTAAAAAGTCTCAAATAAAATTATTATTATAAAAAAAAACCCCGACTGCTTAGAAGTTATGAACTGAAAAGAGAAAAACAAGGATCACTATAATTATCTGTATAAAATTCTAAATACTTTATGGTGCTGCAGGCGGGGACAAACGTAGTTTTGGTAGATCTTTCTTTCCCCGCAGGTTAAAGTATTTTGTCCCTGTTTGCAGCACCATAAAGTATTTAGAACTTTATACAGATAATTATAGTGATCCTTGTTTTTCTCCTTTCAGTTCATAACTTCTAAGCAGTCGGGGGTTTTTTTTATAATAATTCTTTGTATTCCTTACTAGCGGAAGCCCGCCAACCCGCATGGGAACAGTATGGTGGAAATAAGCACCAAATCCCCTCTTTTATAGGGACGGAGGTAAGGTCTCACATGCTACGAAGGGCTAGCCTGATATGACTGAACTAAGATATAATTGAATTATTAAGTTTCATTGTGTAACCTTACGTAGGTATGGAATAAATAGTATGAGCTTAGGTGGCTAATATAGAATGAAATCCCAAGGGCTATGACTTTGTTCCTGTCTAGGCTAATACAACACGACATAAATTACTTAGAAACTAAGGTTTATAATATAATAATTTGTGTAAGATAACTAGGATAAGGTACCGTCTGCAGTAAACTAATATACGATCTCAACAAAGTTGTGAACGTAATAAGGTATAAGCATGTATTTTGTCTATATAAAAACTTTCAACAAGCAATTCTTGGTTATCTATATATAAATATTCTGAAACTTGGAAACGGCTCCAATGATTTTCATGAAATTTTGTATACAGGGCGATTAAGTGATCTATTCTAAAGCCAAACTCGATTGAGAATACTTGTCAACAAACAAATTAAAAATGAAGATAGAAATCACTAGTCATTTTACACATATTTTTTTAATATTCTAATTAACGACAAATTCATGACAATAAATTAGATTTAGAGCTTAAAATGAATTAATATATTCAATATCTTTTAGATAAGATTTTTTAAAATAACGAAACATAATTTTTAAGTCAATATAATTATAATATATCAGGCATAAAATGTGTTGCATTTTCTACCTTTATTTTAAATTTGTTTGTTGACAAGCATTCTCAATCGAGTTTGGCTTTAGTATAGGTTGCATTCTAAAAATACATAATTTCTATAATAAGAAATACCGGTCAAAGCCTGGCCAAGTCAACTAGGTTCTTATACCTTTAGGCGAGCAATTCTTGTGCATAAATCTGAATCTCGGCAACGGCTCCAATGATTTTCATGAAATTTTGTGTGCAGGGCAATAAATTTATCTAGCTAGGTTGCATTGTAAGAATACAAACAAGGCTTAGTCAGGTCAACCAGGTTTTTACATCTTTAAGTGAGCAGTTCTTGTACATAAATCTGAATCTTGGAAACGGGCCCAACGATTTTCATGAAATTTTGGGGTGCATTCCAGTAGTACCCCATACCTTAGAACTGTTGAGACATTTTCCGTGCTATCAAATTATATCCCAACTAGCTTTTGCCCGCGACTTCGTCAGCGTGGAATTAGTTATTACGGCAGCCTAATTTTTCTAAGCTTTGAATGTCATATTTATTAATATCTAATCAACTGCCTAAGAAATAGGTCTTAAGCTTTCAAAATGATGATACTTTCATACAACATTTCATCCCTCCTTTAACCCCTTACGACCCTTTTTTCGCAATTAAAAGTAGTCTATGTCCTTTTTCAGGCTCTAGACTTACTGTGTACCAAATTTCATTTAAATCGGTTCAGTAGTTGTAGAGTGAAAGCAAGACAGACAGACAGACATAGTTACTTTCGCATTTGTAGTATTAGTTAGGATAATTCTATATAGTACTGTAGTATAGCTTTTGCTCTTCATTTTACTTATAGCACATAAGTTATAAACTTTGTTTTAATTAATTTTTTATTTTGTTTTTAACATAAAAATGTCCCTTGCGACAACTGAAATCAAATAAAGCTAAGTTGTTAAAACCAAGTAGTCGTGTCAAAAAAATATTCTCTAATTTTAGAAGTTACGGAGGGGGGGAGGGATTGCGAGAAAGACACTTCCAAAGTGGTAAAATCCCCCCCATTTTACCATTGATTTGTGTCTTTCGCGCAAACTATTTAGTTTAGAAAAAAATGATATTAGTAACCTCAGTATCATTTTAAAGACCTATCTTAATAAAAAAAAATCTCCCTAAATTTTGTATGACAGAATAAATCTATTTACTAATTTCGCAATTCAGCGCGGAAATTCGCAATTCAGCGCGGAAATGCTGCCTGCGTGATGGGCACCCTACCAAAAGGGCAAAATTTAGAATTATGCTTATAGTTAAGTTAATTAGTTAGTTATTATAATTATTCTGTTTTTTTTATATATATAATTTTCGTGCCTGTATTAATATCAGATATTTGCATGCAGTTTTACCGTGTACTCGTATTTACCCACTACAATTAAATTTCATTACTTAGTTCTAGTTCTCACTATCATCTGTGCATATCTAAGAGCCGCGATATGAAGCGCTCTTTTGTAACTATGTTTTTATAACTCGACATCGTTATACAACTCGTGTAAGTTTCTGTGCGAGTTAGTAAGCTATAAAGAAATCTCACGTTAAGCTTAAGGATCAAACGCAAAGTTAAAATTTACTAAGTTTCAATAGTATAGTTCTTATACTTTCGGAAAATGTGGTATTATATCATGGTATGTCATGTCGCCAATCAAGCTTCCTTGAAAGTATAGTTAAATATTTTCATTCACAAAATAATCTTTAGAAATTAAAGGAATAATTTGTTGCTGACGTTTTGTGCCATTTAAGCAAGCTGTGTTCTATGTAGTATATTTAGATACTTCACCATAATGCATTTCAGTTTGTGTAGATACTCTCAAATTTAAGTTTTTAAGTTTAAGTATTTTACTCAAAGAAATTTCATATTATACTTATAAAAACTAGGTATTTATATGTAACATACAAACAAGATGTTCATATCGATATTTCTTTAATTTTAAAACACTAATATGTTGTATCAAGAGTTCTATAAAACTACAGTTAGGGGGTACTACTGGGATGCACCCACATTTTGTATGCAGTTTTCGGGGGCGATTGGTCCATGTACTCGTACCAGGTACTTATTTAAAATCGATGTATAAATATGATAAAAGTTAAATCACGAGAGTAAACATTGCATAAAAATATACAAGAGGACTCAGGAGTAATAAATAATATTTGACACATTTTAAGCACCGCCGGTTGTTCCTCTATATTCGCGTATGTGATGTCATAAATGTCAAAGGACATTTCTATTGAACGTACTAATAGCAAACGTTTTACTAAAACGAATTTCCTGGGAATTGTATACTCATTTTTATAACTGAAATTCACAATTTAAACCGAATAAAATAAAAACATTGTCCTTATCATGGAAACATACCTAACTAATACATTACAAAAAAATAAAATGTAAGTGTCCGTTGTGTCGATTCGAAATCGTACAAATATACGTATATTAACTAAAAAAAATCTTCTTGTCAAGGCCTCTAATCTATATCACAAAGCTGAAGAGTTCGTTTGTTCGTTTCAATGCAATAATATCAGGAATTTACTGGTTCTAATTGAAAAATTATTTAAGGTTGGATAGTCTATTTATCGATCATTAACCAATAGCAGCGAAGAATCAGTAGAAAATGTGTAAAAACGGAGAAAAATATTGATCTTTGAGGTCTAATATAATGTAATAAGTTATAAGTAATAAATAAATAAATATTATAGGACAATTACACACATCGCTATATAGCCCCAAAGTAAGCTTAAGCAGCTTGTGTTATGGGCACTATGATAACTGATGAATATTTTAATATATATAATACATAAATACTTTTAATATATAGATAAACACTCAGACACTGAAAAACATCCATGCTCATCACATAAACATTTTCCAGAAATGGGAATTGAACCCACAGCCTAGGACGCAGAAGCAGGGTCACTACCCACTGCGCCACTCGGCCGTCGAATAAGTAACTTAAGTTTTTTATTTTCGTTATCTTATTTATTTTAATTCCACGCGGCAGGAGTCCTCTAGTATTATTATACTCACATTATGATGATTGTGGAAAAACATATATAATTGACCGTTTTGAGACAGCGGCCATCTTTCATACAAAAAACATACCATATATTATATAAAGTTCTATTGAGGACTGGATCAAAACCATGAATGAAACATGATTAGTACGGGGATACCTCTTAAACAATGTTGTACAAAATACCGCACCTACGAGTTTACTCGAATTCACTCCAACTAAAGGAACAGCCGGGAGTGGTACTGACGATCGGGGCATACCTGTTTGTCATATTATATCTCGCTATTTTGTAGTATTCTTACGAACTAACTAAACTCGATTGAGTTATAATTTAACATAGTTACTAATTTCGCTATCTACTTCACTAAGAATAAGGAAGAAGACGTAAGAAAACGATTTCTCGATACTCCTACAAAAACGGGAACTTTGCGGGTAAAAACGCTGGGCGCGGGTAGTGTTGCGTATTCCGAAAATTTATATAAATAGAGCTGTCCATAGATGGGAGGATAGTATCCTGTATATGACAGGGCTATTGAAGCCGAATGGGATTTTCCCAAATGCTTTTTTAAAAATGACTTTGTGAATTTAAAAACAGAATAACAAAAATTTTTCACATGGCTTAGTGATAGAATGTGTAAATGCTGTAATGTTCATTGCTCGCAATTTGGCAAGTGTAGAAAAATAATTAGAATTTTTTTTAGCGCAAGTACTTGAAAATGGTAAATGTTAGACAAAAATGTTTCAAATAATAATTGTAGGGCTTAATATTTTACAAAAAAAAAAGTTTTATAAAATTTAATTTAAATTTTTTAATTTTACCTTTTTGAAAAATTAACTGGATTATTTTTTTTTTGAGAAAGAATACAATAAATAACTTAAGCTAACTTATCCTAATGAATCATGTCAACTGGATCAGAAGTTTTTTATGTTTAGGGATGTATGTTCGAAATATGTTAATCTTAATAGTAAGTTCTATCAATATTCGAAGTATTCACGTTTTTTGACGACATGAAAAGGCCATAGTTATAAGCCCACATAAAGTACAATCCTTCCTCGGAAACCAATCTATCTATCGGTGAAAATTGGATGGTAGTCCGGTTAGTAGTACTCGTATTATAGTTTATCTCTATCAAACAGACAAAAAGACGCGGCTTTAATTTAACTAGCGGATGACAGTGACTTTACCCGCGTAAAAAAATATAATAACATACTCCTTATAGATTATTATGTTATATCAGCCGTTAAAGATCAATATTTTCCCCGTCTTTAAATAATTTTTTAGTGATTCTTCGCTCCTATTACTTGCAGCGTAATGTTTATGTAGCCTAAAGCCTTCCTCGATAAATGGGTTATCCAATACAAACATAATTATTCAATTAGAACCAGTAGTTCCTGAGATTAGCGCGTTAAAACAAACTCTATATATAAACTATTTGGTAATGAAGTCATATATTATTATATATACATTTTAATAATTTATTACTGTCACCGTATTCATCATAACTTGTAACACGCTTACCTTGCTCATTTGCACGGCTTTACTGCAAAATGAATATACGCAATCATCTCAAAGCAAAATATTAACAGTCTATTTGAAGCAAATGAGATCTTGTAGATGAAGTGAATAGCTTGCCTGTAAATTGCTTGGGTGCATCCCAGTAGTACCCTAATTTTAGTTCTATAGAACTGTTGATACACCATATTAGTGCTTAGTGTATTTCTTTAATTTTGTCCCATTAGTTCTATATACAACAAAATTAAAGAAATGTCGATATCAACATCTTGTTTGTATGTTACATATAAAATATGTATAGTTTTTATAAGTATAATATGGAATCTCTTTTGATTGCAATAATAAATGTACAGTTAAATTGGAGAGTATCTATAAACATACTATATCGAGTAAAACTTTGCTTAAATTGCACAAAACGTCTTTAAACTGGTATTGAGGTTTTTAACATATATTTTTTTAAAACTGAACAGTTTGCGCGAAAGATACTTCCAAAGTGGTAAAATTTGTGTCCCGCTGTAACTTCTAAAATAAGAGAATATTTTTTTAGACACAACTACCTACTACTTGGTTTTAACAACTTAGCTTTTGTCGCAAGGGACGTTTTTTTGTTTAAAAAAATGAAATATCAATTAAAATAATATAAATTTTATAATTTATATGGTATAAGTAAAGTAAAGAGCAAAAACTATACTACAGTACTATATAAAACTGTTGGGATACAATTTGACAGCACGGAAAATATCCCAACAGTTCTATAGTAATCGGGTACTACTGGGATGCTTATTCTCAAAGACTCAATTGCTTATCGTTACTAATATTGTAAATGCTAAAGTTTGTATGTATGGGTTTCTATGGGTTGGTATGTTTGTTATTTTTTCACGCAAAACTACTGAATGGCTTATATAATATGGCTTATATATCAGAAATACACATAGGCTACATTTTAGGAGAACTACGCGGGTGTAACCGCGGGCGTCCCTTAGTTTGTTATAAAATAGATTTATTACAATCCTAACTAATATTATAAATGCGAAAGTAACTCTGTTTGTCTGTCTGTCTTGCTTTCACTCTACAACTACTGAACCGATTTAAATGAAATTTGGTACACAGTAAGTCTAGAGCCTAAAAAAGGACATAGACTACTTTTAATTGCGAAAAAAGGGTTGAAAGGGGTTAAAGGGGGGATGAAATGTTGTATGAAAATATCGTCATTTTGAAAGCTTAAGACCTATTTCTTAGGCAGTTGATTAGATATTAATAAATATGACATTCAAAGCTTAGATAAATTAGGCTGCCCTAATAAATAATTCCACGCGGACGAAGTCGCGGGCAAAAGCTAGTCTATTTATAAATGAAAAAGCTCGGTACCGCTAAGTTATCAGTAATATTTAAATGCAAATCAAAATGTACGTATTGAGTCGACATATTTGACAGATTTATCATGCAGATTTGATTCAGACGTACTTAAATTTGATTAGCGTTTGAGTATTTGGACGTTTATCACTTATTGAACCTCTGAGAATGTCCCTTTAAAGTAGGTAACGACTACTGCGGTTTATAATTCCAAAAGACAAATTGTATAATACCCGCTAAATACGTGGCTTTAAAATAATCGCAGTATTAACCGATACAATTAAGTTAAACAAGAATTTTGTTTTCTTTGAAGCGTGTCGGCTATATTCAATTTCCTTTTTCTTTAGGCTAAAGAAATTCGTTTAATATATTTTATTTTGTTAATCGCAAACAGAAATAACAACGCGCTTTTCTTATGTAAATTGTAATCAAACTTCTGATCATAAATGAATTATTATTATTAAACAATTTAATTAATTGCTGAAGTATTTAAAGTTAAAGTATTACTGACTTTTAAGTTATATTGCAATACTAGAGGATGCCCCCAGATTTACTTAACTAATTTTTGGATCAAATGTAGCTTATGTGGTATTCTGAAGTTTTATATTATTGCGAAGTTTAATCGAAACCTATCCACTAGTTTTTGCGTAAAAAAGTAACAACATCCATCCATCCATATATATAAACTTTCACCTCAAAAATATTAGTAAGGATTAGATTAAATGTTTAATTAAAACAAATTTAGTTCTAGTGGCGGTTATAGTAACATTATAGTAAAAAAAAGAACTTGCAGTTCCCGAAGCCTTTGCAACGTTTTGTTTTGTGAAACTACTCACTATTCAGTAGTTTACAACCAACTTTCAAAGTTTACCGCTGTTTTAAATTCACTTTTGTTCCGCAAAATCCTAGGGAACAAAGCTGATAGTGTTGTACAATGTACCTTTTAAGCATACATGGATGAAGCAGATACAAAGCTTTCGCTTTCTTTTGTTTTATAAAGAATATCGCAAGATACGCGCGAGAATATCTTTAAGGCCTTAGTTTTTAAGAAAGAAAAAAGTATGAGCCTACGTGTATAAGACTATGCCTTCGTGTTGTTACAACGACAACCTCAAAGTCATGAAAAATGAAAAAACAAAATAAAAACAAAATTAATTTATTTAAATTTGGCTGTATACGAGTACAAGCAGTTTTGGAACATCAAGTCTATTAGTATGTAGTAACTCTACCACCGGTTCGGAAGGCAGATTCTGCCGAGAGGAGTTGACTATATTTTAAAGTAGCAGGTACAGACTTGGTCCGCGTGGAAAAGGATAACCTTTCAAGAACCTTTAAAAATGTACGCGAATCTTTTTTGAAAGAGAGAATGGGTATAGGATATTAAAAGATAGCTATATGCAATCGCTAACTTTTTTTATCCCTAATAGAGATTATTTTGTTATACCTCAAAGGGCTTAGGCAGCGCTTCGGACACTGAACAATTATTATCGTCATATACTATATAAAAAACTTAACAAATTATATACTGGAAACTACATGAATCACTCTATTTAGTATTGAAAAATGCAAGAAAATCCGTTCTCAAATGCAATGGCAATGGGCGGGGCACGTGGTTCAAACAGGTGATGGACGTTAGGGGTTGTTCCCGAGATGCTCGAATGGCGACCCGCACCCGAAAGCACAGTGTTGGTCGACCCCCTCTAGGTGGACTGACGACATTAAAGGTTTCGCAGGGAGCCAAAGGCTGGCGCTGAGTCCTTAAAAAGACTTATGTCCAGCAGTGGACGTCCATCGTCCACATGTGTGTTGATGATGATAATGATGATGTAAAAGTTTTGTTCTAATCTCTATCTCTTAAATAAATGACTTGATATAGTTCTATTCATAAGCCAAAATAAGAATTTATACTAGCGTATACAAAATTAGTTAGATATACATAAATAAGAAAAACTGTTGATTTGAAATTATAAACAGACACTTCAATTTCATTTATTTGTATAGATAATTTCTGAAAAATATACATAAATACCTTTGTTAAATCATCTACATTTTGAAAAAAAAACAAGTCAATATCATCATAGATAGATATGCTCGTATATATTCGTCCTGCATTCACTGAATTCATTACTGGCCAAGTGTGAAAATAACATCTTCCAGGTCAATACGTAGGTAATTTGACGTAACGCGAATGTCGAGAGCTTCCAAGTGTAAAGGTAAACGCTCGTCCCTTCGATATGATATTATTATTGAACCAGATAGTTATAGTCCAGTAAAATTTGATCAGAAATCAAAATTTTAGACACAACATTGCATTTCGAATATAATGTAATTTTTAATTGACTTCAAAATGCGTCGAATTCATAACCACCTAGGTTATCAATTCGACGCGTATATTATTTTAATGTTTGTTATCCCATAAATACAAGATACGCGTGAAAAAGATAACCCTTCTTGAAAGTCGGGTAATAACTCCTGCATCGTCTAATTAAGCATATAGCTCTGAGAGGAAATCACGTTGAAAAATAAATGACTTCTACAAGTAACTCTTTTTCATTTTTATCGCAGTTATCAATCAACCGTATATGTGCTCAAGGGAAATCTACGTTGTGTAGCCTGTCTCAGGGAGTGTACAAGGTACTGCAACAGTCTTGATACATACAAGAACAAACATCTAGACTAAAGTAATTATGTGTTGAATGGGTCCCGTCTGTTGCAATACATAACTTTCTACACTTCGGGGCTGAATTGTGTTTATTCTATTAAATAAAATTGTACTTAGAGTATTGACTATGCCATTGGCTTTGGTTTTGATTGGCACTTGTCATCTTGCGATTTACAGCTTGTGTTTGGAAATACAGATTATTTTTAGCAAAACGTGGTTTTGCCCCTTGCATTATTAATTGCCAAATTGATATAGATATCGGCTGGTTTTGTGTCAGATCAGGAGATTGTGGTGGGTGTGTTTAACATTTATATTCCCTAGCATAATTCAACCAGCTTGGACATTTGAACAAGTTCAACCTCCCTATCCTTCCGTATTTCCAAGACTATTACACTAGGCACGTCAACATCCTAGTGTAAAAGTACGTTTTTTTGGCAAGTCGAGGTCGTTTTGTTTTAATTTTTAAATGAACTGATCCATCTTTCACCGCCTTTTTAGATTACGTTTTGTTTCTGGGATGTTAAAATAAATCCATGTTATACCTACAGTTATAAAAGTGGAACTGCGCAAAAACACTTGGGTTTCGTTTAAACGCTTGCAAATTAGCTTGGGAAAGTGTCACTTCATGTTTTTGATCAAAAAGCCTTTTCGTATGCAAATGTACAAGCGTTAGAATTTTCGTTTCCGTGATAGTTTTCTCATATTCACTTTCGTATTTCATTTTATAAGCGAAAGAAAAACTTTTTCTTTTTACTTAAATACCTACTGAAAAATCTCTCTCATTCTAAATATCATAATGTTTTGTGTATGTATCTTCAATGTGCCGCAATTTATTTGTACACCACAACGAAGAAAAACAGAGACAAAAAATACAATAAGTAGAAGTGGCCTTATCGCTTAACAGCGATTTCTTCCACGGAACCTTAGATTTAGGAAAACATAAGGACACAAGAATGCAAGTAGTGCATAATACGTATTAAATACATACATTCAAATACATATACACTTATACATAAACAATTCCATAAAATACCTTTAAATAATTATTAAATATACTTTAAGATAGGCTAATGTTATATATTTAATGCAGCATAAAAAATGAAATAAAAAGGAATTCAAGGCCGTCTTTCTTGTGTCAATTAGTTTGTCTTGATATCACTTCTAAATATGTTCAGTTGTGACTTTAACAGACATATAAATATTGTACTTGAATACTAGTATAACTGCTTCATTAATATTAACTGGATTTATCAATCCGCACAGGTAGAAGAGGCGAATATTAGGTGTAGAACTTACCGAGATTGTTCAATGCGCATACAACGGTGTTATAATCCTATAAGGCGACATTTTATTCCATCACGTTTCTTAAAAAGCACCAATTGCAATAAGCAGAAGTTTAAAATTTATACAGTACTAGCGGTCACCCGCGACTTCGACCGCGTGGCAAATAGTGTGCTGCAACCTTTCAAAAACACACCAATAATAAAAAAAATGTACGTAACCCTTTTTTTACGAAAAATTGGTATAGCAAGTTATCCTCAAAAAATAGATATATGTCAACGCGGACTTTTTTTAGTCCTAATAAAAAAACAGACCTTCCATACCTTGTCTATACTAATATTATAAAGAGGAAAACTTTGTTTGTTTGTTTGTTTGTTTGTTTGGTTGTAATGAATAGGCTCAAAAACTACTGGACCGTTTTTAAAAATTCTTTCACCATTCGAAAGCTACATTATCCACGAGTAACATAGGCTAAATTTTATTTTGGAAAAAATTAGGGTTCCGTAAAATATTTGGGTTTTTCGGACACAAGGTGTAAAAAATCAGCCAGAAAAGTTACTTATTTTGCGTACGCTGCGTAAACTATAAAAGATAGAACCATAAAATGTTCTAATTAATTGGAGATCTTATAAATATCCACAAAAAAGTCCGCGACACACTATATCTATCTATGTCGAGTGAGGCACAACAACCATTTTTTTATTTAAAAATCTCAATTTTTTTTTGGACTACATTTAAACGCATTTATTTTACTCATGCTATTAATCCTTATCAAAATAAATTATTTCATCACTAAGTACAGTTTATGTAGATAATATTTGGTATTTAAAAGATTTAAATTGGACGTTGGGTTTAGATGTTATGGCGAAATTAAAATATTACTATTTCTGCGTTGCGAAGTGAGCGTCACCAAGGCGGGGGTGCGCGTGCGGGAGGGGAGTTTAGATCTATAGATTCGATCTTTGTTCAAATATCTCTTTAGTACACGGAAGAGTTTGTTCGTTTGTTTAAACGGGCTAATCTCTATCTGCGAGTCGGATTGTAAAATTATTTTTGTTTATTCTGAAGGCTAGAGTCAAGAGTGAAATATACTATTTAATATCAATTTATACCCATCAGCTTGCCATAAATATATTTTTTTAATGTACTGAAATGTCATACAATGTTTAACAAAAATGTAGACCTTTAGTACACGGGACGGAACGGAGAATATTGCTTCACGGGAAACTACAAAAAAATTAAATTGAGAGGGGGAGCGGGGAATGAGCACACTATATGTGCCTTTACACATTTTGTATGAAAGTCTGTCTTTAAAATTAGAAGGATACCTAAGAGGTTTTCACGCGGACGAAGTCGCGGGCGACTGCTAGTTCTCTTATATATCAAATAGATAAATCAGCGTTATCGATGTAAGTTTCCAGGCGGCTTAAATTTCTCCGACTTTTCCAAGAATTATCGCCATACTTCATTCAATTTACATAAAACCTTGACAATTATATACTAAAACCTTCCTTAGGAACCACCATATCTGTTCGTGAAAACTGCATGGCAGTCCGTTCAATAGTATTTGAGTTTGTCGCGAACAGACGAACAGACAGACGCGGTAGGTGACTTTGTTTTATAATAACTATCTAAGAATAAGGATAAAATATCTTAGAAATCCGACGACTCAATTTAGTGGGTCCCAAGTGTGTGTTCCTATAATACAAATAATTTATGAGGTAGTTCCTAACAGTTAGAAACTGCATCGCTCAGGAATTCTCAACAATTGGAAGTCTTGAGAGTTAGGAAGTTGTAAGTGACATAACGACGGTCGGAGCTGTTGTCACATAGTTATGATGTTGATCATTACATATTGAACTAAAATCTCAAGCTTCACTTCAACCACTAAAATGTATTACATCCTTACATATTAAAGCTAGTTAACAATAAAGGAGTTGTGAAATGGATAACTATGCTAAAGAAATCAATTTAGATTTAGAGATTTCGTGAGTGAGTGAGCACGGACATTGTTTAAAAGGTTTAATAATTAACTAATTGTACTAATCTCTTTGCCATGTATTTTGATTCACATCCAACCTTAAGCCGAGATTGAATAACAAATGTCTAAAAAACCTGAAAAGGAAAGAGTATCGAAATAGACTTTGCTTACGAGATTACCACCATGTGAAATATTGAAGTGATGATTGTTCTTATAGTCGTTTCAATCAATAGTCTAATAGGGAAAAGTTTCGACAAAACTAAAGAAGCTCTCGCTTAACTGTTGGATCAAGGGATACAGAAGGCGGCGATTCTTGAAACGGCGCGTATGATGAGGAGGTTCCTCAACCTGGAGCACTGACCACCGGTTGCTTGGCGTCCCGAGCCCCGCAGCAGGCAGACTGGATTTTTTATAATTTTTTTATAGTGTTTATATATGTGTATTGTTTATTATTATACTTTGTATAAGTTAAAAATTTAAAAAAGAATTCTAAATAAATAAAGGTAAAAACCGTAAAAGTAAGGAATATTGTCTCTTAGTCTGAACTCGCCTTTAAAACGCAACGCTTTTTATCCTCTCGGAAAATTAATAACATTGTCATTCGTTAATCGAGTGAACATTTTCATTAATCCCCTGTAATAATTTTCTCAGTTATTATTCCAGGAATTCACGATCGATAACTCAAGGATTACGGTCATGTTGTATGCTAGCTTGTGACATTTCAGGTTAGAGATTTATTGTTGATCCGAAATTCACGGCTGATGCATTTACCGATAATTTAATTGACTTCCTTTCAATGTCACGGCTACTATTACTACATTTGTATTGTTATATCTACGCGATACGATTTAGTCATTATCCACCTTTTTTACTGAGATGGTATTACGTGTTTTATCATTTTCTTCATTATCTGTCCATAGACGTCCAATGTTAGACTTTGGCCTCTTCAAACACAGCGGCCTTAGGCTAACTACATTCAGCGGTTCCCTGTACCCAGCTTGACGTTATCAGTCTATCTCATTAAGGGTTGACCAAAACTGCGTTTTTTGGTTGAAGGCCACCATTCCAGCATCACGTCCATCAGCTCTTGGAACTATTTATTTATATTTAGGTTTTTCTCATTACATAACAGTCATTACAGAGCCATGACTATCTCCATGTAGGTGAGCAGATATGGAGCTTACACCTACGACGCTGCTCCAATGTGGGTTGGCGGTCTTAATTTTTTTTTTTTTAATATCAGTGTCAGACGACAACCGACACTGCCAGCTTCTCCTACGGGATTGTCCTAGGCACGGAGATGTAAGCCACTAACTGTCAACTACGAGCTTCGAATTTTTACTTATTTGTTACAAGAGTGTAATTTCATAAAAATATGTCGCCACATATGTACACGTAGGATTACCACCATAATAATTAAAATTAAAATGTTTGGACCAACATTTTAAGAAGCTTTCACATAGCTATTGACAAAACACAGTCGGATACAGAAGGCTTGAAACGCGCATTGTGAGGCGGTTCCTCACTCTGGGAAACTGACCACGCCTGAGCGCCCAAAAGCACCGCAGTAAGCCTACCTGATCTAAACACAGAACGTGACATCGTGTCATATTGCCGATGTCACGAAGCAAGTGAGTTTATACTTGCAAGTTAGTCCTTGTTTGCAAGTAAATCTTCTCCGTGTTACGAGTATGTGTGAAAACACAACATCAAATATTAAACTGTCGCTAACTTTGAAATAAACGGCACGTTCCTCTGAAATCTTCTTCTTCTTCTTCTTCTTCCCGGGCTTTTTCCGCACTTGGCCACAAAGTTGGCCGTTGTACGTGAGTCCTCCGGTGTAGGTCCCCTCTGGTTTATTCCAACCAGCCGAGCTCGCTCCAGAAGCTTAGGAGGCCGCCCAGGTCGCCGATCGCTTCATGGAGTGTCGCTGAGGAACCAATGTAGGTAGCTCGTTGCTCCGACACACTGCTGCATCTAAGCATAACATGTATCGGTGTTTCGTTTTCCTCCATGCAGGCTCTGCATAGAGGACTGTCAGTCATACCTAAAATTGAAAGGTGTTTGTTTAACATACAGTGGCCTGTTATTAGCCCTACTACTGTTCTCAACTTCATACGACTAAGGCGCATAAGTTTTTTCGTTAATTTTGGATTTAAGTTTGGAAGTGCTTCCTTTGTGTGGTTGCACTCTGTTGTTTTGGCCCATAGCTCGGCATGAGCATTTATAGTTTCTTTATGTAGCCATGATTTATATTCACTGAACGGTATGGGCGCTATTGGTTGTGGGCCTACTACCTTCAGTGTTGCAGCTTGTTTTGCTAGCTGGTCTGCCATGTCATTACCTATTATTCCACTGTGACTTCTTAACCATTGTAAGGTCACTGTGTTTCCCATCGCGAGTGTTTCTAGGGCGTGGTGACAGTCGAGCAGTAATCTTGAGGTCGTAGAGGATTTTGTTAGAGCGTTCCTCTGAAATATCACCTAGTATAATTTTCTCCTAATCTACTCGTATAAGTTACCATACCATATACTATATCTATATCTATGAAACTATAAGCTATATAGGTAATAAACGGTAAATAGAGAAAGACGAATACACCGTGAGGGTGTCGACTCCATCGTGTGCCTTTGATCGTAATATCATCTGATGGTAAGTGATGATGCAATCTAATATAGTGCTAATTTGTTAGTTTTTAAGAATTTTCAATTGTTTTCTCGTTCATGTCGTTTCGATGGCTCAAATATAGTTTAAATAAAACTGTTATATACTTACCTATTTGTTATTTGTATTAAAACTGTTGTCCACATGTTTCTACCTAATCCCACCGTTGCCCGGCAGAGATCTCAGCTAAGCTGTAAGACCTTTGTGTTCTACCTCTTTGTATAACGATTGACTCGATTTTTAAATTGTTTGACCTTTACCTTGAGTACTAGAGAAAAGTATTGTGTACGTGAAATAAAATAATAGGTTCTTAACAAATACGTATCCAGCATAAAATTTAGCAAAATCTACAATTCTGTAAGCGAAGTTCGTTACTTCTACTAGGTACTAGTTTATAGTATTGGGTTACAATTAGAGGTGATGTCATGGCCCAAGAGCCTGCGACGGCCAGACCTTCCTTATTTTATAAAATTTATATCATATATAAAATTTAGCTTTTATACTATAACGAAAGTATAATTGTAATTTATCAAAGTTTAGGGATGTCTGGCAAGAGGTAGCAACTGTCATAAGTGTCCGGCAATAGATGACGAGATTTCTACAGTTATCCCGACGAAAATATAAAAAAATTGAGCTTTATACTCTAACAAATTTTAAGTATTATTTTATACACCTTTACTACCTGTTACCTGCCCAAGTAACCACAACCCAAACTCTATAGTCCCTGGTCGTTCTTACCTGTATAGGAGACATGTACGGAGAAAATTTCAGCTTTTATAAAATAACGAAGGTCTGGCCGTCGCAGGCTCTTACTCTATCAGTGTTTTAATGAATTTCAGTATTTCACCTATCTATTAAATACAATTCACGTATCTATTACATACAAATTATTTAAAATCTAGCTGTCTTTTGACGGCCTTCGTAGCGAAGTGGTTTGTGTGGTGAATTTATAAGACGGAGGTCCGGGGTTTGATTTCCGGCTGCACCAAATGTGACTTTCTTCTTCGTCCCGGTACAATTCTTTTTTTGAAGTCGGCTAATAGAAAAAGGTCTTGTTAGTTCAAGCTTACGTGGCTTAGGATCACGATAAACTAGATTCAAGTCGTGCGTGGTGATATAAAATATTGACGTAGGTATAAAACGTTTTATTACTTCAAAGAAATTCTTAGTAAAAAGTCTCCACACTGAGTTGGGAAGTTAATGGTGGTGTGGTAAACACCACAAGCCGCGGAGAGCGAGACGAATATCTTAGCATTCCATGGATTCACCGTGCGGGTGCCGGGTCCATCGCGTGGCTCAGAGAAAAACTCCGAACAGAGCCCGAGACTTGTGACACGGGTGTAGGTTTAAGGGGGGTTATATTTTCTGATAGTATCCGTGTATTCCTAGTATTACCACCCGTTTACATGCATTGGAATAACGTCGTAGGTCTAAGCTCCAGTAAAAAGGTCAATATGAAATCGCAAAATCATGGAAAATACTACGTGACAAACGTGAGTGAAAAAAAAACAAAATTAAAAAGCTCCTTCTTTTGAAACAATTTAAAAAGCTTAACAATCTTAATTGAAAATGAAAACGCGTCGAGTGCTATGTAAAAGCGAGAATGGCGAGCATTTTCACGTTCAATAAGCGCTAGGCATTTATTTCATTTCTTCAAAAAGAACGTAACTTTCATTCACTAGTCATTTGTGCAGCAAGAGAGCAATGTTTGTTTTTATTGCGACTGTTTATATTAAATCCCGAGCAAGCGAACGATTTTATAATTGAACTAGGAGTGTCCGCGGACTCCGTTCCGCGTTAGAAATATTTTTGTCTAGACCCGTTTGTATCGCGTAATACTTCAAGTAGAAAGTTCTGGATAAATAAAAATGATGATGATGATAGCAAGTCTAGTAGATGTACTTGCACGTTGCTGGCAAGCCGCTGTAAACGTTCGGTGCTAGACTCCTTATCACGTATGTTCGACGTATTATGTCTGTGGTGAGCCAGTCGCTGAAACATTTCAGTGCTAGACTCTCTCACACTTCCTGTAGAGGTAATACCTCTTAAACTGGCTGGCAAACCGCTGCGAATGTTCGGTGCTAGATTTCCTATTACGTATGTTCGACATGTTCAATCTGTAGTTCGCCCGTCGCTGAGACCTTTCAGTGCTAGACTCTCTCACACGTCCTGTAGAGGTAATACCTCTTAAACTGGCTGGCAAGCCGCTGCGAATGTTCGGTGCTAGATTTCTTATTACGTATGTTCGACATGTTCAATCTGTAGTTCGCCCGTCGCTGAGACCTTTCAGTACTAGACTCTCTCACACGTCCTGTAGATGTAATAGCTCTTAAACTGGCTGGCAAGCCGCTGCGAATGTTCGGTGCTAGATTTCATATTACGTATGTTCGACATGTTCAATCTGTAGTTCGCCCGTCGCTGAGACCTTTCAGTGCTAGACTCTCTCACACGTCCTGTAGATGTAATAGCTCTTAAACTGGCTGGCAAGCCGCTGCGAATGTTCGGTGCTAGATTTCCTATTACGTATGTTCAACATGTTCAATCTGTGGTTCGTCCGTCGCTGAGATCTTTCAGTGCTAGACTCTCTCACACGTCCTGCAGATGTAATAGCTCTTAAACTGGCTGGCAAGCCGCTGCGAATGTTCGGTGCTAGATTTCCTATTACGTATGTTCGACATGTTCAATCTGTGGTTCGTCCGTCGCTGAGACCTTTCAGTGCTAGACTCTCTCACATGTCCTACACAGGTAATAACTCTATGGCTGGCAAGCCGGTGTTCGTAATTAGAGTCAAGGGAAGAAAAACGCTGTTTTAAGTAGGAAGGAGTATGAGGGTGGCAGTAAAGGAGAAAGAAGGTACAAATTACGACGTTGCCTACCAAGCTAGCCGAATGAAATAAACGAGAACAATATTGAGAAATCTGTTTGAATTTACGTCAGCAGAAGATAAATGATATACACATATTATGAAGACGTCCTAGTTTACCAAGCTGTCACTCGCACAAGTTAGGATAGGCGCAGTCAGCGTATTCTAACAGAGGAAGAAGAAGACAATGAAGGATACTTTAGTGTCGAAGGGAAAATAGTTTATCTAACGCCTAAGGCATCCACCAATGGCCGCAAATATTTTCCAGCTTACTTCCGCAATTTGAAGACTCCAAGACAAGATACTGTCAATCTGTGTACCTAAATTTTTAAGGTAGTTATAATAATAAGAATGATTATAGTAATAAGCTTTACAGGAGTTAAATCCACCGAACTTTTCTTGAGTTGCCTCGAAGCAGCTAATATCGTTTTTATCATCATCGCTCATCCAATTCTCAAACTCGGCTGTGCGGAATTCGGATGATAATCTGATGACTCTCCAACAATCACTAATGATAAATGAATTTTTACTAATTTTTTATAAAAAATCTGCTCCTCCATTTGCGGGGCCTTTGCGGGCCCAAACAACAGGTTTCACCAAGAGGTGAATCAATTAAAAGAGATTTACGTGCTCTGCGAAGCTAGGCGATATAACAACGACTTGCAAACTATTAAGAATATCATGTGAAAATGAAAAGCTCTATGTTTTATAGCCTGACTCAGATCTTTAACCTAGGACTTCATGCACCGAATACGCTTAAGCTACAGATATTGGATGTCTATGTCAACATACAACAATGCTACTGAAGAGATGAGAAAGCAAGAAACTTCGTTAAATTAAAAAAATAATAATCTCCTTGAGTGTTGAATAAATGACACTTCTTTGTAACAACTGCCATAAAAGTAGGCTGTTAATATAGAAGTTTTAAAATATTGTATACCGAAAAATTACTCTTGCATAACTTTTTTACAAAGTTTACTTAATTAACGGACACAATTGTTAATATTTTCTAAGAATATAAATAATTTAATTACACAACAGTTCCTGTCTAAAAAAGCTTTGGGGTAGTTAATGTTAACAACCTTGAACAATAAATTCTACATGGGAACAGAAATTGCGAGTTCGTCGTTTTTGCGGTTTCGCTTTAATATCTTGTTATTTTCTAATGCACCTGGCGGGCTTAGGGCGATGATGTGTTAATGTAAATGTGAGCTAATGGTTTCATTTGTTCATATTTAGTTCAGAGAATTGTTTTTAGAAATAAACTAGTGCCTGTACCCTAAACCCCTTAAATTGGATTGTAACAGCAGCAGCGTAACGTTAACCAAATTGTTTTTACTCCCGACACACAGACAGACACACACACAGTGTGTTCGTCTGTCTGTGGCGTCATAGCTCCCGAATAGTCTAACTTAGTTTAACCTAATTAAGCAATAAAAAAAATTAAAAAACTTAAAATATTACGTTAAGGATACGACTGTCTGCCCACGCGTGTATGCACGCACGGGCGGCTTGGCTCCCCTAAATTGTTAGGTTTGGAGCGAACCGGTAACAAAATCTATATACAGGTTTGTACGGAACTCTTGGTGCGCGAGTCCGAATCGCACTTGGCCGGTTTTTGACGTGATAACGTCTTATAATTTGATAGAGCCGTCTGCAAGCACGAAAAGGCTTGAAATGCAAGAAAGAATGCGCAGAACGAGCGACAAAGAAGCAGAATCGGCCTTTGCGTTCGGCAGCGTTCGACATCCGTCTATTAAATATAATTATTAAATATATTAATTTTAAATTAAAATTTAATATATTTATAAATTAATATATTTATTATAAATTTAAAATATAAATTTATAAAATCAAAATCCATTATTTTATTAATTTAAATTAATATTTATAAAAATATACTTAAATTAAAAATTTTAATAACCAATTAAATGCTACCATTCCATCAGTATTTTCTTAAGTCGTTGTCACGTTCAACTATCGTCAGTAAACCGACTTTACAAAGAACCAATTTTTTTTTATTAAGTGATGAAGATCTAGCAATCACAGAATCTTAGACTATTATTTGAAGTGAAATGATTGCAAACAGGCAACAATTTCTCTTTTTAAAAAGCTATTAAAAATACATCGCTACGGTTGGCAAGTATTTGCAGGTAATAGTTTTACGACACGGCTTTGAAATAAAATATTAAGTTAGTTCGTGCTACGACATTGTCGATAGCTAACTAGCCGTGGCAGTACGCTCGAATCAAAGGAAATTTCTTGCTCTGGAGCAATTTAGATAAGATAATTTCGCAATCACTTGCCGTCGTAGACTACTTTGATCGGTATTTCCGCTTCTCGTGTTGGAGATTTATTGCTTATAATACTCGACTTAATCTAATTACTATTCAATCAGAACTCAGAAATTTGTCCTCAATTATGTACCTAATAGTACTGTACTTTAGCATAAAGATAACACACATGAGTGGAATCATAATAACATTCAATTTATCATTATATGCCTGAGTGGTTGGTGGTTTCAAGTGGTTCATTACTCAAGTCAAAGCTCTCATTACGAAAGCGATTAAAGGAAAACCAAATATTCATTCATTAGCCCTCAAGTCAAGAATTCGTGAATAATTGAAATCTTTATGATTATTATGAATCATCAATAAGTAATTTTTAGATTATATAAAATGGTGATAGTTAAGGTAAAACATAAAAAAATAAAGTCACGAGGTTCCCAAATACGCTTTAGTCCGAGAAGAGCCCACAACAAGCTCAGTTAGGCCAACAAAAATAGAACCGACTCAAAACACACTAAAAAGTAAAAAAATTAACAAAAAATAGAACCGACTCAAAACGCACTGAAAAGTAAAATAACTGCGTCATTTAGTTGCTTTAATTTACTTAAGCATATCTATGAGTCGGTAGAACCTACAAACTGCTTTATTACGTTAAATAAATGTTCCTTAAACTTGCTGGCACCGACTTCATAGATATGCTTAAGTAAATTAAAGCAACTAAATGACGCAGTTATTTTTTACTTTTTAGTGCGTTTTGAGTCGGTTCTATTTTTTGTTAAAAATTTTTATTATACTTAAATTCATTATGATGCCTACTACTACTGCTGGACGCAGGAAATTTGTAGGTAGGTACTTTCAAACATTACAGCCCTTCAGATAGTGAGAAATTGAGCAGCGCTGGCCGCTAACTGCGGGTCTGATGTAAAGAGATGATGTTGATAACGAGCAACATAGCGTTTTCAGTGCGGGTGCATTTCTTCAACACTTTGCAACTCCAACATCCACTACCTATATAATTACAAGTCTAATCCTTTATTTAAATTTGAAGTAAAGGTAATTTTATTTAGCGCAATAAAATATAACGTTTATTCCTAAGGTAACTGTAAAGTTATGTGTCAGAGATCTCCGTCCAAGCCGTGCCTCAGCGACATTCCAAAGGGAAAATGTGTGAAGCGGAATGTTCGTGGAACACACTACAATACCTGTTGATTCTTGTTTGCATGCCACACAAAGTTGACAAAACTTGAATTATACTTAGATGTTGCGAACTAACGTACGGTTAGAAAATCATTGTTACTTATTATGGTAGAATTTGTAGCTTAGACAAAATTCGCACGCTTACAAATCATCATTCATCAATATCAACCTATTAAGAGGCCAGGCCTCCCTCGTTATAGGGGTTATGGAGCGTAGACCCACTACGCTGCTCCAATGAGAGTTGGCGGGCTTAGGGTGATAATGTTTCATTTATTAACGATCATTATCAGATGTTGATGTTTGTGACCGAGACCGACGGCTTAACGTGCTCTCCGATGCATTTGAGGTCTAATACCACCAATTTCCCGATTGCGAGCTTGGAATGTGCAGAAAATGTTATAGAAGAATGAAAAACTCAAAAATATTCTGTGATAGATCCGACCTAGGATTCGAACCCAGGACCTCGTGATCGAAGCCAAATAGACTGACCATTAGACCAACGAGCATAATAACCTAATTCAAAATTTATTTTACCTTGAATAATGAAATGACCCAAATTGGCATCGGCAAAATTTAAATGCGTGAGCTTCGTTTGGATGGCATGAAATGGTTCTCGACAGGCAGGTAGACATTCACTGTTATGAGTTGATTCAAATGTTGATGTGAATTATTATGGATAGAATCGCTGGAAACAGGTGGTTTTATTGTCACACTCTTGAAATTCATTGAAATGTACGTAAGAGCGGCATCCGGTAGGTAAATAGGTATTTCAAAATTTCTTTACTGAAATTTTGTTATATGGGAGTAGAAAAAGTATTAGATTTTAATAAAAGTAATGATGTATGGCTAAAAATCCTCACTAATATAATAATGACAAAAGTTTGTATGTTTGGATGGATGGATATATATTACCACGGAGCTAGAACTACGCGGGCGAACCCGCGGACGTCCTCTAGTTTCATACAAATATGATATGGGTGCTACGTCGCAACTGTTTCTAATCAATCTATTTCTTTCCAGACAACAACCGCGAACAACAAGCCGAGGCTGCCCCGTCGCCGGCAAATCGATTTATCAACAGGATGTCTGCTATAATATCCAAGCTGACCAACAGCTCGAGCAACAATCCATCGTTGCTCGAAAACAACCCTATTATGCAATACTTTGAAGTTATAAAAGAGAGTAGCTGCGCTGGACCCGATTTAATTTGGCGCATTTATGATGCATTTCGCAAAAGTGATGGAAAGGTAAGTCATTAAAACCTTAAAATAATTAATCTTAAAATAAGTCCAAATTTTAATTGTTTACTATTTTTTTTAACAAATTGCGAGCGAAGCGGCTATCATTGGCAAAGTGTAACTCATGCGTTGCCGGCTATTAAGTAATTTGTTTATCCGCCTCTTGGATAACTCCGGATTGTAGTTATGTGGATGCACTTTGTGTGGAAGTTGGTTCCATACATTGAGGGTACATCAGATGGTGGAGGACGTAAGATGTTTCAACGGCGTGGGATTCAAGCCGAGAATGCGAACGATGGGATGAGCTGAAATGCTCTTCAGAATGCCATACTTACGTGTACTTGAAACAGCATAGGCTGTCGAGTTTCAGCTTTTATAAAACAGTGAAGACCTAGGGCAATTATGTAATGACACTATAGTGTACGTTTCAAATCTGTCTCAGTCTATCTCTATCTATAAAATCTTTTTAGATAAAGACAGAAAGTCGAGATTCATTAAAGCTAATACATAATATGGCCTCTGGGCATCATAGGCCCACAGACCAAACGTGCCGTGTCAGTTGTCACAGAGTTATTACGCGAAGTAGAATATACTCGTAATGAGCTCAGCTCAGTTCTTGGTACTCCTGTCATATAGTAGTTTATCCTGGAAAGCTTTTCAGCATGGCGTCTTGGCAGTTTCCGACTATTTTAAGATTAAAACTATATTTTACCTTTCGTGCAGTATCAAGTTTTGTCCGATGACGTTTAAAATAAATACATATTTATTAAATATCTACAATTCTCACATTCAATTTACAATACAGACATGTCAAGGTTTAAGCTATTTACTACAGAAGCAGTACTATTTACTGTTTTATAACTTAACATCACGTGAGGTCTTCGCAGTAAAAGCTTGCCACGTTGTTATATACTCGTAATAAAAGAAAATATATGGAAAATATTACATACCTCAGCATATCGTGCCTCTGCGTGAGAACTTCCCCGGGGAATAGGAACATTTTATAGGTATGAAAGGAGAATTAAATTATATTTCAAAATATTCCAAAAGATTTATTATACGAGTACCAAAGATCCAGTGACTTTAACATTTTTTTACAATATTTTTACATTTAAAGCTTTATATATTTTAGCCGCGAGGGAACGGATAGGGTATTAGGTACGTTTAGGGTGAAAATTAGTTTTTGTAATGTTCCCAAATATCTCCGGAACTGATTGATCGACTAAAATGCGGTTTCTGTAATATATTTGTTGTTTGTATGTGACAGTGTTTGGATTAGCTTTATCGTAAATAATTGTCAGAGGGCGACAAAAATATACATTTTCATTCAATGTTATTTTGGTAACATTCTTCACATCTCCAAAACATTACCCAATTAGACCAATGTTCCCAATCTATCTCCATAACGGTTAAATTTTCAATTTAGAGGTGGTGTTCTATAAAAACTGAAATTCAGCGCATGGTTCTTAAATGTTTTTATAAATGAAACTACCAAGGGACGCTACACGAAGCAATTTTTTATCTAAGTACATCGACAACGATTTCACCGTTTACGATGCGGTTTTCAGACATGCGTTTCTTTAAACGGAAATAATTCTTACGATACGATGAAAGCCCTTCAGAGGACTCTATAGTATGTAAACATTTATATATGTAATGTTTACATAATATGTAAACATTTTCTCATGAATCTTGCGAACGGTTAGTTAGTTTTAGACGCAATTTATTTAGTAATTGATTTGAAGTTTATCAGTATTTGTTTTATGGTAGTAATTTTAAAGCAGGCGCTGCAGTAAACTTTCTGCTGTACGTACATTGCTAAACGAAGTTATTCGCTGACAATATGCGTCGCGTAGAGCAATCAGTATACGCGGTAGTCTACAATGGGCAGCCGTTAGCCCGTGATTGTACGAGATTATTGCACTCGTATTTCTCTCGTATTTTATCGATTCAGTTTGGAATCTGTAACTGTTTCAAAGCCCCATACGAAGTTATACATTTGTCAAATATAAATATAAACACGATTTACATCATGTTTAAGTTCCATCTAAAGGTTTCATCTATACTAATATTATAAAGAGGTTAAGTTTGTAAGTTTGATACAGTTCTGTCGGGGCTAATCTTCGGAACTACTCATCCGATTTTAAAAATTCTTTTACCAGTAGAATGATACGTTATCGGTGAGGGTTATAGACTATATTTTATATTTGTATTGTATATATTACCCGAGTTATCACATTTTTGTCTCGCGAGTCGGACCGTAAAATTTATTAAATTTAGCTATATGCGCGTACGCTGTCTTACCTATTGGATATAATTGAAAACATTGTATAAAAACTTTATGCATCTTAAAAAGTTCTACAAAAAAGTCCGCGATAGCATATATCTATCTTTTATATTTTGGCAGATATAGAACTTTATGCGTTTTAAAAAATCATTTAATTCATATGCTTACGTATACGTCATTATTTATACAACAAAACTTAAATCCTTATCTAAATAAATTATTAAATAATCAGAAAGACATTATAGACATAACATTTGCCTTTTACAGTATGTTTATTAGTTATATAGTTTCGGAAATATTAAAAAATTTCTAAAAAAACAACAATGCCGCTATATCGTCCAAATTACGTACTGAATAGGGGTCAACATTTTAGTACTGATATTTTTTGAGAATTCGATCTTTGATCTTTTCTTTCAATTTATTTGGCATGGCAGACCATATTTATATAATATACGAAAAAGTTTGTTCGTTTGTTTAAACGGGCTAATCTCTAGACCTGCTTGACGGATTGTAAATTATTTTGTTTATTATGAAAGCTAGACTCAAAAGTGAAATAGACTATTTAATACAAGCTTACATCAGCTTGCCATAAATATATATTGTTAATGTTAATGTACTGTAATATTGATATTGTACAATGTTGAACAAAAATGTAGATCTTTAGTACACGGGACGGGATGGAGGATATTGCTTGACAGGAAACTATAAAAAAATTAAATTAAGAGGGGTAGCGGGGAAAGAGCACACTTTATATGAAAGTCTGTCTTTAAAATTATAAGGGTACCGACATAAGAGGTTTTCACGCGGACGAAGTCGCGGGCGACTGCTAATTTAGTATAAAAGTATTAATTTGGCACGAGATCGTCTTTTGATTAGAACCCACTAATCAATGTCATGTCCATAAATAACTCAAGTACTTTTAGAGATTCGGAAGAATCAGTTCATGCGACCATAAATAAATCTTGACTTTTACTAACCTCACAGTTTTCGTGTATTCATTTTCTTTAAAAAATTTGAGAGAAATCATAGGATCAAATCCTCTCAAGGACTCAAAATTTTAATCAATATTAGACTGATATTTATTGTGTTGTGTTGTATAGTTAGAGTGGTATTTCTTGTTAACTGTTTCCCGTAGGAAACATTATTAGTTTTGATCTGAGTAAGTCCTCAAATTTTTTTTTCAAATTTGTCCATCATATTTTTCACAACATTCATTAGCATATAATTATAAAATTATAATTGAAACAATATGAACTTGAAAGTATGTTTATTAATTTTTTAAATTAAAATATTAATTCTTTTATAAAATTCTATTGATTATCAGAATAGCAGATATTACACAAATAATTTCCCTTACCATTGCATTTATTAGACAGTTTTTTACACATGTGGCATTTTACAGATTACTTATAACTTACACTGGTGCACTTTCACTTGACCTGGCACCTTGTACGTTTTTCCAGTCTTTCTGGTAGATTTTCTGGAATTTCCATAAGAATGGCTTTGTTTCTATTATTCATGTACCGTGATCCCAATTCTTCACCCTGTTGCAATGAAAACAGTCATCGTTTAATATCGCTGCACTAATTGCAACACGTCATGTTTATTATTTGGACTATTGCAACCTTCCACACATAATTATTTACAAATAAATACATATTTACTCCGGGCGGAGGATTCACCCCTGCAGAAAGACCAGACGGCCGGGGGTCAGGGCAACAGGTGGAGAAACCGGCGGACTATCCTAGCCGCTTTCAACAAGGTCTTTACGTCCTGGGTACGAGCGAACTGCCGCGAAGCCCAGCCGCCTCAGTATTATTATTATTATCAATGTCATCAAAATATTGCATCTTCACGTGATATATACGCATATAAACGCATACGCATGCAAAATTTTAGCATAATCGGAACTCAGTAATTGGGTATAATTTAACTTGCAAGATTTTAATACAGACCGAGACAGGTAAAACTAAATAAAAGCTTGTAAAAACAAGAAGTGCTTACCTAAACTATGAAGGCACTATAACGAGCTCCAACTTTTTACAAAAATGTAAAAGTGTTTATTCATTTTAAACAATGCCAATGCCACGTTCGATATCCCTACTCGTATCGAAAAACAATACGCTGAAAGTAAAAGTAAAATTCCACTCTTTATTTTACCTATTTGAATAATATTTTTGTTTGAGAATTCGCTCGACAATTCCGGATGACCCGGTTCTTTATAGGGCCTTGACCTTTTTTGCGTAACGAATGTAGAAGGTGTACCTTTTAGAAAGAGCGAAATGTGGGTCTTGAATTAACGCACCGGCAGTCACTTAAGGGCAGATAGTTATCAAAATAATTACCTATTTTCTATATAGATCTTCGTTATTTATTCTACATTACCAGAAGCTCGCGACTTCGCCCGCGAATAAAAAATGATTTTCATACTGGAAAAAACCATTGTTGTTTTGTTTTTTTCCAGTATGAAAAACATTATTTTATTAATAAATACGTAAACCTTTTTTAAGGACAGTCACAACAGCAATATTTCTATTAATTGTGTTGATATATGGCAAAATGGATTTGGCAGTATTTTCAATAAAGGCTATGCGGCGGCTAAAGCGGTGCACGAGGTACTCTTCTAATAATTATTATCGTCAGAAAACTTCTATCAAGAAAATTCGTTCAGTAGAGTTTGAGTTTATCGCGACAGACAAACAGACGGGGGACGGGGACGGGGGGGGGGGACTTTGTGTCAACAAGTCTAAACACAGAATGTTTTTCTTTTATAATTTTGTAATAGTTGCTTAAATGGTTGCACGACACTCGTCTATTAATGGAAAATATAATAATTTATTACATAACCAGTTCCTACATTAGATTGAAATACGATTCATCATTCTTAAAAAACTGACACCATTTTTGTCTAGATAGAAGATAAGGACAGATATAATACTCGTCCGCTTTCACTTAAAGGTTCTTTGTTTACATTTATTCTGTCGATGTCAGGACAGCACTTTATATATCTCATAGGTAAATCCAAAAAGCAATGATTTCAAGAGCATTATATTTGGTTCCAATAACTACCTGAAGCAATTATTAAAGTAATAGTTACAAAACCAGAGCAACTTTTCAAACGTGTGGAAAATGTAACTACAAACAAACCAGACGGATTATTGTCGGGCCATTCATTGTGCAAAAAGCTTCTAAAAACTGTTTCCGAACTCGAAACGCTTACCCTATTTGTATTGTAAGAGCCTTTAAAAAGTTGGAGGTTCCCGTTTTTCCTACTAATGCCACGTCAGGCGTTTTGACAAAGGACCTCGTTTTCTTTTGTGCGCGAATACTAAATGTCGTACCGCAATTTCCACTTCTAAAACCAATAAAACTCAACATTTTTATCTTTAATTTACATATTGCTTTAGTACAATTTTTCAGTTATGGTCTACGCATATTTTGTTAATTTATCCAAACAAACATTTATTTTGGTTGTTGATGAAACTAACAGATGTATATAAGTGAAGAACCATCGTCGCTAGGATAAAACACACATTTGACAAGGGATGTGCTACCTGAGTTGCCCCTGAGTTTTTCTATACAAATATTATAAGGAGGTAGAGTTTGTGACTTTGTGACGTTGTATTTAATCGCTGAATTTACTGATCCAATCTCCAAATTATTTCACCATTAGAAAGCTACGATATTGAGGAGTGTCATAGGCTATAATAAATCCAAAATTAATTACGCATCTTTACTTAAATTTGAATTATGTAATCCAAGTTGTTGCTTTAATCGCGTGCGCTGCAAAAACTATTGAAGATAGAACAAAACGATGTACTACAATATTAAAGAACGTATCAAAATGTGTAAAAAAGCACATTTTGATACGTTCACAAAAGCACAACACAAAAGCACAACAAACAGCATATGCATATCTCCTACAGATAACTCACAATAACTGCTTTTACAGTTAAAATTGTTGATAAAAATAATTTATTTTTGTGAAGCTTATTCAGCTCATATGGTATTAATCTATCTAATATATATAAAATTTCCCTGTCACAATGTTATAGTTACCATACTCTTCCGAAAGGACTTTACCAATTTTTACCAAATTTAGTATGCGTATTCAGCAGGTCTAAGAATCGGCTACTATCTAATTTTCATCTAATTTTCATAATTTTTTTTTAATTTTTAATGCAAAACAATGTTTGCCGGGTCAGCTAGTATCTTTATAAATGTGTTTGTTAGAACGCAAATTTGATATAGTTATTTGTGCCCTTTACTCTATACAGTTTAAATAAAAATCTTCTAAGATACTCGTATTAGCAAAATAAAAAAGTGCGGTGCATACCGCCCCGGCCGTTGCGTAGCGATATACTTAGGCAGCTACATTTAATTCTTTGTTTTCTCAAAAACTTCGTTTATTTGTTTATTCGTCTTGTATAAAATGACGAAGGTCTGACTGTAACAAGCTTTCGCTCTACACAGTTTGTGCGATATGTTTGCGTGTTCTACCTGAAAATATTTTATTAACACGTTGCGGTGCATGCATTTAATTAAAATAATCTACATAACACTTTCGAACAGGAATTTCATTTAACTATCTGTAGTGAAATGTATTATTAAAAAAATAAATTAAAGCTTAAAAACTTTTTTAAAAGAAGCTTTTATTTAAACGCTTAAAAAGGAAATAAATTTTTCCTTAAAAATTTGAACTATCAACTTATAACCTTATTATATACAATTTGTATGATCATAAAGCTTGTCGACAGTACTACCTTGCATTTTGTGTACTTTACAAGGCCAACATAATACAATTGGCAGCATTCTTCGTTCCGCGGTTTCGTGACTTTATTTAGCAGGAAGTTGCATAGGTTTGGGCTGAATTGAAAGAACTTCGTCTTTACCAAAGTCTATACGGACTTATGGTATATCAGTGTCATACATTTGTGCTCTTCGGAAGCAGGGCCATATAATTTCTGTAATATGGCACCATTCACCAGACTTTTGGAGACATTTACATTGTAACGCAACATAACTTGGTACCAATGAATATTCCTAGCTCCTTAGGTAGCCCTCCTGTCTTGTTTATATCGGATGGTATAATATTGTTTAGATATAAGTTTACAGTTTTTTGAACACAATCTACTAGACTATCCTTGTCTTGTGTGTATAGGAGAACTACCACTTATTTCAGCTTGAAGTTTATTGAGGAAACATAGTTCCGAGTTTGATTTTGGAGTTGTCCTTCTCATAAACAGGTTGCAGACCAATGCTGAATATACTCATCTCACCAAAACACACAAGTCAAACTTATTTCAGCTTGGATATTACTTTTCACACCCACTGATTAATTAACTCTTTTAAACAAACGAACCAACTCTTCCACTTTATATTATTAGTACAGATATAGTTGTAGAAAGAATATGCTTACCAAAATTAATTTGGACTTAATAGCGACAGTATTGCGCTTTTTAGAAATTTTGTATTATCTCCTAAACTATGTAACTAATTAACATACTAAACAGGGCATATCTTATCCCTATAATATTTTTGTGATTATTAAATATTTTATTTTGATAAGGATTTCAGTTTAGTTGTATAAATAAAGACGTTAACGTAAACATACGAATTAAATGATTTATTAAAACACAAAAAGTTCCATATCTGCTAAAATATCAAAGATAGATATATGGTGTTGCGAATTTTTTTGTAGAAATTTTTAAGATAAATAAAGTCTCCATACACTCTTTTCAATTATAGCCAATAGTTACGGTAGCGCATGCGGATATACCCGATTTAATATATTTTTCGGTCCAATTTGCGCGACAATAACTTCGATAATTCGGCTAATATATATAATACAAATATTAAATATAGCTTATAACACTTTCCAATAATGTAACTTTCTACTAGCAAAAATTCTTCAAAGATCAGATCAGTGGTTTCGAAGATTAACCCCAACAGATCCATTTACAAACATACAAACTTACAAAAATACAAAATTACAAACTAACAAACTTTACCTCTTTATAATTTTAGTATAGATTTTAAATATGCATAAAAAATATTTATTCTATATATCTTGTATAATCCGCCATATTGAATTAAGAATGATGTCACACACTTTTATCATGCATTGTCATCCAAAGTAAACGAGTAAACAAAATTTCAGCTCAATCGGTTGGAGGTATCTACTTCAAAATTGAGCTCAAAGATTCCACCCGAACAAACATACTTACAATGCAAGTTAAATAAAAGCTTTTAAAAAAAATGTCAACATGTTCTGATGTTGTTGTTGTTTAAAATTTTTATTTTAATTGGAAAAATAAACATTTGTAAGTATTAAATTATGCGTAAATAAATTACAATGTAACAATTTAATAGTGAAACAAACAATTTAATTAATAAAAATATTTCTATGAAATAAAATGATTCAAATAACTCAACATATATCTATTAATCTAAATTGTGGCCCTTTGGTAGGGTGCAAGGCAGCATTCCCGCGGTGGAATTCATTCGAGACGGCTCGAGGATCACCTGTTGCTTCCCTGAGGCTCTTGCTTAGATCCTTGTGGAGACCACGCTTCTGCCCCACACACCCAATGACTCTGACGCCAAAAGGAATGGATTCTTGCTGAGTGCCGTGATAACTTGTATTTTAATTTCTTTTGACGCTCTTGTGCGACCGCCATCGCCCCGGCATGTTCACCGGTCGATTGCACATAGGAAAAAATCGTTAAAAAATATATTATATTTGTAGTATAGTAATATTAGTATAGCCAGATGACACATTTAGGTGTCAACTTTACAACAAAAGTACCTAATTGCGTAATTCACACATTTTTACGTGCTCGAAACATAGAATCTTAAATATTCAACTAAGCAATATATTCACTTCGTACAACAATTCTCCACCGCAACACGGGTTAGAGCTTCCTTTTATATTTTACACCATAAATTTTCTCACATTTACAAAGAAATAAATTAAAGTGGGAGACGGATGTTTAGGTCTTTGAGACAGTTGAGTGAACTTCACTTTATTTGCTAAACTGTTCGACCGTGGCTCGCTAGGGAGCTTGTATCGTCGGGATATTGAATCTCAGCTATTCCGAACGACAACCCTATTTGAAACTAAGTGGAAATCACCACTTTGATCTTGCGTTTTCCCAATATTTAATCAAATTAATTAGCAAAAACAGAACGTATGAAATATAAAAGAATTCTACATATGAGTCGTCTTAAGGTGAACTTTAGTTTGCACAATGATGAATATCCGTGAAAAAAATGATATACACCTATAAAATGTGACATATTTTAAAATTTTTATTCGATACCCTTTATTACGTTAATTCAAAAGTATAATGAGAAAAATACCTAAATTCATGCTAGCTTTAACATATTGCATACGGTTTTTCTTTCCATAAAAAAGACCAATTTTATTGGAAAACTTCAACATTGTAGCCTGCGCGAAGATTAAAATATATTAAACCAACAACAGACTTAAGCCGCTTTAATAGCCCAGTCTCTAAAAGCTGGATTTTTTTACGGAGGATTACGAACACCAACCGTGAAAAATATGTGGGGAAAAATGAAAAATGTTCGAGCAAAATATTTTTCATTGCAATGAGTAAAACTTATTTTTATAGTCAATACCCGAGTCCAGGTGTCTGTTAATAATTGCTGTCAATAAACAAATTGATTTTTGGGATATTTATAACATAGTAGTAGGTTATATACGAAAATTTCTTCGATGGCTCAGCCATTAAACTACGTGGAGGATCGTGACGTTTTGCGTATGTATTTAAGTCAAGCAATGAAATATTAAGCTTTGCTATAATATAAACAAAAACTTAATTATTATTATAAAAATTAATAACCCGACTGCTTAAAAGTAATGTAAGTAATGAACTATCATAATAAAGAAATCGCAGTAAGGAACCTTTGTCTTGGCACGGCTTTGTTTAAATTTCATTGCATTTTAGAGATAAATAAGCACCTCCATCGAGACTTGGCTAGTTTTTACAGATTTTTTTTTGGTGGGATTTCACTTCTTTTTGTAGAAACGTGCATATATTGTTTTTTTATTAGCTTTTCCATTTAGGAGTAGCTTTTTATTACAAATCTTTCTTTTCTTTTTTCCCGGTTCTGATTATTGTCATTTATACTTTTAGATGGCTTAATTTCTGAAAGATCGGCACGGTATTAACGCCTAAGTCGGTTGTACTCGGTGATCGCTGAAGCTTGAGCTTTTATACTCTTGAACACAACATTTATGAGGTGAAAACTAAAGGTACTCGTGAAAACGCCACGTAGGCTTGGTCTCAAGAGAAAATGGAGGTGCCATTGTCCATGAGGGCATTTTTGAGACTGAGACCTTGGTTCTTGTTGATTGTTAGGGCATACGCCACACAGATTGGGAATTGTTCTCTCGACATGTATGCCCGGGGTATGATCTCAAATTTTGACTCGATTATGAAAATCTGATAGGCAATTTGTGAATCAGATTTTTTTAAATCAAAAATATCTTTATATTATAGAGCATAAAAGAAAGATGTGCATATAATAATGGCAAGGATGACACTGCAATAATAATAATACATACAAAAGATTAATGCCATGTGGAATGTTGAGTCGACGATTATTGTTCCTATAGTCGTTTCAGTTAAGTAATGGTCTTATTGCGAAAAGCTTCGACTAACAACTTAAGAAGCTTTCGCTTAATTGTTGGATCAAGGGTCGGGTACAGAAGGCAGTAATTCTTGAGACGGCGTGTATTGTGAGGAGGTTCCTCACTTTGGAGCCCTGACCACCGGTTGTTTGGGCCCCCGAGCTCCGAGCAGCAGGCGGAGATTTTTTTTTATACACTTTTAGTAGTGTTTTTATAATTTTTTTATATATTGTTATGTAAATAAATAAATGATAGTAAAAATAATACCGTGTCCGTGTCCGTGTAAAAAATTGTCCCGTTATGGCTAATTAGGCACGTGCAGCGCGTGCGTGTGTGTGTGTGTGTGTGTGTGTGCGTGTGTGGATGTGCGCGCGTGCGTTTGTGTGTGTGTGTGTGCGTGTGTGTGTGTGTGTGTGTGTGTGTGTGTGTGTGTGTGTGTGTGTGTGCGTGCGTGCGTGCGTAACCTTCCTTCGTTGGAATGCGAGAGCAGAGGTATCAATCGGATAGACAGTATATCTCTGTCTGATTGAGTTGTCAATCATACTCTGTTACTTATTAACATTTCTAAAAACGTAGAATCATCCAGCTGTCTCATATTCAACCTAAGTTCGTCGTAACTAAAAAGTTCCGTCCATAAGTTTGGAAAACTTAAGGAGCCAATAAGTTTATTAATTTCTGAAGGGCTTAGTTTTCAAATGGCTTTCTACGAGCCACCGACTGTTGTTATCAAACAAAATGCACATGGGAGTAAGCCGCATGGCCCTGTAGCCTATCCGAGTTGCGTGGTTTTCAAATCCTTCACAAACTTGCATATTTTTTCAAGGTTATTGTAATGACTTTTTCTCCGCAAGTAAGCAAAATTTAAAATTTTACTTACATTTTGATGATAAAATCTATAAATAATAATGAACATTTATTGAATAATAAAATAAAATACTATTTTCTTCATAAAAATATTAAAATATCACTTTAAATATTTACACCATTATTATATCAATTACATCGTCATTGCTTGGGATCACTTTACAGTTTATTTGATTTTATTGATTTGTAACAAATATCAGTATTTCTTTTGGAACTTTAATGTATACCATGTAAAAAAGTGAAATAGGGACTAAGTTACTAAGGTATTACAAGGCGGCCTTTGACAACGGAAATTTGAAATTCTTCTGCCGGGGGCCACGATACCCACCGGTGAGCCTTTTGACCACGCCTAACTTTTTACAGAGTCGTCCAATTTTGATAATCTTTTTTTATTAGAAAGGATACACTTTTAAAATGGTCCCATAGTCATCCTATTAGGGTCTGATTATGATATCCTGGGAAAATTGAAGGAAATCTTCAAATTTTATAGGCACACTCTCAGCGATTTCGGTTTTTGTGTAAGTATCGGTAGTTTTTTGGCTACTAGTGCCGTAAAATGTACTATAATAGTAAAGTTCGAGTAGGTTACGTGTCGAAAATCACTAAAAGATAAGAAATAAAAATTGTTAGCAAAAAAATTCAACCGACTCAAAATGCACTAAAATGTAAAAAATAACTTCGTCATTAAGTTGCTTTAATTTACTTAAGTATATCTAAGAAGTCGGTGCTAGCCACGGTTTCCACTTTAAGGACGTTAACTAAAACCCACAAACTGCTTTACTACGTTAAATAGATGTGTCTTAGACTTGCATGCTGTGTACCGACCTATGTAGGTCAGTGGTCGTATGTGCCGGCAGTTGTTTATTGTATAATAAATTAATATTATAGGACAATTACACACATATACGTAGCCCCAAAGTGAGCGTAGGTAGCTTGCGTTATGGATACTATGATAACTGATGAATATTTTTGTATACATAAATACTTATAATATATAGATAAATACCCAGACTCTGGAAAATATCACAAATATTTTTCCAGACGTGGGAATCAAACCCACAGCCTAGGACGCAGAAGCAGGGTACTACCCACTGCGCCAACCGGCCGTCGATGAGCAAATGAGCAATAACACTTATTTATTCAAACAATGCTCGTAACAAAGTACGAGGGACTATATTAGACAAGCCCAAACTTAATGTAGTACCTCAGAAAAAAGCTCAGCAAAAGAAGGTAGACTTTAATAAGTACTAAAACAGAGAGAATCAGAAAAAAATTGGGTGTGATATATGGCTATGGGTGCAGAGCAATGAGATTGTCTCATTGCTCTGCACCCATAGGATACGACACCAAGTAGAGTAATGGATGGTAGGTTAAAGGTGGATTTGAAACGTTCATTTATATCATTTTATTCTTATTGGTTTGTCTATATTATTTAGCACTAAACAAAAGAACATTTAATTTACTATGCAAAAATACATAGGAAAAATAGATAGGAATTACTACTCTATAATATGTATACTCAACAAACTGCATAATTTTGTATCGTTGAAATCTGTTACCTACAAAAGCCACAGTTGTCCAAACACCATGTTTGGTTACCATATTTATGATGAATATTGAAAATTTTTCAAGTTAATATTTAACAAGATTAAATTGAAAATTTAAAAAACCACCGACAAATATTTAAAAACCCGCATTGAAATCTGTTTATCCTTTTGACGCAGATAGACATCGATGTCAAAATGTTAAATATTTCCGCATCATATTCAACGGGTGGAAAAAGAAGAAAAAGGCATAACAACTACATAAATTATCTTACGGCCCAAGAAGCGGTCCGCTAGTAAAGAACATTATCCAATATAGAGTGCAATATTTTTTTTTTATTAAATCGAAATATTCCGTCATAATCTCTGAAGCTTTGTTTTTATTTATTCACAGCAGCGCTTGCTCGTAGTGTCCCAACATAAACGAGATGTCCATATTTAATGCTATGTTCATGTCATTCCGACGACACCGACTTCAGGTGAAGTGATTCAGCTCTGGCCATTACATATTTACCTTAGTTTTGTTTTTAGTAAAATCATCATCGTCACTCGATACCATTATTGGAACGGAAGGCGGTCAGTATGAAAAAATATTTCTATATATGTATATATATAAAAATATTTTCGTATATAGCTGGCTATTTTTTCTTTAAAAAAAGATCCTGAACATTTTTTTTGTGATCTTGGAAAGTTGCATTATGAGTATAATTTTCGTGACGGGTGAAGTCACGGGTTTCTACTAGGCAGTAATAATCAAATCTTCATAGGTAATTGAAGATAAAATATGATATATTCATGTGATATATATTTTCATACATATCATATGAAGCAAACAAAAATAACTACTAGTTAATTAAACCACTCGGCGAAGACAAAATAACCCATGTTCCGAAACTCTATAACACAATAATGCCGAGCTGATATTAAATGTGAGCACATTCACAATACATGTGTTTAGGTATGTTCTAGTTTTCTGTGGTATTATATTACATTCTGACATCTGTACATTGATCTGTTTAAATAAGAAATAATTTATTGGTTTTGATATTTGACGGCCTACATCCTGCAGTGGATTTATAATACAGAGGACCTGAGGGAGGCTTTCGGCCGTGGCTAGTTACTACCCTACCAACAAAGACGTATCGTCAAGCAATTTAGGTTTCCGGTGTGATGTCGTGTAGAAACCGAAAGGAGTGTGGACTACTCCTAACAAGTTATACCGCTTTCATCTTAGATTGCATCATCACGTATCATCAGATGTGATTGCAGCTTAAGACTACGACTATGTAATGAATAAAAATAAAAAAAAATCAATTCTACCGCACTCAGTTCGGTTAACGGATAAAATATTTGAAACGAAACGGACTGTTTTCTTTTATGACATACTGTTTTAGAAATTTCAAAACATTATTATTAATCCAGCCGCATTGGGGCAGTGCGATGGGTCCACGCTCCATATTCACTCTCATATAAGGATGGAGGCCTGGCCTGGGTAATGATGATGATGATTATTATTGGTAGTGCAATATTTTAGACGCTAGAAGGGCTTTTATCGCGGTGTAGCAGGCATCTAATAGCATTAAAACTTTAGTATGGATATTGTTATGTATTTTTATAAATTTAGAGACCAATTACTTACTCAGAGTGGATGACACTTGGCTCATATATTTTGGCGACTGCTAAAAAGTTAGCTAATGGTGCATTTGGTAACTAGACTAGAATTAACAGTGCAACATTGTGACGACCAGCGCTTCACATGCCTATAACAACAGTGATTACCACGCGAGTGAAATTCGATGTAACGAGCATATTTACTGAAACCAACGAGAAACACAAAATAGTGACGTTGAAATCCGATTGTAGCGTCATACACAACATTGTGTTAGTTTAAATTGTCAAGCCTGTTTGAAGCTGACAATAGCATTGAATATATGAAGGGCACGTGGAAATGCTATTGAACTTGTACACTCTACGGGATACAAAGTTGATACATAATTTGCTTCTAACATTGAGTTTGTGTTCACCCGCATATAAATATTACAAGCTTTTGTTTAGTTTCACCTGTCCCGGTGTATGTAACCAAATCTTGATAAATATGATCCACTGCTCCGATTTCGATTTAGCTGGTGGGAGGTGGCGGCTGTGGCTGGTTACCACCCTAACAGAGTACCGCCAAGGGATTTAGCGTTCAAGTATGATGTCGTGTAGAAACGAAGGAGTGTGGATATTATCCTGCTTCTAAGAGTTAGCCCTCTTCCATCTTAGTCAAGCAGTCAGCAGTTGCACTCAAGGGCTAACTTGTCTATACTTATAATAAATCTGTAGAGGGGTAAATTCAGAGGATGATGATGCTGATTGATATTATTGCAAAAATGCAATCAGAAATTTTTTTGTCTGTCGTCTGTATGCGCACGCATGGGTCAAAACCTACTAAAGTAACCGACCTGAAAATAAGAACGTAAGGGACGACGACGAAGTCGCGGGTGACTGCTAGTATTCAATAATTTTCATTTTCCAATTTATAAATTTATTATTATTATTTTCTCCACACAAAGACATATACATTAATTGATATAATCTTCATGTGCAACTGCACCAATTTAAACATTTTTTTTATTTAATATCATAATTAATAGTTTTATAATTTATTTTTAATTTAATATACTATCAATGCCCTGACAGGGCACATGTTGTAATATTTAGTGCATACCTGGTAAGCAATAAGTGGAATAAAAAAAGAAACATGCATATACAAGATTTCCTCATTTAAATATACTACATAACTTAGATTAGACTAGATCGATTGATAAATTTTGAAGCAGCTTTTGAGGAAAGCCGCCTTTCAAAAATTTATGTATTAGGTTAGTGAAATTAGCAAACAGTTCGAAGCCTAACGAATGCTCAACTGTTTTATTATTGCTTGGTCATCAAAATACAGTACTCAGTACTTATACTTTCCGAATAACACACTGCAAGTGCGAGATAAAATGCTCCAAGCGACATCTATATTCAACTTGGTATTATTTAAATTTACCTTAATATTAGATACAACTTCTTTTTAATGTTGAAGTTATATAACGTGATAATTTAGCAATGCCCTGACATGGCAACATTAAAACATTGTTGTTTACTGCATCACAATTAATAAATGGAATTATGAAAGAAAAATGAAAATTTATATTTAAAACCGTTTTCCTGTTCGCATGATTACAAAACATAGGAATACATGATTTTCTTGTTTAAATATATTACATAACTTGGATACTACGGAAAGCCGTCTTTCAAAAATTTGTATCCTTATATATAGGAATGTGTGTTGGAAATGAGCAAGCAGTAGTACACACTGAACTCTACTATTTATTGCTTGGAGCGTTCAAATATTACGCTCAGTATTTATACTTTTCAGTGGAGCACACCGCTAGTGGGGGTTAAAACGCTCCAAGCGACATCTATTTTCAGCTTAGTAAGCCTGTGTCCAAAGGTGCGACGTCGAAACTCTCCCCGCATCATTCCTACGCCCGATTAAATTATACTTGGTTTATTTTGATCTCATGAAGTTTGGAAGTACCACTATTTTTTTTCTCTGATTAACCAATCGACGTCTGCATAGCGTTTTCGCTAGATTCTGCGGCTAATCAGAAATATGGATGTAATATTTAAAACGTATCAACTTTTCGTTTCTTTTACTTAACTTTTCACTACCATTACAAGTCATATCTGTTGGCGATAAACACAAAGACTGCATAACGGATTTTTTTATGGTATTCACCAACAGACACTCGAATGTTTAGAATTAAGTAGGTATATTAAACCAGCGACGTTAATTTTTGAAACCAAAAAAATAATAGTAGGATGAAGCCCATTTGATAAGGAGCAGAATATTATCAAAATGAAAGGAAAAACAATGCACGGGCGATCTGAGGTCGGAAAGGGAAGGGGAGAGTTTTAGGGAAAAAATGTTTTTCTCGATTTCCGACAAAACTAAAAGTTCTATGGAAAAAAGTTTAGTATCAAAGTTGTAGGTAAAAAAGATCTAAAACTTTTGTGTTGAAACTTTTTTCACACAACCTTAAAATTTAAAATAACAAGTTTTAGGTTTTTTCTTTTTATATTTTACAAAAAAACGAAACGTTTTTTCACGAAATTTGGCAAAATATTACCTTTTTATGTCCCAAATATGCTGTAATTTATTTGATTTGAACATTGACATATTAATACTATGGACTTCGGGTCAGCGATAAAAAGTGTCCGAACCAAAAGTAAGCCAAAACGCGAAATGTGTTCCAATCGCAATTCAGTCTCATATTAGCTGACTGACAGAATACACGTCAATAATGCCGTAATGTGTTATAAAAAACTTGTAAGAACTACCCGAGTAAGGTGAGAAAAGAAGACGGTGTACCATATTTTCAGTAAGTAAATATTTACTGATGATTTTAAAGTATTATTTTGCTTAGAAACAAGCTATTTTATTAAAATTTTAATAAACTAAAGAAACGAATTGCATAACCAACCAAAATGAACAAAAGTATCTATCTGTCCTTTTCCCATACGCTACCCGCGTATAGGATAGAAGGAGTGCAATATGTTTATCTAATTAACCACATTTAGTTCGGATCTGCCGTGAGCAATAGAATGTTTTAGAACAACGACTGCATAGAGTTATTTTGTTGTTTAACATTTGAATTATTTAATTACTTAATTTTTGAATGAAAATAATTTGATTATTTTCAATTCAAAATTTTTTATTTTTTATGTCAACTTTTATTTTTTATGTCATGAATATTGATCAAATGACTTTTACCATAATGGTATATTAATTTGATAACTATAAGAATTATCTACGTGAAATTAGGAACAGTTATTTAACACTAGAAAGTCGGGAAAATCTATCTACCTACAAAGACGGCAACCGGTCAAATGACTCCTCCATTATTTTTATTTTATTTTAACTGTTAAAACTGGTGTAATAAAACAGGGTTTCATGTATGAATATTTATTATATTTATAGACATATTTTACATTTAAACATTTTGTTTACATTACAAATGCCACAAAGTGGCTTTTTACAAATGTCGCAGACTTTATTAGTTTTATTTTTGCACTTTTGTACATATGTAACATTCCCGCCTTTTCCGAGTTTCCGGATTTTGAATAGAAGATCGAGAAGTAGATGGTGTAGACTCTTTAGGCAGTTCTTGGGTTCCAGAAAGTTCAGCATCGATTTTTACTTTGCCGCAAAGTTCACTAGCTAAACTCAGTATGAAATTTCTTCTTTTTATGTTGATATTGATGAATTTATCCCTGCTAGGTCTAGTATATTGAAAAAAACCTGTACGGGCCACCTTCGAGATGCCGCTTTGACACTATATTTTTTTGCCATCTGGTCAGCCACATCCACGCCGTACTTGGTAGCATTGTAAAAAGTCACAGTTTCTGGTTTTTTCTTAGGGTGATTGAAGTCTATTTCAACATTATTATGTAACGTGCTAAGCAATAACACGTTTTTGTTTCGTTTTCCTTGATAAATTGTGAGTGTACATCTATCAGATTTCAGGATTTTTGTTTCAAACAAAGTCATATGAAGTGATTTGACGTAAGGTGGAATCTCTCGTCGTGTCCTGTTCATAGTTCCTACAATGGTTGTGCGTTTTGCGAGCAAGTTATTTGCCAATTTTACCGATGTAAAGAAGTTGTCAGTAGTTATATTTCGGCCAGTATTTGCAAAAGGTTCCACAAGACGCATAACAACGGATTCACCAAGGCTTTGGTTTTGTGACCTGCTTTCATCCTTTCCTAAATAAGGAAAGCCGTTGAGTACAAACTTCGAATCCACATCGACACAAAGCCAAAATTTTATTCCAAACTTATCAGGTTTGTTAGCAATGTATTGAAGAAACCTGCATCTAACCTTAGTAGAAAAGAGTTGTTCGTCTACAGTTATATTTTCTCCTGGTTTGTAGCAAGATAAGCAGTTCTCAATAAATTTCTTCCAAACGTCTGATATAAGTGCAAATTTGTCTTGTTGAAGTCGTAAACTTCTTTCAGATCTGTGATCGAATCGCAAAAACTTCATGATTTCTTTGCATCTGTCACGAGGCATAACACTTGAAAAAAAATTTACTCCCCAAGTTTTACTCCATAGCTCATTTACTGGAATATTTTTTGCACCGTAGGCACCTCGAGCATAGCAAATACCGATAAAACTTTCCAGCTGTTCCAAAGTTAGTATCCAATTGTTGTGGCCTAGTTGCCTATTAGCTTCTTCTTGAGTACATTTCTGAATATGTCTCAATATAGATTCATCAATCACAAGCCTCCACGAATCCAATATACTTCCAGTGAAATTTCTTCTTGCATATGAAGTAGGCCCTGCTTGCTCAGTTATTATATTGTGCCGTGCTCGGCGACCACTTTGAGTTGACTCCACTTGAAGTGACCAAGACGTACCGTCGGTAGCGGTGATAAGACCTTGAAGCTCAGAATCATCTGAACTATGACTCCTGCCCCGGCCTCGACCACGGCCTCGACCACGAGCACTGCCACGACCATGGCCACGAGAACTCGAACTGTGAACGTTTTGTAAAGTTGCAAGAGGTACCTGATCTTCCAGGTCACTTTATTCCGAAGAGGAACTCGAACTGAATTGTGGTACCGCACAATCATCGTCACAATCCGATTCATCTTCACGAATATTTTGCAAGATTGAAAGTATTTCTTTATCCTGAAGCCTTCAAGACATTTTTCACAAATGACTTACAATAATTTCGACTAAATTCACGGGCAGTCGAAACAATACTAACTTTTTTGACTTACAAACCACAAACAACTGATAAGCGTACCTAATTTATGTTCTACCCTCTCATATTACAATTGTAAACATTTATCGGATCTCAGCCGTCAAATGACTGCCGCCGTCTTTGTCGGTATATCAAGATTTTAAATAATAAACAAAAGAGATGTGAGTTATTTTTATACATAGTTCCACTTAACTACTAATATTATTAAAAGTCACAAAATTTCAATACGTTAAGTCAAATGGTTTTTCAGTTAATCAACATTTAAATTAAAATTGCAGTCAAATGACTGCTCCCGTCTTTCTAGTGTTAAAAAGTGATCTAACGTCATTAAAGTAAAAAAATATATTTTCAGTTTAATTAAAAAGAGGAAAATATCGAGAACTTAAAATTTCAAAGTAAAGAACTATGTCGAGTGGCATATCATTTTGTACATTAGTGGATTTGGTTTGTAATTAATTATTATTATAACTAATTATTATTTTATACAAGATAATTACAACAATTATTATTTGGTACAAGATTTATCCCAGCATATAGAGGTCAGGGATATGTAAATATAAATTAAAATTTGCTGTAAATATAATATATAAATATAAGATGCCAAAAATATTTGAAAGCTACCGACTCCACACCATTTATGTTGTCCTATTTTCACGAGAAGCTGTCATGTCAAAAAAAGGCTGCCATGGTAACCGTCAATCGAAGCTGATTACTTATTGCATGCAATTAGACCGTTGCAAATTAGACTGTATAACAATACGATAAGACATACATTACAATGTTATTTTGTGTATAAAAACATAAATACATCCTAGTATGTATAAAATATCTTGGGACACTTTTGACGTAAATTTTGCATTAGACCCGAAGTCCATAGTATTAATATGTCAATGGATTTGAAATATTTATTTTTTCACATTATTAGGGTTCCGTACCTAAAAAGGAAAAAACGGAACCCTTATAAGATCACTTCCTTGTCCGTCCGTCTGTCCATCAACACCCTTTTTCTCAGAAACGCCTGGAAGTATCAAGCTGAAATTTATATCAAATACTGCTGCCCCTTAGAGTTGTGAAAAAAATCATGCTTCAAGGTCAAGGCGATCAAAAGATACAGCCGTTTATGCCAAAATTTTATCCAATTTTCGACACGGTCAAATAAATCAAAACCTATCGGGTAGTTTCCGTAAGCTTAGGATCTTGAAATTTGGTACAAAGTAACGTTAAATAGTATACATAATGGAAAAATTACAAATTCTGTAAATATTTAATTGCATCGTAAAATAATAATGCTTTTAATAATTTTAAGCTTACCCCCTTTTCTCATTCATATCAAATACTTGGCTCAATAATACCTTTAAGCTATAACAAAATAAAACTTCTGTGTCAACACAGTCAAAGGATATAGCAATATAAGCCGCATATTTAGCTCACAATTAGACACAACTAAATCAAAACCTAACGGGTAGGTCCTGTAAAGTTAGAATCTTTGAAATTACGTAATTACGTTACGTTATGGTACGAAACAATTAGTACAGATAATGGAAAAATTACGAAATCTGTAAATTTTTAGTTACATCATGTAATAAAAATATTTTGAATAATTTACACTTACCCCCTAATGGACGCGTAGAGGTATTTAATTGAAATTTATATCTAATATCGAAATCTACTTTTATCTTTAAGCTGTATCAAAATCAAACTTCTATGTCAACGCAATCAAAAGATACAGTATAAGCCGCATATTTAACTCTCTGCTGCTCGCTAGCCCCTAGAATCTTGAAATTTCGCATGAAGCAATGTTTAGGAATAATTCCGAAAACCTTAAAATTTACGGAACCCTCGGTGCGCGAGTCCGACTCGCACTTGGCCGGTTTTTATTTTTTAGAATTAATATCGAAAAAGTGCCCTTATTTACAACAGAAAACTCACCAGTCAAAATATCAGCTTTTTAAAAAGTTAGTTTGCTCTTTGTTCGATGAAATCTCTACTTTCCGATAGCGGAAAAAAATATACGTACGTAAATATTCTCAGAAAATGCAAAAACTAGGCTAACGATTTTTATAGCATTATTTATGTGATTATGAGGTTCTGTGAAAAAAGTGTAAATACAACAGTTTTAGATCTTTTTATTACCTACAACTTTGCTATTTTACTTTTTAACAATTTTTTTTGGAAATCGAGACAAATCGTTTTTCAAATCATATCAGTTTTCTCATATTGCCCGTACATTGTTTTTCCTTTTATTTTTATAATATTGACCTCCCTTTCCAATGAGTTTAATCCTACTATTATTTTTATTCACGTTCTATAATTTTTAAGGCTTCAACCCAGGTCTATATAATTTGTTGTGGTTTTGTGTTAGTTGTCTAAAATATGACGATAATTATCGAAAGAATTAAAAAATTTTAAGCCTCCTGGGAATTTTCATCAAAAACGCTGCCTGTATTGTATAAAATATACCAGAACAATGTATTTATATACATATATTAGCCGCGTAATCACAGTTTTTGTCGCAAAGTTAGACCGAAAAATCTGTTAAATTAGTATTATGTGCATGCGCTGCTTTAAACTTTAAAAGTTCTACAAAAGAGTCGCGACCTTTTATGTTTTAATAAATTACTTAATATATATACTTATGTTTACGTGATTATTTATACAGCTAAACTTAAATCCTTAAAATAATTACAAAAATATCATAAAGATAAGTTAATATGCCCTTTCCAGTATGCTAATTAGTAAAATAGTTCCGGAGATAAAGCAAAATTTGTAAAAAAAGGACTAGACGCTGCGGGGACGCTTGAGTCATACGCCCAGGTTGGCCATTGAAGGGCTCTAATTATGTTTAACTTTCATCCATATGGTTATTAGTATTGAATACGGATCAGCATTTCGGAAAGTATCTTCTATCGTGTTAGAAACGATAATACTTATTGTAATAGGTTCGACGGTGTTCGATCTTCGTTTAATTTATTGGACTTAATAATAATTAGAAAGCGGAATACTTTTTGTTTTTTAAACGGACTAATCTGTGGATTCTATCGGATCGTAAAATTTCTTTTCATATAGACTTAAGAAAAGTGTCCTCTTAGGTTTGCAAAAAATCAATATATAACAGGAGGTTATTTGTGTCAAATCCGTTTTAGATAAAAAATCAACATTACCCGCTCATATATCCGGGTGCGCCGGAGTAAGGGTTACAGTAATTTATTTTCATTGGCTAATGAAAGCAATATAAATATACTTATATTATACACATAAGGCACAATTAATTAGTTGTTAAAAAACTGAAAATTTATAAGTGTACCTCAAAAGGAAAAAAGATAACTTTCTTGTCTGTCTATCTGTCTATCCGAACGTCCATCTAACTGTCAAGACCCTTGATCTTAGGATAGCGAGGAGGTATCAAGTTAAACTATATACTTAGGTCTATAATTCCTTAGAACCGTGAAAAAATCATCTAAATTGAACATAAAAAAAATATGGCAGTTTTTTGCCGCAAAAACAAGCAAGTAACACCGTCATATGCTACAAGGATAGGAAATAAAATCAAGTATTTATTTTTAATTCCACTAATATTATAAAAGCGTTAAGTTAGGTACTTATTGCGCGCGTAGGTAATAGTTTGTGAGGTCATATTATGTAACTATGTTTGTTGCTCGTTCACGCAAAAAGTAAAATGAGTGGATTTTGATGAAAACCATATACTACTTTATGTCCCAAAATTTTACGGGGACGGAGAGGGTGAATTCGCGTTAGAAATAGTTAGATCATAAAAATATAATATTTATTTAAAATACGAAATCAATCAGCGATAAGTGACGGCCTAAAGAAATAAAGTACTTACTCAAAATACCTACTTGCCTAATTTGATTTTGAAACCTTGACATTCGTAGTTTGTCAAGAAAGATTCATTTGTTTACTTTCATTTCAATGAATCAACTACATACATAAATACTTACAATACAACTACAGACTTATATATAAACGCAATGAAACCTTTAATTTCTTTGGCACTGCTAATTTGGTGAAATGCAACTACAGAACCCACGTATTTAGACAGTTTTATTTATCAAATAGTAAAATAATGATGATAATGGCTGTCACGTTGATCTAGTGGTGAGCTTATGTGGCTTCGATCACAAGGTCCTGGGTACGAATCCTGGCTCGAGTGACGGAATAGTACCGACTTTTACATTCTTCTATGAAATTTTTGGTTAATTTCATGCCCGAGTCGGGAAGTTGGTGGTTTGCGTCACTATCTTCAATATCCGATAGTGATCGTTAATAAATGAAACATTATCACCCCAAACCCGCCGACCCGCATTGGGGCAGCGTGGGGGGTCTAAGCTCGCTATCACTTTTCCTATAAGGAGGGAGGCCTGGCTCTGTACTGCGCCTAATGATGATGAAATTAATGATAATTACATGTTCACTTTGAGAAGTATATTGCAAATCTGAGGCGAATTGAAAATAATTCGTTTGCAAGCGCCAACACAAAAGAAAACGAATCGCATATGCTAAAATGAAAGTATTCGCTTCGAGAAAATGCACGTCTCGAATATTAATTTCAATGTTTTCCACACGCGTAAGCTGCTTTTCGTTATCATCGAACTCCCAGACAGCGCCATAAGCGTTTTCAGTTTTAACAATAATGTAGAACAATTTGTCACACGAGATTAAATTAAAAGTATGTTTCTAGTGTACCTAGGTTTTGAAGGAATCTAAAATTATCATCATCTATCAGCCTATTTAAAAGGCCAACTACAGGGTCAGGCTGCCCGCCGTATAGGATAGGAACTAAGAATAATCTAAACTAAAAGTTGAAGAGTTTATTTGTATACTACTGGTTCTAATTGAAAAATTATTTTTTCATTATTTATGTTGGATAGTGTACTCGTATTTATCGATGAAGTCTTTAATACTTCAACGATAATGTTTTATGCATTACTATTAGTATCAGATGTTGATGATAGTGACCGGGACTAATGTCTTAACCTCAATCTCATAGGTCACTTGACCAACGACACACCAATATTATGGTCCTTATTCCACCAGAGTTTTGCGAGCGTCAACGTTGCTTCAATGTCGGCGACGTTACGTTTCCGCGTACAATCAGAGAACAAATAGACTCGGACAAGAACTTTTAAAATTGATCTAAAATTTCATACAATATTTAGACACTAACCTCAGAGTGTCACCAGAAGACAGGCTTGGTATAAGTTTGAGGTAAGAAAAAGAAAACATTTAAATTTGTCATGCAGGTTGTTAATAATTGTACGAGATTTTATCTGTTGTCAATAATCGCAAGACGTTGAAGGAGCGCTGATGCTCGCAAAACGCTAGTGGAATAGGGGCCTATTTCACAATACGAAATCGCCGTTTTAATTTTGCACGCCAAATTCATCTAGGTACTAAGACAAATTCATGTTTAATAATAATATGAACCTTATCTTAAAGTAACAAAGTAGTTATTGGCATGCAAGCTAGAGATAACACATTACTCGGTGAGGTAGGGATCAGAGGCTTCGGCCCCAGACAGTGGCTGGATAACCGAATGGACGTAATCTCTATTTCTACTACGAGCTTAAAGTGGATGACTGCGTTGTGTCGTTATACGATTATGTATTTGCTTTCATAGTATCTAAATATCAATACCAAAGTTATAGGTTAAGAATATTGCGCTCTATATTAGAGTTACACGCTATTGTTTAAGTAACACTATCACTACATATTGTAAAATAAAGACCCCTTCGCGCCTTACTGTCTGTTCTCTATAAACTCAACGACTACAGACCAGATTTTTATGCGGTCGCCAATAGCTAGAGTAATTCTTAAGGAAGGTTATAGTACCTACTTGTTAAGGTTTGTGTGGCTCAAATGTACGGATAATAGTGGGAAAGGTTTCAGGAGCTTTAATTGAAAATGCTTCCTTATAATATTTTCTTAATACTGTATAAAGAATGTATGTAGAGATTGTTCCTCTATATAAAATAAAATATACATCTACCCTTTTATTTACAGTTTGCTATACCCAAACTTTACATTCCATCCCCGGCTGGGCCGATTGAGATTTTCTTAATTAGTATAGTTTAGCTGCTGTAAAATGTACCGATAAAAGATTTAGAGTTCCATTACGATGCCACGTAGATACCGAAAGGGGTATGGATTTCATCCAACTCTTAACAAGTTAGCTCTCCCATCTTCGATTGCATCGTCGCTTACCGTTAAGTGATATTGCAGTCAAGGGCTTACTTGTGGTTAATATAAAAATAAGTGTTTTTGCACACACAAAGGCATTCGCATCGCAGTTGTCGTTCTTGATTGACTTGATTGTTGGAGGCTCGATTGTACGTCCACATTGACGGCGCCACCAACGAGCGAAAAGGCTCCGCTCCTCGCATAAACCTTAATGAGATTTTTCCCGTGTGTACTGGTAAAAAGTAAAAAAAATATTCCATATTTATTTTTCTTTGCGCTGCATTTTTGTATGTTGTTACCTCACAACACAAAGCAATATGATGTATCGCCATTTATACATTCTAATACATTCAAACGACCAATATATTATAGCACAAATAACAAACAATACAATATGTATATAATTAGGATGTCGGAAACAGTAGGTTTTGGGCAATACGAAATACGAAAGCAACCAGGGCAAAGTTCGGCCCAGCAGGTACTTTGTATTGTTCAAGAGCGAATACACACTATAGGCAACAGGTGCGTCCTACCTTAGGTCACACCTACACTTACAGCTGTGGGGCAAGTGCGAGTTTTTCACCGAGCGACTACGTAAAAACATTCTCGCTCATAACGTCAAATTATATAGAAAAAAAACGTTTACTCTCACTATAACTAGATGGCGCTACTCCGATTCCATATAAAACCTGCCTTTACTGTTTTCGTTATCGACGCGGTAAAATCTTACACTAGGCACACTGATCGACATCGTAGTCAAGCGCGAGATAATTTCATATAAAAATATATATATGTATACACAAAATTATGTTGTTTCCCACTTTTAAGATTTCTGATAATTAATCTTAAGAAATGATAGACTCTTTTACAAAAATCCGACTTTAATGATGGATTACTTAATCCACACCATATCCACACAGTTAAGTAATTGTTACAATATACCTGATTGTGACTACTACTTAACTAATATATTTGAAGGTAGCTAGATGAGTCCATAAACCTGTCTTTTTTATTCTTTATTAGCGGTTATGGTCAAAAATACCCTTCTATTGACATTTTAGAACAAAAACATTTTTCATAAAAACATTTTTCAACAGTAAAAAACAAAATATCTCTGAATTACTTTAACGTTACAATGTTCCAGTTAGTGTCCTTTTTATGAAAACTTTACTTGGTAAAATTAAATGGACAATTTATTAATTTTTCCTCTATCTCTTATTGTCAGTAAACCTTTTTTAATTATGGACTGTACTATGTAGCGGATTATTTCAGGGTAAGGTATGTTATGACATAGTCGCATAGTCTTAAAGCTAGCCATTATATCCACGATCATTAGGCTCTTCCTCGCATAAGCCTAAACGTTGGAAAACTATTTTGGTAACCCAGATTCAATCTAGGTTACCATAATAAGCCTGAACATTAAATACTCGTTTTAATATGACCAATCAACAATTTCACATTGTAAGCAGAAATTATTCTCAATACGTAAAATAACTGTATATTTTAGCAGTGGCGTGCAATTCATAGGTGCAAAAATGCACTGCCTACCCAGATTTTTTTTTATGTTAACAAGGGGCCCTTGACTGCTATCACACCTGATGATAAGTGATGATGCAATCTAAGATGGAAGCGGGTTAACTTGATAGGAGTAAGATGAAAATGCACACCCCTATCGGTTTCTACACGACATCGTACCGGAACGCTAAATCTCTTGGCGGTACGTTTTTGTTGGTAGGGCGGCAACTAGCCACGGCGAAAGCCTCCCACCAGCCAGACCAAAACAAATTAAGAAAAATCTCAATCTGCCCCGCCGGGAATCGAACCCAGGACATCCGCCTTGTAAATCCACCGCGCATACCACTGTGCCCAGTAGACTCATCACATGGTTTTGTTGCATTAAAGAAATAATTCAGTGTGTACAATTGGTTTATTTAATGTCTAGCCTTGCTATACAATTGGTTTATTTAATGTCTAGCCTAGCTTGTACACGCTATTGTATTATAGAAACAAATAACCCGACTGCTTAGATTAAACTACTAAAACTTGTTAAAATGGCATTCTTTTAAGTTTTTCAAAATATTAAGAAGCTGCATCAACCAGGTTTTATCAAAAATTACCTAAGAAAAGGTTTTTAGTTTTTGACCAATAAAGACTCGAAAAGCGAAAATCTGTTGGTATAATGTGTAATTTGTTCATCAGTATTCTATAACACAAATTTATTCATAAACTTGTCTCCTATAACGTTGGATTCTATAGGTAAAGCGCTTAGCATGATTTTCCTAAAATGTTAATAATTATTTAAGGAAATTCTGAGAAACCCGAGCGCTGGCTATTGTATCAGAGTTCCAGATAGTACAATTGTTTACTATATGAAACGCATACTCGATACAATACACGTAGAAAACTTAATTTGCTTCGACTTCTAATATATATATATATATATATGATTTTATTTGAAGTTATATTAAATTTCATCTGAACAGGTTTCTTAGTGTCACTTATGTCGACAATTCATTGAATTGATTGATTTACTAAACTACTAAATTGAATTTATCACGCGATAGGATTAATTGTGTATTAAAGGCCCATTTCAGGGCCCTCCTTATAGGTGAGGGGATATGCAACGTAGACACACCACGCTGCTCCAATGCGGGTTAGCGGGTTTAGGGTAATAACCTTTCATTAATTAACGAAAACTATCAGATATTGATGATAGTGATCGGAACTTAACGTGCACTTTGAGGCACTTTGATTTAGCACCACCAACTTCCCGCCACCGAGCTTTGAATATACTGTGCCCATAGAAGAATGAAAAACTAAGAATGACACAGGACCTCATAATTGAAGCCACAAATGCTACCGAGACAATCAATTATGTAATTAATTATGTGAATTCAGCAACATCCATTACCAATACTAACAGCACCCAATTCATTGCTTGCGAATATCCAGTGCACCCTCCGCTTAAAGTCTGATGGATATTTGACGGCCTTCCTTTTGTCATTTGAACCAAGAGCAGTTGATAGTCAGACCTTCGATAAAGTTGATAGCTTGTCAGCTCATACTCCTGTCATAGTTAATTGTGACATGCAATTTTGTAAATGGTTCCTTTGGAAGTTAGTAAGGTTTAAGTGTCCAGATCCGCAATTGCCTAAGTAAAAAATATAGCTTTCTTATATTTTTATGCGATGTTACGAGGAGACATGTCTCCATCCGACAGGCACTTAGCTCCGTGTCAGCTCATTGCTAGAGACCTTCAAAGTATTATCTTTAACAGATTTTGTCGAAGGGTTGCCACGAAGCTACATGACTGGCGAATAGAAACATGATTTTTCTTAATAAGCTATGGAAAATATAAAAGAATTGAAGTTTCTAATTGTACTGTTGTAATTACCATGGTGTAGATCTGATGGTTACATATGGAACTTAGTAGCTATGGTAAGAGCATAAGCCTCCGGCTTCCATGGCGCTGTGGTTTCAAGGCCTCCGTGGCGCAATGGTATGCGCGGTGGATTTATAAGACGGAAGCGCCGGGTTCGAATCCCGGCCGGGCTGATTGAGATTTTCTGAATTGGTTCGGGTCTGGCTGGTGGGAGGCCTCAGCCGTGGCTAGTTACCACTCTACTGACAAAGACGTACGGCCTAGCAATTTAGCGCTGTAGTACGATGTCGTGTATAAACTGAAGGGTCGTGGTTATTATCTTACTCCTAACAATTTTGCCCGCTTCTATCTTAGATTGCATCGTCACGTACTAACAATTGTTGTTGTAGTCAAGGGCTAACTTGTTAAAAAAATAAGTTTAGAAACTCACCTTTCTTCTCGATCTAATTATTTATTGTCACCAGCGTGCATTATTTCAAGTTGCTTATACCCTTTTACCTTGTTGCCTTACCTTACCACTTCTATTTACGGCATTTAAATATACTACATTATTATACAGGCTATTTATGACTTTAACACATAAAAACTTCACCTACTAATTTGCCGTTGCGTTGAATGTTTAGCAATATCTAACGACCATCTTGCGCACGAAACCACGATCAAATTCTAGGACAATATATTTTGGCTTATTTAAATATACATTTGCTTTCTTTTCATTCGTGGAGTGAAGGTCTGCAAGAGAATTCCATTAAAATTTTGTTCGCTTTGGTACAGTAACTTTTTGCCTAAACGGTATAAATTACAAGTAAGAAATGTCTTTGTTAACCTATTAATAGTTGTTTTTATTATTTAAGTCATGAATTATAGTTATCTTTTTTTGTAACTTTGTAGTATCAATAGTATTTAATTTATTTTAATAAATCCAATATATAAAATTTTCGTGTCACAGTTTTCGTTGCCATACTCCTCCGAACCGGCTTTACCGATTGTTACCAAATTTTGTATGCATATTCAGCAGGTCTGAGAATCGGCTTCTATCTAATTTTCATCTAAATTTTTTTTAAATTATTAATGCAAAACAACGTTTGCCGGGTACAGCTAGTTATACTATATTATTTAACTGTACAGAATAAATTTAAGACGTATCAAAAAAAATCATATCACTAAATTACATAAAAAATAAAACCGATTTCAAAACGCACCAAAAAGTAAAAAATGATTGTCCCTACAATTTTTGAAAGTTCACCAAAATCCCATAATCAGATCCTCACATGATCAATATGGGACTACCTCGAAAGTAAGCCCTTTCGAACACAAAAATAATTTTTCAAATCGACCGAGCCGTCTTCGAGTAATCGCGTAACATACCTACATACAAAAAGAAATTTAAAAAAAAACATACAGATGAATTGTGAAACCTCCTTCTTTTTTGAAGTCGGTTAAAAATGATTGAGCTTTTGATTGACCTTTATCTTGTATTTTAGCCTACGACATTTAGCCCACATTATTATACAAGAGCATGACAACGTAATATCACATATTTGATTTATGAGCCTTTTGAAGTTCGCTGCTTTAGTAGGTACTTAGTTTGTGAACATGATCTTGACTACGTTGGCTTATTTTAGAGTTTATTGCGTAAGGCCACGAGCTGAAAGGATTCAAAGGACATTCTATCGGCAAAGGAAATACGGTAAAACGTATAAATCGTTTTATTCAGGATCGCGCGAAAATAGCGCTGCATAAATGTTTGCTACGTGCGGATGTGTTTATATTGTCTAAACTCGGATGACGGTTTGGCTTTGTTTGTAAGGTATATTAAAAATAGGTGTTTGAAAAATGCATTTGTATGTGCAACTGAGTGTTACATTCATAGTTTGATATAACGATAGCAGATGTGTTCTTAATGTGTTCTGCAAGATTTTAATTTCAGAAGATTCGGGCTGGTGAGAGGCTTCTGCTGTGGTTAGTGTCTACTCTATCGTCAAAAATATATCGCCAAGCGATTTAGTGTCACGGTACGACATGTAGAAATCAAAAGGGGTGTAGGTTCGATCCTATTCCTAACAAGTTTCAACGCTACTGTATTAAATTGCACCATCACTTACCTTCAGGTCTGATTTCAGTCAAATACTTGTAGTAAATAATATAAAAATAAATAAATATCACGCTGACCATATGCTTGTTGCTGCCGTTAACTATTCGTATAAAAATATAACGCCTACAGCTTTTACGCTTGTACGATGGTTTCGTGGCCAGTCGTAAAACTTTCTTTAATATTATTATCTTAAGTGTCACATGTGGGACGAGACAGGAGTTAATGGCTATATGGTGCCATTGAGACGATAGTATTGCATTTCAAAGTCTTGCGAAAACAATGAGCTAATGTTTGCTCTAGACACATTAGCTCAATACAATGAAAGAATAGAGACCGTATTGATTACATATCAACAGTTATCCAGTGAAATTTTATATAAATATATATAAAATTATTTATAATTGTATTTTTTTTATACATTACAAGTTAGCCGTTGACTTCAATCACACCTGATGGTAAGTGATGGTGCAATCTAAGCTGGAAGCGGGCTAACTTGCTAGGGGTAGGATAATATCCACACCCCTTCAGTTTATACTCGACGTGGTACCGAAACGTGAAATCGCTTGACAATACGTCGATGTCGGTAGGGTGGTTGCCGAAGCCGCTCACCAGCCAGAACCGGACCTATTTAGAAAATCTAAATCGGCGCTATCAGGAATCGAACCCATAATTATATAATAAGACTATGTGGCCATTATATAAAATTATAACTATAGTTTGGCCATTTTATTGAAAGATTAAAATTTACCTTTTGATTTATTTTAATTTACATATTTTTTTAATTTTTACCCGACTGCGTCAGAAGGAGGGTTATGTTTTTCGAGCGTATGTATGTATGTATGTATGTCCATTTCTTCGGCACGCGCTACAGCCTAAACGGCTGAACGGATTTTGACATGTGAAGTGTCATTGAATTTGTCAAAATTGTGGTAGTGACATAGGCTATATAAATTTTCAAAATGGCGCCTGTAAATGGGGGAAAAAAGGGGGGATGTGTGTATTTTTTTCTCTTATTATAGCAATATGGGTACCAATTGAAAGGTCTTAAAAAGACCATTTCTAAAATATAAATATCATATCATGTTCATATTACTTTTTTAACAAAAAGTGTACTAAGTGTACCGTCTCATTTCTATACCATAAACTAAAACTAAAAAGTCTCAAATAAAATAATTATTATTATAAAAACAAAAAACCCGACTGCTTAGAAGTTATGAACTGAAAAGAGAAAAACAAGGATCACTATATCTGTATAAAATTCTAAATACTTGTGGAATGAAGTGCCACGGGAGATCAGGCATTCAAAATCTCTCTTTATATTTAAACGTCGTCTTAAAAACCACTACCTGTCTATGTAAGTATTGTATTAAGTATGTGTGTATGCTCTGTTTAAGTATGTTTATAATAATTTATATATGTATTTTATTTAGTTTATATATGTATATTATATTCATATTTGTGTATCTTAATGTGTAATATAATATGTAATCGTATGTATGTATATTATAAATATGCTTGTTTTTATTGAATTGTCATTTGTGCACCAACCACCTCTGTATTCGCTTTTCTCTATTCGTATGACGGTTGCCTGGAAGAGATTGCTTTTAGTCATAAGGCCGCCGTTACACCGATAAACTATTGTTTATACCTTTTTTATGTTCTCATTTTTATATCCATATTTTTTGGTGTAATAAAGAGTTTTTATTATTATTATTATTACTTTATGGTGCTGCAGGTGGGGACAAACGTAGTTTTGGTAGATCTTTCTTTCCCCGCAGGTTAAAGTATTTTGTCCCTGTTTGCAGCACCATAAAGTATTTAGAATTTTATACAGATATAGTGATCCTTGTTTTTCCCTTTTCAGTTCATAACTTCTAAGCAGTCGGGTTTTTTGTTTTTATAATAATAATTTTTTAACAATGTTATAGCTATATAATACAAAAATAAATAAAAAACACTATTAAAAATGTATAAAAAAAATCTTCTCCTCCATTAGCGGGGCCTTTGCGGGCGCAAGCAACCGGTGGTCAGGGCTCCAGAGTGAGGAATCTCCTCACAATACGCGCCGTTTCAAGGACTGCCTTCTGTATCTTAAGGTGTTGTGTTTCTTAAGGTGTTGGTCGAAGCTTTTCGCAAAAAGACCATTGACTGAGATGACTATCGGAACAATAATAGTTGACTCAACATTCCACATGGCGGTAATCTCGTGAGCAAGGTCCAAGTAGGTATTTTGATACTTTTTCCTTTTCGTCTTTCACGAGATTATCGTCATGAGGAACAGTAATATCAATAATTATTGCACGGCGTACTGATCGATCGACTATCACTATATCAGGTCTATTGGCTACAATATACCTGTCAGTGATAATAATCGTTCGATCTCAGTAGAGCAATGCACTGTTATTTTCAAGAACTGGCGCTGGGTCGTACTTATAGTACCTAAGGTATCTCAAAATCGACTAGGCCGTACTGAAGAGCAAGTTGTTGGTGGATTATCCTGGCTACTTGATTATGTCTTCGCCGTTTGCAAGATAAGGACACCCGGAAACTATAGGCCTGAGGGACTCCCCAGGATGATGACACGCTCGACATATGTCTAGAGTGCCATCTTTCTTAATATGTTTCCGGTAGTTTCTCGTCCCGATCACTTCGTCCATAATTGCACAGACAAAACCCTCAGTTTCCCCAAAGAGGTCACCGAATTGCAACCACTGTTTGAAAACCACATTCTCGCAATGATTTCGTATTTTTACACTTCAAAATTAACGGAAGTCAAGGTTTCACAGCTTTGCTGTTTTAGTATAAAATGTTCTTTTTTATATTATCTAAATCAAAATAATTAAGTACTTAGAAGCTTGATTTTTTCCATCTTCAAGGGGATATAAAACCGGATATATGGTTTAAATTTCAACTCGATAACTCTACTTATTTCTTTCTACTTCCCGAGATAAATGACAGACAGACGGACAGACAGATGGACGGAAAACAAAGTTATCTTATAAGGGTTGCGTTTTTTACTTTTGAGATACGGAAACCTAATAAAGTGTCGCTAGCTTAATATCAGATCACACCTGCAGTCAAAAGCAAACTTGTAGTAAATAAAAAATAGTATAAATATATATATAAAAAAAATAACTTCTATATTCCGTGGGTGCGAGTCTAGTAAACTAATTTCAAAGAGATCGGTCTGACGTCTTCATGAGATCGCCCGCGGCAGTTAACATCACGGAATCTAGTTTCACTGTGATGTTCACTAATTGAAGAACTTTACCTACAGTTTGTATGCATGCCTTTGATTTGTATGCCCCTGAATTGCTTTAAGGAAACTCATTGTCCTCGAAAACTTTGTCAAGAAACCAAAAGCTCTTAACAAAGAAAAATATTCTAATGTTTTTTATGACCGACTACAAGCAAACCTGATGAAAGATTTAGAGAACAGACAATAGAATTGAGAATATTTATCGTAGATAACTGAAGCTTTGTAAATTTTCATACTCCTATAGCGCTCCTACTATGTGGTGATGACGGATTGCCGTCGTCACAATCAAAAATCCAAAAAGACTAAACAATGTCGTTATAACTGGGACAGCTAAACACGACAGTTGTCCAGCGGTAAGTAAGATAAATCATCACGACTTTGTGGGAATGTGCCCATCATCATCATCAACTTGGATCCACCTTCTGCTGGACATAGGGAGCGCGCCACCACACACGGACCTATGCCTTTCTCACAGCCACTTCCCACTACCTTTTAAAAATCGTCGGACAATCGAGCTGGAGGGCGTCCTACACTGACTTTAGTTAACATTTATTTACTAGAATAATAAAATAGGAATAAAGGTTAGTAAAAATGGTATAAATCCCTCAGGGATCAGGCGAGGGTAAATAGAACCTGAAAACATCACCCGGGTGCCTGTCGAGTTTTGGACTGAAAGAAATTCCAAACCAAATTATTAAGAGAATTGTAAACATAATATGAATGTATTTGACAGTTTTATATAACCTGCAGTTTTCGATGAATTACTACTATTTGTTTTATTTATAACAATATAATATTTTCCCCGCAACTTCGCACGCGAGGTAAATATTGTATTGCAAGCTCCTAAGAACGCCAACAAAAGCCTTTTTCAAGAAATGAAGGGTATAGCAAGCTGTCCTTAAAATATAGATACTATTGCGGTTTTTTTGTAATCCTAAAAAAGAGGTATAACCCTACGAAACATTGTTTTGTTATATCTCAAACAAATAAAGCAGCGTTTTCGATGAAAGCTACCTCGCTCCCAAATTATAGTACTCAAATCTTCCTCAGGTACATACTAAAATCACTCTATCGATTGCTTCAACCCTCATGACAGTTCGTTCAGTAGGTAGTCTCAGAGGTTATCGAAATGATAGACAAACAGACGCAGCAGGGGTCTTTATTTTATAATATGTAGTGTAGTATCGACGGAATAATTCTGTTTAGACAAACCTGTCTAATATTAGTATCAGTCAAAACGCAACAAACGTTCGAATCGTTTGCGAAAGCATTCGGCTCTACGCAAATCGTTCCTAATAAACATGGTTTAACCAAAACCTAAATTTGGACGCTGAAATGAATGCGCTTGACAGGAAGACAGTGTACAATTACTACGGTTTAATTATTCCTTCATAGAACGTAACATCGTGTACGGTACACTTGCTTGCTTTTCATCATATTCTCGAGGATTGCAAATGACATAGAGAGCGAATGAGGTCCTTATCGTTTGTTACGATAAATTAGTGTGTTTGAAACACTGACATGTTATTAAATGGAAATTTCTATACATATGGATGTAATTATAGACGTGTTCATATGCTTTACACGTGTTTAAAGTCGTGTATATAAAATATATATATAATCATTTCCATTTTTTTTTATTTTTCACGTCATCTCGTATTTTTTTTGTGTCAGAGGTTATGCAAATATCTGTACTTTTTCATTCCGTATTAGGATCTTCTTCTTCTTCTTCTCTGAGTTCCTTCCCAACTACAAGAGGTTGGCAGTCAGCTTCGTAAACTCCTCTTTATCTTTTACGAGGCGATATAATTATGCGGTCCACTTTCTGATGTTCCTCAACCAATACTTCTTTCTGCGTCCAGCGCCCCATCTACTGGCAACTTTTCCATCAAAATTAGTCGTATTCTCATGTCGTAGTGCGGTGCCAATTCATAGTGACCTCTTTTATTGTCCAAGCTTCACATCTGTATAGAAGTATGAGCCATATGTAACACTACAGGAATCGAATGCGCAAAGAGAGTTATTTTTAAAACATGTTAAGTTTTTCATGTATTTCACGTTTCATGAGGAAATACAGCAAATAAAATCGATTTAAAACATAAAATTTATGAACAATACAACACAAACACATTTAAACATGATTTTCCGAGCCAAGTTTTCAAATATTCTTTATTGAAAAGTAACACAATAAGAAACTTAAGCTAACTTGTCTTAATAACTATAGATATAAAATCATGCACACGTGGAACGGTGGGACGAATAAAGCTACACTTTTGCGTTAGTTCCATCCTTATTAATATTATAAAGACGAAAGTTTAATGTTGGATGGATGTTTTTTGACTCTTTCACGCAAAAACTACTGAATGGATTTTGATGAAACTTCACAATAATATAGCTTACATATCAGACTAACACAAAGGCCATATTTTATCCCGTAATTACCACGGGAACGAGAATGTAAACGTCCTCTAGTTTATTATAAATTAATTATCCATCTGGAAAAGATTAAATATACAGTATCCTATTTTGTATCCTTGAGCAAATGGGTGCAAAAATTTCATAAATTTCGATTGAGTTAGAGAGAAGTTACAGTGCAAGCGTACCGAACAGTCTGAAAATATTAGTATGGATATTTAATATTAAATTAAATAATCACACGGTCCCGTAACATATTTACGCTTGTTGTTGTTAAACGATTTTCATTATAACTAATACGTAGGTAATTTTAGCATTTTCATATTACATACATAATTCATTATTGTCAACACCTCAATAGAATGACATAATCATCATTATTTAAATTAATTCAATAGACCTACTGTGTCTCACAGGAGAGAAGCATGTCAAGCATGAGTCTACCTACGTAAACCTGTCAGTAGATACATATTTATTGATTGAAGACTTTACTGGTACTTGTTAGCTTTTTATATTCAGGTGCCAGTAAAAATGGTTAGGATCAGCATTATTAGTCTATTAACGGCCCACTATGGCCTGGCTTCTTTTCTTTCTGGGATATGGAGCGAAAACGACCCACCACGCTGCTTCATTGCGGGCGGGCGTGCTTAGGGTTTATAAGGCACAACGTGCTCTCCGAGGCTCGGGGGTGTATCACCATCAACTTCGCGACTCCGGGCTTGGAATGTCCTGAAAATTTCATGACCCAGGTTTCGAACCCAGGACCTCGTGATCGAGGCCACATAGGCTAACCACTAGAACGGTCATATGTTCATGGTAAGGAGCCTTCTTTATTGTAGGAAGCATAAGAGAAATGTATTATACTTACTTATAATAAATATGATTAGCAAGCTCCATTTTAAATTTTACATTGAGATCTCTTAGCAAAATTGTACAGCAAAACTTTTTTACATCTTAAGTCTTCAGGAAACTTGGGATAAGTTACAAAATCATTTCACTTGGCGAATGGACTAGCGACGGAGCTTTTCATAAACAGATGTTATAAAGTTACACAAACTTATAAACTGTGTTATTAAGGACAATACAGCGGGTCGTAAGAACAGGCGTGGGGGCGTTTTATTACGACCCAAGGAACAAGTTGTAGACAGCTTGCTCGCACGATCTGAAGGAAGCTAAATGTATTTTGCTTGCTAAAGATGATAAACATCAGTCTGATGTTGATCTCGGAATCGATATCCAAACTCAATTATTTATATCTTTAAATAAATATTTACTATGTTGAGGTTGAAGAGATTTTCACGGTTAGAACGCGTTAATCAATGGAACACCCAGTTGTTTTTTTAAATATTGAATTATATACACTCAAAAACAATAGGTATAACACTCTACGTGTACAATATAATAACACTTCAGGAGGATATTCAGGATGCCGATGACCTAATTTTGCAGTGCTTCAGGTATGTTTGCCGGGGCGTGTGTGGATTGCTTCTATGCTACCATGCGTATGCGGTGTACATCCCAGTTGTGATGAGTCCATGCCTGTTCCGATAGTGTCTTGAGGGCGTTTGCTGACAGGCTCGACTGTCAGTATTAGAACCTCTGCTCATTGGTTTATGTACTGACAAATCGGACCGCTCATAGATTTGTGATTTCACAATTTATGTCATCCTGTTATATTTGCACAGTAAAACGGAGCGATTCGCTTCTATGAATCTTTAATTTAAATTAATCTTTTATATATTTATTTTATTCTTACAGTAGATGAGAGCTAAGTCATAAATCCTCTTGTTCAAATTTCACTCACATAGCGGCTGGTAAACTTTCTTTGCATCTAAGCAGGACTTGCACCTTTCGAAGACGTCTCGATGCCAAGCGTAGTGAACGCAATAATCGGTAGCGAGACGTGTTGGACGGCCGCCATATCTTTCTGCGAGGCAGTGATGGCTCTCAAGGAGGCTGATGAGAGGGCGAGGGAAGCCGATCCAGACGCTCCTCTCATACGGAGGCGAAGACAGGGAGGAAGGAGGCGTCGCTATGCGCACCTACTCCAACAGTAAATAACATGCCGGAAAACGTCGGCACGCCATAGTAGAATGAGCATTCGATCCTGTGGCGTACCACCCAATGACGCAGACGTGTCCGCTGGGTTTTAGTGGGTATTCCGGTCCCGGGGAGTCCCACATACCCTTCCGAAAGTAGATTCGATATCTTCGGCTTTGCTTCCGGAAGGGATGCGTAAATGCATTTCCCAGCGTTAAAAAAAAAAAAAAAGGACTTGCACCTTTACACTCTACACTTTTAATACATGTAGACTATTTTTTCTTGAGCACAAATAAAATAAATAACCCTCCTGTAAAGATCTCCAGCTTTGATAACATTAAAATTTTTCATTTATTTCACGTCAGAATATTCCTCTCAAAATTTCATTTTACTGTAATACTTTAAAGGGATCATAATGTCAATATCGTAAATAATTATTGTAAGTTAACAAACGGACAGTACAGACAGGTTATTCTTTCCGCTTATAAAATATTTTCACGAATACAAAGTGATTTTCATTAAAATGAAAATTCATTAGCGTGCAAATATTTATTAAGTTCGTTCTGAAGCTGCCCGTCATTGAGAGTTCTGAATACATTTATGATTATTAATTTCGTGTACCGAAAATAGAACGACCTTTCTTATTATATAAATAAAATACGGTAGACCTGTTCCGTGAAGTAATTAACAAAATATAATCAACGAATGTTGGCACAAAACAAATTCAAGAAAAATCTTGTTAGGTAAATGGAAAGTTTACAAGTAGTTGCGAATTTTTTACACAATTCGGTTTAGATTTATTATCCCGGAATTTATTAAGTTTGCAACAAGTATTGCTCACCTGTTTAAATACACCCATTTTATTTCAACTTATCTAGTGATACAGGAAACATGTGTTTTTAATATGTTCGTTTTTTGATGACCACCCTGGCGTAGTTGGTAATGGCTAATTTAATGGCTTACAACAGAGACTAGCCTCGATATATATATTAGATAGATACTTTAGACAGAAACAGAATATAATTATTCTTTTCTCTTTTTACTTATTTATGTATTATAACGTCACACGGAGAAACGATAAGTAGTGACAAATAATAAAACATAATTACCATAATAGGACGACAGGTGCTTGGTGGCCAAGAGCCACTGAATAAAACTCCCCGAGAACTTGCACGTTAAAATGGCTTGCAACCTATATAAAACGACCTAAAAATCCCGTATATTCTATCTCTTGTAGCTTTGAGTGCACGGAAAATATTGCATTATATTGAACTTGACCGTAAAGTGGCTTCTCACTACATACTTATACTTTCAGCTCTTTTGAACATGTAGATTGATAAAATGTGTTTTTCATTTTGATACACGTGTAACACAATTGCGAATATAAAATCTTGGTATAATATACACACCGCTCTTTGCTTGATCCCTCGAAATTGAACTAAAATAATATTAAGTCGAGAGTGTATAGGTATCTCCTAGGCAGCGCGTTCCGCCGTTGCTGCATCTTCGTTTGTGTCGCAAAATGGTTTTACTCTTTATTAGCACATTACACACTACAACAAAGAAGAACATAGAAAAAAAACATAAAATGCATTAAGCAGAAAAAGCGGTCTTATCACTAAATACGGCCTAAATTGACTTGGTGGATTTAAAAGACGGAGGTCCTGGGTTCGATTCCCGGCGGGGCAGATTGAGATTTTTCTTAATTTGTCTTGGTCTGGTTGGTGAGCGACCTTCACCGCGGCTAGTTACCACCCTAACGACAAAGACGTACCGCCAAGCGATTTAGCGTTCCGGTACGATGTCATGTACAAACCGAAAGGGGTGTGGATTTCATCCTACTCCAAACAAGAAAGCCCGCTTCCATCTTAGATTGCATCATCACTTAACATCAGGTGTGATAGCAGTCAAGGGCCAACTTGTAGTCGATAAAAAAAAGTCGATTTCTTCTTGGCAACCTTATGCTTAGGAAAACATTAGGACACTAGAATACAGAATGCAGAATGTAGTTGAAATGTTTGATGCTATTATACATAAAATTTGGGTTATTAGTAAGGATGTTTTTTTATATCGACTACAAGTTGGCCCTTGACTGCTATCGCACCTGATGTTAAGTGATAGTTGGAATAGTAGATTATAGTTTGGAATATACTGAATATCTACGTACGTGGAAACGCACTAATATAACGTAATCCTTGTGTATGCCCTTACCGTAAAGGAAGGCCTGGTCTTCTGTAAAAATAGGCCGATTATGACTGTTACGAATAGAGATGACGAGTATCAAAATACAGTGTTTACCGATATATGTATATATTTTGACTGGATTAACAAATATTACATTTTATTATGAAATAGGTAATCAAATTGATAAAATGTGAAAAAGTTATTAGACTTTAAATATTAATAATTAGAAAGAAAGAAAGAAAGAAACATCTTTATTAAAGCATTTATGCCACACATCACAATTTGTTTATTTGTCGCCAGGACAATACCCTGCGATGTGTGGCACAACCCAGAAAAAGGACCCAGCTCAGCATATAGCTGCATGCTCTTAAAAAAAAAACATGCAACACTGATTTTCAGCTGGGCCCTAGTCAAGGAGCCGCCACGCACAATAGCCTTACCAGCCTTGCCGTCTTAAATTTAATAATCTAAGAAACACACAAAAATAATTCTATATTAAGTTAATAACTAAAAAAAAGCTAAATTAATTATGACCTAAAATATTTTTAAATTAAAAACAAAAACACACACATTTCTACATATACTCTATATATATTACATATACATAAATATATACAAATGATCACTGCCTATAAGAAAGAAAACTCCGCCATGTGATACTGAAATTCAATCTGCTTATCGAGTAGATATTTCTTTAATAGTTTTTTAAATGAAAATTTGGATTTAAGATTTTTGATTGGAGGGGGAATATTATTCCAGTATTTATTGGCGGAGTAGGTAAAAGAGCCTCTAAAGGCAGCAGTACCATGAGTTGAATTAGACAGAGACAGCCGTAGACAGCCATGACGTCATAGCTTGTGACGCCATAGTAGTACTCGTACAGTACAATTTTGTATTCTGCAACAGGGGACACAAGACGCCTACACCAAGATTAAAAGCGCTAATAACTTTGGATATTTTGTTTGTTATTGTACGTCATTACTTTTTACTAAGTAATAAGAAATTTTGACCCGATGTGAAATCCTTGCATTTGCGCCTTAGTAGTTGGTGTTTTGATATAAGTTAGATTTTTAACTTTCTTTTTTAAAAATTCTGAGATTTATATTTTTACTAGCGTACGCCCACGACCAGGTAAACGAATTAAAATTAAAATAAATTAAAAAATATAAGTACAGATTAGCCGAAACAAATAAAAATTATAAACATTGATTTTTTGATGTAAGTAGGTCTATAACTGAAGTTGTTAATGTGAAATCACAAACAGACACATAAATTTTATGTATTTGGTTAGATACATCGAAATATATATGAAGTGTACTTTAATAAACCGAACACTCATTTTATGAGGCAAAGTTAAGATCTTTTTACGATAATGGCGCCTAACATAAACTTTTATTTGTCCTAAAATTGTCCCAATGACTCGGCAAACGTTCAGTTAAATTTTATTAAGTGGCGTGCCACGCTTCCTTCGAGTTTATTTAATATTTAATTCACATATTCAGGGATTACAATATCTATCACTACATATTATAAAGTTCCCTCGCCGCGTATCTCTGTCTGTTCGCGATAAACTCAAAAACTACGTAACACATCATTATGGATTTTATCAAACGATAGTGATTTCTGAAGAAGGTTTCTGTATATAATTAGTTAATAAAGTCCATTTTTTTAGGTGACTCAACATGCGAGTTACGGCAAAAGCACATCGACCACAATAAATTAGGATCTTAACATTGAACTAAAAATTTTTAACAAAAAATAAAAACGACTCAAAACGCACTAAAAAGTAAAAAATAACTGTGTCATTTAGTTGCTTTAATTAACTTAAGCATATCTATGAAGTCGGTGCCAGCAAGTTTAAGGAACATTTATTTAAGTAAACAATACAAAGTAACGTAGTAAAGCAGTTTGTAGGTTCTGGGTAATGTCCTTAAAGTAGACCTTGGCTGGCACCGACTCCTAGATATGCTTAAGTAAATTAAAGCATGACTAAATGATACAGTTATTTCTTACTTTTTAGTGATTACCGCCACGTAACGTACTCGCACTATACTCTCATAGTACACAGCACTTGTAGCCAAAAAGCTACCAATACTTACACAAAAACCGAAATGGCTGCAAGTGTGCCTATAACATTTGAAGAGTTTCTTCAATTTTCCCAGGATATCATCATCAGATCCTAACATGATTTCAAATAAAAAAAGAATTATCAAAATCGGACAACTCTGTAAAAAGTTATGCGTGGTCATACATAAAAAAAATATATGCTTGTCGAATTGAGTTTTTTTTCGTCGGTTAAAAATTGATACACTCACTGAAATAAGAGACAAACAAATCCCAATCAACGTACTTTACATTCATGATTTTCATGAAACAGTAGGTACCTAATGGATTATATGTAAAGTTACTTCTGAACATTTTGATATTAAAATTGTAGAAGGTTTTGCAATTTAAACACAACGCACTTACAATCTAATCAATCAAGGATGAAATTAGTGTCAGGAGTCATATCATTCAAATTACTGTTATCTTATTTCAAAAATTAATATAGTTAAGTTCAAGTTTAAATTAATGTGATTAAAGCGATTGAGGTGCTTTTCGACTGACTCACACAAAAGAGGTTTTTTTTATTAGAAATTTAACTATCGTAATTATTTTCCATATTATAAAAGGTGAAATTGAATTATCTGCCAGCGTTAAAACTGCAGCAAGCCTTTTGCACATAGATTACAATTGAAAAAAAATGTTCCCAGAACCAAAAATAAAATAATTAAAAACAATACAAAATTAGCTATTCACTTACGACAGTACGCATAATACCAGCCAATACATCCATGAATTAACCCCAAAGTTAGCCATGCATTAACCCCAAGGCAGTCAGGTACCTACCTACATACTTTACAATTGATCAAAATAGATAAACAAAGGAAGATTATTACGTTGGTATTAATTTGCAATTTACAAACTTAACAGTTAACAAACGTAACAGCTGATTGAGTAATTTCCATGTAATCAGGAATTTACCTTTTAATTCTGAATATTTCTGAATATTTCCCCATCATAGTATTCTGGATCATCAGAACATATTTTCATCGGTGCTATTCGGAATCAAACATTATCAGCTGACAAGCCTACCAACCTACATTACAGTAGCGTGGTGAGTCTAATGCTGGGTTTAGACTACGACACTATACACAGTATACTCAGTGTATATGTTACCGGAAATGTATAAATTATAGGAATTGTATAAAAATCCTAGTAAATTTTTACTGTTCCAAAGCTATTTAGGAAATGTATAAAATATTGTTTCAAAAACTTTTTATTACATCAATCTCCTAGGAAAAGTGTACAATTCCAATGTCGTATTAGAAAATGTATAAAAATGATATATGTAATATAAATAAAACGTTGTTAAAATGAGAATGATATTTTTATTAAAGCACTCCTTGAGAGAACAACGTTCAGGTAACAACCAACAACCGTAAAATATATAATAGTCATATTATCTTACTAATTAAAGCTTCGAAAATCAACTGTCTAATAATTTAAAAATGTGTTTATTCCATATCGACTTATAGAGCAAGAGCCCATGACAGCCAGACCTTCGTTATTTTATAAAAGTTGAAATTTTCTCTGTACATGCCTCCTATACAGGTAAGAACGACCAGCGACTATAGAGTTTGGGTTGTGGTTACTTGGGCAGGTAACAGGTAGTAAAGGTGTATAAAATAGTACTGAAAATTTGTTAGAGTATAAAGCTCAATTTTTTTATATTTTCTTCGGGATAACTGTAGAAATCTCGTCACCCATTGCCGGACACTTATGACAGTTGCTACCCCTTGCCAGACACCCCTAAACTTTGATAAATTACAATTATACTTTCGTTATAGTATAAAAGCTAAATTTTATATATGTTACTTGGGGGCCTATAAAAAGATGTTACCTTAATAGCCGGACAGTTTTCATGGTTTTTATATCTTGCCAGACACATTGAAAGTCTACTGTAGATACGACCGCGAGGTAACAACAGCTGTTCAAATATTTCAAAAAAATTGTTGCAAATGTCTACTCAATTTCGAGCTTCGAGAATTGATGTGATCTTTGATCAGTACTTTACTCCATCGATCAAAGATTATGAGCATTCCTAACGGTTAGAATCCGCGCAATTGGAATACTCTATAACTGGGCCCGAACAAATTCGACCAAGTGATTTCGCGAAAGAGTTGAAAAATTTAAATTTCAAAGAAGCTTTAGTTTATTTTTTTATTACACATTGGGCTACTGATGAAGTGGTGCCATTTATTGGCAACAAAACAATATACATCAATTACAGAAAGTGTCATTCTTTCACTGTTGATAATTCCGATAAAGTTGTCTCAAGGATTGATGAAGAGTGTCAGCACACGAGGAAGCTGATACCAAGATAGTATATCATGCATGTAACATCAACTTTCCAGCAGAAATAGTAATAAGAATTGCTGATACCGATATTGCGGCTATAGCATGCATCACCTTAAAAGTGATTCGGTTGTTTGCATGCTTACAGGCACTGGCAATAATTTAAGGTATGTGGACCTAACCAAAATACATGCAGAGTTGGGACTGTTATTTTGTCAGAGCTTACCTGGATTACATGCCATCACAGGTTGTGATTTTAATCCTGCGCTCTTCAGAAAAGGAGAGTACCAGGAAGCTTTCAAGAACTTCGGTAACAACGAATTAATTGAAAATTTAAATGATCAACAAAACATCTTTAATATCAGAGATTTATATGCAATGTCTACAATATCCCTAATGTAATTGCTGTTGATGCCGCTAGAGTTCAAGTGTTCATCGACTCGTACACAGTCTCCTAAGTAAACGAAGCTTTTGACCGAAAGAAGTTGCTAAATTTTGACACATACCAGTTCAAATGGTTTGAAGGGGATCAACTACCGAGTTATGTTAGTGGTTGGCTCAAAACTCAATCAGGTATACAATAATTATTATAACAAATTATGATACAAATTTTTTTAACCATTCATAATTGTTTAAACTTGCTTATTTTTCGTTCAGAAACTGACGATGATGGTGATGTTGAGGACGATCATGCCATCGACTGGAGTAGTAGTGATGAAGAAAATGAAAACACCGACGACAATGTTTAAATTAATAAACAAGTTTAAATATTTTTTTTACTTGTAATCATACTTTTTATTATATTTTTATGATGTTAAACTAATATTTTTTACTTTATACAACATGGCTATGAACGTAATTTAATTATTTTTTATTAGATATCTTAAAAAATAGTAATCGACTAAGCATTCGTGCTCGCACCTACAGTGCACTTTCGATGTGTCTGGCGAGATGTAAAAACCATGAAAACTGTCCGGCTATTGAGGTAACATCTTTTTGTAGGCCCCCAAGTAACATATATAAAATTTAGCTTTTATACTATAACGAAAGTATAATTGTAATTTATCAAAGTTTAGGGGTGTCTGGCAAGGGGTAGCAACTGTCATAAGTGTCCGGCAATGGGTGACGAGATTTCTACAGTTATCCCGAAGAAAATATAAAAAAATTGAGCTTTATACTCTAACAAATTTTAAGTACTATTTTATACACCTTTACTACCTGTTACCTGCCCAAGTAACCACAACCCAAACTCTATAGTCGCAGGTCGTTCTTACCTGTATAGGAGGCATGTACAGAGAAAATTTCAACTTTTATAAAATAAGGAAGGTCTGGCCGTCGCAGGCTCTTGGGCCATTATATTATTCATATAATGTCAATCTTTCGTATGGTAAATAATCAGTCTTTTATTTAAGTAATTAGTCTGATTTACATATATTTAAGAAATATATAGCTTTCCCAGGAAATGTGACTCATATAATTTATTTTACATATTTCCGTACGATGTTAGAAATTACATACATTTCCTAGGAATTGTATACAATGACAGTAACATATACATTGAATGCTGGCTCTGTAGCGGGCTTTCAATAGGCCTCTACTAATGCAAGTGACATAGTCAATCAATGTCTCAAAGTAGTTGATCAAAGACGCTGATCGAATCCTGTAGGTAGGTACGCCTAGCAAGCTATTGACAATTTGGTGCTTGATTAAGAGATTTGCTTGAAGTTAAATCGCGAAGAGTTGTGTATTGATAATTTTTCTACTTGATTTCGCTTATGAATATAGCCGTAATAGTCGACGAAGCTTCAGTTTTTTCATTACAACAGCTTAAAGTAGGCACAAGAAGAGTTTTATAAAATAAAATTTTCTTGTTAAATTAGGTACAGTTGCTGGATCAATGGTTTTAATAATAAAACTTTATTTTATATGGATTTTTTTATAAATTTTTAATTGTGGATTTTTAAATATTGTTTTATTGTTGGATTTTTAAAATTTGATAATAGAAGTTGTAAATAAATGAATGATAATACCTTATTTATAAAGTTGGTGCCATCCAAGTTTAAGGACAACTTATTTAACAAAACAGCAAAGCTCTTTGTGCGCTTCAGGTAGAAAGCTTGGGTCGCATCAACTTCATTGTTATTTTATACATAAATACTTATTATACATGGATAAACAAACTAATATTAAAAGATTTAAAATGAGTATTATTCATGGGATATAATGCAAAACTAATTCGTTAATTAATAATTGCTAACTGAAGCTAGATATCAGGCAACTTTGACTTTTTCAATGGAATTAATTCTGATGAAAATTGCACGAAGTAAAGTCATTTCATTTTCATTTATTTGCAGTAAATAAAAATCACTAACATCAATTCGTTTGAGCCAAACAACATTCCATTTCGTATGCAATACTCTTAGTAAATGAATTCCGTTGGTTTCTTTGAAACACTGCAAATATTACTCGATATTGAAACTTACAATGCGACCGGCAGAAATCGGTTTCCGTGAAAACGCAAAATTGATTTGCGGTAGACTTTGATAGAACAGTCACTACAATAATTTCCTTCAGAATTGAGATTCCAACCAAGAAAACGCATTTGATAGGAAATAAACTTGTGATTACTGCAGTTCCAGCTAAAATTTACTAGGCCTAAGCCATTTCCGAAACTATAAATCCGTTACCGATGAGAATCGAATCAGGGAAATCACAGATACGTGGAGTCAGGCACTTCGGTACGACAATTACACAAATAAATAAACAGGAAATAAATTTAAAGAATCAAAACACCAGACTGCGTAAATACATTCAATAATGATAACTAGTCCACAGTAAAGTATATTTATTGAAAAAGTCCCGACTATGCAGTACAATACTTTGTACACATCTCAACTTGTTTTTTCGTTTCCCTTTTTATTTAAGTACCTATTTAGGTTCTTAAATTACATTTAACTTCAAGGTTTCAAAGCACATGCCTAACACGTTTCTGAGATATTTCTATACGCAATTTGATATAGCTATTTAATTCACTGCAAATTCATTTAGCATAGAATTGTGAATATATAATGAACATTTCACATTCCCTCTCGTACTGTAACTGGCCATATAATTTAATAATCTACCTTTTGTTATATTACCTTTGATCAGAATTGAGCATGATATTATACGATAATTAATTTTCACCAAATGACAAAACATGCCGTTTACGAATTTATGCTTTCATAGAGGGAATATTTCAGTCGCATTGGAGCTTACGAAAAATTCACAATTAGAAATAGAATAACTGATGATTTTTTTTTTATTGACTACAAGTTGGCCCTTGATTGCTATCACACCTGCTGTTAAGTGATAATGCAATCTAAGATGGAAGCGGACTAACTTGTTAGGTGTAGGATGGAAATCCACACCCCTTGCGGTTTCTACACGACATCGTACCGGAACGCTAAATCGCTTGGCGGTACGTCTTTGTCGGTAGGGTGGTAACTAGCCACGGCGAAAAGCCTCCCACCAGCCAGACCAAGACAAATTAAGAAAAATCTCAATCTGCCCCGCCGGGAATCGAACCCGGCGGAATTATAAGACGGAGGTCTTATAAATCCACCGCGCATGCCACTGCGCCACGGAGGCCGTCAATACCTATTAAAATCAGTTATGTCAGTCAGCATTATTAATCAACATTATCAGGATAAATTTACACGTTCACCAAGCCAGGCCTCTTCCCTACTTTTACATTCTCTCGCTGCTCCAATGTGGATTGACTGGACTTCAAGTACCTACTTATGATAGAATCTGCAACGATCACTATTAAATAATAATGATAATGAGTTGGATCGCCGGTGCTCTCCGAGGCATGAGCATCAGGCACTAACTTACTAGATGAAAACTAAATGACAGACATGTATGATCATAAACTAGCTGATTGGATAATGAAACATCTTAACAATCGTGAAGTTAAAAAATCTTTTGTTGGGTTGGGAGTACTCTTTTAAAATAAGATAGTTAAAAACTTCGATGTTTGGAGCTCCGCCGAAATTTTCCCAGAGAGTCGGAGAGTTTACTTAGGAGGTGTTTGATCTCGTTCAATCTTTATTCTATTGTGGGACGGCTAGGCGTCGAATAGATCTACATTGCTACGTAGTTTATATCCCTTGCACGCGTCCTAAGCGGTTTGGTTCCACGTTCCTGATACTAACTGCTCATATATGAAATGTCATTCCAGCTTCCGTTTTCCCTACCGCCTATATATGTAGGTATGTTCAAGTCAAGAGTGAATAGGCATCTTCTGGACATGCGTGTTCCTCTGTAGGCTGCACCTTCGTTTACCATCAGGCGTAATTGCAGTCAAGCTTTAGCTACTAACAAAAAGATCCCCTATCATATAATCACGGACCTACCGATGCACATATATAACCTGCATTGGAAACATTTACTAAGTAAAGATAAGCAACCTTAAAAGCATACTTACAGCTATTAAGTTTCTTTTCTCAAAGTACGTAAGCATCACAACAACTTTTAAAAGCTTGACATTATCCCGCAACGATACAATCTAAGAATAGCGCTAAAAGATAATTTATTACAACCCACATCAAACCTAAAAATACATCGACATACAAAAATCCCGGAAAATGGAAAGGCCATAGTTAAAACGATCTGATTTTCGTTAAGAGATACTTCTTAATTAAAGCATAATTATTTTAAGATACTCGTTAAATAAAGGCAGGTGGGTGGCTTCGGCCGTGATTAGTTACCACCCTACCAGTAAAGACTTACTACCATAGGATTCAGAATTCCGGTACGATGTTGTGTATAAACCGAAGGGGTGTGGATTTCATACTACTTTTAACGAGTTAGCCCGCTTTTATCTAAAATTGCATCATAAACTGCACTGCAACTGATTGACTGCAATCATACCATCTGGTGTGATTACAGTCAAGGGTTAGCTTGTGATGAATAAAATAAATATATTATTCTTTGTATGAATTCTTAAACGCTGACATATTTGGCGCCTTCTCCCTCCTATTTGTGTATTTCTAGTTTATGTATTAGTGTGTAACTATTCGTATATGTGTATATTTACATACACCATCTTCAATATCTTGTTTCGCTTTTTTACCCGACTGCGTCAGAAGGAGGGTTATGTTTTTCGAGCGTATGTATGTATGTCCATTTCTTCGTCACGCGCTACAGCCTAAACGACTGACCGGATTTTGACAGGTGAGGTGTCGTTGAATTTGTTAAAATTGTGGTAGTGACATAAGCTATATAAATTTTCAAAATGGTGGCTGTAAATGGGGGAAAAAAGGGGGGATGTGTGTATTTCTTTCTCTTATCTTTGCAATATGGGTATCAAATGAAAGGTCGTAAAAAGACCATTTCAAAAATATAAATATCATATCATGTTCATATCACTTTTTTAACAAAAAATGGCAAAAAGTGTACTAAGTGTACCGTCTCATTTCTATACCATAAACTAAAACAAAAAAGTCTCAAATAAAATTATTATTATAAAAACTATATCTATATAAAATTTTAAATACTTTATGGTGCTGCAGGCGGGGACAAACGTAGTTTTGGTAGATCTTTTTTCCCCGCAGAAAATAAAGTATATAGATATAGTGATCCTTGTTTTTCTCTTTTCAGTTCATAACTTCTATGCAATCGGGTGTTTTGTTTTTATAATAGTAATTTTATCTAATTCTAAGGTTGCCTGGAAGAAATAGCTAGAAAGCGATAATTCCGCCTTTTGTATTCTACTTCTTCTGCCCTGATTTTTTGTCTTTTTGTTGTTATTATTTCTTACATGTATTGTGGTCATTGACATATTAATACTATGGACTTCGGGTCAGCGATAAAAAGTGTCCGAACCAAAAGTAAGCCAAAACGCGAAATGAGATCCAATCGCAATTCAGTCTCATATTAGCTGACTGACAGAATACACGTCAATAATGCCGTAATGTGTTATAAAAAACTTGTAAGAACTACCCGAGTAAGGTGAGAAAAGAAGACGGTGTACCATATTTTCAGTAAGTAAATATTTACTAATGATTTTAAAGTATTATTTTGCTTAGAAACAGGCTATTTTATTAAAATTTTAATAAACTATAGAAACGAATTGCATAACCAACCAAAATGAACAAAAGTATCTATCTGTCCTTTTCCCATACGCTACCCGCGTATAGGATAGAAGGAGTGCAATATGTTTATCTAATTAACCACATTTAGTTCGGATCTGCCGTGAGCAATAGAATGTTTTAGAACAACGACTGCATAGAGTTATTTTGTTGTTTAACATTTGAATTATTTAATTACTTAATTTTTGAATGAAAATAATTTGATTATTTTCAATTCAAAAATTTTTATTTTTATGTCAACTTTTATTTTTTATGTCATGAATATTAATCAAATCACTTTTACCATAATGGTATATTAATTTGATAACTATAAGAATTATCTACATGAAATTAGGAACAGTTATTTAAAAAAGTGATCTAACGTCATTGAAGTAAAAAATATATTTTCAGTTTAATTAAAAAGAGGAAAATATCGAGAACTTAAAATTTCAAAGTAAAGAACTATGTCGAGTGGCATATCATTTTGTACATTAGTGGATTTGGTTTGTAATTAATTATTATTATAATTATTATTTTATACAAGATAATTACAACAATTATTATTTGGTACAAGATTTATCCCAGCATATAGAGGAGGGATATGTAAATATAAATTAGAATTTGCTGTAAATATATAAATATAAGATGCCAAAAAAATTTGAAAGCTACCGACTCCACACCATTTATGTTGTCCTATTTTCACGAGAAGCTGTCATGTCAAAAAAAGGCTGCCATGGTAACCGTCAATCGAAGCAATTACTAATTGCATGCAATTAGACCGTTGCAAATTAGACTGTATAACAATACGATAAGACATACATTACAATGTTATTTTGTTTATAAAAACATAAATACATCCTAGTGTGTATAAAATATCTTGGGACACTTTTGACGTAAATTTTGCATTAGACCCGAAGTCCATAGTATTAATATGTCAATGATTGTGGTGTACAAATAAATATACTTTATTTGTACAAATTAAATAAGTGTTATGTATCTTGACATAAAGTTGAAATTCAAATAATTGAGTATGAATACATAACAGCACTACATGACTGGTTTCTAATTCCTTTGTAGGCTTTGCAATTAATTAATTATTACCGGTGGTAGTCTTTCGTACGATGTGAAATTGTATTTCTGAAAATGCTAATTAGTAATACAAATACTTGAAATTGAAATTGTAAGCTCTCAGGACTTAATGACTCAACTGTCAGATACACATAAAAGTGAAGCATTAAAATATAATTTTTACACGACATTTTGTATGATTGATAAAATCTTTATTAACGCGAGCAAAGTGGCGACTATGAAGTGATTTATTGTTTAAATATTGCCAACACCGGAGCTCGTAATGAAGCTTCATTTAAATTTACATACATATCAAAGAATATTTTCGTATCAGTATATTACTACATCGGCATATTACTACTATGGACTTCGGGTCAGCGCTAAAAAGTGTCCTAACCAAAAGAGAGCTAAAACGCGAAAATTTCATATTAGCTTACTGAGAGAATACACGTCAATAATATTTTGGAACAAAGACTGCATAGAGTTCTTTTGTTGTATTTTTGAATTTTTAATTCCTTCATTTTTGAATTGAAAATAATTTTAATTAATAAACTTTTATTTTTTATGTCATGAATATGATTCAAAGAAGTTTTACCATAATAGTAAAATGGAACCCTTCCGTCAGTCCGTCTGTCGGTCCGTCCTTCACACTCGATTATTTTGATAACTATAATCTACATGAAATTTGGAACAGTTTTTTTAAACAGTGACCTAACGTCATTGTAGTAAAAAAATATATTGGGCGATACTTACTAGATTTATCCTAGCATAAATTTTATGCATTTTGAATATAATAAATAGGTTAAAGATGCCAAAAAAAATTCAAAGCTACCTACTCCACACCATTTATGTTGTCCTATTTTCACGACAAGCTGTCATGTAAAAAAAAGCAGCCATAGCAATCGTCAGTCAAAGCTTATTGCAAGCAATTAGACCGTTGCAAATTAGACTGTATAGCAATAATATAAGACATATATTACAATGATTTAGTTTGTTTATAACAAAAACAAATACATTCTAGTATATATAAGATATCTCGGGACACTTTGTCGCGAATTTTGCATTACACTCGAAGTCCATAGTACTAACTATTAATATGTCAATGATCAGTATGTCGATTCTTGACAAAAACGTCAGTTTTTAAGCCGGCGCACCACGGTTGCGAAGCGGATGTAACAGAAATCGGTATTCTTCAATGACATTTTGCTATATTAAACTGACAGTCGAACTGAAGGTATACACAGTAGATGAAATGTAAGCGAGATGTTCGTACGATGTATTTTTTTCAAGAATCGACATGCAGTACACTTATGATAAATCTGTAGTGAGATGAATTCTGTACATTGAATATAATATATTCAAAATTAATATTCGAGGTCGATTGTTGATTGATACTGATGCCGAAAATGCAATTAGTAATTTTTTGCCTGCCTGTCTGTCAGTCTATTTGTGCACGCATGTGTCAAAAACTACTGAAGGGATTTTAACCAAACTTGGTACGACTATAGTCTATACTCCTGGGCAGGTTATAGCTTATATAACATTACGGTAAGACTCATAGGAGCTGAGCAGTGACACTAATTTGAAGCAAATCGGATGAAAATTCTGATCGGAGTCGCTTTCAAACTCCTATCGTTGCATACGTTGATCACACACAAAATGTATATGTTACAAATATGATTGTCTCCAAAAGATCTACAAAAAAAAATCTGAAGCATATATCTATCTATATCTCATCTCATCTTACTAATATTATAAAGAGGTAATGTTTGTAAGTTTGTAAATGGATCTATTGGGGCTAATCTTCAGAACTACTGATACGACTTGAAAAATTCTTTCACCAGTAGAAAGCTACATTACTGGGGAGTGTCATAGGCTATATTTTATATTTGTATTATATATATCAGCCGAGTTATCACATTATTTGTTGTGCAAGTCGGACCTAAAAATTTGTTGAATCACTTTTATGCGCATGCGCTGTGCGTCAGACTTGCGTACGAGGGTTCGCAGGCTATATGATGCGGATAGGTCAACATATTGCTTGACGGGAAACTATAAAAAAAATTAAATTGAAAGGGGAGAGGGGAATGAGCACACTTCTCTTTATGAAAGGCCTTTAAAATTAGAAGGGTACCTAAGGATTGTTTACGCAGACGAAGTTGCGGGTGATTGCTAGTTATAAAATAAAGTCCCCCGTCGCGCTTATATGTCTGTCAAATCTAAAATATCTATAAAATCGGACTATTCTGTAAAAAGTTATGCGTGGTCATACATAAAAAAATATAATTATACACTTCGAAAAGTTATTTTAGGAGTTATAACGGATGCCCCACGTGATTGCGAGAAAATAAAATAATTTATTAATTTTACCTTCCTAGAACATTCGATTTTTTTTCTTTATTCTTTCCCGCAGAGTAAAGGTATGGTATACAACCATGTCTTCGTCATACCTCTAAATCATCAGAAAGTTCGCAAGAATTCGCGCCTATTACTTTTTTAAAATTCTTTCCGTAGACAAGCTTGCAACATAATAAATAACATGTACAAGTTCGACACACAATGGCGCTGCTTCTATTTCATTATCAAACATTTGGAACCTTATTTAAGTATGATGATTCTATTCAGTAATAAAACATTATTTCATTTTGTATAGGACATTATTTTAATATGATTATTCTGTTTAGGAATGAAGTACCTACTCGTAACAGACAAAAAATAAAAAATTAAATTGCTTTAGCCCCTAGAGCTTGATATGATATTTTAGTTCCGCTGTGGAACGATAAAATGATTTTTGAGCAAGAGAAGTGAAAAATATTCTTGACATTTATTTTTATTCATAAAGTTAAAATTGTGAATCTGCAGCTAGAGTTAAATAAAGCGCTCAACGTTGAAAGGATTGGGAAAAACGACAAAGTTCACTTAGCATAGCTGGAATCGTTAAAGCATGACTAAAATTCCTTTGGTCTCAAACCAAGCGAAGATCTTTTGTTTGAGATAGAACTACAGTATTGTAGTGTGGGAGTCAATCAGCTTAACCAACTGGTCGTGTTTTGTTCACTTGCATGCACTGCATTGTACACACCAAATAGCTGGCAAGTTGACATTACTGGCTTTATTCTTGTGAAGTGCCCATGCATCAAAAGAATAGACGTAAAGGTTTGATAATGTTTGATTATTTAACGATCACTATCAGATATAGATTAGAGTGAACGAAACCGACGACTTAATGTGCACATTTTAAATACGGAAGAAACAAAACACTGTAAAGCCCGCCAGCTACATAATATAAACAGCAAAGATAAAATATAGCTTCAAATTGTATATTTATACTAATATTATAGAGGTAAAGTTTGTAAGTTTGTTAATGGATCTGTTGGGGCTAATCTTCGGAACTACTGCTCCGATTTAAAAAATTCTTCCACCAGTAGAATGCTATAATTTCGGGGAGTATCATAGGCTATATTTTATATTTGTATTATAGATATTATCTGAGCTATCACAGTTTTTGTCGCGCATGTCGGACCGCAAAAATCTGGCCAATCGGCTTTATGCACATGCGCTGCCTTATCTATTGAGAATAATTAAAAACAATGTATATCTTAAAATGTTCTACAAAAAAATCCGAGGCAGCATATATCGTTTATATTTTAAAAGATATAGAACTTTTTGTGTTTTAAAAAATCTTTTATTTCGTATGCTTACGTTGACGTCATTGTTTATACAATTGAACTTAAATCCTTATTAAAACAAATTATTTAATAATCACAAAGATATTATAGAGATAAGATTTTCCTTTTACAGTATCTTAATTAGTTATATAGTTTCAGAGATATTACAAAATTTTTAAAAACCATAACACTGCCGCTATATCGTCCAAATTAAGTTGATCTCCTTCGTGTAATGTCATGAATGTGCGTATTCCTACTCATATACTTCATCGAACCGTGATAAAGCTTATCTAGAATTTTTTTTATAGACTCTAGACTCTAGAAATAATAGAGGCTACGTGTATTTTTAATAAGCTACTTTTACTTTGAATAAAATTGAACATACTATAAAAACAACTGATGAAATTTCAACTTAAAAGGTTATTTTAATTTCTTCTTCCTATTCTCAGGTTGTTCACGATAATGTGAGAGACAAGATTCAAAAAATAGTAAGTAAATTAATTGACGGCCTCCAAGGCGCAGTGGTATTTGCGGTGGATCTATAAGACGGAGGAACCTAAGAAGGTTCAACTACAAGTAGGGCCTTGGCTGCTATCACACCTAATGTTAAGGGATGATGCAATCTAAGATGAAAGCGGGCTAACTTGTTAGGAGAAAGATAAAATCCACACCCCTTTCGGTTTCTACACGACATCAATTTAGCGTTCCGGTACGATTACCGGAACGCTAAATCGCTTGGCGGCACGTCTTTGTCGGTAGGGTGGTAACTAGCCACGGCGAAAGCCTCCCATAAACCAAACCAAGACAAATTATGAAAAATCTCAATCTGCCCCGCCGGGAATCGAACCCAGGACCTCCGTCTTATAAATGCGCCACGGAGGGGTCAAATTTGAAGCCTTCAGCCCATCGTAATTATATAGTAAACGAAAATATTATTATTGACTGTGAGTCTGTTTAAATATGAGTATGTTTGAATAAGTAAATATCTATGCAGGCAACGTATCAGTGGCTCCTCTGGTGCCGTAGACGTTCATGGGACGCGGTAGTCACTCAACGTTTGATACGTTTGATGTCGTTTGCCCACCTAGTTGGAGGGTGTCCACTTAGCTACCAACACTGCGCTTCTCGGTGTGGGGTCGCCTTTTTAGCAGCTTGGGCCGCCAAAGTCCATCAGCTCTCCGAACCCCGTTCTCCGCACATTGTTAATTCAGTTCTGCAGTCTATGTCGGTTACGTTGGTTCCTCTGCGGATCTCCTCATTTTGAAGTGAGAAGAGAAATATACGTTAGCTTAAAGCTACTGAGAAAAAGATTGAATAATGTCAAAATATTTATAACTGTAATCCTATTTTTGTACGCATACTTGTTACAGCTAAATTCTGAAATTACAACTCAAGGACCTGACAAACTTTTACCTTTTATAAAATGACAAAATTCTTGCTAACAGAGACTCTCGTTTTATAATGTAAAATATCAAACGGAAATATTTCGACTTTCGATGCATAACAATTTCTCAGTGGACTTCACTGCAGCGATTCCGCCTTTTATATATATAGAATATTGTTATACTAAAGCAACTATGTTTTCTTCACAGGAATGTTCGGTGTTTGCCTTCGATAAGCGCATTGCGGATAAGCTTTACAAGCCAAAACGGAACCAGAGCATGCTGGAGCGAATAAAAGCAAGCATTGTGATATTGGACTCCCTACGTCATCCGCGGATGCTGCAAATTATACATTCGCTAGAAGAAGGGCAACACTCACTTGCTTTTGCTTCCGAGGCCGTGTTTGCAAGTCTTCACAATATACTTGCTTGGCATGTAAGTACTTACCTTTTAATTCATTACAAGTTTCAGGTAAAAAACAAAATCCCAATGTCCGCCAGCACGTCTTTCTGTCTGTCTGTCTGTTCGCGATAAACTCAAAGACTACTGAATAGACTGTCATGCTGTTCACCGATATACAGAGTGGATTCTGAGAAAATTATTACTATATGATTTGTTAAGGTTATATTTAAATTTGATGAAGTATGACAATAATTGTCAGAAAAGTCGAAGACAGTTAAGCCGTGCGGGAGCTTTTATCAAAGACGCTGCTTTATCTATTTGAAATATAACCAAACAATATATAGAAGAATTAATTCTCTATTTTTTTAACTACAAAAAGTTCCTATAGGCCAGTGCAAATAGCTTAAAAAATAATAAAAAGTATAAAAAAGTTGCAGTAGGATGAAACCCATTGGAAAACAAAAAATAAATTATGGGCGATCTGAGGTCGGGAAGGAGTAGAGGGTCAGGTTTTAGGGGTAAAAACGATTTTTCTCGATTTCCAGCCAAACATAAATATTTCAAACCAAATAATTTATAGCGAGTATAAAAAGGTAAGTTTTCACCAAATTTCGTGAAAATAAAATTTTATTTGTAAAAGATAAAAATAAAAAACAAAAAAGTAGGTTTTTGAATTCGTCTCATATATTTTGAGGTTATGTAAAAAAAAGTGTACGTACAAAAGTTTTAGATCTTTTTAGTACCTACAACTTTGTCATTCAACTCTTTTCCATAGGTCTTACAGTTTTGCCGGACCCACTACCCGTTCCTGACCTCAGATCGCCCGTAATTTATTTTTCCTTTCATTTTTATGATATTCTCCTCCTTTTCCAATAAGTTTCATCCTACTGCGATTTTTTTTGTTTTAAAAATTATCGGCCCTGGTCTACTATATTTACCTTTTGAGAATAACTTGCCATACCCATTAATTATTATTTTTGGTGTTTTTTAAGCTTGCAACACACTACTTATCTACCATATAGAAACGAGCATCTATTAGTTTTTCTTAATCTAGGTGAACTCAAATTTAAGTTACGAAGAAAAGTACTCCATAAGTAAATCAGCAAATCGTTTCCAGACACGCTCGCTGAAGCACGAATGTATACATTGTTAAAATGTATGTATAAAATATATTAGAAATTGTGTAGGTATCAGTAGACGGCTAGTAATCTTTTAAAAAGCTTTTATTTAACTTGCCCTATTAGTAAACGGGTGCCAAGTTGTGTAAATATTTGAAAAATCGAATCATTAATCCAAAGCAGATAACTTGGGATATATTTGAGCTCGTGATTTAACTTTGTTAGTTTTAAACCAGCAAACCTTTTTCAGTAGGGTGAAGGCTTTCACGCGGACGAAGTCGCGGGCGATTGCTAGTATCTCATATAACAACGTAGCCCACTTCCATCTTAGATTGCATCATCACAGTGAATAGAAAAAAATCCAACCACCATTCCATTACCATTCAAACTTAACGTGTTTTAAAACTTGGCTATCATTTTCACAAACATTCACATTTAACAGGTCTTTAAAAGAACTTTTTTGACTTTAGATGATTTTACATGTGAAAATCAAAGATCATCATCATCATCATCATTATCAGCCAATGGACGTCCACTGCTGGACATAGGCCTTTTTTAGGGACTTCCAAACACAACGATCCTGAGCCGCATGTGCCCAGCGGCTCCCTGCGACCCGTTTGATGTCGTCAGTCCACCTGGTGGGGGGTCGACCAACACTGCGCTTTCCGGTGCGGGGTCGCCATTCTAGCACCTTCGGCCCCCAACGTCCATCAGCTGTTCGAACTACGTGCCCCGCCCATTGCCACTTCAGTTCTGCGACTGGCTGAGCTATGTCGGTTAATTTGGTTCTTCTGCGGATCTCCTCATTTCTGATTCGATCACGCAGAGATACTCCGAGCATTGCTCTTTCCATCGCCCGCTGAGTGACTCTGAGCCTTCTTATGAAGCCCGCAGTTAGCGACCAAGTCTCGGATCCGTATGTCATCACTGGCAACACGCACTGTTCGAAGACCTTCGTCTTCAGGCACTGAGGAATTTTGGACGAAAAGATGTCACGCAGTTTCCCGAACGCTGCCCAACCGAGTTGGATTCGGCGGTTCACCTCTTTCTCGAAATTGGACCTACCTAACTGGACCATATGCCCTAGGTATATATACTCGTCTACAATTTCGAGTGCAGAATTTTCAACAATAACTGGGTGGAGCGAAACATGAGCATTACACATGATCTTTGTCTTGCCCATGTTCATTTTAAGGCCCACCTGTTGAGAAACTCTGCTGAGGTCATTGAGAATATTATTAAGGTCATCTAGAGATTCTGCCATTATCACTACATCGTCGGCAAACCGCAGTTGAGTGAGGTACTCGCCATTGATGTTGATGCCAAGTCCGTTCCAGTCCAAGAGCTTAAAGACGTCTTCCAATGCGGCGGTAAATAGCTTCGGGGAGATAACATCTCCCTGTCGCACTCCTCGCTGCAATTGGATTGGCCTCGTAGTCTCATCCTGTATACGGACTGACATGGTGGCGTTTTCGTACAGGCACTGCATCGCTTGGATGTACCGGTAGTCGATTTGGCACCTCTGCAATGACCTTAACACAGCCCAGGTTTCCACCGAATCAAAGACTTTCTCATAGTCCACAAACGCCAAGCAAAGTGGCCGGTTCTACTCTTCGGTCTTTTGTATAACCTGCCGCAGCGTATGGATGTGGTCTATGGTACTAAAGCCTTGTCGGAAACCGGCTTGTTCGGGAGGCTGGAAGTCATCAAACCTACGAGCGAGACGATTCGTGATGACTCTGGAGAACAACTTGTAGACATGACTCAGCAGTGAGATTGGTCTGTAATTCTTCAGCAAGGTATTGTCACCCTTTTTGAAGAACAGAACAACCACGCTCCTGTGCCACGCCTGAGGCGTCTTGCCCTCGTGAATAACGGAATTGAACAATCGCTGAAGGACTTCAAGTATCGGTTTACCACCCGCTTTCAGGAGTTCTGCTGTGATTCCGTCATCACCTGGCGCCTTGTTGTTCTTTAGGTGTTCGAGAGCCATACTAATCTCGTCTAGGCTGACGTCCGGGATATCTTCGGTATAGTGTCGGGTCAATTTGGCTCTGGGGTCTTCAGCCAAATTGTCAACAGGCTTTTGAGTTGACGTGTATAACTGTCCATAGAACTTCTCGACCTCACCCAAGATCTCGGGCTTGGAAGAAATGAGATTACCGTCATCGGTCTTCAGACGCGTCAACTGACTGCGTCCAATAGACAGATCTTTCGCGAACACTTTCGAGCCACGGTTGTGTTTTATTGTATCTATGATACGCTCGGTGTTGTAGCGGCGTAAGTCACATTTCTGCGACTTAGAGATCTGTCTATTGATACGTCGGTAGCTCAGAGCGTCCCCTGAAGACTGTAATCGCATTCCTTGTCTTTCCTCCATGAGCTTGAGTGTTTGGTCAGAGAATTTCTTGTTGGTTTTTGGGCGGTGGGTCTTATAGAACTTAGACCCAACCGAATGGACAGTTTCCACTAGCCTGTTGTTCAGATCGTCCACATCAACACAATGTGCTAGGCAATCGAAACGGTTCTGGAGTTCCAGTTGAAAGCTTTCGGGGTTTTGGATGTGGGCACGAGTAGGTCGGAGCGTTGACTTCACCAGTCGGTACCGGTCAAGCTGTACATTGATATTCAACGTGCCTCTTACCAGTCGGTGATCACTGCCGGTTTTGACCCTATTGATCACAGAGACATCGTTGAATATATGCCGTCTGGTCGACAAGATGAAGTCAATCTCATTTCTCGTGGAACCATCGGGGCTCAACCAGGTCCATTTCCTATGTGGTGGCTTCTTGAAGAAGGAGTTCATCATAAAGAGGCCCTCCTTCTCCATGAAGTCAGCCAACATTTGGCCCCTGTGGTTCCGTTGCCCATAGCCAAATTGCCCCACTCTCAACTCTGAACCACTCCTCTCGCCCAGCTTTGCATTGAAATCCCCCATAACAACATTGTAGTAGGAGTTCGAAGCATGCAGGGCTCTTGAAATATCCTCATACAATACCTCTACCTCCTCGTCGGGTTGTGCCGAGGTCGGTGCGTAAACCTGTATAACCTTCAACGAATACCGTTTGGTAATTCGGAGGACAAGGAACGCTACCCTGCTCGACACACTCTCGACTCGTACAACATTGTTAACGAGGGACTTGTGAACGATAAACCCAACACCACCTTGGGACAGATGTTCGCCCTCCCGGTAGTATAGTAAATTGCCGGAATTCAGGATTATCGAGTCCTCGCCCTCTCTTCGGACTTCAGACAATCCTATAATGCTCCAGCGCAACTTACTTAATACTTCTTCCAGTTCGATCACCTTTTCGTCAGTCCTCAAAGTGCGTGCGTTGAATGTTGCCAGGTCCAGTCGTCGGGGTTGGCAGCGGAATCTCTGCCGGAGATTCTTGACACCCCTTGCCCCGCCGTTACCATGACCGCTGCCAGAGCCAGGAATAGCGGGGCTGCCGGGGACTAGGGGCTGTTTCTTTGGACCGTCTCCCATAAAAGAAATGCCCTATAGTGACCACGCTGGGCAGGCGGGTTGGTCACCGCAGAGCTGGACTATTCGAACCAGTGTCACTGCTGCCTGACACTGGCCTCATTTTGTAGTCCAGCCTATTTGGAATGGTTATACCGCCATTCATCGGTCGCCAGAGCCTCGTCGGTCCATCTGCAGGGTGCACCACGAGCAGGTGAGGTTGACATTTGGGGAGGCCGACTGGAACTATCATCCCCCTTACACCCACAATTATTAATCACAAGTTCATTCAATCAAAGATTATTACAAAATTATTAATCACAAGTTTTTACTATTATATTTTTTAAAGTATACATAATATAATATTGTATTAGTGTGAACAAATTCGATTTCTGAATTTGATTGCTTGTTGATGATTTATTTTTTTTAAACACACGACTACCTGGACGCGAAATGTCATCAAAATTGGTAACCAGGAAGTTAAGTTAGTGAGTAGGGCTTAAATATCAGTCCGTGAACATTACTTTGATTTGAATTAATTGAAAGGGTAAATAATGATAAGATATAGTGTAAATAAATTTTATTTATAATATTTAATTATGTTGATTATATTTTGACTATCAAGATTTCAAGTATAGCTTCACGTGGTACGCAATTATACGCACAATATTTATTTATTTTACATAAATAAAATCACAGTTTCTGCGTCGCTAGTTAATTACGATAGTTGAACTTGGCTTGTCACGCTTCCGCGTATCTCGATGTGGAATAGAATCTTGAAAGCAATATTTGAACAATTTCCTGACGTTATGTTGGATTCAGAGTTAGTATTATTGCATCTTTGGTGGCAATAAAATAATATAGTACAATGGAGTTCGTCTCATAACAAAGTTAGAAGGAAAATCCTACTAAATAAGATAAATCCATGTTGACACATTTGACTGGATGCTGAGTGTCATAAAAAACTAGTTTCCTACCTACACTAAATTTTAATTTATTTTCTAAATTTCAGGGCTTCCAAAAGTACGATGGGATAAATATCTTTACCTAAAAAAATATACAGACTTATTTAAAATCCTTACAGAAAAATTACAACTATACCTACAATATACATTTTTACCACTCTCTTTCTACTAATACTTTCCGCAGCGCCTGGTGTTTAGCGTATGTTGTCCCAATTCCAAAAATGTGGGTATGCATAAGGATGTCGTTGCAGTGGACAAGAATTTTACCCCACTATCCCTTGGAAAAGAGAACTGGCGTAAGCCTAAAGTAATTAGTAACTCAGATCGTGTGGCGATATGGAAGAGTAAGGAGTTGCATGGATGATTCCACAAGGCCCTCACGGGGCCGGATGTAGATCAAATAACATCTGTATCTTGGTTGCAATTCGGTGACCTCTTTGGGGAAACCGAGGGTTTTGTCTATGCAATTATGAATGAGGTTATCAAGACGAGAAACTATCGAAAACATATTATGAAAGATGGCACTCTAGATATATGCCGAGCGTGTCATCATCCTGGGGAATCCTTCAGACATATAGTTTCCGGGTTGCACAGATATAATCAAGTAGCTAAGATAATCGACCAACAACTTGCTCTTTAGTATGGCTTTGTCGATTTTGAGATGCCTTACTGTAGGTACGACCCAGCGTCAGTTCTTGAAAATAGCAATGCGTTGCTCTACTAGGATCGAACGATTATCATTGATAGGTATATTGTAGCCAATAAACCTGATACAGGGATAATTGATCGATCAACGAGCCGTGCAATGATTGTTGATATTACTGTTCCACTTGACGATAATCTGGTGACAGTATCTGGTAAAAGTATCAAAACACTTGGATCTTGCTCATGAGATTACCGTAGAATGTTGATTCAACGATGATTGTTCTTATAGTCGTTTAAGTCAACGGTCTTATAGCGAAAATCATTAACCAACATCTTAAAAAGCTTTCGCTTAGTTGTTGGATCAAGGGTCGGATACAGAAGAGAGTAATTCTTGAAACAGCGCGTATTATGAAGAGGTTCCTCACTCTGGAGCCCTGGTTACTTGGACCTCCGGGCCGGACCCCCCGGTCCGGGTGGACTGGATTTTTACATAAATTTTAAATATATCCTCCTATAAGTAGGGAGGCTTTTCTCTGTAGTGGGCCGTTGATTGGCTGATAATGATGATGATGATTATGATGATGATGATTATCATGATCATAAACAGCCGATGAACTCCAGTTCTGGGCATAGGCCTTTGTACAAACACAATGATCCCGAGTCGCCTGTGGCCAGCGGCTCCCTGCGACACGTTTAGTGCCTTCAGTCCACCTAGTGCCAAAACTTCGCCTTCCTTTATAGCTATAGACTCGTAGTTAATATTATTAATTTATCATATTGTTGTCATTACTACATACAATCTTACATGTAAAAATGACTGAAACTGAACAAATTTTCAACAGTGAATGCTAAGCACTCTACACTCGCAAATAGTACCAGAATAGTCCTTCAACACTAACAGTTGACAAACTAGAAGTAAAAATGAAAGACGCATTGTTACCGGAATGCATTCCATTGTATTTTCAAGCTTTTGTATACGAAAAAAGCTTGCGTTATCTATACAGTAAGTATAGGAAAACAGCCTTGGTATTACAAATTTTCAAAATGATTTTTATCACATCTTACACTTAACGGTATTTTCTTATAAACATTTTAAATTCAAATTCAAAATCATTTATTTTAAGCAGGTAGTTTTAGAATGAATGAATGAATGAAATATTCTTTATTGTACACCAAAAAAAGAGCTTACAAAGTAGTAAATACCATAAGAAATAAAAACAATGTACAATTGGCGGTATTATCGCTAATGAGCGATCTCTTCCATACAACCAATATTGGAGAGGAAAAGTGCATCCATTAGAGAAGGATCAGTGTAAGGGTGATGTGAGTACCAGTCGGCTTCCCCAAATGTCAACCTCACCTTGCTCGCGGTGCACCATGCAGATGGACCGACGAGGCTCTGGGGACCGATGAATGGCGGTATAACCATTCCAAATAGGCTGGACTACAAAATGAGGCCTGTGTCAGGCAGCAGTGACACTGGTTCGAATAGTCCAGCCCTGCGGTGACCAACCCGCCTGCCCAGCGTGGTCACTATAGGGCATTTCTTTTTATGGGAGAAAGTTAAAAGCAACAGCCCCTAGTCCCCGGCAGCTCCACTATTCTTGGCTCTGGCATCGGTCATGGTAACGGCGAGTCAAGGGGTGTCAAGAATCTCCGACAGGTTCGCGTGTACGTACACACAAATAAAGGAACTATAGTAACAAATTATCAAATAAAAATATACTTACATAAAATACTTAAGCCCTACATAAAATACTAAATGCAAACATATATACATACATATTTACATACATACCTACATACATACATACATACATGCATGATAATAGATAGTCTCAAGCAGCTGCGGATTTATTCCATTCTCCGCAACTGTTTGTGTAGTTTCAACTGCAGCCAGGAGTGTAATATCATCAGCATAGCAGATATTACTTAGTTTTACTCCACCAATGCGAACGCCTCTCTTCCAGTGCTCGCAGGTTTATCTCATGATTTATTCGCCATATGCATGATTTACTCTAGGCAGTAGATAATACTGATGTGACAATTATTCGTGGGTCGTCAAACCGCGGGGCTCAGCTTGAGAGAGATAAACATAAGAAAAGGGTCATGTTACGACGTTGGTAATGGTCACGGGTAACAATGGTGGAACTTAAGAGCATTCTCTCATCCTGTCAGCAAATATAATGTACCACGTGTTCGTATTCCCACAATTGCGCTAAGTACGTATAGTTTGTAGAGAGTCTCCATAAGTTATATCAGGATTAGGATCTATTGAAGTTGTCCGATCGCCAATATATATAAATAAAAATTAAGAAATTAAAATCAAAAACCGCAAGCAATGTATAATGCAATACGTGTTAAATTCGCCCGAGGATTCCGTATTTTGTACGTATTTATTATCGGTGATCAGTACTTTAAATAATTAATACAATATTTATGGTTTGATTACAAATCTTTTCAGATTTTTCTCTATATTTACATAAGTATGTGTATGCTTGCCTTTCATAGTTCTCGGTTAACTTTGATTCCCTTAAGAGCGTCGAATTATGCGTTTTTGTAGTCTAAACAGGAATATATGTTTTAACGTTAACTCAAAAGTTTGATTTTTATCCATAACTTTAAAGGACTGTAGACTAAAATTGTTTTAATTTCAACTTGTTACCTCGTCTGCGAGGCCTTGACAGAAAAGCGGACGGACTGACAACAAAGTGATTCTATAAAGGCATTGTTTTTATTTTCTTTTGAGCTACGGAACAATAAAGAAAGGGAAACACGTAGGCACATACGTATTTACATATTCTCTATGGGGTTTCAGTTTGTCTATAAATATATCAAACTATGTAGGAATATTAGAATAAAAATTAGCCCATGTTACTCAGGACTAATTATTCTGGCTACCAAAAGATTATTTACAATCCGGTAGTTGTAGAGATTGACCAGAACAAAATTTAATAGATTGTTTGATGTAACTACCATATGTACTTTCATTTGTACTTGCAAAGCTGTTAATTTTAAATTTAAAACATACATACATAACATCACGCCTTATTCCCGTAGGGGTAGGCAGAGACCACATCTCTCCACTTGCCACGGTCCTTGCATACTTTCTTAGCCTCTTCCGCTCTCATAAATCCTTTCATACAAGTTCGTCGATTTAGGGTACTCTTGACCTGGCCATTACTTAAATGTCCTGAATATGGTCCAGAACCATTCGCCTAGGCCTTCCCCTTCCAACATTTCCATTCACTCTCGCCTCATAAATCTTTTTGTTAATCTTCTTTCATCCGTTCTCTCTACATGTCCAAACCATCTAAGCATCCCTTTCTCAATTTTAGTCACTACATCTTCTTTTATACCTCTACATTTTTCTCTTATAATACAATTTTTACGCACGTTAAGCCGTCGGTCCCGGTCACTGTCATCAACAATCTGATAGTGATCGTTAATTAATGAAACATTATCACCCTAAGCCCACCAACCCGCATTGGAGCAGCGTGGTGAGTGTATGCTCCATATCCTATAAGTAGGGAGGCCTGGCCCCCTTTAGTGGGCCGTTAATAGGCTGAGAATGATGATGATGATACAATTTTTAACTCTGTCACACAGTTTTAACCCGCACATACTCCTTAATGTTCTCATCTCTACCACATTTATTTTACTTTTACGCTTCTTCTGCCATTCCTAACTTTCACTACATAAGTGATGAGAATTGGCGCCCACACTTATGTCAGTCATACTTAAGTGTGGGCACCAACACGCCTCTATGCACAGCCAGTCTTGCCTTTTGGGACACTTTCTGGCTATTCATAAATGCATGCAAAGCGCCATTCACCATGTCCCCAGCATTTACTCTTCTTTCAATATCACTTTCACACGTTCCATCTTTCGTAAATTTACTACCCAGGTATACAAACTCTTTTACTTCATCCACTTTTTCTCCATTTATCGAAATATTACAATCTGAAACATATTCATCTATTTCAAAAACCATTACTTCCGTTTTGCTAACAATCACTTTCATTCGTTTCCTTTTCAAAGCTACGTTCATAATAGTTACCATTTTTATCGACGAAAAAAAACGGAGGAGGTTCTCAATTTGACACGTATATTTTTTTATGTATGACCATGCATTACTTTTTACAGAGTTGTCCGATTTTGATAATTCTTTTTTTATTAGAAAGGGCACACTTCCAAAATGGTCCCATAGTTATCATGTTAGGATCTAATGATAACATGCTGGGAAAATCGAAGGAACTCTTCAAATTTTATAGGCACACTTGCAGCGATTTCGGTTTTCGTGTCAGTATCGGTAGCTTTTTGGGTACTAGTACCGTATAACATACTATATTAGTATAGTACGAGTAGGTTAAGTGTCGATAAATCACTAAAAAGTAAGAAATAAAAAATTTTAACTAAAAATAGAACCGACTCGAAACTCACTAAAAGTTAAAAAAAACTGCGTCATTTAGTTGTTTTAATTTACTTAAGCATATCTATGAAGTCGTTTTGAGTCGGTTTTATTTTTTATTAATTTTTTTTATCTGTAACTCATTAGCAGACGACGCAAGTAATACTTGATCGTCGGCTGTCGATAGAGAAGACATTTGATGAGTAACTCGTTCATACTTAGACCAAATATACTTTCATTCAAGTCTGTCAAGCAGTTGTCCATGAATAAGTTAAACAGCCATGGCGACACTACACATACCTGTCGTACCCCTCGCTCCACAGGGAACCTCTCAGTGTATGCCCCATTAAGAAAGTAAGGAAGAGACCTGATCTGTATACCCCATTCCTTTCCTAAATCCTACTTACACATCCCACATTTTCTCATCAGTTTCATTTATCAACCTCTCAGTCAACACCTTTGCATATCGGTTGCTGTCAACACTAAGAAGGCTGATCCCGCGTTAATTTTTGCAATCTTGCTGTGATCCTTTTCCCTTATATATTGGAACAGTTAGAGTCTTAGTCCAGTCTTCTGGAACTTGCCCTTTCACCAAAAATAAGTTGAAAAGACAGTACAACTGACATGCAACAATACCGCGACCAGTCTGATTTCATACATTTTAACGCTTGCATAATCTCTTCCATACTAAACTCACTGATATTGATCTTTCACTTTCATTATTTTCCGTAGGGGATATGTCAGTCCCTGCTTCATTTCTTTCAAATAATCTTTCGAAATTTTCCTTCCATCTCTTCATTATGCATTCTTCAACTTTTATTATACTACCATCTGAGGTTCTGATTTTACTCAGATCCGAGGTAGTGGACCTTCCTCGAGCATACCTATGAATTTCCAGAAAAACTTAATGTTTGACTGAAAATCGGTAAGTCTCCTATCATACATATAACTACATTCTTCTTACTTTCTTCTAGCAACTTCCTTAACGCTCATTTTCACTCTTTTGTACTTCAGTCTAGTATTCAAAACACCACCATTTGTTGCTTTTTTCATTCTTTGGTTAGCTTTTGTAGCCAACCAATCTAACCACGCTTTCTTTTTCTCATATACAACTGCCTGTATACTTTTATCCATCCACAGATTATTTTCTTTTTTAATTTACCTCCTTCTAGACATCCCACATGCATCAATGGCAGCACCTACCACTCCATCTTTAAACATACTCCAAAAACGTTCAACCTCTTTCACTTAATCAACGAATCTGAGCATCTAGAACGTTTTTCTTCAGTCTTTCTTTCCTTGCGTACATATGAATCCTTCGAATTCCTCCCCGAACATTCGAGGAGAAATTAACGAAAAGGTGGATGAAGTATATAGTAAATTGAAAACAGACACTTCCATTTTATATATTAGTATATATACATTTTATAATAGAGCTGCAAGCAGAGAAATAGGAAAATAATTTTAACATAAGTAGCAAATCTCAAACTTCTCAAACGCTTAAATTCTAGAGAGGATCGTTTAAATGCACCTGCAAAGGAACATTAATACTCTAGTATATTCTCATAAAAATATTCTTGTTACTCAGAATAAATATTAAATTTACGTTATATTTATGAGTGTACTTACCTTTTAAAATACGAGGAAGCATAAAATCTATACTTAATATTATAAAGCTGAAAAGTTTGTTTATTGGAACACGCTAATATCAGGAACTACTCGTTCTAATTGAAAATTTCATTTTGTGTTTCTTACCCCATTCATTGAGGAAGAGTTTAGGCTATAGAACATCATGCTGCAACTAATAGGAGTATATCCACAATAATAATTTTTTATCTTTTACTTTCAACCAAGAAAGAGTTATGGCTTATTTACCAAGCGATTTTAAGCAATACTCCATAATCCTTTTCCAATTAAGTATCTTAAATACTTTGTGCATTCAATATAGATCACTATTGCCCTTTACATCATGTAATTTAAGTGAATATTTTCCAAGATAATTATATAGAATTCAAAATGCATGGACATAGCCAGCGTTTAGGGGGGCGCATGCCTCTAAAAATAGAGCTTGGAATGCCGCGCTTCGCCCTATAGCACTTTATGATTAGCATTATAGACCAGCTTTGCAAAACAAAAAAAATCGCAGTAGGATGAAACCCATTGCAAAAGGAAGAGAATATCATAAAAATGAAAGGAAAAATAAATTACAGGCGATCTGAGGTCGGGAAGGGGTAGGAGGTGAGGGTTTAGGAGTAAAAAACGGTTTTAGCCGTTAGCCTAGTTTTTGCCTTTTCTGAGAAGGTTTACTATAGTAAATCATGATTTTTTTTCACCATCGGAAAGTAGAGATTTCAACGAATAGAAAGCACACCATTTTTTTGAAATGAAAATGATATTTGACGGCCAATTTTTCGGTTGAAAATTAAGTTATTTTTTCAATATTCATTCAAAATAAGGTGAAAAAAAATATTTCAAATCAAATAAATTATAGCATGTCTGGGACATAAGAAGGCAAGTTTTCACCAAATTTTATGAAAATAAAATTTTATTTGTAAAGAAAAATAAAAAACGAAAAACTTGGTTTTTGAATTTTTCACATAAATTTTGAGGTTATGTGAAAAAAGTGTAGGAACAAAAGTTTTAGATTTTCTTATTACCTACAACTTTGCCATTAAACTCTTTTCCGTATGACTTTTAGTTTTGCCGAAAATCGAGAAAATCCTTTTTTTACCCCTAAACCCTCAACCCCTTCCCGACCGCAGATCACCCGTAATTTATTTTTTCTTTCATTTTTATGATCCTCATTTTCTGATGGGTTTCATCCTACTGCGATTTTCGTGTGCTTTTTGTTATTTTTAAGCTGTTTTCAAGACAAGACGCCCTTTTCAGGGCGACGTTTTTTTTTATTTTAATTTTGATGAGATGTTGAGTGTTTCATGTCGCTCATTATATGTCGCTCTTTCAAGAGTTACCTCTAAAGATAAAATGATTATATTGTCTAATGACAAAAAATTATCTTATCTGTCCTCCGTCTTTATCACCAGGCCCTTAATGACAGTTACAGTTATTGATCCGAAGAACTCGAGCCTTTTAGCTCTAAAATTAGAGCTCGTTAGATTTTAAGTCGTTTTAAAGGCTGAAAGACTTACTGGTGGATTAGTATAAGCTCCACATATTTCCTACAAGTCAGAGAGTCAGTTTCTTCCAGTGCGCCATTAAAACAGTCATAAAACTATTTTCACTCTAATCCCGCCAACCCACACTGGTGCAGCATGGTGGGTCTGAGCTCCAGATACTTCCCACAAGTCAGAGGGTCAGGTTCTTCTAGTGAGCCATTAAAATAGTCATAAAACTATTATCACCCTAAACCCGCCAACCCACGGTGGTGCAGCATGGTGGATCTAAGTTCCAGATATTTCCTACAAGTCAGGGAATCAGGTTCTTTTGTTCATGAAAAACGATTACCACCCTAAGTCCGACAACCCACACAGGAGCAGCTTAGTGGATCTGAGGTCCAGATATTTCCCACCAGTCAGGGAGTCAGGTTCTTTTAGTGGGCCCTTTCCCTTTTAAGCTGGTAAGTTCAAAATGTTCGGTTGTAAGAAGTTATTATTTCTTCATATTGCCGCGTTACTCACGCCGTTTCCTCCAGTGGCCATGCTCAAATGAATCGCGATTACCGTTTGGCCTTAAAACTGAATAAGAAAGTATTACTTATCTAGTGTGTAGAGAAGTTACACAATTATTATATAAAAATATAATATTGAAATAAGTCTTAAAATAGATACAGGACTCAAAAGGCGAACTTATCGCTTAGCAGTGATCTCTGCCAGGCAACCTTAGTCCTGGGAAAACTATAAAACTGACTGCAGGTGGTATACCTATAAAATTTTCAAACAATTAATTACACATATAAGTGTGTAATTAATTGTATGAACATTTTAAACATAAACCAGAGTACACATAAATTACCTAAAATAATTATAATTATAACATAAAATAAAAAAATGTATTATAATTGTATTATTTTATTTATATAATATTAGAAATAATATAACTAACTCAACAGTGTTTTATGTAAGTTTGAGATTAAAGTGACTATACGTTTTTCAAGGGCGTCATACTACTATCTCTACTAAATCTGATATCAAAGAGTGATACTGATATTAAAAGTACTGTAGATCTAAATATTTAGGTACTAAGCACAGTATTCTACTTTATATTTATTATTGAAAAACACAAATATAGGAACAATATCAACGTTAACATCTATGACAATATTTCACATTCTGCAACTACTGTTATATTTACCTCGTGCGGAGGTAAATATATGCTACATAAAATACTATAGTTGTTGAGAAGGTTTTTCCTTACACGACCTTTTGATCGGTTTCAATAAATACTCCGTCCTACGACCCGCAGGAAAAAAAGTATTTATTCCCCTCTACTGCATATTTCTCCTTCTTCCTCTGTTCCTTCCTCTTCCTCTTTTTTGGTGAGCTTGTGGTGTGTTTTGTGTAAGATTATTTGTTGTAGCTGAAGTTTGGTGTGGGTTCGGTGTGTCTAATGTATTTTGGTTGTTTTGTGAGTGTTGTGTGTTTTGAGCTGAAATTGGCGTGTTGTGAATAAATACAGTGTCTCCTAAAACTTTACTAATTATGGTTGAGGTATGTATGGCAGCTTGTTTTTGAAGGATGCTAATATCTATATATGTGTCTAATTTTTCTATGTATTTTTCTATGTTTTTAGCTACCACACCTGTCGCGCCTATTACTATTGGTATTACAGTCGTTCTGGTATCCCATAAACGACTGACTTCTGTTTTTAATAGATGGTATTTGCTTAGTTTTTCTATTTCTTTTGCTCCTATGTTATAATCTGATGGTACTGTAATATCTATTAGGAATGTTTTATTATTCTTTTTATCTATATATATCAAATCTGGTCTATTGTGTGTAACGGTGACATCGGTTTGAACGGGCATTTCCCATAGTATTTTCGCGGATTCATTTTCTTTTACCTGAGGTTGGATTAATGTTTCTTTCCACCAAAGATCAGAAACTTCAATTTTGTGTTTTTTAGCTAAACACCAGTAGACGTACTGGACGAGGTTATTATGTCGTTTCACATAATAAGTCCCCGCCAGTTTTTCACATCCAGAAATTATGTGTTGTGTGGTTTCGTCTTTACTTTTGCATAATCGACACTTGCCGTCTACTGGTTTTTTAAGGATGTCACGTTGATGCTGCCCGGTCACTATTGCTTGATCTTGTATGGCAAATATTGATGATTCTACGCTGGGGGACACCTGTTGTTTTTTAATCCACCTAAACGAGAGCTGACGATCAATGTTTGCCTGGTCTAAAACTTTCTTAGGGAATTGCCCGTGCAATTGTTTATTCCGCCAATTTTCGTTTTGTTTCCTGTTTATTGCTTGTTTAATTTCGTTTTTTGTGTGTGCATCTTTTTGTGCTAATTGTAATTGTGATTCTATTTCACCTGCTTCCTTTAATATTGAATATTTAGCCCTATTTTTATCGTGTTGTACTATTGCTTCTATGAGGTGGTCACTTTTTGTATTGAGATATTGTTTATAATTAAGTATTTGAGATTTATACATGTATTCGATATTGATGAGCCCTCTCCCACCCTCGTCAACAGGTAAGTAAAGTCTTTCGACTTCTGCTTTTTGTTGATGAGCTTTTTTCATTGCTAGTAGTTTTCTTGTTTTAGTATCTATTTTCTTTAAATCACTGATTTTATAATTGATTATGCCAAATGAATATAACAAAACTGGAATAGCGTATGTATTAATACCTTTTATTAAAAATCTAGAATTTAAATGTGTGTTTACAAGTTTTTTGATTCTTTTAAAATATTCTTTTGATAATTGTTCTCTAATATAACTGTGATTTATTTTTCCTGATTCCTCTATTCCTAAATATTTATATTGTTGACCGACCGCAAGTTGATTAATAGTTTCCCCGCTCAGTAATACATGTCCTTCTCCTGTCGTGCTATTTCTATATCCTGAACAAAGATGTATTGTATTACATTTATTTAAACCGAATTGCATTCCTATGTCATTTGTGAAAATCTCTACGCTGTCTAATAATACTTTTAAGTTGGTTTTATTGTTTGCATATATTTTTAAATCGTCCATATATAAAAGATGGTTTATCCAGAAACTGTCTTTAAGTTTATATCCCTTCATTTCATACTTATTAAGAATAAATGAAAGAGGGTTAATGGCTAGACAAAATAACAGCGGAGAAAGAGAATCGCCTTGGAATATACCCCGTCTTACATAAATCGGTTCAGTTGTTATTGATTCCTGGGAGCCACGGGCTGTCATGATCACCTTCCAAATCAGCATTGTTAATAACAGGAATTTTTTGATTATTGAGGGACATTTATAAATATCTAGTAATTTAAGAAGCCATTCGTGTGATATGCTATCAAAGGCTTTTTGGTAGTCTATCCACGCCATGCTTAGATTTTTTTTGGATTCATGCGCATCTTCTAATATGGACTTGTTAACCATGAGGTGATCCTTACAACCCCTAGCCCCACGTCGACATCCCCTTTGTTCCACCGCCATTATATTATTTTCCTGACAATGAGCATACATTATATTTGCTAAAACAGATGTCAATACTTTATACATAGTTGGCAAGCATGCTATTGGTCTCCAGTTTTTTGGTTCATGTGTGTTTTCGTTTTTGGGTATAAGTATAACCTGACCTGTGGTAAACCATTCATCTAATGGTTCCGCGCCTGAAACTATATTAGAGAATAAAGAAGCCAAATATTTGTGAGCACTTTTAAAATATTTAAGGTAATAATTTTGAATTTTGTCTATGCCGGGTGATTTCCAGTTCAGCAGCTTCTTAATGGCACTTTTAACTTGTTCCTCTGTTATATCTCGTACTTCGTTTGATTTAACCTCATTTGATGAAATTTCTATTTCTTTAATCCATTTGGCTTCATGATTGTACTCTACAGGGTTAGATAAAATTGACTTCCAGTATTCTTCTATGTTTTGCTTAGTAGGTACTTTGATATCTTTACTGGAACTCTTATTTAAGCTATTATACAATCTGTGTTCATTTTCTTTAAATAGTTTATTTTGTTCTTTCTTTGTATTTAGATCGACATATCGCTTTATTCTACCTGCCAGAGCTTTAATTTTTTGTTTTATTGTTTCTACTAGATTATTGTGGTCGTTTTCGTTAATAATTTTGTATTTGCTGTATATTTTTTCTTTGATTCTTATCATTTTTGGTGTACTAATTCCCCTTTGTATTTCTATTAACTGCCCCAATTCTCTCCTAAGCTTTTCTATTCTGCTTTGAATTCTCCTTTTCCACGGTGGATCATTCTTAGGTTTTATTATAGTTTTAGGTGCGGATGGGATTTGTTTATTGTTCACTATCAACGTTTTAGCAGCTGCGTATATTATGTTATTTATTTCTCGTAGAGAGTTATTGACAATTAATAAGTTAGGTAGGTATGCGTTTAATGTATTTAAGTTTTTTATAAATTGTTTATTAATTTTAGCTTTAGGCAGAAGCAAGCGTTCCTCAATAGGCATCTCCTTTACTTCAGCTAGTACTTGTAGAATAAACTATAGAAAAATTATATATTATACTATTAAATATTATATAATATACTATAGAAAAATTAACGGTCCAGTAGTTAAGGTAAAATAACTTTGAATATATTCGGCTTCGTATTGTTATTTATTAACTACCGGAAAGCCGCGCCTTCGTCCGTGTCGAATTCAATTTGCCTTTGCCGTTTACCCTTTTATAATATGATTGTTTGGCCATATACAGCTCCTTGGAACTGGTTAAGCTTTAAGAATATGCGTACCAATTAAAGTTATGCTGAGTGGGCACACCGGCTTAGAATGATTAAATTTTGTACTTAATTCTACTGTATTTTTAAGATATAAAATAAATATTTACTTAACCAATTCATTTTGACAAGACTATTTTGTTCCCTTTTGTTTTAAAAATTCAAAAACCGACTGAAAACGCACTAAAAAGTAAAAAATAACTGTGTCATTTAGTGCTTTAATTTACTTAAGCATATCTATGAAGTCAGTGACAGCAAGTTTAAGGAACATTTATTTAACGTAGTAAAGCAGTTTGTAGGTTATAGGTAATGCCCTTAAAGTAAAAAACCTTGGCTGGCACCGACTGCTAGACTTATTTCTTACTTTTTAGTGATTTGTTACCACGTAATGTACTCGTACTATACTGTCATATTATACGGCACTTGTAGCCAAAAAGCTACCGATACTTACACAAAAACCGAAATTGCAAGTGTGCTAATAAAATTTTAAGAGTTCCTTCAATTTTCCCAGGATATTATCATCAGATCCTAACATGATGACAATGGGACCATCTTGGAAGTGTGCCCTTCTAATAAAAAAAGAATTATTAAATTCGGACAACTCTGTAAAATGTTATGCGTGGTCATACATAAAAAATAAAATAAAAAGAAATATAAATATATATACGTTTCGAATTGAGAACCTCCTCCGTTTTTTTTCGTCGGTTAAAAATACCTATCTACCTTTAAAATATTGGAAAATACACCGAAATAAATGGGAAAATATGTCATAATAATAGAATAGGCATACTTTTTTGCACCCATACCTGAGCAAATAAAATGTCATTTTATCGTATCTTATTTATTTCACTTCAATAATAATCTTTTTCGTTGACAGGAATCAACACCGATACCCCCCGGAGGAAATTTGCCGGTAATGCCGCATCCTATATCGCTGGGCCCGCCCACTGTGCAGCCTTTGCAACAACATACTACGTGCCACCGCCCGCCGTATGCCCAGGAATATCACTTTCTGGACATAGAAATTCGTTTTGGACTGCTTCAGGTAAGTTATTTTACATTCCTAGCAGAGTCGCGACTAGGGCGGTACCTACCAGCGGTGTCTAGGGCACGTGGCGCGGCGAAGTACAGAAATGACAAAATCAAGATCACAAATAAACCATAAATTATTATGCGACGTTCTAGTTAGAAATAGCTAGCCGTAGTAGAACTTTTGGATTCCGCATTCTCAATTCAAACGGCGGTGCTGATGGCCACGTGGAACGAAGTTTTCCTCAACACACAGCTCGTCAATGAATTCCTTCAGGACCAGCACAGGTAATGTGACCTCCATGTAGTTGGTCGGTCGAAACGGGCGTGCGTAAAAGTATAACACTCGAATTTTTCTTCGACCTGTAAGCTCCTTGCATGCATGAATTGAAATGCATTTACGCATCTCTCCCGCATTTAACACGACATGGCAACGGCAATAAAACCCACTAAAACCTAACGCAGCCCTCGGCATAGTAAGTGAAGCACCATAGGATCGAAATGAACATTCTACCTTGGCACTGTGATGCTTTGCTCAATCGTTTCAAGGCCTACATAGGAGGCATTAAGTGGGTAAACCTGCATCTCCTGCCAACCATCCTTCTTTTACGAATCTATCCTACTTCTCTATCACGTTCAGCTGCTTTTTTGAGCCGCATTACTTCCTTGCAGAAAAACACCATTTTCGCCATTTACTTTCATTGCTGATCATGAAGTCTATGTTCAGCAGCGAAATGTCAGCAATCGCTGCAGAGCCTAGGCCATGCACTCCACTAATGTGTGATATGTTGAGTCCTCCTGTGCGTCACACTCCCATCACCTCGGAGTAAGTTCTCTCCTCGCTAATTTGTTTAGGTACTTACCAAAACGTCTGTGATCTGTAAGTAGGTACCTGAACAAATCATCGACTTGTCATCGATATATAAGCAACGTCTTTTAACCCACCGCCATAGATGAGGCTGAACTCGTTTGAGTATTCGTTCCACTTCTGGAATAAATTCGTCTCTGCGAGAGTCCCTACTCTTTTGATATTCGCCTGCACCACTAGCTCACCCATTCCTCTCAGGTCTACTCTATATTGGTAAACCTGCAAAAGCACTTCTACGTGCAACTGTCATGACCGGTCTCCGGCTAATTGACCTACGTTTTTTTGCAGTTATCAGTATAGTCCATCAAAATAGTTAATCTTTCCGTTTGCTGCTTTCGTAATTATAAAATACACTTATAAACGTCAGTCAATTTCCTTAATTGCCCTGAATTGAATATTACATGCTCCGATGGTACGCTATAGTAGAATGAAACAATATTTCCGTGCGCCCGTCAAACTGCAGCGCATAATAATTATGTTAAGCGACATATTGTACTTGTAATTGTTTTACCGGCAACAAAGCACATTTTTGCATACCCAGCAAGTTATATACAAACAGGATGCTCACAAAGAGCCATGTTATTATATTATTTACTAGCTGTAAATGGCGCTCTCGCAGCCATACTCCTTTGAGAATATCGGGTTAAAAAATGGAATATATTTCGTACAGCTCATTAATACCTATATGGTAGAGTCACTACGTACATATGTTTCAAAAGAGGTTGTATATAGCCTACTTGAAATAAATAATTTTTTTTAACTGTATAAAAAAATTCATCTCGACCCATCTTCAGTTCGAGTGTCAGCCCAATATGGCAAAGTGTCATTCCGCTTTGCAACCGTTGTACATCGGCTTCAAAAAAACGACACTAATTTGCCGATTCTTGCACGAGAATTGGATTGACCCGGGTGAAAAAGCTGGGAAGTTGAAAATATAAATTTCAAAAAGTACAAACATGTTTTCTCATTGTATCAGCATTGTATTGTATTTTTGGGATACGAAATAACTTTATTGACTGTATAAAACGGGTAAAATAAATAATCGTAGCAATGTGAATTTACGATAACCAGTGAAGGAATGTTCAATTAAACGAATAATTGTTAGGGAATTTTCAGTGAAAAAATTGATGTTGGACTTTGTGATCCATAAGGCTTACCTCAGACTGACGCAGAGGTGAAGCGACGCGTCGTGTCTTGCCTTTTGCCAATAGCAAATTCATCTCTATTTTCTTATCACTTCAATTAATTTTTTTTTAGTATAGAGTACAAAGTTGTATAATAAAAAATGGAATCCTAAGCTAAGCCTAAATATTTGGATGAAACCACATTGTACCTAAACAATCTGAAAATTGATTTAAATTTTTAAGCTGACAAACTTTTCGCATCGCTTCGTTTCCAGTCTTAGTTGAGCCTAACTAAAAACAAAGACGTACCGCCGTTTTTAGCGTTCCGGTACGATGTCGTGTAGAAACTGAAAGGGGTGTGGATTTCATCGTACTCCTAACAGGTTAGCCCGCTTCTATCTTAGATTGCATCATCACTTAACATCAGGTATGATAGCAGTCAAGGGCCGACTTGTAGTCGCCAAAAAGAAATGGAATTACTAGATTCTAACATGCTACAAAAAGCTACGCTATGCTTTTGTAGCGTGACACAGACTCAATCGCTCAACAACAGTCTCTTCAATTTCAGTAGACACAAACCATTACGGATCGGATAAAACGTGATTGACATTTCGATTGATATCGGAGTTTACAAGATTCCTCTTGATGTTTGACTACAGCTATTACGAGTTTTATATTGTTTAGAAAATAACTTGTTTCTATCTGATATTGACACAAATAAATTATCTCTATTTGCCAACGATGTCTTAGGTTGTAGTGCTAAGTCGGGTGATAAGTCAAGCTGAAAATGTTGAGCTTTTTTTTCTCTAAGAAGATATGATATTGAAAAGTTATTTCGTACAAAACGTTTCATGGGTCTTGTGATTTGGAAACCAGTCTTATGCTGGGACTGAGGCACATTCGTCCCAGTACTAAGACAGTGTCTTAGAACGCATTCACTTTTTCGACAAACTGACGACCAGAAATTAGGTGCCATTATCAACATATACTTCAAGCTGACTAACGGTATCTGATGGGGAGTTTTTGAACTCCGATGTTATGACATGTATCTGGCGTAGGTTCTTATTAAAGGAATAATTATTGTCAGGGAGAAATACGCGATGATAAAATATGGTTCCAATAACCATCACAATGGAAAAGGTAAGTTGTGCAGGTGCCAAAACGCCATTGATTTCACGACCAACGATTTACTTACGTACTTTGAGGAACGACGAAAGGTTTGCTGGGTGAAGCAACGAACAAGTATTGAGATATCATAGGATTGTCAGAAGTCCGAAGAGAGGGAAAGGACTCGATAATCCTAGAATCCGATAACTTGTTCTACTAATCGTAGTTCCATGGTAGAGTAGCGTACGTTTGTCGTCCATAAGTCCCTCGTGAACAAAATTGGGCGAGTCGAAAGTATGTCAAACAAGGTAGCCTTACTTGTCCTCAGAATTATAAAACGGTATTCGTTGAAGGTTATACAGGCTTACGAGCCGACCTAGATACAACTCGACGTGTGATCCGCTCTGCTATAGCAATTTACGTGATGTCTAAGTCTGGAACAGAACATAGAACGTACCAAAAACTAGTAGATACCTACATCTACTAGTTTTTGGTACGTTTAGAACGAATGATTCTACAATTTTGGGACGTTCGAGTGCTGAAAGGAAGCCATTTCGTTTAAATGATTACCTACGATCTTATTTCTGTAGGCTCTTTATGTAGTATTGTTTTATTATTATTGTATAAGCTTATTAAGGGCTGCATTGCTAAATTCCTTTAGAAGTTTTGGTAGATTCGTTTTAAAATCAAAGTCCATTAAATAACCTCTTCATCAATTGTAACTACTTCTAAATGAAATAAAATATCTAAATCGTTTTAGATTAGATGGCGATATAGTGAAACTTCTTCGAAAACGGCCATAAATCGAAATTAATCGCGGTTTCAATGAAAGCTTTCGTGTAGCTTTACGTGATCTTTTTAAAGTTATTTATAACAAAAAAACATTTCTTACATAAGGAGTTTAAAAAACATGTCTTTAAAAATCGTTTTATTCGATACTTTTTTGCATGTTTGCCTTCTAAAAAATACGAATAAAATATTAAAGAAAAAAATTAATACGAAAAACATAAGCATCTAAGCACGCTTCAACTAGAATTCTATTTGTATTATTCAACACAGGATAATGTGTTGAATATACTAATATTATAAAGGCGAAAGTTTATAATTATATTGAATGTATGTATGGATGATGTTACTCAAAAAATTGATTTCGATGAAAGTTTACAATAATATAGCTTAGATATTTAATTTACACATAGGACACATTTTGTCCTGAAATTCCCACGGGAATGAGACCTATGTTTATGTAGTAATGAAGAACTTAATAAATTTAGGTGATTATTTAAACAACGCAGATACAAAGAAGCCATCAGTGCCAAAATTATATTGTTGCTCAATATATTTTTAGCATGAATTATTCAAATATTGCTCCATTTTGAAATCCTTGTGGCTTAATAATATAGATAACGACTCTCATCAGTCTTTTGTGTCAAAAGTCGAAAATCAATTACCTTTCACAGATTATCAAGCTATCGGTATTTATTATTTAAAATAAAACATTGGCTTACACTTTATTTCTTGTTTGCAATGATAATATTTGTTTGTTACTATTAAATGCCAACTACAGTGGCAGGTCTGCCTTCTTATAGGAGTATGGAGCGTAAACTAATACTTACCACTGTCAATACATAAAATGTAATGTGATTAAAAAGGAGATGAAAGCTTAATGAATGAATTAATGATTTTGCGGACGAACGGTTTTAAAAAAATAAAATTTCACGCGAACCGTGTCTCAGGCTTATGCTGATAAAAAATAAATAGACCCTTTTAAAAATGCTGATAAAAATCCTCTTTAACTGGATCACCACAACCTTAATCCGTCCATTGATCCAACAATCAAGATGGAGCTTGATAATTTTTTTTTTATTTTAGTGTGTATTTGTTAATATCGTCACAATCATTAATAGCCCATTAAAGGTCCACTACAGAGCCAGGCCTCTTTCCGTTTAAGAAGAAGGGATATGGAGTGTAGACCCCCTACGCTGCTTCAATAAGGGCTTGCGAACATAGGGTGATAATGTTTTATTCATTAACGATCACTGTCAGATGTCGATGATATTGACCGGGACCGACGGCTTAACGTGTATTCTGAAAAACGAGAGTGTAACACCGATAGCCTCCCGACTCTGGAACTTAGAGTTATTCCGCAATTCGACCCAGGATTCGAACCCAGGACCTCGTGATCAGAGCTACATAGCCTCACCACTAGCCCAACAAGGCAGTCTGTAAAAAAAAAGTTATGCGTGGCCATACATAAAAAAATATATACATGTCGAACTGAGAACCTCCTCCGGTTTTTTTAAGCCGTTAAAAAATTTAGAGCTTTTGTCTTAAAGATAAATCTTGTACGTATAATGTATCTGAATTTTAAAATATTGGATTCCAACCGATTACGTAAAGTTTTTCGAACATCTTAATGTTGGAAGAACTTCTATGGTTCCTTAGTAGTTATTTTAAATACAATGAGGCTGGATATATTTTTTTGATTATATTACTGTTTTTCTCAAAATTAGTACAATACAAAACAACAAAACTAATATACAACTATAAATAATTCTAAAAAGTCGTTCAAAAATTCTAAAACAAAGCTTCGAAAGGCTTTTGAATATAAATTCTAAAGGGTAAACATTTATTACGACACTTCAACAGTAATAAAATAAATGAAGAAGATTAAATAAAAGCCTTAAGGCATCATGAAAAATAAATGTTAGAAAGATAAACATTTTCCTTACAAATAGAAATAATAATTTGAAGACGGTAGTCAACTTGGAATAGCATTCTATGTAACACGGCACTTTATCGTAGCTAATTATACTATTGACCAAAACTGTTGTTCTGCATTTAATTTGCTTTTATCGTTAGTACTAAATAAATTGTAATCTCTCAGCTACGATCCTCCTACAGTCCGATCTTAAAGTATTTATTTATGCTTAAAACACAGGATCAAAACATTTTTATCCCGTTATTCCAATGGGAACTACGCGGGTTAGTTCCTTGTAAAAGATAAATGTACTTGCTCAGCGAGACACAAAAGTAATTCAACAAGTTGAAGATATAAAGTGATACTAGCAATACTTTTTCCTAGAAAGGAGCAAAAGGCGTAACTGGTAGCGATTTGTTATAGAGTTAAGTGATTTCTAGTATCTTTTATACATTTTATAAAGTAATACAAGCGATAAACAGATACATTTCGATGTAAAGGCAGACTTGGCAACTTTCGTCGTCGTTCGTCGAATTTTCAACAATGGTTATCAAGAAAAAATAACACTAGGTATATATTATAAAATAAATCCCCCACTGCGTCTGTCTGTTCACGATAAACTCAAAGACTGCTGAACGGATGTTCATGTGGTTTTAGTTTATAATTACTTAAAGTTTTGTGTAAATTTACTGAAATATGTCAATAAGGCTTGGAAGAGTCGTGAAATTTTAAGTTTTATCGTAAACTCTGTTTAAATCTATTTGAGATATAAAATAACAATATATGGAAGGATTATTCTTATATATTAGGTCTACTAAAAGTCCACGACAGCATATATCTTTTAAGGATAGCTTACAATACTCATTCTTTTCTTTAAAAAATGGACTAAATATTTTTTTGGCTTTTTTGCCAGCTGTTTTTCGCAAAATACAATTTTGGTCGCAGGCGTCTGCTGTTATAATTACAAAACATCAACCCGAAAAGAAGGAGGACGAAGGAACAAGCAAGATTGCCAACCTCCATAGTAAAGAGCCTCCTCACTATACGTACCGCCTAAAAATTACTGCCTGTTGTACTTAACCTTCGATCCAACAGCCAAGCGATAGCTTCTCAAGGTGTTGTTCAAAGCTATTTGTTCTAAAGCAATTGTCTTAAACGACTATCGGGACAATAACGGTTGATTCAACATGACTCGTGTATAAATAATAAAATTCCTCCTAAGTAACAAATTACATAGGATTGTGAATTAGTTTGTTTGTAATAAATACTGTTAGGCATGTTCTGTTTCATATACAGATATTTATAAAAACTTATATATTCGTTACAGAAACGGACAAAGAACTGTCTAGTAATATTATAGGTTACTGCGATAAAGGTAAACATATTTATATTTTATCGATACGAATTCTTACGTGTAGAAGTGAAAACTCCTGTCTTAAAATAGGAAGGAGGAATAACTATCCATCGGGCGCTTGGGAATTACAATTTCAACGCTCGAGTAAAAGGATTTAATATAAACTTCACGAGCTTTTACAGTACAATAAAATTTATTATATTATAAAAATTAAACAAAACTTACGACAGAATTGTAGTTTGGACGGCTTCCGTGGCGCAGTGGTATGTGCAGTGGCTTTATAAGACGGAGGTCCTGGATTCGATTCCGGTTGGTATGTTTGGTCTAAAGCTTCAGTCGTGGCTTCAGTACCGACAAATATGTACCGTCAAGCGAGTAAGCGTTCCGATACAATGTTATATAGAAACCGAAGGAGACAAGGATACATCCTACTCGTAATAAGTTGTTCCAAGAGATAGCTCAAGTTTTTAAAATGGAAGAGTTAAAAATTCTGTTACTGTAAAACCGACCAAGTGCGAGTCGGACTCGCGCATTGAGAGTTCCCTATAATTTAAGGTTTTTGAAATTATTCCTCCATAAGTTTGCTTCATGACAAATTTCAAATTTCAAAATTAGTAGTATTGAGTTAAAGGTTTTATAGACCTGATTTAATTTGATATGAATATTTATTATGAGGTGTACAAACAATTTACAGTTTTCGCAACTTTTCCTTTATTTGTGTTATATGATATTATTTCGTTCCAAATATCAAGATTCTAAGTTTACGGGAAGTACTCTATAAATTTTGAATTGCTTGCAAGTGACGAAAATTACCGGAAATTTTCGGCATAAACGGCTGTATCTTTTGATTGTTTTAGCCTACAAGTTTGATGGTTTCACAACTAGTAGACCTGAGTATTCGACATGAAGGAGACAGTTTTCTTTGGGCCCTGTAAAAATTATAGCGGTCAATAATCATATTATAGGTACAGAAAATAACCAATTTTTAATAATCTATATGATATAAATTGTACAAAAGTCTAACCGGGATCGTTAGATTATAACATAAATTGTTTATAAAACATAACTACAGATTCAACATGCCAAATTGCTAATTATCAATTTTCTTAGTATTCCCGTTAGATAAGGTATTGCAACCAAGATTATTTTAAAAAAGGGATCATAAGGAAGAAATTGACATACGTTTCATCACTGAACGCCGCAATTTTGCTTAGGGCCCATTTCCCATAGACAAAAAGAAACTGTCTCCATTCACCTTGATACTTCCACGCGTTCCTGAGATTAGGGATCTTTACAGACAGACGGACGGACAACAAAGTGATCCTATAAGTGTTCCGTTTATTCCTTGTACGGAATTTGGTACTGTTGGCAAAAATTGTTCAGTATGATAAATAAAAATTAATAAAACAATGAAACCGACTTCAAACCGCACTGAAAAGTAAAAATTGAATGTGTTAATTAGTTACTTTAATTTACTCAACCATATCTATAAACTCGTTGTTTAAGGAAAGTTTATTCAACAAAGTAGCAAAGCACTTAATGTGAATTAGGTATCGTCTTTAAAGTAGAAAGCTTACAGGTGGCACCGACTTCACATATGCGAAACCTGGAGCTGGAAATATTACATAATACGAGTCGAATTGATAACCTCCTTTTTTGAATTCGGTTATTAAATAAGTTACTATTTAAAAGATTTTCCATTTAAATCTATTGAGAAAAAGGAAACTTTTACAAAAAGAAGTGGAAATAAGGTAATTAACAAATACTAGAGGACGCCCGCGGTTTACAAGCGTAATTCTCGTTTCCCTGAGAAATTTTCGATAAAATGTGACCTATGTGTTATTATCTTATGCTAATTGTGAAGTTTCATCAAAATCCATTCAGAAATTATTGCGTGAAAGAGTTACAAACATCCATTCATCGATACATAATATACATACTTTTGCCCTCATAATATTAGTAATGATGATAAAGTTATTGCGTTGGAAAATTCAAGCCCTATACATCCACTAGGTATCACGAGCACTAACCAGAAGCGAATCCTTTCCAATTCACCAAATTTCAAAGACAAAGAGAATATAGCTTTTACTTTAGCTAAATAGGTTTCTTTACATGATGAAACTGACTAGGTTTCTATACATGATATTTAAAGAACTTAAGAACCCGACGTCGATCCCTCTCACTCAAAAAGCAAAGTGAAATGAAATAGCAATCAAGTACTGAGAACTCCATAACCTCGGCTGGTTAACGCGGGAAAGATAGACCAAAGCCCTCCAAAACTTAAACTAAACAACTATTTTTACGTTTGCGCGTATAATGTTTTTAATTTAATTTCATCACATGCAGTTCTGAACAAATATTACTATACTATCTATCAATTATTTATTTACATTTTTTTTCATAAATGCTTATATAAATTATAAACACTAAAAATGTACAAGAAGTCAAGTCCGCCTGCTGTGAGACTCGAAGACCCAAACAACTGGTGGTTAGGGATCCAGAGTGCTGAGTGAGGAACCTTTTAACAATACGCTCCGTTTCAAGAATTACCGCCTTGTGTATCCGACCCTTGATCCAACAACCGAAAGCTTCTCAAGATGTTGGTCGAAGCTTTTCGCTAAGATTAACTGAAACGACTATAGGAACAATAAACATCGACTCAACATTTCACATGTTATCTCGTGAGCAAGGTCCAAGTATTTACGTGGATAAATATTGCTATTTTGGGCTTTCAAAAAAATTTTCACAATAAACACTATTTATTTACTCTCTAGGGCAAAGCTCTGAACGACAACTTTAATTATGTACAACTTATTTATAGATGTTCCTAATAAATTGTATTACAAATCTAATATCAAAATAACTTTAACTTCGCCCACGCTTTCGCCTTTACACTTCAACCCACGGCTATAGTTGACTTTAGCAAATAACACGATTCGTTCTTTCTCAATATACGTCAATCAAGTTAAACAAAAATTATTATTACTTACTAGCGGACCCAACAGACTTCGTCTTGTCGAAAAGATTTGTAATGCGGCAGTTTTTTGCTCCTACGTATTCTATAGTCTGGGCAAAAAAATCTCCTCAACAGAACCAAATGATAAGGCGGTGTGAATAAAAAATAATGAAATAAAACATATATAAACATTTAAAAGTAAGTAATCGCTTTATTGTTAATCATGTCAATCATAATTATTAACAAAAATCAGTTTTATTTTCATTGTAGTGCTTTGTGATGTACGATGTTTTTTGTTTGATTACCTGGCGCATAGAAAAACTCAATTGCACGTCACCTCAAGTGATCCGACTATGATACATCGTAGAGTACGTCTACCGTAAGTATAGTTGCCCACGCCGCCTCAGTTGTAATGCAGTGACGACTTCCATGTGCCTCACTTATAAAAGTAAATGTGTCTGACGCAGTGCCTTATTTAACGATGTCTGCTCAGTTACACTTTTGCTCTTCGCAGAAGTTTCGTAACTCTGTACCAAAAACAACACCCGGGTGTGCATTAAAATCCCCTGAGACATAAGCTGCTGCTATGCTACGTTACGTCGCATTATAATAACCGCTTCAGTTTACTGTTCGTTAAACTCGTTTATACCCACTCACTTTCATTCCACATGACCTAGAAAGTTATTTAGACCTCAATAATTGGTTGTGTAAAACAAAACAAAGTTATATAAATTAAAAATAATTTCCAAGCTAATAGTTTCTCTTACACCGAACGTTTTACAAAGTTATAGCACAGAATACACAATAGTACAAGTTATATAAGTACTTAGTAGCAAAAGTTTTTGCTTTCCAACTATCCAACTTCAACTCGTACATGTAGTAGGAGTAGAGAGTATACTGATACCAGATTATATCTGAAACTTTGACGGTCAATAAAACAAACAGCAACGGTATAATTCTTTGAATCATTCACTTTCGACCGTTGTGTTCAAGAAAATAATTTCTACACAATCTTTGTACTTATACTTGTACCTGAAAATAGTGACTTGTAGTTCATAGCAGCTTATTTATACAAAAAAATTATTCGTGTTATCTAAAAACTTATTAATATATACTTATTAATAAACCTAAATTAAAAAACCTATTAATATACATTCATTAATTAATTTATTAATATACACTCATTAATTAACTTATTAATATACACTCATTAATTAACTTATTAATACTCATTAATTAACTTATTAATATACACTTATTGATTAATTTTCATTTTTTAGATTAATTTGTCTCGATGAGAACTTTACATTTAAATGGGCTGTGACAGTTTACTATATTGACAGGCGGTACTGTCCATGAACGTGTTAATTACTTTAATTTACTTAACCATATCTATGAAATCGTTTCAGCCCTTTATTCGTGAAGAAGTAACAAAAACTTTCGCCTTTATAATGGTAGTTGTTTCAGTCATATATAAAACTCTTTCGTTACTGAGTGATGTACTGACTGACAGACAACGCACAGCCGAAATTACTGGCTGTAGAGAGCTGAAATTTGGCACGTGTGTTTGTTAGGGGGAGTAGACAACCAATAAGAGAGAATTTTCCGAAGGGGGAGAAAATGGGGGTAAATTGAAAATTTTAATTTCTTAATGGATTCCTGGCCTCCGAAGGCACTACATCAAACGGTGTTAAGTGTATATAGAATCTTTGTAAATCGTTTTTAGCAATACTAATTTTATTTATTCGTATCAATACTAACTGTATCTACTGGTTACTGAATCGAAGTCCACGCGAACGAAGTCGCGGGCAACAGCTAGTGGTCTTATAGCCAAAGCCTTTGAATAACGTCTTAAGAAGCTTACGCTTAGTTATTAGATCAAGAGTCGGATAGCGAAGGCGGTAATTCTGGAGACATTGCGTATTGTGAGGTGGTTCTTTACTTTGGTGCCCTGACCACATGTTGCTTAGGCCCCCGGGCCCCACAGCTGGCGGACTTGATTTTTTTAATAATTTTTAATAGTATTTTTATAGTTTTTATGTTATTTAAAGTATTTTAAGCATTGTTAAAATTTTTAAAAATAATTGTAAATAAATAAATGATAGAAATAAAGTGTAACCAGTAGAAGTGTTACCAAAAGATGCCGGTGGAAAAAATGGACCCGTTCGAGGTTGAGTTCCTACCAGGATCACGATCTTCAGAAATAAAGGAACGACTGCAGAGAGAAAAATAGTAGTAAGTGTGTCAATTTCGTTCAAAATTCTTTAAGCGTGTTTTTGCGTGGTTAAGTAAAAAATTACATATAAACGTGATTTAAACGATTAACCACATCATTAAAATTTATAATTAAATAATACAAATTATGTGGTTAATCCTACTAGGTACAACTATAATATAAATCGTAGCAAAGCTGCATTCATGCAAAAAATACGGAGCATTATCTTATTTGCCAATACATTACAGACTCTATTGTTCAAACGGCCGAGTATTTGAAGCTTCATCGGTTTTGCATCGTAGGCCGATTTAACGTCCCTTCGCTATTATAGGAGTACTTCTATAAGATTGTTACTTACGATCGAATTCAAGTTCCTGAACGAGCTCTATTTCACAGATAATTTTACTCGTAGATATACGGTGAAAGAGACTACTTTGTCGTGATTTTACTGTAATTGACGTTCGACCAAAATTATGCTCTACTGAGTATTATAATAGTCCCCCGCATGTTACTCATTAGGGTCACAAATTGAGCGTCAAGCTCCCCTTACATACTGTCCCAGATTCTCCCCGGATAATTGCGTCAGTGTGCTTATATTCCTATTATAAACATGATATAGACGGCTATTAATAAATTGGAAAAGCACACTGATGGAAAAATCATATTTTATCTATATGTCGAGAGAAACCTTACGTTAGGTAAGGTTTTAAGGATTCGTTTTGAACAATAATATTTTAAGGTTTACGTTTTCTCCCAAAAATATTTGCCGTTGTTAGGGCAGTATTAGCGCTGCCCAGTACATAGACTCTGGAGAAAATTAACAAATTAGAGAGGAACATGCCTCATTATAACATATCAATAATAAAAAACTTTATTCTCAGCTATACTACATTTCGTCTTATATATTAACTAGCAGTGCCCGCGGATTCCATTCCGCGTTAAATATATTTTTGTTATGGTACTTTGTCCCGCATAACACTTCGAAAGTTCGGGATTAATTTAAAATTATGATGATAGCAAGTCTAATAGTACTTGCTCTTTGGCTGGCAAGCCGCTGCGGACGTTCGGTGCTAGATTCCCTATCACGTATGTTCAACATATTCAGTCTGTGGTTAGCCAGTCGCTTAGACCGTTTGGTGCTTGACTCTCTTGAAGATGCTTGCGATCTATATTCTCTTTCATTCGCATGACGCTGTGATTGGGCGGTGGCGCAGTGGTATACGCAGTTGATTCATAAGACGGAGGTCCTGGTTTTGATTCCCAGCTGGGCGGATCAAGATTTTCTAAATTGGTCCAAGTCTGACTGGTGGGAGGCTAGGCCGTGACTACCGTACCGGCAAAGATGGATCGCCATACGATTTATCGTCTGATATCATATAGAAACTGAAATGGACGTAGATTTCATCCCACTCCTTACAATTTCAACAGCTTCCATCTTAGACTGCATCATCACTTACTATCAGGTATGATAGCAGTCAAGGGTTGCCGCCGGGGTGAACTATATAAATAAGTCAATATTTTTTGAAGATTGTAATATGTTAAAAATATACTTTGTACTTGAACAATAGAGTTTCTGAACGTTTGAACAATATAAGCGATTTTTAAATATGGCACTCTACGTAGCGCGTGGCCCGACAACTTACTCGTTTTAATCTTATTATCTCGCTTGTATAAACAACTTGCAAGACTTTTAAGTAACTTCCTACAATCAGTTAACTTCAACGTTAAGAAGTTTAGCAGTATAATAATAATAGTTGTTGGATAAAATAAGGCGTTACTTTACAAAACTTCAAAAACCAATAGTACAGTTATGTTTTTTGATAAAATGAATTTTAAAGGAATTTTAAAATTAGTTTTATCAAAAATACCTATATATACCTGCAAAACAGTGGCATCTGAGACTATAAGCTGATTTGCTTGAAGCTTATTGTAGTGTGCACGTATATTGATGGTAGAGCTCTTTGTTACTAAGCTCTGTCAAGTTATTATATTACTAACGGCGGGTTTACAATAGTAAGGCGCTTAGCAGATTCACTGCATTACAATCAGTAGAGTGTAGTGTAGTCGTATTCTACTGACAGACGTAATACTGGCGTCATCATCATCTACATATTGCCTAACTCCTTGCAAGGGATGAAATATGGAGCGTAGGCCCACCACGCTGCTCCAATACTTGTTGATGGGATTGGGGTGATAATGTTTAATTTATTAACGATCACTATCACTTGTTGATGATAGGCTACAAGTTATCGTTTCATGTGATAATAAAAATTTTTAACAAAAAATAGAACCGGCTCAAAATGCACTAAAAAGTAATAAATAAATGTGTCATTTAGTTGCTTTAATTTACTTAAGTTACGCCATAGTAACTCGCTGTACATGTGCGGGACAGTAATTCATAGTTGTGCGGGACAGTAATTCATAGTGTATTTATAGTGTGTAATTTATAGTGTATTTATAGTGCGTAATTTGTTTATAGTGAATTTATAGTGTAATTTATAGTGTATTAACTCAGTAATATTAAACAATAGACATTAATAGTAATCATAGCGTACATAACCAATAGTTTAAAATAAGTTTATGTATAGTCATTGATTTTTTAGGTCGCGCAATAGTATAAATATTGTAAACACGCCTCGCGTGACCAACTTGTTTGTAAAGAAATAGGTATATAGGCCCTCTCGCTCTAACATCGACCAATCAGAAAGCCCGTTTTAATAGAGCGAGAGGGCAGACGTTAGACAGGGATAGATAAACGCGTTTGATTGGTTGTTATATGGGCTCTCTAATTGGATGTCATTATGCACCAATTAGAGGGCCCGAATTAATTTGTATAAATGCGGGGCACTGTGCCGACAGCGACACAGTTCCCAATCGACCACCGAGAAGATTGTAACAAGAAGAGGTACCAATAGAAGAATAAAAAGGCGTTCTTGAAGAAGTGTTTCATTGAAGAAAACCCGCCCAGTTTCGTCCAGAGCAATCCAGTAAATAGTGAATGTACTATCCCGTACATTGAATGGTCCTTCGTTCGCCGGATCGTCTCTGCGAAACTGGTGAAATAGTGCAACAGTGAAAATTCGTCGTGTTCAAGAAAATGCCACAGACGCGTCAAGACAGTCGCAAGGCGAAGAAGTCTGACGACGGCACCTCTTCTTCTGAAACCAACACGTGGGACGCTGGGTCCCCGACGCCTCAGAACTCGAACGCGTCCACCGCGTCTGCGCACGCATCCACTGCATCTGCGCCCGCGTATTTGTCCGTGTCCGCCGAAATCGCGCCCGTGTCCGCGTCCGCGCCCGTGTCCGCCGGAAGCGCGCCCGTGTCCGCGTCCGCGCCCGTGTCCGCCGGGAGCGCGCCCGTGTCCGCCGCGTCCGTGAGTGCATTCGCCCGTCCGGCGATGGCGCCCGTAGCGCCCGCCGCGCTCACGGAGCCTGCCGCTTCCGACGCGTCCGCCGCAACAGTACAGTGTGTGAAGACTTCGACAAAGAAGCAAATAGAACGTGGTCACGTTATAGAAAAAGGAACTGTCAAACATCAAGAGCCGATGGATCATCAGACAGCGCGACCCCCGCTCAAGAAGAGAATAGGTGGGGCGTCCACTCATAGCAAATCCAAGACGCTCAAAATAGCAAAGGCGAAGGAGGAACTACTACGCCTTCAAGTCGAACTAGCAGCCGCGCGCCTCGCGACTCTAGAAACGGAGAACTCAGATCAAGAAATAGATGAAGAGGACGACATCTCCGTGCATTCGAGAATAGAAGCAAATGAATTTGTGCATAATTGGTTACAAGACCAGCCGCCGCCACCGCCGCCGCCGCCGCCATCGCTGCTGCCGCCGCCACAGCCGTGCCCCGTATTAGCGATCACCGAAGTGCCTCACAACCCAATCAAGGGTGCGGCGGGGTCACGGAAGAACCCAGAAGCGCAACGGGGTCACTTCAGTGAACTACAGCCACCGGCGGGAGCGCCGCCGAGTGTTCCGGCCGGCGCGCCCACAGGTATACCGGCGGGAGAATCGAACGGTGTCGCTCAGCTAGCAGAGGCTATCACCCACGCCATTAGAGCAGCGCAGCGCCCCAAGTTCATCGAACTGCCCATCTTCAGTGGATCTCATCAAGAATGGCTACCGTTTCGTGCGGCGTACTACGAAACAGAAAATTCGTTCACAGCAGTGGAAAATACAAACCGTTTGCGGAGGAACTTGAAAGGAAGAGCTCGAGAAGCTGTAGAAGGCCTTCTCATCACCAGTGCACACCCTTCAGACGTCATGAAAACCTTGGAGTCAAGATTCGGAAGACCAGAGTCGATCGCTATAATGGAAATGGAAACTCTTCGTGGACTAGCGCGGCTCACCGACTCTCCTCGTGACATCTGTATATTTTCTACGAAAATCTCTAATGTGGTGGCTACACTGAAGACTTTGAACTGTGCAAACTACATGTATAATCCAGAAATTTCGAAAACTATTGTGGACAAATTGACGCCTACGCTTCGATATAGGTACTACGACTTCGCAGCGCTACGACCTAGGGAAGAACCCGATTTGTTGAAAATAGAAAAATTCCTTATGCGCGAAGCGGAGCTGTGTGGACCTTATGCCCTACCTGAACAGGTAGCACAAGTCACTCTTCAAAGAAGACCACAGAAGGTGAACAGCGTCACGGAAAAGAGAGAGACATCGGAAAAGAATTTCACAAACAAGTGCCTCGTATGCTCCGATGAAACTCACACCGTGGTCAATTGTGAAAAATTCAAGAACTTGGATTCCAACAGTAGATGGGACGCTGCCAAGGCCAAGCACCTGTGCTTTAGATGTCTTCGCCATAGAACCAAGTCGCACAGCTGTCGGCCAAGGATGTGTGGACTGGATGGGTGCAAGTACTACCACCACAGGATGCTGCACTACAACAAAGCTACACGTATAGATAAAAAAGAAGATCAAGATAGTATAGAAGTGATTAACTCCGCGTGGACCATCAAGAGGAAACAGTCATACCTAAAGATTATACCAGTGCAAGTGGTAGGACCCAAGGGGGCTCTCGATACCTACGCACTGATGGACGACGGGTCAACAGTGACATTGATAGACAGCGCCGTGGCCGAAAGCATCGGCGCGACGGGACCCATCGATCCTCTGAAAATAGAAACAATCAACGATATGAAAACCTCGGAGTCTGCCTCGCGAAGAGTCAACATCAAGCTAAGGGGTCTAAACGATCACGAAGAGCGAATTCAAGCGCGCACTGTGAATAACCTCCAAGTTTCATCGCAGCGCGTTTCAAAGGAAATGGTAGACACGTGCAAGCACTTAGAAGACATACGCGAATATCTCGTGTACACGAACGTGAAGCCACGAGTGCTAATAGGGCAAGACAACTGGCATCTCCTGTTGACTACAAAGGTGAAGAGAGGAAGCATACATCAACCGGTGGCCTCCCTCACTCCGCTGGGATGGGTGCTACATGGCAGCCAGACCCGTACGATCGGACGCACAATCGATTTCGTGTCACACGTCACAGAAGATTCAGAAGATAACTTAGAAGGCCTCGTGAAGCAATATTTCGAAATGGATGCACTCTGCCTACAGCCGAAGAAACCGAAATCGGATCCGGAGGAGCGAGCGTTACGCCTACTGGAGAAGACCACCATCAAGATAGACGACAGCAAGTATGAAACGGGTTTGCTCTGGCGCACAGAAGACGTCACTCTACCGGATAACTACGACAACTCGCTTAAACGACTCTTCAATATTGAAAAGAAGCTAGATCGAGATCCCAAGCTGAACCAGAAGTACACGGAACAGATGGAAGCCCTTATCTCAAAAGGATACGCCGAACCAGCTCCAGCACAGAAGCCGGAAGGGAAGACCTGGTACCTACCACACTTCGGAGTCATTAATCCAATGAAACCAGAGAAACTCAGAGTGGTGCACGACGCCGCGGCAAAGACCAGAGGGGTGGCTCTCAATGACATGCTGCTCAAGGGGCCTGACCTTCTACAGTCGCTGCCTGGTGTTGTCATGCGGTTTCGGCAACACATGATCGCGGTGACGGCTGACATCAAAGAAATGTTCATGCAGGTGAAGTTACGAAATGAAGACCGCGACGCACTTCGTTATCTGTGGCGAGGAAATAGAAGAGACAACCAGCCTCCGGAGGAGTACAGAATGACGTCTCTAATATTCGGCGCGTCAAGTTCCCCATCTACAGCAATATACGTAAAAGACTTGAACGCGAAACAGCACAAAGACTCTCATCCGGAAGCCGCCGCCGCCATAGTACAGAAACACTATGTTGATGACTACCTTGACAGCTTCAGAAGCATAGAAGATGCAGTCAGAATTACGAAGAGCGTTAGAGAGGTTCACTCGAAAGCCAACTTCGAACTAAAACAGTGGAAGTCAAACTCTCCGTGTCTACTGGAAGCACTCGGAGAAAACGACCCAATAGAAAATAGAGAGCTTTACAAGTCAGAGGAGCAAACAGAACGAGTACTGGGTGTGATATGGAAAATCAACACCGACGAGCTGACGTTCAACCTCAACCTCGCGCGCATAGCCCCCACCATAGCAGATGGCAAGACGCCTACGAAAAGGGAAGCCCTGAGAATAGTGATGTCGTTATTCGATCCTCTTGGGTTCGCTTCGCCCGTCACCATAAGGGCGAAACAGCTGCTGCAAGAAGTATGGCGAAGAGGGACGTCATGGGATAACGAACTCGACGAAGACTTAGCGACGCAGTGGCAAGACTGGATGACACATCTGAAGCAGCTAAGCGACGTCACGATACCCAGGCGTTACCTACACTATAGTGACGCGACTTCGCTACAGCTACACGTCTTCACCGATGCAAGCGAAGCAGCCTATTCAGCAGTACTCTTCTGGAGGGCGGTGGCGCCGGACGGTCAAGTTGGCCTCTCACTCATCATGGCCAAAGCCAAGGTGGCCCCATTGAAGTTGACGTCCATCCCGAGGTTGGAACTACAGGCAGCAGTCATGGGCGCGCGTTTAGCTGAAACAGTAATAGACGAACACGAAAGAAAACCAGATAGCAAGATTTTCTGGACGGACAGCAAGACCGCGCTCACATGGATACGTACCGGCTCACGTACCTACAAGCCGTACGTAGCGCATCGTTTAGCAGCTATAGAAGAGACTACTAAGGTCACAGAATGGCGATGGGTTCCAACGAAATTGAACGTGGCTGATGACGCAACGCGCGACGTACCTAGCGGTTTCAGCAAGCACCATCGCTGGTACACGGGACCCGACTTCCTGTACGAAGCGGAAGAACTCTGGCCTACTGAAGTCTCCACTACAGTCATAGAAGCAAGAACCTTCTGGGGAAGAGAAGGTGCAACACGTAGTCGACGAGCGAGATGCAGCATCCCGATCTTCGTGGCGGGCCTCACAGAGGCTCGCTGACCTCTTCTGGACGCGGTGGGTACGAGAGTACCTACCGGAACTCCAACACCGGCGGGAGCCGCACGGCCGTGGACCGGCTGTGTGCGTCGATGACCTAGTACAGGTCGTTGACTCCAACCTGCCGCGCAACGTGTGGGTTCGTGGGCGCGTGATCGCCACGTACCCGGGACCAGACGGCGTGGTTCGAGCCGTCGACATCCGGACCAAGGGAGGCGTGCTGCGACGACCCGTGCGGAAGCTGGTCATCCTGCCTCTACCTACGAGCGACGAGCCCGCACCGGGAGATGATGCGACACCCGTCGCACGGCGGGAGAATGTGCGGGACAGTAATTCATAGTTGTGCGGGACAGTAATTCATAGTGTATTTATAGTGTGTAATTTATAGTGTATTTATAGTGCGTAATTTGTTTATAGTGAATTTATAGTGTAATTTATAGTGTATTAACTCAGTAATATTAAACAATAGACATTAATAGTAATCATAGCGTGCATAACCAATAGTTTAAAATAAGTTTATGTATAGTCATTGATTTTTTAGGTCGCGCAATAGTATAAATATTGTAAACACGCCTCGCGTGACCAACTTGTTTGTAAAGAAATAGGTATATAGGCCCTCTCGCTCTAACATCGACCAATCAGAAAGCCCGTTTTAATAGAGCGAGAGGGCAGACGTTAGACAGGGATAGATAAACGCGTTTGATTGGTTGTTATATGGGCTCTCTAATTGGATATCATTATGCACCAATTAGAGGGCCCGAATTAATTTGTATAAATACGGGGCACTGTGCCGACAGCGACACAGTTCCCAATCGACCACCGAGAAGATTGTAACAAGAAGAGGTACCAATAGAAGAATAAAAAGGCGTTCTTGAAGAAGTGTTTCATTGAAGAAAACCCGCCCAGTTTCGTCCAGAGCAATCCAGTAAATAGTGAATGTACTATCCCGTACAGTACACATATTCGAACGAAGTTCCTTATCGCGCGTTGTGAAAGGGGGCTAGACGGAAAAAATTCGTACGAAAAGTTGTCACGACACTTTTTGATCAAAGGATCTTGCCGCCGCCTTTGATGTGTGTGCGCGTGAGCGGCGGAGGGGCGCCCGCGCTGTATGCTGTCTCGCGTTCTCGTGGCGCCCTTCGGTGTACAACAGCAAATATTATTATTACTTAAAAAAAATAAAATTTTATTACAATTCCTTCACTAATTAATCGAAAGGAACTTCGTTCCATCCGGGTGTCCCTTGACACCTCTCAACTTTTTTTTGTTTCAAAGTCTAAAAATCTTTATTCAGTCAAATCTTTATGATCATTTTGAATCGTCGATATGTAATGTTTAGATTATGTTAAAGTGATATGGTGGAAGTGAAGTAATTGTGTATATTAATCGAAATTAAAAATGTAGGCCTAAAAAACTTAGAGCATATGGTCCAGGTAAGTAAGTCCTCGTAAGAAGGCTTAGAGTCACTCAGCGGGCGATAGAAAGAGCAATGCTCGGATTATTTCTGTGATCGAATCTGAAATGATGAGATTCACTGAAGAACCGAAAATAAAAGCTACGTTTTGTAGTTTATTTAACGTGTAGTTTCCATTGCCATTGAATATCGGGATAAAATTTAAAGTATTATATGTTTTTATCCAGGATATAATCTATCTCTCCTCCAAATTTCAGCCAAATCGGGTCTATAGTTGCACCTTGTAGAAGTAAGAAACAAACGCACTCACAAAGTTTCTCTTTTATAATATTAGTGTGATGTAGCGTAATAGTAAGTAGTGATAGGTCATTAATTCTGTAAAGTGCTCCCATTAGGTAATAATTAATGTCATGATAGCAAATTGCAGTAAACGATTTTCATTTAGCTAATAAATGAGACTGGGCTCATTGCAAGTAGAATAACAGCATATTTTATACGTAGTAGAAACATTCAATATTGGTTCTATTATTATATTACTCTACATTTTCATTTTGCCTCGTTGCTCTAGTGTTTTGTCTATTTGGCTTCGATCTCGAGGTCCTGGGTTCGAATCCTGGGTCGGGTCACGGAATAATTTTAGGAAACGGAGTTTTAGTAAATTCCAAGCCCGGAGTCGGGAAGTCGGTGGTGATACGCCCCCGTGCAAAGGAGAATCGTAAAGAGGTTGGTCACTGTCACTGTCTTCAACGTTTGATAGTGGTCGTTAATAAATGAAACATTTTTATCATTCTAAGTCCGCCAATCCGCATTGGAGCAGCGTGGTGGGTTTACGTTCCAAATCCGCTCTCATATAAGGAGGGAGGCCTGGCCCTGTAGTGGACCGTCTATAGGCTAATATTGATGATGATGATGACGATGATGATACTCTGAACGGTTTATACTCATTATATTTTATCATTCTGAGATTCATGATGTAAAAATACTCACAAAGTTAATTATTTGCTGATGGCCTCTATGACGCATCGGTGTGTGCGGTGGATTTTTAAGGTAGAGATTCTGGCTTCGATTCCCGGTTGTGCCTATAGGGATTTTCTTAATTGGTCCAGATTTGACTGGCTTTGACCGTGACTAGTTAGCACCCTGCGGGCAAAGACATACCACCAAGCAATCCGGTAAGATATCGGGTAGAAACCGAAAGGGAATTTTATCGTACTCCTAGCAAATTATCCAGTATTCAAATCAAATGTTACAGTATTTGACATAAGATATAAGACTGTGGTCCGGAATTCAATTACACACTAGTTGTGAATTGTCGACAAAAGGAAAGGTTTCCGCATAATGACCGCCAAACTTCGTTGATAGGATGGCACCACGCGATGATGACGAGTAATTCACTCGTAGCCAAGTTTGGTTCTCTGGGTCGAGTTATGGAATAACTTATCTCCCCTCTCCTATAAGGGAGGACTCCAGGTCCTGTTGTATATTAATAGGCTGGCACAAAACGAAACACACAACACCTCTATTTCCAACGACGCGAGTGGTCTGGACTTAAAATTTACAAAGCTGTATATCGACTTTTATAGAAGATTAATTAACCACAAGGGCCCTACAAATTAACTTCTAATATTTTCAACTCTTGCGGATAAAACACTTGAAAATTTCTATTCTAACAAATCATCTGCGTATGCATATTACTTGTTCAATATAATAATTGTAAATACAAATAGGAAATTATCTTTCAATTAATATCAAAGTGGAAGATACTTATTAACGAACACACGGCAATAAAATTATTAATGAATAATATAAAGGAAATGCTAAAGTCTCTTATCTGTTTAAGAGAATTTAATAGCCTGCACCTGTAGCAAAACGACTTACTCAATTAAATAAACAAACTGTCCCATAAAACTTTCTTGCATAAACAGCTTTGAAGCACTTCTTAGAACTTCCTTTAATTTGTACAATACTATCTAAGTTTTTACAAGAATTTACGAACAGAATTAATTAAAGTAACTGATTAAATGGAAACAGAAATAATTAGTTAATTTTAATAAACACAGATGGTGTTACCTATTTAATATTAACAAATCTATTATTTACGGCGATTTATTATTATGTCGGGCGAGTGACGCAGTGGGTAGTGACCTGATTCTACGGTCTAGGCTGTGGTTCCGATCCCCACGTCTGGAAGAATGTTTTTGTGATGAGCATGGATATTTTCCCGTGTCTGAATGTTTATCTATATATTATAACTATTTATGTATAATATATACAAAAATATTCATCAGTTATCATAGTACCCATAACACAAACCACCTAAGTTTACTTTGGGACTATATAGCGATGTGTGTAATTGTCCTATAATATTTATTTATTTCTATAATCTGCTATTACCGGATACTTCTACCCGGATACTAGGACATTTTGGCAACTGATTATTATCAAGCTAATTGTTCAGTGAGTAGTCTCATTTTGTTGTAAAAATATTTTTACATCGTTATTCTTTTACATTCAATAGTGATTATTATTATATTATTATCCCTTGTAAGTTGTATTATTTGACTCAAGCAGTTTCCTAAAAAAATACGGCAGCGGTCCTCTGAGCATTCGTTTTACAAAAAAACCATGTCACCGATTAAAGGTTAACATCCACATTGTCCGACAAATTGCGTGGTCGTTATCCCGATCCGTTATTTTTAGAAAGGACAAAGGTGGGCCTCTCCTTACGCGGACTATAAGATTATACTATAATTCGTAGCCGAATGCTGACGACAACAACAGGCGATGCTGCAGTTAATTGTATGTATTTCTAAGAAATAATTTTAGTGACGAAGGATATGTCTTTCCATATAAGTGCATAGAAATCAGTAGTGGCGCTGCGACACGACACGAAATGTCGATAACTGTTGTCGTCTGCGGTCGGCTACGAATCTATACCCACAGCTTAACTCAGGCTTGAAATCAAGCGTATTGTACAAAAATTATTATTATAAATACAAAAAACCATAAAGTATTTAGAATTTTATACAGATATAGTGATCCTCCTTGTTTTTCTCTTTTCAGTTCATAACTTCTAAGCAGTCGGGTTTTTGTATTTATAATAATAATTTTATTTGAGTCTTTTTAGTTTTAGTTTATGGTATAGAAATGAGACGGTACACTTGGTACACTTTTTGCCATTCTTTGTTAAAAAACTAATATGAACATGATATGATATTTATATTTTTGAAATAGTTTTTTTACGACCTTTCAATTGGTACCCATATTGCTAAGATAAGTGAAAAAAATACACACATCCCCCCTTTTTTCCCCCATTTACAGCCGCCATTTTGAAAATTTATATAGCCTATATCACTACCACAATTTTGACAAATTTATCGACACCTCACATGCCAAAATCCGTCCAGCCGTTTAGGCTGTAGCGCGTGCCGAAGAAATGGACATACATACATACGCTCGAAAAACATAACCCTCCTTCTGACGCAGTCGGGTAAAAACAACAAAACGCACGCGCGTGCGCCTCCTACTAATTTGTGCCTTAGTTATTAGTTTAATTTTTGTTGAAAACCTTGGCGCGTCGCTTCGCTTCCAATCTGAGCTGAGCCTCAAGATTTTCATTGCGACAAAACATGTTGTTTGATTAATTCACATTGTCTGTGGATGTGTATTTAGTATTTACTTGCTCCGAGACACGGAGTATAACTACATCGTCAACTATTAACCATTTCAGCATTTCATTGACGACCGAGTGGCGCAGTGGGTAGTGACTCCATTCTAGGCTGTGGGTTCAAATCTCACACCTGGAATATAGCAGTGTAACTGTCCTATAATATCTATTTATATTACTTATTAGAGATACTCACTTTTACGCATATGTACTGGCTGGCACTTTTACTTTAGAAAATATAAGCATTTAAAATCTAGTTGGGCTTTTGAGACCCTACCAGACTTAAGAAAGGTTAAGAACGTTGACGGAAGTTTAGTACCTTCAGACACTATTAAGTTAAAATAGAATATTCTTCTAATAGCGCACTCTTTTCAGATAATCGAAGCTCTGCACTACATGCACTACACGAGCAATCAGATCCATCGCAACGTGTGCCCGCAGGTTATCATTGTCACCAAGAGGGGAACTTGGAAGCTCTTTGGACTGGAGTTTGCAGGTATTTTGTTTTTTTTTAATTTATGCAAATTAATAAAATTGAAGTGACTGTGTTTATTTCAAATTACCTGACAGCGTTTCACTAAATACATATTAAAGCAACTATATAAGGTACTTATATATAAACATATAAAAATATAGTTTTTTATTTCTGTCCGTCTGTCTGTTCTCGCGGACAGAGAGACAGACATTTCGCGGACATTTTTTTACTTCTAATAGATAAGTACAAACCTTCTATGTATTGCTCAAATGGATTAGGCAGCGAATGCGAAACGATGTCGAGTAGAAATTGAAGGGGTGTGAATTTTATCCTAGTCCTAACAAGTTAGCCCGCTTCCATCATAGATTGCAGTCAAGGGAGAACTTGAATCAATAAAAAAAAAATTTTGCAAAATCTGGATCTAGATACAATGATATATTAATCTTTGAAATATTCTTTATTGTACACCAAATCAAAAACAAACTTACAAAAAGAAAATATCTTAAAAACTATGTGCAATTGGCTGTCTTATCGCTAATGAGCGGAAAAAGGAAAAGTTCATATAAACTGGATTTAAAAAAGAAAACCTCCTCTAATCTACATATAAAGCAATTATTTCTTCAACAGGAAGTAACAAAGAATACCTACACAAAGTTTTCTTTTCTGCAGCTACAATAAGCTTTTAAAAATATAATAGCCAATATCTAAAAGAAAAGAAGTCAAAGCTAAGAGGGCTGATCCCTCTCAAACTTATTATTTAACTAGGTCACATTTTACGAAGTAGTCAGGCTATATTATAAAAGAAGTATGGAATAAATCACTACTCTTACTAAAAGCTCTGTCATTTTAACGTTCTACAGCGGAACTAAAATAGCATTTCAAAACTTAGGTGCTAAAATAATATTATTTTTTAAGTTTTGTCTGTTACGAGTAGTAGCTAACTATAAAACGAAAACTGGTTAATTCGTAAATAGAATAATCATACTAAAATAATATAACACACAAAAAGAAAAAGAAATTATTAGTAAATATAAATATAGAATCATCATACTTAAATCAAAATGAGAAAAGTTGCGTATCTGGGGCACGTGCTACGACACGACAGATATGAGATCCTACAACTCATTTTGATGGGAAAAGTTGCCGGTAGAAGGCGTTGGTCACAGAAAAAAGTCTTGGCTGAAGAATATCAGAGAGTGGACCGAAATCGCGAGTGCCGCACAATTGTTTCGCATAAATAAGATAGACAGGAATTCGCGAAGCTGACTGCCAGCCTTTGCTAGTTGGAGAGGCACTCACAGTGGAAGAAGAATACTTAAAATGTTTTGATAATTTGAATATAAAACTAAAAACAGTATGAAAAGATCGGCGAAACTTTTTCAAATTTTCTAATAAATTCAAATTACTAAATTATTTTATTTTCTTGCAATTATAGTGAAAAGTATTTAACGTTCTTAAAGTTGAAAGCTTGGGTGGCACCGTCTTCATAGTTATGATTAAGTAAAAGAGAGTAACTAAATATCGCAATAATATTGTACTATTTAATGCGAGTTATTTTTTATACTGGGTGTTTTTATATTAGGAGGTATAATTCGTGTTTAGCCGCACTTCTAAGCCCTGTGTGCATCAAGATTTCGGTTACACAGGCCTTAGAAGTGCGGCTAAACACGCATTATACCTCCTAATATAAAAACACCCAGTATAAAAAAATAACTCGCATTAAATAGTACAATATTATTGCGATATTTAGTTACTTTCTTTTACTTAATCATAACTATGAAGATGGTGCCACCCAAGCTTTCAACTTTAAGAACGTTAAATAAAACTAACAAAGTGATTTGCTACTTTGTTAAATAAGCTTCCCTTAAACTTGGGTGGCACCAACTTTATGGATATGATTAAGTAAATTAAAGTTACTAAATGCCGTTACTAAAATAATTTGTACTTTTTAGGGCGTTTTGAAGTCGGTTTTACTTTTTTATTATAATTATGTTTTCCAATTAAAATATAATCAATCTTAAAAAATAAATTGATATTTAATATAAATTACAAGTACGTTGTCGCATTGTGTTTTATGGTTTCCTTACTTCGTGGATGGAAATTACATTACAAGTATTGGCCGAAATACCAATTACGAATCGGTAATTGCTTTTTCGGCCGATACTCGTTGTTTACCTAAAATTTAGGTATTCGAAAATACCTTCTATATTAATTAACTAGCAGATGCCCGCAACATCGAACCCGTGAGCTAAATAGTGTTGTGACCTTACAAGAACATTGAAAAAAATTGAACGCGAACTTAAAGAAAGTATTGGTATAGCAACCTATCCTTGTCAGATACCTCCCCGTCCGCGTCTGACTGGGAGGTTATGGCACTTACCGACTTCGGTGTTATGAAGTCAGGAACTGCCTGCTATCTTTTGCGGCGCTACTTTGTGCATACATTTTATGCCCCCCATCTGTACCCCTGTCCGTCCGTCCATTTATAATATGTCATTATAAACATTTAATACCCATAACTTTCCTTCGTCTTCATCACCAGACCCCTAATAACAGTCACAATCTAGCTAGGTGAAACAGTTCTCATCAATACAAATTAATCTAGCCCAATTACAAGGTAGCTAGGTAGCGGGGATCGGCCAAGCCGTTTCAAAATTGTAGGGGAACATATATAGAATTTAGAGCATTCCGCAAAAATGCAATAAAACATCACAAACTATATACTAAAACCTTTCTCACGAATACTTCTGTGAAAACCGCATGAATATGCGTTCAGTAGTCTTCGAGTTTATTGCGAACAGACAAACAGACAGACAAACGCGGTGGGGGACTCTTATAATATGTAGTGATAGTAATAGTGATGATGTTACGAATATAGTACCATATGTACATCGCAGTTTTCGAGGTATCGCATAAAATCCTGTTAACGTGGGAATGTTGAGTTCGTTCTGGCTCAACTAATTGTATTCGACGTAAGTCGATGATTTTTTTAAGATAAAATTGAATTTTTCAACTTCAGATTTTTAAGATCAATCTCGGTTTTAGCTTTGCATGGTCCTTCGAGCCAAATGTTTGGATCTGCTACGTTAATATAGAAAGTAAACCAACTAATAATTTGAGTAGTAAAGTTGCAGAAACAAGTTTCACGACACGAACATTAAGTAAATACTGCGACTGAACAAACTTTACATAGAATTTGTAGGTATTCTCATTTCTTAATTAATAATAAACTTCTAACGGTGCAAATCCTTCGTAATATTATAGCCCGAGAGGTCGTAAGCAGTTTAATGGGAATGTTTGATTAAGCTGAAAGTTTTAAGGATATTCCTCTAACTTTACTAAGTAAGTATGGTAAACTAGACCTGTCAGGCGGCACTTTCAAGGTTGTGAACATTACTGAGTCGTTATGAGCAATTTAACGCTCTTCGCGTAAAATAATAAATATAGCTATTTTTGGAATAAGTATAATATAGAATAAAGTTTATATAGTAAGGTTTCCAGCCGTTCACACTGCCTGCCTTTCTGCTACGTCCGATATTGAACCCAATGTAAATAAATAAATTACTTAAATATCAACCTAATACTGGTCGGTGCCCATGGGTTCGGCCATGGGCACCGACGCGAACTGGAAGGTTATGGCATCCACGGACTTCGATGTTGTGAACTCGGGAACTGCCTGCTATCTTTTGCGGGGCTACTTTATACAAAAAATTTTATGACCCCAATCCGTACTTCCTTCCGTGCCATCCGTCCTTCGGTGCCCGGCCCCACCGGTACCTCGACCCTCCGTCCGTCCGTCCGTTTATAATATGTAACTGATCCACCCTTAACTGTCTGGCTTCATCACCAGACCCCTAATAACAGTCACAATCTAAATAGGTGAAAAGTTCTCATCATTACAAAGGAATCAAGCTCAATTACAAAGTAGCTACGTTAAGGAACTCCCTTAACTGTCCTTCGTTTTCATCATCAGACCCCTAATGACTGTAACAACCCATCTGCATGTAAAGTTCTCATCGACACAAATTATTAAAGCCCAAATACAAGGTAACTGCAGTGAATCTTTGAGGAGTTCCCTCATCTGTATTTGAGCTCCATCATCAGATAGACCTAAATTTTTAAATGTTAGTACTTAAAAATACTTAACGGAAAAATTTACAAGCGTACTAGTTATCCCCACAATTTTTTAAAGTTCCCCTCAATTATCTCTGGGATCCCATTATCTGATTATGGTTTTCTTGACATGGTATCACTACCGGAATATCTCCTTTCCAACAAAAATAGAATCACCAAAATCGGTTCATGAACGACGAAGTTATCCTCGAAGATAACGGTTTTCAACAATAGATAGAGTGACCTTTGAGGAAGGTTTTAGTATAAAATTTATTAAGGTTTAGTATGTACTGGCCCAAATATGACGTATTAAAATGGTAGGTAGGTAAGATCTTGGAGCTTTCATTAAAATGCTGTTCAAACCGACCGCAACCGACTCCTAGTTATGCTTAAGTAAATAACAGCAACTAAATGACACAGTTATTTTTTACTTTTTAGTGCGTTTTTGAGTCGGTACTATTTTTTGTTAAAAATTTTATTATTTAATAATTATTAAACTTGTCGTAAAGAATTAACCTCATGCCAAGATGGACGATTCGCTATAACTTCCAGTATATAGGCCTGCCTCGGTCTGAGTTAAGCCTACCTATTTTAAAATTCAATAAGACAAGCCAGCATCGCATTCCCGTATCTTCCCAACCACTGTGTGGCAGAAACTTAAAAGGGTATGAATATGAAACTGGATTACTTTTTGCCAGTCAAAATGCCTGCTACAAAATACAGATAGAGTGGAAAAATTCACACTGGAACTCCACGATAAAAAGTATTAAAATCTTGCGCTTGTTGTTTTTATTGTCTAAAGTACCTTACAGTTCAGACGGGTTCGAGATAAAACTAAGATTATTAATATTATATTATTATAGATAAGAGAATTAGAAGTTCGCAACAAATACATATAGCTTAATGATGTTCATCAATACCGACCTCATAAGGGAAGGAGAGATTTTTATTCCAATGAACATTGAATACAATAAGTAATAGAGGAATTTCCCTGCTCTTAAAGTTACTAAATCAGACTTTAAAATGGAATGAATATGTAACTGGGTTAATTTTTGCCAGTCAAAATCCCAGCTGTAAAATGCAGATACAGTCAAAAAATTTGCACTGTAACTCAACGATAAAAATATTAAGAGCTTACGCTTGTTGGTTTTGTTGTATTAAGTCTTCCGCCTTCCGTACGAGCTTAAGATAGAGCGGGAAGATTGCAACCACGAATACCTACAGCTTAGTGATATTCATCGTTCACGGCTTCAGTAACCACCAGGCCTTATGGGAAATGGACTATAGAGCTTTGACCCACCACGCTACTTCAATGCACATTGAATCCAGAACCCCGTTATCGGAAGCCACATACGCTTATACAATAAAAAATAGACGACTTTACCTACTCATCAGTCAGAGTTGGGCAATATTTTAATTACTTGTTATTAAAATATATTACGTTTTTGGATTTGTGTTTTAACTACTTCTTAAAAATGAATTTTGTATTTCAAATTCTAGGCTTGAAAATACATAAGAACATTTAAAGATCTTATAAATGGGTAAGTTTTAAAAAAAAAACATGTGGCAACCGCTAATAATATTGTCAATCTTTAAAGTTGGCAACACTGCATGTTTACTGCTGTACTTACGAGTACGTTAACATACAAAGGAGAACATTCAAGCTCCATACATTTTTAGGCCTTTTCTGAAAGTGCCGGCCAACGAATAAAAATAGTACATCTCGTTGGAACTAGCGATTTGCAGCAATACTTAATATGGAAGCAAAGTTGTAGAAGTGCATCGAGCCAAGTTGTGCAGGTTTGAAAATTCATAATTTTCATACATTTTACTGATTTTTAAAAGTATCCGCTGTCAATAAAAAATGGTGCGTATCGTTAGAAAAGCCCATTCGAATCTATAGTTAATATGGCATCAATATGGTAGGATTGCTCTGAGCCAAGTTATATGCAAAAGTTCGATTTTTTGTCATTTTCATACATTTTATTGATGATGATCGATACAAACTAATGGTACCTACGAGTATAGTTAGAGCCAGCTATTTGGAGAAATAGCTAATATGATGCCAATTGTCGGGTGGAATTGTTGTGAGCCAAGTTTAAAAGTTCGACAATCGTTGCTTACATACATTTTATTTATATTTGAAAGTAGCCTATGACACAAAAAATGGTAAGTATACTTAAAACATCTCATTTGGAGCAATACTTAATATGGCACAAGCGTTGTAAGATTGTTCAGAGCTAAGTTATAGATAAAACTTTGATATTGGTCATTCGACGTCGAAGCCACATAATCTAACCAATAGATTCAAATTATTCTCTTAAGTTATTATTTATATATTAGCCTAAAAACTATAATGAAATAATTATTGAAAGTAGCTCGTACTGTTACCGACAACATTCGATGTACCGTATTTTACTATTTTTTTTTGTAATATCTTGTACTATTATCTTATTCTACTTTACTTTACTACGTTACTGAGTGATGTAATGACTGACAGACAACGCACAGCCGAAACTACTGGCCGTAGAGAGCTGAAAACCCCCCCTAGGGGGAGAAAATGGGGGTTAATTGAAAATTTCAATTTGTTAATGGATTCACTTGAAACTTTGTATGAAGATTCTACCAGTGACGCAAGTGACCACTGAGAGAGGATTTTTGGAAAATTTTCTCCCCTAAGGGGAGAAAAGGGGGTGAAAATATTAATTTCTTGATGGATTTACTTGAAACTTTGTATGTAGGTTCCACCAGTAAAGCAAGTGAGCATTAAAAGAAGATTTTTTGGAAATTTTCCCCCTAAGGGGAGAAAAGGGGGGTAAATTGAAAATTTTAATTTCTTAATGGATTTACTTGAAAATTGGTATACAGGTTCCACCAGTGAAGCAAGTGAGCACTGAGTCAGGATTTTTGAAATTCTTCCCCCCTAGGCGTAGAAAAGGGTAGAAAATTGAAACTTTTTCTTTCTTAATGGATTCACTTAAAACTTTGTAGGTAGGTTCCACCAGTGCAGCAAGTACTAAGAGAGGAATTTTGGAAATCCTCTCTCCCCTAGGGTGAGAAAAGGGGAAAAATTGAAAATTGTCATTGCTTAATGAAAGATAGACAAACAACTATGATGCCCCCATGCTTCTGTCAATTTCAATGTAGAAACAGCAAATCCCCGAATTTTTGTGCGCGATTCGGTCGCGCCAGCCTCCTGTCTCGAGCCACAGGTTTGCTTTCGCTCTCTTTCATACCCTGCCTTGCACCGGAGCTCAACGATGCCCCGTACTTACTTGATTTTTTCATGTGAAATCCGATGATATCCATCATCCACCGATGATAGCACGCGACCGCAGGTGCCGTTAAAGCCGCTCTGCCATCAGGAAATTGATCTAGATTACGTCCTCCGCCTGACATGATGCCCCCGTAATCTGTAAATCCCCCAATTGTCGCGGGATTTTGGCCGCAGTTTTGGCGCGCGACTTACGTGAAAAGCTCCACCCAGCAGTCGGAGGTTTGCTCTTCGTTCTTCCAAACTTAGTCCAACACCAGCGTTCTGCGTCGTGCTAACGTGCCTGCCGTTGTGGTTACAGTTTTACTAATAAAATTACTTACGGTCTTTGTAACTGTCACGTCTAAGAAAGCCAAAAAGCCCGTGAAAAATTTGGAGCATGATATATACCAAGACCAGTCCAGATTCACCCTACATGCTGGCCTCCGAAGGCACTACATCAAGTGGTGTTAAATGTATATAGAAGCTTTGTAAATAGTTTTTAGCATTCCTAATTTTAATTATTCATATCAATACTAACTGTATCTACTGGCCACAGAATCGAAGTCCACGCGAACAAAGTCGCGGGCAGAAGCTAGTACTTTAATAAACTCAAACACCATTATCATAACAAGAACAAGGTGACTGAAGCTCTTCAGACGGAGATTGATCGATAAAAGCTTTCAAGTTTGAGTACAAGTAATACTAATTATCAACTTATAGCTACACGATGTTAAAATATAATTATCAATTTCCTAGAATCTCTGTAAATAGCTAAAGATTTTAATGACGAAAAAGATTATAGGTAACTGTTAAATAATGCTAATGGTTCGTACTACCATATCGTAAATATCGACATAAAACGCTCCGCTAATAAATTAGATGTTTTTTTATTATTTATTACAAGTTAATTCTTGACTACAATGACATCTGATGGTAAGTGATGTTGCAATCTAAGGTGAAAGCGGGCTAATTTGTTAGGAGTGGGATAAAATCCACACCCCTCGGTTTCTACAAGGCAAAATCTTATCGGCATAGCTTGGCATCGAACGTCATCACATTTAATAATTAAGTAATTAGGAGTAATTGGTTATAAACTACTGTTTCTACTCTATCTCATAATTGATTTAGGGTTCCGTAGTCAACGAGGATGAAACTTTTATCGTTAACTTTTATATTACAATGTTCCTGTTGCTGGTTTAGTTCTGATTTTAAAAGTATTATTAAAATGTAATCTCGTAAACGTATCTTTATATTAAACAATCCATCAAAGTTATAATATAATATATTTGAAAAGTTATTTTAGAGCTACATAATTTGAAATGTAACCTTTTCTATAATATAATATGTAATTAATAATGTAGAAAATTATATTAACTATAGCAATTACTTTTTACTTAAAAAATTAACTTGGACTTTTTAGCGTTAGGTACGTTAAGTTACTGTAGGTAGATCTTTCAAAAATATTAAGGGTCTGTGAACATCATTATTTGATTCGGTTGTTTTATTATCAAACATTAGTTTTTAAAAGGCTAAGCCCCGTAGCCGCCCCAAAAAGCGCTAGATCAACATCGACTAACATCCTAAATGCTGCTGACATGAGAACTAATTTAACTCAAAAATCGTACGTAGACCGGGCAAAGTGGGCTAGATTATGTAAAAAAGCGGACTATACGGTTATGGGATTACTCTAAAAAGAAAAAGAAGTTAAAGTTAGTTAAGAAAGAAGAACATTATTTTAAACAGAAGCTCACTTCAGCTTCTGTTTAAAATAATGTTCAACCAATCTACAAAAAATATATTTCAACACCGATCAAAATAAACGTACTTATTTGTTGAATAAACCGCTGTTAATTGCCTTTTACATTCATCGCCGTATAAAAAGTAAATAATTATTACTGTACAGTAAATATTTTTTATTAACTTATGTAGGGACTAGATTAAATAATATTTTTTGTTGATTAACTTTGGGTATAGATGAAATACATTCAGTATAAAATATATATAAAACCGACGGGGATACCATATAAAATACGCGCTTCAGAGCCGAGGTCAAATTTTAATTACTTCGAAAATTGTGTTGGTTAATATAATCTGATATCTGCATAGTCCAATGTGTGAACTAATAATTATTATTACGTTCATATGAATATTCAGCGATAGATAGTCAATTTAAAATTAATTGAATCATACGCTTTGATTTACATCAATATACCAACATCGATAAAGTCTAAGTCATATCTCTAAACTAGTTATGCCCAGCAGTTTCATCGCCGTATGTCCCATTCTCGTGAATCGGGAAATCAGTTCTTAGAGAGCGTCCATCGGATATGGAGGGAGGCTTCGGCCGTGGCTAGTTGACAACCTTTGAACAAATACTTACCGCCGAGCGATTTAGCGTTCCGGTACAATGTCATGTAGAAACCGAGGGGGTGTGAATTTTATCCTACTCCTAACAAGTCAGCCCGTTTTCATCTTAGATTGCATCATCACCAGGTGCAGTCACGAGCTAACCTGTAATGAAAATAAATCAAAATATCGTTATTTAGTTTACCTTTATTTGCTTAAACATATCTATGAAGTTTTAAAGCGGGTTTTACCTAAGAAAATTAAACCTATTAATTACCTAAAAATGTGTCCGAATTTTACCACTTCCAAAGTGGTAAAGTATCCTCCCCTCCCTTGTAACTTCTAAGATAAGAAAATGAACTTCTAATATAAATCGTAAACCACTATTTACCTTTCATTTAATCAACTCTAATATAAAAATGAAACCTTTTAATTTTATAAACATAAAACTTATTTCTAAACCGTGCACAAAAACGCACTAAAAGATCGATCAAAGTTACAACGAACTGAAAGAACTTTTATAATATGTTACTTGCTGCTACAGAACCCCTCATGAGCGATTCCGACTTCCACTTTTATGAAGTCGTTTAAGAATAGAGATGAATTTGCTATGGACGAAAGGACGCAACGGTTCGCTCAGTTTTAGAGAACTCGTGATGAGTCAGCCACTGATATTTCGCTTTTATCATAAATGTTTGTATCCACAGAAAACATCATAGGGCGGGATCCGTTGGAAGTAGTGAATGTACCCCCTTGGTCCATAAAAGTGGCGAAGATATCGCAACCAAATCTGGACTTTATGGGTAAGATTTTATTTATAGATCGTATTAGTAAAACTAACAGTTTCGTTACTAAAATAACTATCGTTCACAAGAAAAATAATGCCAAGTCACATACTTATTTTAATTAAAGAGACAAACTCTTGTAGAAGCTAGACCTTGTAGTGTTAGGGGATGTAGAGTTAGATACTTGGCTCTTCATGACTTCTGATAACTTTTTGTCAGTGCGAGTTATATGTTCTCGTTTTGGCAATATTTTTTACATGAAATTGTTTTTGGCGGGATTTTTAATAGTATATAATTGTATTTTAATATTTAAATTAAATTAATACTAGTCGATTTCCTCAACTTAGTCTGAGTGTTAGAAGCTTTAAGTAGTTTTTGATAATCTAACTTAACCAAAAAAAATAAATGTATCAAAAAGCCTGCGATCCACTAAACCCACCATATAGACAAAAAAAAGTCATAAAAATCAGTCAGTCCTTTTCGAAGTTCGATAGGAGATAAAACTATTTAAAAAAAACTTAATTTAGCGATAATTATGATTTATGTATTAAGCTATTATGATGATTAACAGCTCCCGAGGCCCAGATGATCGGTCAATGCAACATTCTGTCAGACATGTTTTCTTTGGGCTTGGTGATCTGCACACTCTTCAACCACGGCAAGCAACTGATCCAGGCGAACAACAACCCAATGCTGTACTCCAGGCAAATTGAATTTGTGAGTATTATCATCTTTATCAGCTTATTAACGGGACACCTTAGGAACAGGCCTCTCTCCTTGTCGAAAAAGAGATATGTATGGTACCCACGCTGCTCCAACGCGGGTTTGGGCGCCTCGAATAATTTTTAATTCATTAAAGATTACTGAAAGATGGTGACGATAGTGCTCGAGAGCGAAGCACGGGGATAGAACATCATCAACTCCCTGACTTAGGGTTTTGATCAATATTTTACTGGAAAATTCTTTAAAGAACAACAGTAATATTCCTAACTAGGAATAATAGTAGATTACCTAGTTCCTAATGATTAAAGCCACATTGGCTAACCACAAGAGCAATGAGGGTAGTTTCTAAGTATAATATAGTTACGCAAGTGATGATTTAAACGCAATTTTGAAATTCAACACTAAGACTATGTTTACAGGTTATATACTCTAGTCGACAAATAGTCGGTAAAGCCCACTAGAGAGATGAATGTCTTAGCATTCCATGGACTTGCCATGCCGGTGCCGGGTCCATCGTGTGGCGGTTCTTTGTGACCGGTCAACGCTCATTTCCTCTGCTCGAATTATTCTCCTTGCCCAACTAAATCTGGCAGGATACTGCCAGAACAGCTATGGACACTCATTCTAGAATGGTGCTTACTACAGTTCCAGTCAGGCTAAGGTCTTTGAGCAGGTCTTTGTAATTATAGCTGTTTTATGTAAAAAGCTTTTATACATTTTGCCAAAAGTAATTAAGTAATAATGTAATGCGAAACATTTTAGATACAAAATAATCTTTAAATTAATATTTATGGGTAGCGAACGTTAGCAATCCGGACCACTAAGCTTTTGTTAATTGAATATTTGTATAAGAGTCTTTTACATGAGTGTAATCTCTTTACTGAAATCACGTGAAGGTAAATAACAGGTTAAATGAAACTGTTATTTACCTTCGCGTGAGAGACGAATGAAGCGCAGTGGAAAATTACAACTAAAGCAATCATACATGAAGCGAATACACAAGAAATACGTAATAACAAACTGACATACAGTACAAACTTTGTAATTCCTATTAAAGTTCCACAACTCTCGCAGGTTTTTCTGTTTCTAAGGCATTCAATTTGGGCTAAAATTACAACTAAAGCAATCATACATGAAGTGAATACACAAGAAATACGTAATAACAAACTGACATACAGTACAAACTTTGTAATTCCGTTCCACAACTCTCGCAGGTTTTTCTGTTTCTAAGACATTCAATTTGGGGTAAAATTACAACTAAAGCAATCATACATGAAGCGAATACACAAAAATACGTAATAACAAACTGACATACAGTACAAACTTTGTAATTTCTATTAAAGTTCCACAACTCTCGTAGGTTTTTTCTGTTTCTAAGGCATTCAATTTGGGCTAAAATTTTTAGAACGATTAATTTGCTTGGTACATAACTTATATTCAAAGTTACGTGTACTAAATAACTGAGCCTAAACATTGTGAGATATAACATTGTTACACTTTGTGACCCTACAATAAACAATTATTATCATTTGCTTACAAATTATTTTTTACTAAAAACTTCCAATAAAATAGATTACTCATAAAATTTATTTCTTATTTTTTAACTAGAATAAAAATAAAGTACGGTGAAAATAAAAATGCCATAAAAATATACAAAATTATAGGCACTTTAATTTTAATCTTCCGTCCCTTTCACGGAAAAAGAAATTTGTACTAAGCTATGGCTTTACTTAAGTATGACATCACGCCATTGTACATCTCTTATAACTTTTTTATTATTCGATCAATAAAATTAGTTTTTTCATAATTTTCTTTGTTATTAAATTAAGTTTTAAAAAAGCATTTTAAACACCAGTATTTTAGTCTGTCATTTACCCAATTATTATGATTTACAAATTATTATTATTAAAAATATGAAGAATCATACTGAAAGTTTTTAGGTTTCTTAGGTTTGAATGAATTGTATTTAACTTACACACGGGATACTTCCCAATGTTTAAATGATAATAAATTTGACGGCCTACTTGGCGCTGTAGTATGAATGGGTGTTTTATTATAAGAGGGTGTTCTGGGTTCGATTCCCAACTGAGCTAATTGAGGTTTTGTTAATTGGTCTAGGTATACCGGCACCGATGGGCGCGCCGGGCGTCAAAGTTAATGATTCCCGATCTTTTGACGTCCCAAGGGCGCAGGCGGCTCCGCTGGATTTTAGTGGGTATTCTGGCTAATTCAGCCAGCGAGCCCTACATACCGACCGGGATGCGTAAATACATTTCCCAGCGCTAAAAAAAAAGGTCTAGCTATCGGCAAAAAAGAAATCTGCTTGGCGATTAAGCATGGTCAGGTGCCGTGTCGAACAGAAAGGGGTGTTGTCCGTATCCATCATAGATTGCACATCATTTACCACCAGGTGTAATCACGCCTCGTGACTGTCAAAAGCTAACTTGTACTTAATAAAAACGAATATTACACCAACGTCCCTGTTTGCAGTTGGAACAGCAAGTAAATGCAGTGCTGCCGCGTATCCCCGCCGGCCTGCAAGAGGCAGTTCAGAGGATGCTTTCACGTGATCCGCATCCTCGACCCACCACTCAACTCCTGCCTCTCATCAACTTTTTCAAGTGCGTGATCATCCAGTAACTCATGTTAAACTTCTTTAAGGTCAAAGGTCATTGTACCCACCCAAGCGTCGCCTCGTCGCTCGGTGTCGACTAGATGCTGATCGGGTGCCTGGTTGATACATATAGCTGCGACCTCATCGTTAATTTTGTCTATTGTATTTTGAAATCATTAAAGCTCTTTTTAAATTTTAAAATTTAAGCTGCAATATCAATTACATGAGAATTTGTATTTCTGGTGTCGGCCTGCTGCCGCGCTAGATCAGCGCGTTTGTGGTTTCATGTAAAGTTAAAACATTTCCGACACCGTAACAATGTCGACAGCACAGCACTGCTCTGAGATCCTATTCTGTAACTGTTTTTATTAGTTGAGATTGTTACTATCGGATTTGACTCTATCTCTCTCTTAATCTATACCTAATATCGTGTTTAACGGAGAGACATAGAGACGAATTCGTTAATCGTAGATTTATAAAATCATCCTTACAGAATAGGGCTACAGGAATGACGGCGCAGTGGTTAGTGCGGTGAATCACTTGTAGTGAATTTTTGTACTCTCTGTAAAAAAATAAAACGTTTTTACGGAACAGGACAAACGCACTGTTCCTGCGCAGCACCAGTTTGACAAAACAAAAAGTCGTCTATATCTGCATTTATTTTTAACCGACTTCAAAAAAGGAGGTTTTCGATTCGACCCGTATGTGTGTAATATTTCCAGAACTACCCAGTTTTCGCATATGTTAGTCTATATCAGCATCTGAACAAATGTGCTAAATTTCAAAAGTGTATGTATGTATTTATGTTTGTGGAGGCATATCTCCAAAACTACAAGTCCGATTTAGTAGTTAATTCTTTTTTGTTGTACTAGATATTGTTCAACTTATTCGCCAAAATCGGTTTAGTAGTTTTTGAGATAGGGAATTTTTAAGCTGACTTAAATAGTTTGTGTTTCGCATATCTCCGGAAATACAAATACCATTTAAATAATTCTTTTTTTGTTGTACTAGGTATTGTTTAAGTTTCATCAGAATTAGTTCAGTACTTTTTGCAACAGGAATTTTTTATGCATGACTGCGCATAACTTTTCACAGAATAGTCCGATTTTGAAATATTTTTTTTTATTAGAACTTCCATAATGGTCCCATAGTCATCATGTTAGGATCTGATGATGAGATCTTGGGTAAATCGAAGGAACTCTTCAAACTGCATAGGCACATTTGCAGCGATGTCGGTAGTTTACAAGTGGCTGGCGAATATTGGTACTCATAGTTTAGAACGAGTAGGTTTTACGTATGTTTATTGTCGATAAACCACTAAAAAGTATGAAAAAAAGAATTTTAATAAAAAAATTAAACCGACTTCAAAACGCACTGAATAGTTATAAATAAATGCGTCATTTAGTTACTTTAATTCACTTAACCATATGTATGAAGTCGGTGCCACCTGTAAGCTTTCTACTTTAAAGACGATATCTCATTCACACAAAGTGCTTTGCTACTTTGTTGAATAAACATTCCTTAAACTTGGATGGCACCGAGTTTATAGATATGGTTAAGTAAATTAAAGTAACTAAAGGATGCATTTATTTATTACTTTTCAGTGCGTTTTGAAGTCAGTTTGATTTTTTATTATTTTTTTTGATCATGTATTTATGTATTTACAAGTTTTTTAATCTTGTGTTTTAATGTAAGTAGATGCCAGAGCGAGCCTGCAATCCAAGCAATGCAATTCTTGGATTCTATAACCCTGAAGGATCCAGTGTCGAAATCAAATTTTTATCGCGGTGCCCTGCTTGAAGCACTCCCGTTTATACCAAAGGTAATATAATATAACCTATTATAATAGTAGGTACCAAAGGACAAGGTCATGTTAAATATGTGTATCTATTCATTTTTCAGTTAATCTTTTTCTATCCGAACTTCTGAGAATACATTTTCAAAAGTTAATAAACTGTTTAGCTGCTACAGGTGACTTTTGTCATATAACGAAAACATATCAATTCGCTAGTAACTGAAGATTGTGTGTTAAAAATACTTCAAATAAACACTGAGTATTCAACTCACACTTTAATTTTATTTATAATTAATACGAGCCCTTTGTAGAAATATGTAAGCGATGCGGTGCACCTGTGGTTCGTTATATCGAGGAGCTTTTCTGAACCGACATAATATTTTTGTCTGCAAATTTTATAGAAATGCCGTATGTGCCTCATTAGATCGCTTAACGTTTTTGCTCATGCGAATCTTAGCGAACTCATTATATTTGAATAAGCGTTTTTTCCGTTGACTCATTCAATATTCTCGGAATATTAGTTGTTATTTCGATTATAATAATTGTCTATTATAATCACATGTTATCGATAAATAATAATTGTTCAACTTGTGCAGAGAGTTTGTTTTGTTTTAAGTGTAGACTTAAAACAAAAGAAGTGTAGACTATTACTGATTTTTTTTATCTTAATCTTATAACTACACTATCCTTTGTGCATTTATGTTTTTTCTTATCATGAAAAATAATATATGTACTGCATTAGGTACATCATACACCGACCGACTCTTTCTCTAACTTGTTTCATCACTTGATCATTTCTTATTTAAGAAATATTCACTCCAAACATAATACAAAAATTAATAATCGTTCTGTACCTTCTTTATTCATTACAACATTATAAAACCTTCGCTGTGGCGAATGGGTGTACTGTTTTATGTGCCTTGCGGATCTTAAAAGCAACAGGTCGTAAAGTAACACGGAAGTTGCGCTCAGTATAATGAATATTTGAATTCCTTTCAGAAATTACGCTGGCAACACGTGTGGCCAGCTCTACATCTTGAAGTGAAAGCTGGTGAAGTGTTAGATGACGTGTTGATACCAATCGTCTGGTTGACCAACGAGGCTACCCACGAAGAGTTCTCCAATCACGTACTGCCCACTTTGAAGTGAGCTTATTGGATTATTATTATATAAACTTGTAGCAATATAGTATATGTTATGCCAGGCTATCTTTACTAATATTATTAAATATTATAGGATAATATACATCACTACATAGCCCCACGTGTATCCTGTGATATGGGTATTATAGAGAGGTATCTAACGTTTGTAAGTTTGTAAATGGGTTTCATGGGGGTAATCTTTGGAACTACTGATCCGACATAAAAAAATCCTTCACCAGTGGCAGGCTATGTTATCGGGAGGTGCCGCAGGCTATGTATTATATTTGTATTACATATATTAGCCGAGTTATCACAATAACCATATTATGGCATAATTTATGTATCTTTAAGAGTTTTACAAAAAAGTCCACGACACCATATATCTATCATTTATATTTTAGAGATTGTTTTGAACCTTTTATGTTTTAATAAATGCAAATGCTAGCATGCTAACAGTTTACGTCATTATTTATACAACTAAACTTAAATCCTTATCAAAATAAATTAGTTAATAATCACAACTATATTATACAGATGAGTTTTGCCATTTACAGTATATTAATTAGTTATGCAGTACCGGAGATAATGTATGAAAATTCTGAATCGTAAAATCTGCAAACCTTGGCTCGATACAACTTTACTGCCATAGTGACTATTGCTGCAAATGGCTAGTAACACTTTCAGAAAAGGTCAAAAGTGAATTTCCTAACGGACGCAGACGAAGTCGCGGACGGCTGCTATATAATATAAATTATAATATCGACTATCACTCAAAGGCTTAGCTTAGGTTAATCACACAATTTAAGTAGCCACAATACATAGTATAGCAATATGAGGTAATAATATCATACAACCAACATAATACCCAAGATCAACACGTTCCGCCCACACAAATAACAGTATGTCGGTTCTTGAAAACAATACATCTTACAAACATTTGCTTACATATCGTCGACCGTCCCGCCTTCAGTATGACTCTCAGTCCAATATGGCATGTCATTGGAGAATGTCATGCCAATATCTATTACACCCACTATGCAATCGTTGTACATCGTTCAAACTGACGTTTTTTTCAAGAGTCGACATGATGGCTAAAACATTTAAGCACAAAAAACAGCAAGAAAACATCTTATTCTCATCAACCATAACTTTTTATTTATCTAGTTAATAACACAATTTGTCCCAAGTCTCACAACTTTTTAAGCAGAAATAATCATATAAAATCTTATAATATTCGTGTCCCTAATTAATGACATGACATCCTATAAACAGTTTGTTAGAAGAGCATTAGTCTCATACAATGGCAGACTTCTGCATTGATAAAATCAATTTAATGTGAAATTGTTTTTATTTTACATTTTTAGTATAAATAACAAATTTACTTTTTATTATGTATAAAAGTATAATGTGTAAATTGTTTTTATTTTACATTTTTACTGTAAATAACAAATTTACTTTTTATTAATTTATTTTTATCACTTCTACAAGTAATTCAAAAACTTTATATATAGAGCCATTCAATTTTTACAATTATAAAGAATTCTATATTGATTTACGACTTAAGACTTTAAAAAGTAGTACGTTGCTTCAAATCGACTAAAGGACGTATACTATGTTCAGATTTAGGTTGATAGATTTCAGGCATCTGATGAGCTCACCAAAGACGGTGGATGCACCATTTATACTTTTTGAGAACCTTCACATCTTATTGCGCAAGGCCTCCAAGGAGGAAATTAACAAGCACTTCATGCCTCTTCTCTTCTTCGCATTGGATAACCAAATAAATACTATACAGGTAAGTCTATTAGATATATTTTAAAATTTGCTAAATATTTCGTTCTTTCAGCCACAGGTTTCCCTAGTAATAAAACCAGTGGCTGAAAGAACTTAAACTATCGCGAGTATTTTCAATAATTAGAATATAAACGCCGAACGGTTTATATATAACCACAGACGACAAACCTGGAGCACGATACAATTAGTTCGGTATGCATTAAAGGAGACGGGAGTAGTGATGAAGATGAAACGTCGGGAGTGAAACGGCACTTACGAGAGGGCTGAGGTTAGGAGTCATTTAATGTCATCAATCCATCTAGTTTCCGAGTCCAAGTCGCCATTTCTGCATCTTGGGACCTCAACGTCCGCCAGCTGTTCAAGCTGTGTACACTGCCCATTACCGCCTCAGTTTTACACAAAACGTTAGGCTGCATCGGTAACTTTGGTACTTCTGCGGATCTCTTCGCTACTGAATCGTTCACGTAGAAATACTCTAAGTATAGCTTGCTCCGTCGCCCGCTGTGTAACTCAGATTTTTCTCCTGAGGCGCACGCATTGTCCAAAACTCGTCTCCAGGCATAAGAGATGTCACGAAGTTTCATGAACGTTGCCACTGTTAACATTAACACTATTCCACGCGAATATGTTGTAATAGCTATTAATGTAAAAAAATATCTTTATTTTAGACTGCATCTCTGATAGCTGTGCAAAATGTAACCGATGATATTACTGACGCTGCGTTGCATAACATCGTGCTTGGTAAAGTGAGGATTCTAATTGAGAAGCATGCAAGCGATGTCAAAAAGATAAGCTTGGCTCTAGCATTCTATGAGAAGATTATTTCACGTTTGGAAAAGAAGCAGATTTTGGAAGACGTGCTTCCGACTCTTCTCCATTTGAGGCTCTCAGATCCGGATGTTATTACGCGGCTCGTTAGTAAGTAGATTCTTATCTTGTGACGCTATAGTATCAAGGAGTATCATATGGTAAAGTAGTTCAAGGATCCTCAATTGTACAAGTACAAAACATATTTCTTTTACAAAAACAGTACATTATTTTGGATTCGTATCAATACCGAAGGCGCGTTCGGAACCTTCGTAGCCTTAATTTTAAAGCTACGAGGCCTTAATTATCACCATTACTTTTACATAATACAGGAATTACATATTGACAATTCAAAATAATAATAAAGATTTCACCGAATAAAGATATTTTGATTATGACTTTGACTTATGACTTGATTATCTTTGGAAGATAAGGGCACAAATTAAAAAAAACGCGCAATATAATACTTATTAAATTAATGGTAACAGGCTTAGAATAGTGGTATACTAGCAGTAGCTTGAAAGTTGCATCTATTTCAGGTGCTTTGTAGAACAATAAGTTCTTTCAGGATCTGGTGCCCTAAAGAACTTATATCAATAAAAGTTTCCAACTAACTGTGAACTACTAGACTCGCAACTCTGAACTAAAATTGCCACAGTAAGTGATCTCGAGGCCTTAGCCCAAAATAGAACAGGTTGTTACATAAAAGTTTCTCAAGATTCTATTATTTGAAATGATTCACGTCATAGTTACATGACTAATAAAAGTGCCCTTATTTATCCAAAGTTAAGTTTGGAATTCCGTGAAAGCTTTGTATTAATTATAATATTATGTAATTTAATTAGCAGCAGCGAGCAAATGTTTTTCAATTCAGGTATGTAATGGTGTTTCTTAATTATAAAATGTTGTTTTATCACTTATGATCATCATTATATTCCTTATCCATGCTACTAGTGCCTTTTTCCAATGGTGTATATATAATATTTAAGCGTTGCGAAAATAATATATAATAATGTTAAGTGTTAAATTTTAGTAAGCGAGTAAAGCGAAAGCGAATTCTGAATAGAATGTTTGTCAAATTGTTTATTCAAGTTCATAGCCAATAACAACAATTTGCAGAACTTTATAGGTGCATACTTACGGACGACAAGTATGGATTAACTACTAATGTGATGGCGACAAAGATGATACCTTCATTGGCACCACAAGCCGTAAATCCTGCTTTGAACGTCGAACAATTTGGAGTCCTCATGGAGGTAAGCTTTTAAAGCATTTAGCAAATCCACCCACATCTCATGTGTCTACTCATATCTTACTTGTAATAAAATGGATACTTTTCATAATGCCCGAACATTAAGATGTATTTTATTATTAGTCATCATCATTATCAGCCTATTAACGGCCCAGTATAGGGCCAGGCCTCTTTCCTTACAGGAGAGGGAACATGGAGCGTACACCCGCCACGCTGCTCCAATGCGGGTTGGCGGGCTTAGAGTGATAATGTTTCATTTATTAACCATCACTATCAGATGTTGATGATAGTGACCTGGACCGACGGCTTAACGTGCTCTTCGAGGCACGGGGGTGTAACACTACCAACTTCCAAACTCCGGGCTTGGAATGTACTGAACGTTTCATAGAAGATTGAAAAAGCTCAGAATTATTCCATGACCCGACCCAGGAATCTAATTATCTTTCATCATAATTATCATTATCTTCGTTTTTTAGTCATTACTAATATTATTATATAACGAAAATAAAATATAACGTAATAAGTATAAATGTTTGTAAATAGATCCTCTACGACATGCTTGACAATATCGAGCTGAACCAACGCCCCAAACTCAAACAAGACGTTCCTGGGCAAAGTCCTGAACGTAGAGGCCTTCGCCATCAAATGAGCACTGATAATCTTCCGGCACCGCCGTTCAATATACCTAACTTGCGAGTTGAGAAAAGGAAGACTTCTAGTGCCGAAGATATGGCTCGCAAGAATTCTGTCAGCGTTCCAAAAACATCCACTTCTAATACAGGAAGTGTCGCTAGCGGATTCAGGAGTAAGTATGAACATACGCTTCTAATACCGCTATAATAAGTCATTATTTGTGTCTTTGGACTTCATTTAGAAGTAATTATGGTATTCTTAAATTAAGAACTAATAAGAAACTTAAATTTTGCGTTATGTTTTACAGACCTCGGCCAATGGTTCTTCGGATCGAACCAATCAACAAACAATGAGGGCAACCAATACTTGCAAGTCAATCAAATATATACGAATCGTCGCTTATCGGACAACACAATGTTGGCACCCAAAATCAAAATTGCCCCCTCTTGCGCTTCTTCGCCCGGAGGAACTCCAGGTGGTACTTCGGGACTGCCCACTCGTCGTCACTCAAGCATTGGGCCACAAGAGCGCCGTAGCTCTGCTGTGAACTTATCACCGCCAACCGTAAGTCACATTACCGCAACCAGAGATCTATTCCTACACGATTAACTCATTCACACAAACCAGTGGTTATTGGTGTGCACGTTAATAAACAATACAAATTAAAAGGAATCCTTAAGATATTCGTCGGAGCTACCGAGCTAATGGTGAAGTCACGGTGTTGTTTTGGCAGGCTCACCAGTACAGAGGGAGGGGCGGCTCAGGATCGAGCCTGTCCGTGCCGTCCACCTCACATTGCGTCGTAAGTGATGTTCAACAACAACAGTCGCCTAAAAAGGTGTCCATCCAACTTCTATTAATTGTTGGTTTTGAACAGCTTGAATCAATGTGGACTGTCCTCTTCTTCGGTCGAGTCTTCTTCCCACACGGACTGGGAGAGATCGTGTCATTCCATCTTCATCATCACACACGACCATCTGCACGATCCCGGTTGGCGTTCATCATATGTTGCGACCTCTATCTGTCCGATCATAACCCTCATCGCATAACACATTCACATTCGAGCGAGGAGACATAGACCGAAAGCTTCAACAAATAATGAAGTGATGCATGCTCGTAAAGTTGTCTTGTGAACGATCCGCGATGCATGTTGCCTCGTCACGTCAATGTGGCAGTGGAATGCTACGCAGGGAGAGTAGTCCCTCCCGTAGCTATCAATGCTAACTGTCTTCTACCTACAATGACCTTCGTCTGGTTTCATTTTAATAATTGGCAATTAAGTTTAATTTATTTAAGTTGAATGATTAATCAATTCTATTCAAAATTTAATTAAATGGTTTACAACGTATTTTGTTGAAACTGTAATGCTATGTCAGCACATACAGTATCAACAAATGACACGCGGCCGGTCGAGACCTTTGGGCTCTGCAAAACGCTTTAAACATTGATGTCTAATTGTTGAAGAAATCTCGTGCAATCTTCATCTTTTCATCCACTCTGAGGCTTAAGGCCGAATGGTTAACGCTGTCTCATTCATTGTTGCTATTTGTTCTTCTACGCAGCTTGCACGGAGCATGATCGTGAGTATGATCCTCTCTTACATGTTTGTCGTATAGTTACGACTTCTGAATATTCTATGGTCATCATAAAATAGGACTACAACTCCACCTAGATGTTGCCACAAGTTAGAATCACTAAAATTTAAGAGAATATTTCTTCAATTAATCCTAATAACATCAAATATACACCTAAGTACTACTAATACTTTTATTTATACAAGTATAGGCAACATCTCCGTGCATAGAACTTAATCTGTAGTCTCTGTTTACTAATTAATTTCACAACCACGAATTTGTAAGCACGATATGCTTCAATCGCTGATACTATATCTTAAACTGCTTATAGGTACTAAAGTTATTTTATATATGTCGACAGTTTTGATATATACCTAATCACATTATGAGCACGTGAAAAACAAGTAAATTATTACACATAGCATATCTTATATTTTTATTTATCAATTCACCTAAATATATATCCGAAAAATACATATATTTTATTTTATTCATTTAATGCAATAACGAAATATTTGCATGACTAACTAGTACTAAAATAATAATAAAAAAATTAAATTCTGATCTTTTAAAACGAACTTTTTATTGGAGCAAGAATTTTAATCATGTTTAGGAGAAATATATAAGTAATATTTGTTATACATAAATATAATAATTTTATATTTAAATTCAATTTAATAAACTGTAATAGATTACTTATTCGTATAGCAGCAAGTATACTGTAGCTCAGACTCAAATCTAAAGTTTTAGTCAAAGCAAGCGTGGAGCATTTTATTGTTTTCTATTTAAAAATAAATTATAAACATAAATTTTTCTAATGTAAGTGACATTAGAAAAATTTATATTTGTTATTTATTCTTTAAAATATTTGAAACATTTTGTTTCGCGAGATTATATTTTCCATTTGGTTATTTAACTGTGGCCGACTTTTACTGACATTTTTACTGACGAATTCATGAATCTCCCGATTTTATATTTTGGCGTGCGACATGTCATATTTTGGTCGCATAAAAGCCCCCGCCCTACGACCCAGAGCTTACTCTCCCTTTCCTTCGGACCCCGTCCTGTGCCTCACAGTTATAACAAGTCCATGCCTCGTACGATTTTAGTGTTGATTTGGTGAATTCCGGGATTTTCGCGGATGACCTTAGGTCGCGCACAACGGCAGGCAGTGACCGGTATCTTAAACTTAGTGTCCATCCGATTTCGTGCTACGGCATATCCCTGGTACGTACCCTGTCCAATAATCGCGCGCAACCTACGGTCGCCCGAAAACCCTACCTATAGCCGGACGTCTACTTTCCCATTACATTGGACCTCATCATGTACTATGTAGTTGACTGCTTATTGACGGTCTAAATTTTTTTTGTGGTGCGCGGCCCACATTCGCGCATGTTATGCCAAGACCGTGACTGCCTAAACACAAAAAAAACAAAGCGTCTATCTAAGTATAAAGTTACTTACTAACTTTAACTGAAGATATAGACTATAAAGAAGCTACACAGCTATCTGTTTAACAGTTGATATTATAAATTCCTAAAACAATAAATGATATTTCTAATCTTTTTATATATCTTTGACTATATTTTTGATACAGTATATTTTATTGTCTGTCTTTAACAAACTAAATTCCTTATTTTACAAAAACCTATGCGGCGATACCTTTACATCGCTGCTGGTACATTTTGTTTTTGTTCCTAACCATGCATGATCATATAGGAAATATAATGTACTTAATAAAGGAGGTAAGTCCAGTGACTAAATATGCTACTACTATTATACTACCTACCACTACTACTACTACGGATATAATATTACTACTTACATCTATCGTCTTTCGCCGCAACAATGAATGACTCCCTATACTTTGTCATATGCATGAGACATCATATTTAAAGAAATGTACCTATTTGCAAAATGGCGCTGCGTAAGCAATTGAGAAAGTGTATCTTAAAACATAGAAGTGATGTAGTTGTTTTAAAATCATTTTTTCTGTCATCAACTATATTTAACTTATATTATGCTATACTCAAACTTGCATACGTTCTAAGCCAAAATCCACTGTCATAACCCAAAATGTTCACTAACCTTTATTATTATTTAATTTTGCGTGCCTGTTACAAACCATGTAATGCAATAAAAATATGATCGTCCATTGTATTACCCAAACCATGTACTCTTCTACAATGTGATTATGCGATGTGTAGGGTGGATCGATGCCGAATACGTCATCAAGTGTACCATTTCTGCTGACGTCGTCGATGCAGTCAATCAGGTCCCGGCGCCCATCGGCCGGCTTCAGCGGATCCCACGGCTCTGGACTGTTGCAGCAGCTTAGCAGTGGCATGGTAAGGCACTTGCCTGGTGGTTCTCACGGTAATATGCCGCAGGCGCAGCCGCCGTGGGGCACTTTGCAAAACGCCACATCGGCTGGGTACAACGCTTTGCGGCACAGTGCCATGGCAGTCAGGAAGTGTCCCTCACTCAATATTACCCTGACGCGTTAAACGATCTTCGAATCTGCTCGTAATCGTGAAAGAACACGCTCTACTACTGAACTGTGTTTGTCGATTTACGGGTGGAAGGTTCCGGGCGTTGCACCGACCAGGCTCGCTGGAGCGCCCGCGCCTGCTCAGCTGTACGCGTTCTTGCAGTTCTGCCGTTCTGGCCAATAGCGAACCCCGTGCGAACCCTCCATGTTCAGTAGATCCACTTTCAATGTTGTAACAAACTATCACAACTTAACATTTGTTTGCTTTTAATTTTCACTCTGTTTTCTTGTAATTTAAAGTTATTTTAATTTACGATATTTTATATATATAAGACTGATTCGGAGTTTATTTACATTAGCTCAATTATTAAATAATTTCGCATATTTTCCAATAGGTGTATGTATGTCGTATGTTGCGATAGGAAATGAAAAGTAAGCTTTAATTGGTATAATGTGGACATATCATTCCTCTGTTGAGCCAAAATGTGAATTTAATGTCCAATTATATTAAAAAAAAACATATTAGAAAAATTAAAGATTGAAAATTATTAAATTAAAAAATTTAAAATATTGCCAAAATATCGATATACAGCCATGAGTTGTATATGGTGCTGTGATACGGTGTATTGTATTGATTCTATGCGTATTACTAAAAATGGAAACATCTTATTTAAATTGTATACCTAAAATTTATTTATATTTTTGAAAATAGTATATAAACGTACAGAGGTAAAAGTATTTATAATAAATATAGTGATATATTTAAATAACGTAATGTGCCAAAATACAAAAATACATTTAAATCAGCGCAGGGAAAAGCGGATGACTGCAATTGACTCACAGAACAATATTGTAAACTGGCAAAACGAAATTTGCTGAAACAATAATATCGCACAACTTACATTGTATCTTTGCACTTAGTATCACCTTTTATGTGCCGTGTCTCGTGTTGGTACATTAGGCGGGAAACAATGCACCCGCCTTGCCGTGCTACTCCATTCGCTCTTTGACAATAGTATTAGCTTATACGAAACATAAAAACATCTGAATAATATACGGTTTACTATATTTCAGTTACTTTTAACGGGGGTTTTTTCCTTAGACCACAGTTTGGACCTAAAATCACTCGCTTACAGTCCAAATAGTATTCACTATGAAGTCCAAATTGCAGTCAATCTACCGCATATTGTTTTGGTACGATTTTAAAACTGTCTTAATAAGTTTGAATGCACCCTGGTGTCTAAACAACACTGATAAAAATGTATATATATTTTTTTAATATGACACGAAACTTTCGGGATGACTGTGTGCACCGACTTTTAAAATAAGTAGGTATTAGTAGGTACACACTCTTTAAATATAATTATACTAAAAATCCCAATAATAGAAGATATTTACTACAATAGTAACTTAAACCTTTTATGAAAACTTTTTAATATAAGCTACTTTATTATAATATTATATTATATATGAATGATATATTTATATTGTTTTTATATAAATATTTTACGATAATACTTATTACATTATCATTACATTTATCATTATTAGTTCAGCAAATAAAAAGATTATTTTGAGATGATTCAAATGCTATTCTGTACTACGAACTAATATTAGTTATATTTGCATGCAATTTAAACATCGATATATTTAAGATATACTCGTAAGTTAGGTGATTTTATTATCGTTTTATATTAGCTACCTATAAATCACACCAAGTACAAAAAATGAATTACCCTGGGCGCACAATCATCCAAGCACATACTCGTCTTCTTATAAATATTAACTTAACACATTTGGTTTAAATATAGAAAGGAAGTAAATTTAAAATTTTGTCTAGTTAGAGGCAAGCCTTCGATTTCACTTAAATAAAAATCTTACTTAGAGAACAACATTGTACTGGTTCCTTCAAGATTTTAGTCATTGTTACACTGAATTCAGTGTTTTTAATTACGAACTTAAATAATACCTGATGTTAATATATGTATTTGTAGGTACTTCATACATAATCTCATTATCAATATTCATCATTCCTCCAGATTTAAGAATTTAAATAGTCACGTGTATTTAAAATATTAAATTCACATTCATCTGCTCCGCTGGTTTAGTTTTATTTGCTTTTTTGCTTATCTGTATTGCTGCCTAATATTCTGTGTACCTACAGGTGTTAATGTTAGATGAGTGCTGTTTGTGATGACTAACGATTTTCGCTAGAACTGGCCCTATTCAGTATAAAATCAATTTCACGCATAGTACGAGTTTTGCACGCTCACTATTAAACCATCCTTTAAGGGTACGAAAACGCCACAGCGATATATTAAAATTTAAGGTAATACGCACATGTTCCCTTTTTGCACTAATAATTTAAATAAATATCAGTACAATGGTGGAAGAAATATTATTACCAAGTGACACGAAAATAACATGACAGTAGAACCTTTCAGTTTTATTTTTGAAAACTTAGGTAGTAATAAAAATGTCATGTGATATAAGTACCAAATGATATAAGTACCTTCGCTAGTGACACGAATTAGTGGTATAGAAATTTTGAAAAATTCGATCAAGCGAGGTTGTATTTATTTTCCAATTGTTGTTAGTAATAATTAAATAACTTAATTCAAATTGTCACTTGGTAATTTGTGTATTTTTATTTTAGATTGAACTATTTAAAAGAAAAGATAGCATGCTGCTATTCATCCTTGCAGATGCAATCGTTGTCAAGAACTTTATGTCCGTCACGAGTAACATGAAACCAAGCTCTGACATCTTAATTTTGAAACTGAATAACGACTGACAAACGTTATTACGGTTGTAGAATTTACTATAAGTAATCTCGTTTCTACACGCTACATTTGGCAGGTGACGTCTGATGTCTCATGAGAAAAGCAGAATAAGACCGGCCGCTTATTGTAAGAATTCTTCTGTCAGTGAAATTCTAGCGCTCGTCGATACCATGCCGCACACCTATCAACTTCAACAAAACAAACTTCCTTCCGGCGAGTCTGAGTTTAATTCGCAACTGACTGGCAGCATAATTGGGGTAACATAAAGTAAAAAAAAACAAAATGAACGACGATCAGTTACTTTCACTAGCGTTATTGTTCTACTTAATTTAAAAAGTCAGATCCGAAAATTTTCTGCCGTCCGATCGTTTGCATTCGGAGCTCATCAAAAGTGGACGTCAGGCACGGGTCCACAACAAAATAAGTGAAAAGAGAGCGTCCGGTGGGCGTCAGAATGTATCTGACAGAAAAATTCTTATAATATGCGGCGGATCTTAATCGTAAGGCGAAGAACTCGATTTCTGAGACAAATCGGTCTAAAAGTACGAGTATAACAACTAGTAATCGTTTATAAAGTTTATATTATTATGTTCTATAAAAGAAATACATATTGATCTTACGAATAATTCCAAATTTAATACGTCCTTACGAGACGACGAGCCAAATTCACCTTTCAACCTATCGTGGCTTGTATATAAGTTTTTTTTAATTCGTCAGCTTATCGTGGAAATAGAAAACTGAAATGAGTCTTATGTATGTATTAGTTTGTCTTATATCTCATTAAAATAAATATATTTTAATGTTTTTTGTGTTATTTATGTAATTTGTTGTGTGTTACTATGTAATTGTTTGTAGCTTAGTAAAACAAACCACCTGCAGTTTGGTTTGGTATTTTCCTATGCCCAAGATTGCCTGGGAGAAATCGTAAATATTATTTCTGTTTGTTTTTAAGTAACTAATGCTTCAAAGTAAAATTATTTGATATTAAAATTAAAATATTAGATTTCAATTACTGAAACGTTAATCGTTCGTAATTTGGAATACTGTCAGTTAAATGGAACTTGTCATCTGGCATAACATTTCAACAGGATGAGGTAACAGTAATGAGAATTATAAAAAAATATTAGCTCAACTACTTTATTTTATTACTCAAAATGTTAATCGATTGGTTGACGATGGTTCTATGCTGTTCAATGGAACTTTTCATCCATAACATTGTAACAACGTCCAACAGTATTATTCAATTAAATTTCAAAGAATTCTAACTAAGATAAAATGTTTAAAACTATTTTAACATTATAAATAATTGATTTTCTTATAAAGCAATTATTATTTATCTAAAATTATTTTAAACTCTATTACGTATAAACACGTTCACACAAAGTTAGACCTTAATTTCACTGGACATAATATGTGAAATGTGGCCTATTGGAACGAGATTACTATAATATAAAGATTGTGAAATTCGAGTTTGTGGTCTCTCGTACCCTTGATTTCATTCTAGTCTAGTTGTAGTAGCGCTGCCCTTGTAGTGTACCTAGAGTAGAAATGTAGCCTCGGAGCGGGCGAACGGGGACCGCGCGATTTGCTACCACTCTGGCTCAGTTAGCAATGGATTACAACAGAGATGTCCTGGGTTCAATTCCCACCACGGGTCAATTTAGAGTTTCTAAGGAAAAAAAATAAAAACGTACCAAATTTTCAAAGTGTCGACCAAAGAAAAAGAAAGTCATTTTGATAGAGAGCATTATTATGAACATTTGTTACTATGACAGCAACACTGTGTCTTTACTTTCGTTAATATTCACGTTTGAAAATGCATGTATGGTGGTTTTGAGTTTTAAACGCAAAACGAGAATTTTATTTCTCAATAAGAAGTAGAGGTTTCACAGCTTTGCTGCAATAATAAAAAATGTTAATTTATTCTTATAATTCTAGCCTAATACTAATATCTATTTATTTGAAAATAAAATTCTCTAATTAAAAAAAATGAAAGATTCCTAAAGTCCGATATCAATGGAAGTAAAGACTGCTCTGACTCTCTCTGACTGTAAAAAAATGCTCAATATAATACCTTCCAGGATGTTTTCGTATGGGCTGTGAATGATATCGTTTGCTCAAGTCGGCTCTGGTGGCTTTGGTCGAGGCTAGTTACAGGCAAAGACGTATCGCTATGCGATTTAGTTTTCCAGTGTAGTACCGCACAGACACCATTTGGAAATATGGTTTAGAAATTTACACCTTCTAAATTAGCCCGAGGGATGAGAAAGCGGTCAGAAGCATATTTGTCATTGAATAAAAAAAAATTTTAACGTTGCAAGACTCGAGTTACGTGCCTAGAAATACTTTATATTATTAAAGATTAATCTTCAAAATTACAACTTACCATAAAGTTTATCAACAAGTGTCAAATAAAAACACTGTTTTCGGAAAGTCTTCCGAGTGTCAAATGGGAGCTTTTACCGAGTTGCTGTATAAAAAGTTAACAAATTTATATGGAACTGAATGGCACTATATAGTTATAGCGCATCAATAACATGTAAATTGACGTTAGATTTTTACAGAGCCAATTCGTAAAAAGCATCCACTGGGCAATCTGAAACTTACTCGTAAAGCTTATAGATATTTGGGACCGTATAAAATGTGTAATGCCAGTGGCCGTTAACTCGAGTCTGGCAATGAACACAGGCTCAGGTTTTAACTAGACTTTATTGTGGTTGCTTCCAGCACCAGCTGCTTTCCGGGCGTATATAAAGCGCCTATGTATTATTTGTAATACTGGGAGCGGCCTGCGGCGCGTGCAGCTCATTTCGCCCGCGCATCGCGCCTTCGCTCATTCTGCAGTTCTTATCGATCAACATTCGCTCAATCATTCTATATGCTTCAGAGGACTCTCGAAGTATCGCTACAGTTGATGCATGAACACTTCCGAATAAATCCTCAACAAGACGATATCAAAACTTTACCTATATTGTACCTATTTATTGATTTGCACACTCGCACCTCCCGACGGACGGTGACGCTTTGCACTATTTCACATCATGTTCATGTACCTACAACATTTGCAATTGGCTTATCATCACATATAAATTAAACTCGACAACATCACCAATGTTTTTAAAAATCTTGAGGGAATCGTCAGCGATCCAATGGATTTAATTTTTAATTGTTTATGATTTATTAAAAAAATATGAAAGCTATAGCTTTAAATATGACAATGTAATTAGCACAGAACATAAGCAGCATATTATAATGAAATATATGACAAACCAAGTTGTCTAAATAACGTGAAACACAGGGAATATGGAAGCTTGCCTGGGTTATAGCACACAATACTCTCGAAGTACAATAAGCTAGATCGTATACTCAGAGCAACTCACTTTCTGCCCGTTGAAAATGTTAGTTGCAGCATTTCAGTTATTGTAATAAACGATAAAAACATCATTCGCACAAATGTTACGTCAAACACAATTGCTTAATATATCTTTCAAAATACGTAAGGACACTTTTCAAATTATATTGATTAAAATATAACTGTCGAATGCAGTAAGTCGCTATTGAACGAAAATCAATATAGGCTCAAACAAATCGGAATTTTCAGTGGGGCGAATTGAGACAATTGCCCCGGAGGCAGGTTTGCAATTTTTAACATCCGAAACACTGATAAAAGGCATGTAGTCATTATAGATTATTATTTTAAGATAAAAGTATCGTGTCACTAAAATATAAACGGCTGAAACTCACGTCATGCCCGACTAGTTTGAAACACATACGGGGTCCTCAGTCATAACTTGCTTGTGTCTGTAACGCGGCGTGAAGCAATCTGCTGTTATACTACTAATACTCGCGATAGTTTAAAAAGTATCGTGTGTGCTATTGCCCTTAGCAGTTCTAGTATTCAATTCCTTAATGAAGTAGAGCTAAATATCATAATTTTGTCATGTCAATCAAAAATAAATGCCTAACTAAAATTTGAAAATATTCGCGAGTCAACAAACCTTTATTTATTTATTTTTAATTATTTATTATTCCTACTTGTAATATAAAATTAGTTATCTTTATTATCTTTGGTTATACAAATTGGCATAACAACTTCTAAGGCCGAAGGCTAGCCAAATCCGGCCAGGATAATTAAATGTATGTCCCGAGAGTCATAAGGCTCTCCACTTGCACTTGATTTGTAATATGCGAGGTCGAAACCCATTTATAACGCAACGATCGGTGCAGGCGGCCTTAACAGATAATAAGTAATTTTTTTTAGTTCTTTAGTTAGTTAATTAATATTTTATCGAGTCCAAAATTTCACTCGTTGACTTCGTTTACGAGTACTTAATAAATAGTGATAATTTATGCGTTAAATTGACACAAACGCGTCTGTGGTGAGGTACGAGTATCATGTCACTGTATTGAATAATGAAGTTGCCTACTCAAATAATATCATTATGAGAGAAATAATAAACATGATATTTAAAATAAATTATTCAAAGATATTTCTTATATTAAAATTATTTACGGCATACTTCATTAATTTTTAATATTTCTGTAACAATCATAATGTACATACTCTTACTTCAGACTTAGATGACAATAAAAGCGTACGTAGAGTCTGCTCCACCACTCAAGTCGAGTGGCCAAAAATTATAATTAGATAGTTGTTTAGGTTATTGTTCTACTTAGTTAAAAAAACGGAAAATAAAACGTCGATACTAAGTTCATCTGCTTGATTGCAGAAGATTGCAAGACAGACAATTTCACAAGAGATAAGAGAAAATGAGACACTGAAAAGTATCTGAGATGAGAATTTCTGATAGGTTTGCAGGGTCTAGTACAAAATGTATAGAGTTCGCTCTCCGAATTTCTGATCAGAATAATTTCTACCGTCCGATTGTTTGCATCCAGCGCCCATCGGAAGCGGACGTTAGACACGTCAGAATTCTGATATCTAGGTTGCGGGACTCACAACAAACTATATGAACAGAGTGCGTCCGGTAGGCGACAACATTTTCTAACAGAAAAATTCTTTTAATTTGCGTCCGGTCTAAATCCGGTCCGGTATTGTTTTGGCACTATAATAAACACTTTGATTCCCAATAGCGGCTCGACATCTATCGGACTGAGTAGTGGTCTAGTGGACGTGCGTTTTAGTTGTCATCTAAGTCTGAAGTAAGAGTCTACATCATATTGGTGAAGTAAAATGTATTTATTCTTTATGAAAGCGAATAAGGGCTGGATCACATTTATCCGTATCGACGTTTCGCATTTAGATTACTGCGTGGTCGCATATATGGACGCTTCTTATAACGTTATTAACCAATGTTTAATAAGTTTTGTCATCTGCAATCACATCTGAACTACATTTAGCTACATCTTAACTTATGTTAATTGTTGCAAGCTTAAGTATTTATTGGTTAAACTAATCTTGTGTTTAGTTTATCATTTAAGGTTTGGCCAATCAGCGGGCGGGGCGGTACGGCAACGCCACGCTGTTGCGAGTCATTGAGTTTATACTACTTAATATAAACACTTCACACTGATCATGTTACAACGGCTCACGTTGATCAGAGTCGCGTCACTGTTCCGTCCGTCCCGTACGCTGTGCGGTGAAACTGAAGCAGAAAGCTGAGCTGCTGGGGTACCTAGCTGAAGAATGAAAGAAAATTGACAAAACTAGCCATTTCCTGTGGAAAACAAACGGATCGATTCCACCGATACATGTGATTCAGGCTCAAGGCTTATTTATCTCAGAATGTCTAAAGGTGTTCTCACATATACGCGGTATCATCTTTATTGCGATTTCAACTATAAAAGAATACATAGACCGTTGATGTGATGACTATAAGTATTGGCTTAGAAGTCTTAGGAAAATGATAGCGCATATTTTTGAGAACACTTTTCCTTTAAATTTAATTTCAAATAACTTGACTTTTAATTTAAAGACCGTTTATATAAACAAATTCAAATCAATTGAGTAGAAGAGTCGTTTACAAGTAAAACACGAATTTCAATATGAGTTTATTAAATTCCTATTGTTTTGTATATTTCGATCACTTAACTCATTTTACGTAATGTACACAAAAATATAATTGGATGAAGGACTCCTTAATGTATTGGTGGTATAAGTAGAATAAGGGTGAGTCCAAATAATGTAACATGTTATATAAACATGTTCACATAACATTGCTGTATAACAATGTACCAGGTCCTTCTAACATGACTTTATTAAACCGTCATGTTCTATATCATGTTACAGTATGGACTCACAGTTATAGGTATTAAATGAGTGAGATGTTATTATCTCGTGGTAATGACAATTTCCTGTGAATGAAATATTTATAAATTATATTTTAAAAACCCCTTACTCAAAAACGCCTTACATCTATTGGAAAGCGACACTCTTACTATGGTGGACCACCACTGCATGGAAACTGGCTTTCAAATTACAAAACGCACCGAAATCGGTCCACACACGACACGCCAACCTTATAACATCTCTCTTTTTGAGTCGGGGCTTCAAAAGTATCCGTGTTAACTTAAAAGACGCTTTGATTAAAGAAAGAAGTACATGCATGAGTTTTGAACAAGAACCCATTTTCCACAGGACATGTGTAACTTTTATTAAAGTAGGATAAAATAAGACAATAACGTACATTATTTAATTAAAAAAGTTTTTATACATTTAAACTTTCGATCAGATATTTCGAGTCCACAAGCTAATAACATCTCACTATTATAAGTAAGAATGTCCAGAAAGTGAGAAATAGGTATGTATATATACAAAGTTCGATGTATAAGACTATCAATTTATTATATTTATCTAAAAATACAATAATAATTTGTAAATCTTTCAACTACTTGCCTTCATTGTTACTAACCTTTTATAAAGTATATATAAAATTCTATTAAAATTAAAAATATATATACTATATTAAAAATTATATTAAATATATTAAACTATTGGAGAGATTAAAAGATTTAATGGAAATTTTAAATTGAACTATTTCGGACGGGACGCGCCAAAATGTTTTGCACAGTATTAATCCTATTATGTACTCGTATTTATAAAAAATATGATTTAATACATATTACTAACCAGTAAGTAAGTCTACTCTACAGTCTACTGTAAGCATCTAATAGTATCACGTAATAATATTTTTTTAAATTAAAATGATGAATCAATATCCAAAAAATATGCATATAAATAATAGTAGATAAAATAAATCGATATTTGGTTGTTATGAAAATCGTACCATCTAATAAGTAACAACTATCTCTCAGACTGAATTGTTTACAATATTCCCAACTGATTTATTAAGTATTCTCATTCCTCAATTTACTTCCAAAAGTTATATATTTTGATCATTATTATTAGAAATTGAAGGATTATTGCTATGCAATACAATGCAGTAAGACCCGTCCTACTGAAATTTATCTTTAAACTAAGCTCATAATAAATATTTACTGTAAATTACCTGAACGGGTATTACTATTTTAACTTAAAAATATCCTTAAATTATGCGTGCCTACATAATGTTACGGATAATATCTAATTGGTATTGAAAGTATATTTTGAGAGAAGGTGAGCAACATACTTTAGGGTTAAAACATTATAGCTATTTATTTTGAAATTTACGTCGCTGTTAAATTCTTCTGAGGGTTGTGGTGTTTGCTCAGTGTTAGTTGTAAATAATGAATAGTCACTTTATCCGTATATCAGCATTCTATATTTTGAAACGGTATTATGTTTTAACAAATTGATTAACCTTTACTAAATTTGTGCTAAGTACCTTGTGATCTTTCTATAACTTATATGATATTTTTGACTGCTATGTGTCTAGAGCGAGCTAAACGTGCGATAATACTATTGGAACTAAAGTTTCGCGCACACAGAACGGTTCGCGTGTCTATCAAAAGACAGTGACAAACCTACGCCCTAGTGCGTAGTAAGGACGGAGGAGATACGCGAACTGGTCGATGTGCGCTCGGCATTACGCCTTCTCGCAGATAACGGGTGTTTATTGGGGTGTTTACTCTTAAGTGGGGAAAATCAAGTTTGAGCTTATCCTTAATATTTATAAATTATAATAATATTAGTTTAACTATATGTATACATATACATACTTTTTATGTTCACCTTTAATTTTCATCTATTTATACCTAAATCTATTGTACTGACTGAAATTGTACCCAAAGCTTTAATCTGTCCTACTTCTTAAATCATTATAAAATGGACGTCTACGTCATTAACTGCTCTGTTTCTAACGAAGTTTCACTTTTGTCATTACTGTAGTCGATTGGTGTGCTTAATGTTTAAGTTAAAGACACCTTTGTACTAATGTTTTTCCAACGCAGGCTTTTGATAAAGTTAAGGAAGCTGCGAAATTTTAAATGTAGTGATTAAACGCTCCACCTATGTAACGTAACGACAATGTACCTATTCCAATCCATACGGCGATATTTGTATCTTGCACTAAAGTACTACAAACGTTGGAGAAACACTAGTGTGAAGGGGCTCTAATTGGGACCTATTACACCATTATCAATGACGTTTGGAATATGCAGAAGAGCACTTACAGTTGTTTTCTTTGAATGAGACGTACCCTGCGTTCGCAGACTTTGTATTTGGCTAGTGGTGTAAACGGTCCATAGGACAAAAGTCTATACGTAAAATAATTTAAAAATATAATATCATATGTAAAAGTAATAATTAATCAAACATTTCGATGTTATAGTAACGTATATCTTAACCATTGATAAAATAGAAATCACTTTAGCATCATAATTTATCAGTAGATACCGGTAACGATGCTTTGCCGATTAGTTATATGAATTGATGTAAAACGATCACACTCAGAGGATTAGTCTTCTTTAAAGCACTATAAGCTATATACCTAACTAGGTATGTAGATGCTTGATAATCTCGGGAATTGATTGCAAAGCTTTCTAGAGAATGTAATTCAATGTCATTTCTTACTAACATATTTGTAGTACTTAATTAAATATGGCAACACGGATATACTTTATCATTTCCGAATACACTATGATGAATATTTTATGTGAGGTAGTTTTAACTACGTGTTGCCTGGAATATATATATATATATTTCATGCGTATATTTAACAGTGGAAAATCTAAATACCTGCTCTTATAAAACGGTCCTTGCCTTCTAATTTCCAGTAGATTTTATGTATAAGTAAATATATATATTATATGCATTTGATGAAATGACGGTCAAAGACCTTCTGATTATATTATATAGAGAGATGATATATATCTATATTATTATAAATTACAATTATATTAATCGAAATATATTGAATGTTTTAAACTAGAATACATAGATATATTTTGTTGTCGCTCGCCGTTCAATTTACGTATACGTGGAAGTAGAGAAGAAATAAATAAATAAAATGAAGAATTACGTTGTTTTATTATGGTAGCACTAGCCTTTACTTTCTCCTATATAAAGGGAATCTCCACTTATACTGCGTGCAAGGGGCATGTTAACGAAAACTTCGTGAAGAGGCTACAATTCAAGGTTATAATCATGTAACGAATACGACATATGTCGAAAATGTGGGGTTTTTGATATTTTTGTGCGGGCAATGTAATAACAACGCTCCGCAATATTATAACTAATAGGGGCGACATAGTATCGCGTGACATTGAACTTTTTGAACTGATTGCGAGCGTTTAAAAATCGCATTTTTTGTTAAAAATACTATTTTGTTTCGATAACTTACACTTGATATAGAATATAATTTGATTGTAGCCATTACTACCAGACCTTAACTCCGAGGTGAGAATTTTTACTGAACGTCTTAGAAGCAAGAATAGATTAATATTTAACAGCGGGACCCAGGATCTCGTGATCTGGGGGGCAAGTGTGAGTTTTTCACCGAGCGACTGCGTAAAAACGTACTCACTTGTAATGTCAAATTATATAGAAAAAAAAGCGTTTACTCTCACTATAACTAGATGGCGCTACTCCAATTCCATATAAAATTTGTCTTTACTGTTCTCGATATCGACGCGGTAAAATCTTACACTAGGCACACTGAAGCCACATTGACTAACCACTTAACCTACGAGGCAAGTAACATCACCCGCAAATACCTACTGTTATTTTCACAATATTGTTTTCCTTTTTAACGCGCACTTAATGAAGAAAAGCTTGTAAAATGCTCGAAAATTCATTATTCTATATGTTGAATAGTTTCAGACATTATTGCTAATATTCTACAAACTGACAGACAAGAATTTCATTTTAATTTTTAAATTTTGTTCTGAAAATCTGCTGTACCTTTATAGCCGGGATTAATTTTATTGTTATTTTAAATGCTGTGAACCCAATGCTAATAACACGAAGCGTAGTGTTGCGCAAAGTACAAATAGATATCAGTGAGTTTTTTTATCGACTACAAGCTGGCCCTTGACTGCTATCACACCTGATGTTAAGTGATGATGCAGTCTAAGATGGAAGCGGGCTAACTTGTTAGGAGTTGGACGAAAATCCACACCCCTTTCGGTTTCTACACGACATCGTACCGGAACGCTAAATCGCTTGGCGATACGTCTTTGTCGGTAGGGTGGTAACTAGCCACGGCGAAATCCTCCCACCAGCCAGACCAAGACAAATTAAGAAAAATCTCAATCTGCCCCGCCGGGAATCGAACCCACGACCTCCGTCTTATAAATCCACCGCGCATACCACTGCGCTACGGAGGTCGTCAGAACATTAACCTGCGCAGTACGTGCAGCGTCGCAGTGGACTAGAAGTGTGGCGTCGACTATATAAGACTACCTATGTATGTAGCTATGTAATAGGGTAATGTTTCAAGTAAAACACTAATATGACATACATTCTCTTTATTTCTATTAGTTAATTTACTTACAAATAAACGGTATATTATTCTGACACATGAAAATCATAATCAGAATCACATAGAGCTACTCTCATAAAGCGATCTAAGTTGTATACGATTTCACTAGAGCTCAACAATAATGTGCGTACACACGATCGGCTGTTGTCGTAGACTCGCCACAAGAGTAGCTCTATTTGATTTAAAATTTCAGCAATCAAAAATTAATAAAAAATATTTAATGAATATATAATTATAATTACAGTGAAAGTGAAAGTCGAGTCAAAAATTTGTTTTATAAAAGTCAAAAGATATTCACCACTCATTTTTTATTATAGATAAGTAAATGTTGGTTTTAAGGAACTAGCAAGTTTCAAAGGGTTCCATTTACTGAATTTAAGCATTATAATTACTTACATTTTTCATTTTCAAAAATTAAAAATAATTAAATTATAAAACGAAAAAAGTCCCGCGATCACAAGTTCTCAATGCATAATAAATAATTATACTGAATTATAGTATAAACATTAAATAAAAACCGGTCAATTTCAGTCATGCCACGAGGGTTCCATTTTTTTGCTTCTACCAAATACAAATTTATAAGTAAAAGCGTTAAACTTGACACTTTTACTAGCATACTCTACTGAGCCATTTTTCTGTGTGTGAAATTTTGCAAACGAATCCTTGAATCAAAAAATTATGTTCTAACAACAGGAATACTTGTTTTTACATAAAAGTTTAAAAAAAAATCTAACATCAGTTTCAGTTTATTTTATCTTTCGACACATCAACAAAGTTTGACTGTTAGTAGTGACTCTACCATCTGTTTGGAAGGCAGATTCCTACTGAGAAGAACCAAAGCCATGTAGACAAAACGATAGCAGTTCCATATTAAGCCTTGGACTACAGAACCCTAAAATATAAATAGTTACTACAAGTAATAATATTTAAAATTTAATAGTACATTGTTTAAAATATAAATAAAAGGAATATTAATATTATTTGAATAATAATAATAAAGAGAATATTAAAGATAGTACCTAATAAAGTAAAATCGTACACTTTAAAATCAATCATATAATTTAATCTAAAACATTCATGTTAAAATAATTTTGTACAATATAATGTAGCATTAAAACAACTTGAATATAATTGTAACATAGATGTTGTTAGCGGCTATCCATAAAAAACACGTAGCCAAAGACGGATCCAGGAAAATCATCATAGTGTGACCAGGAGTGGGAGGGAGTTCTGAGTTAAATGACGTCACAATTGAAAACACTCCCTACACGTCCTTTGCATCTCTGGTCTTTATTTTGAAAAATAAAGACCAGAGATGCACGATGCCACGTTGTTACAAAATATGCAGAGGAGAAGTGCAAAAACTGGCCTTTACAAAAGTACGCCCAGGTCGACAGAAAGAAGGTAAACAATATGGCGAGTCGCGTTCGGAACGCGGAGACGAGCGGACGCGTGCGTTTCTCCAGTTAGTTCGTACTGCGTTGTTAGGAATCTTTAAAAAACGATTCACGTTATCGTTGTCTTCTAAATCTCGTCAGTCCCGGCCCTTTTCAGGGCCACCTTGTAGTTATTGCTGAAAATTATCGTAGGGTCTGTCGTTTTTGAGCGGCAAAAGTGATCGGACTTGCGCGCGTACGCTGTGTATAATTCTCAGTGTGTGCGTGCAGTGTCTTTCGCGAGGTTCTTATCTCTCAGCGGCGACTGACTGGCGCCAAGCGCGTACGATCGAGTGTCTATAACTACATATATAGATACAAAGTCAAGCGCGCGCGGCGATTTGTCTCGCTTTGGTTGTCGAAATCTGTGTTTTTACAACGGTTCTTCTCAGAGCCACATTGAAATATTAATTGTAGATAATCATAGATTTTCTTGTCCGTTTTTATTGGTCGATTGCTGTCAATTACCCGGGGCATTTGGGCCCCGGGCGTGTCGTTGTTTTAGTTAGTAGGTAGTCTATTGTGTTTGTATTTATATCAAAACGAATAACAATTTTCTTGATTTCAATAGTCTTTAGTTTGTATTAGGGATAAATTAGTAGGGACAAAAAAAAAAAGGAAAAAATAAATAAATAAAATAATATACACGTATACTCTTGTACATATATGTTTTCTTATCTTATTTATTTTCTTAGAGGTTCTTTTAGTTGCTTGTACTCTAGGAGACGACCTACCAGGCTTGACCGGTAGGTCGACCCTTAGCGATGAACGACGATTTGTCGTCGGAGAAGGTTGTGGGGATAGCCCGCAGGACGCGTCGCCAATTAGCGGCCGCCCCAAGGGAGAGCCCCAGAAATAGAAGCCCGGTTTTCCAAATTCCACGTAATGGTGTTTATGACTCCGCTTCGGCTCCCTTAAGCTCTAGAGAAACGTCGGTATCCAGAGCTTCGTCGCTTTCACGAGACTCAACTCCTATGGGACGAGGAACAGGTATTGGAAAGGCCAGAGCTGAGCTCAAACAAGCCGAGGAAGAGGCGCACGAGGAAGCGTTTAACCAGCGCCTTCGAGACAGGGTTTTCAGAAAGGCGGCAGTCGTGACCGATCCTGATCCCGACGAGTACCTTAACCCAGAGATGGCTATTGATGACGACCCGAGCAACTTAAATGCAGAGGAATTAAGAGCTGCTGCGGGACAAAGGGTAGCCGCTATAATCCATGTCGCTACTAAATCGGGAAATCTGAAAGGGGACTTTGTTAAATGCCTAAAAGACTCAGCTTCTGCGTTACAAGGTCTAGTGGACACGCTAGTCAGCAGGTCGGAGTCTGAGGAAACTCGTCAACTAAGGCTCGCTAATGCCCGCCTCCGCAAAGAGGTGGGAAATCTCAAGTCGGAATTGAGAGCCCATCGACGAGAATTCTCGGAAATGAAGACTAGTATGGCGAATAGAAATGGCCCAGCGGCGCCTATTGTTAGCGGTGATGTGTTGGAGGAGTTAAAGGCATCCATCGTGGCCTCTCTGGCTGTCATGATTGATGCAAGGTTGGCGGGAATCGAAGAAAGACTTTTGCCCGAAAAAGTATTACGCCCGCCTTTGGCATCGGATAGTAAGAAACCAAGAACTCAAAAAGCAACCGAATGTCCGAATGGTGAAGGGTCTGCATCCTCCCCCGGAACGCCGGAGACAGTGGCGGGCCCCAGTGACTCCCCCGGTAACGTAATATCATCGGAATGGTCCACAGTAGTTAAAAAAGGAAAGAAGGGGAAAAACACGCCTTCCACAACGAAAGCTACCTCAGCAGCTGCTCCCGCCGCAACTAACAGGCCGAAAGCTCGACCGACGCTTATTTCTCCAAAGACTGCTGCAGTTATCATAACTTTGGAGCCAGAGGCGGCTAATCACGGTGTGACTTATGCTCAAATTCTCGAACGAGCCGAACAAAAGATTAACCTTCAGGAGCTAGGTATTGGCGAAGGTATTAAGATTCGCCGTGCAGTTACCGGGGCCAGATTGTTGGAGTTACCCAAGGAGCAGACACCAGAACAGGCTGAACTATTAGCACATAGACTCCGCGCTGCTCTAGAAGGCATGGCTAGCGTCATCCGACCTGTAAAGTCGGCTTCTATTAGGGTCACGGACCTTGACGACTCGGTTACACCGGAGAAAGTGGTTGCTGCCGTCGCTCGAATTGGTAATTGCCCTGCTCAGTCTGTTAAAGTGAGTGAAATCCAATCTGGCCCCAGAGGTATGGGTGCGACCACAGTGCACTGCCCAATTGAAACGGCTAAAATTTTAATAAACACTGGAAAGCTGTTAGTGGGATGGAGCTCTGCTAGAGTTCAAGCGCTTGAGCAACGCCCTCTTCGTTGCTTCAAGTGTTTCAGTCTTGGGCATACAAGGCCACTTTGTCCTTCGTCGGTAGACCGAAGTAACTTATGTTTTAGGTGCGGTCAGGTTGGCCACAAGTCCTCGAAATGCTTGAACCTTATGCTATGCGCAATTTGTAAAGATGCGAGCCTGCCGTCGGACCACATTATGGGGGGAAAATATTGCAATCCTCCTCCCACAAACGGCCCCAAATCACGGTCAGAAAGAGTTAAAGACGGGCAATTTCAGATGGAAGAGGAAGCTAATATGTCAGCATGATTTCCACACGACATATTAACTTCCTACAATCGAATATTAACCATTGCGCAGGGGCCCAAGATCTCTTGATGCAGTCAATAGCTGACTGGACGATAGATTTAGCGATTGTCTGTGAACCATACTTCGTCCCGCCGCTGCCTCACTGGGCGGGAGATACAAATAATTTGGTCGCAATTTTAACTAGAGATCCCACAGGCCCCACTCTTGAATCTTTAGAGAAGGGCCCTGGTTACGTAGTGGCAAAATGGCGGGAATTCGTCATCGTTGGGTTATACTTCTCTCCCAATAGGAGTTTGGCCGAGTTTGAGCTATTTCTGGATTCCGTCAGAATGGCTATACTCCGGCATCCTGGTAATGTTCTCGTTCTTGGCGACTTTAATGCCAAGGCCCGGGCATGGGGCAGTCCTCGAACAGAAGCTAAGGGTAGAGCTGTGCAAGAGTGGGCCCTCGTTCTAAACCTCTCTCTATTGAACAGAGGTACTGCTTATACATGCGTGCGGGGACAAGGTGGTTCTGTTGTAGATTTGTCATTTGCCTCGACGTCTGTTGCAAATAAAGTTATCAACTGGAGGGTGGAAGAGGAAGTGGAAACACTCTCGGACCATAACTACATTCGTTTCGAGATCTCAATCTCTCCAGTCGCAACAGTTTCTCCTCGTAGAGCGGCTCGGTTCCCACGCTGGAATGTTAGTTGTTTTGATCGGGAATTGGCAGAAGAGGCTGCAATCCTTCAACGGTGGACGCGTGCTGATAATGTTGGTGATGCGGGAGTGGAAGAGCTCGCAGATGCAATGCGTAATATTTTGACTACAGTTTGTGATGCCTCTATGCCAAGGGCCCGCGGAAGGTGTAGACGCAGAACAGTTTATTGGTGGACCAACGAAATATCAGATCTCCGCGTTGCTTGCATCAGAGCCCGACGGGCTTACGTCCGCTGTCGTAGGAGAAATGGCGTTGACCTTGAACTCGAAATACGGCTCCGCGAGGAATATACCCAAGCAAGAAAAACACTTCGTGCTGCCATAAGCAAAGCTAAAGAGCTTGGGCGGGAAGAAATGTTAGAAAGCCTGAACAGAGACCCCTGGGGCCGTCCTTACCGAGTTGCACGGAACAAACTCCGCTCTCAAGGTGCTCCTGTCACGGAAACGCTACAGCCGGATGTACTCCTGCAGCTAGTAGATGAGCTATTTCCAGACTCGCGAGGCCACGCTCCGCCAACAATGTCGTCAGCTAGAGCTGAAGAGATCGCGAGCAGTATCTCTACTATTTCGGAGGAGGAAATGGATGAGGCTCTGGGGCGACTACGCAAGAAGAAGACAGCTCCAGGTCCAGATGGGATACCGGGGAAAGTAATCAACATAGTAAAGGAATACCTAGGAGTTCGGCTACGGACATTGTTCGAAAAGTGCCTCTTCGCTGGTCATTTCCCGAAAACATGGAAGGAGGGTAAATTGTGTCTAATAAGAAAGGATGGTCATCCTCTGGACTCTTCGTCAGCATACAGACCAATTGTGCTCCTCAATGAGACAGGAAAACTGTTTGAAAAGATTGTTGTCACCCGTCTCATTAAGCACATAGACTCAGTGGGACCGGGGCTTTCGGAGGCACAATACGGATTCAGGACAGGCCGCTCGACAATAGACGCTTTAGAGGCATTGAGACGTCTATCTACCGAGGAAGTAGAGAAAGGGAGGGTTATAATTGCTGTGTCACTTGACATACGTAACGCCTTCAACAGTCTACCCTTTGAAACTCTCTTGGAGGCGCTCAATTATCATCAAGTGCCTGCCTACTTGAGAAAACTGCTGGAGTCGTATCTACGGGACAGAGTAATTGCTTGGGATGGAATCAATGGTGGAATTATTCGTCGCAGTGTATACAGCGGTGTCCCTCAGGGATCGGTACTAGGTCCTGTTCTGTGGAATATTGGCTATGACTGGCTCCTGCGTTGTCCGTTGCTTCCAGGAATGAGGGTGTTTTGCTATGCAGACGACACCCTCGTTACTGCTAGCGGAACTACTTTTGAGGAAGCTTCGCGTTTGGCAAGCATTGGCTCTGGGTTGATCATAAATAGGATTCAAGCTCTTGGTCTCAATATCTCCACAACAAAGACCGAGGCCATATTATTCCACGGACCTCGTCGAGGTCCACCGCGAGGTGCAACTATATCAGTTCAGGGCGCACAGGTGGAGGTCAAGCGACATATGAAGTACCTAGGTTTAATTCTAGACGGCCGGTGGAATTTCAATGAACACTTTGAGCAACTGGGAGTCAAATTAGTTAGAACTGCAGCAGCCCTTGGCAGATTACTGCCCAACGTTGGTGGTCCAACCTCTGCTTGTAGACGCCTGTATAGCGGAATAGTCAGGAGCATGGCACTATACGGTGCCCCTATTTGGATTCACGCTCTATCTCCCCGTATAAAGGCACTGCTGAGAAGGCCACAGCGAGTCATAGCAATACGCGCTATCCGAGGGTACCGTACGGTTTCTTGGACGGCCGCAACCTTATTGGCTGGAGATACACCGTGGGAACTGCAAGCAGAGGTTCTGGCAGAAGTCTACCAACATAGAGCAGAAATGAGGGAGAGAGGCTTGCTACCGGACCCGGTGAGCATCTGCAGATTAAAATGCCATGCAGAAACAGCTCTGATCCAAAGATGGCAAGAGGATCTTGAGTCCTCAACTGTGGGTATTAGAACAGTACATGCGATCCGGCCGCACTTGAAACGATGGCTTAAAAGGCGTCACGGGGCGCTCACATACCGGCTTGTTCAGATATTAACAGACCATGGTTGCTTCGGAAAGTACCTGCACAAGATAGCGAGGAGAGAACCTACTTCGGAGTGTTGGGAATGTGACGCGTGCGAGGATTCGGCGCACCACACACTGGCAGAGTGTTTGGCTTGGGCTCCGCAGCGACATTCACTACTTGCTGACTTTGATGGCGACATCTCACTGACTCACATAGTGGATGAAATGATCAGCAGTGAGACAAAGTGGTGCGCAATGACGCTATTCTGCGAAGAAGTGATGGGGCTTAAAGAGGCAACAGAGAGAGTCCGAGAGTTGGCAGCAGATGCACCGCCGATGCGTCAAAGAAGGACGGGTAGCAGGCGGCGCAGGTTTGCACATCTACTTGCGTAGAAGCAATGTGTCAGCTTAAGGTAAAATTAATTTCGCTCATGAGCGAAATGTCGGATGCGTCGAAGCGACAACGTAGAATGCCCCACAGCGATCTGTTGTCGTTTTATTAAGGCGCGGAAGGCTACCGCTGGGTTTTAGTGGGTATTCCAGATCGGTGAGTCCCACATACCCTCTATCCTTCGAGGGGATGCGTAAATGCATTTCCCAGCGAAAAAAAAAAAAAAAAAAAAAAAAAAAAAAAAAAAGGTAAACAATATGGCCCCTATTCCACCAGCGTTTTGCGAGTGTCAGCGTTCCTTCAATAAAAAAAATAGACCAACAAGAAACAACGACGAAAATAACGTGATATCGATTACAAGAAAGTGAATATTTCGCACTGTAGTGATAGTATTAAAAATAACGAATCTGAATTTTATAAATATTTACGTATGTCAGAAACTACATACGGAAGAGAGGCTTGTTATAACTGAGGTAAGAAAAGGAATACATTTAAATTTGTCATACAGATTGTTAAAAATGTACGGGATTGTACTTGTTGTCAATAAACGCAACGTCAACGCTGCGCAGACGTTGGAGGAACGCTGACACTCGCGAAACGCTAGTGGAATAGGGGCGTATGTGATAGCGGACGAGTGTTATCTTTGTCCCTATCTCTCGAAAGTAATAATGTCAGCTTTTCAAGAAAAAAATAATTTTGTTTCCTTTCGATTCGATGGCTCGAGACGAATGCGTTTATGGATGGCCCCTTAGCACTTGTTTAAAATAAACACCGTTGTTTATTCTAATGCAACAATTATTTAGCTAACTAACATCAAAGAACAATAATTTTAAAGTATTGTTGAGCGTGTGTTACGACATCGATGTTACTACTAAATAATACACCAATTATTATTTAATATTTAATAAACATCGATTAAACAGCTACTTATAACGTACGAAACGTGAAATGCAAGTTCTCGAAGTAACGAAATGAAATGTGTTTATTTACATAGAAACAATAAATATACTTCCTACATCTTTATATGAGGTAAAAAGTTCGTAGAAAAAATATTGTAACTAAATTTTGATGACCTCCGTGGCGCAGTGGTATGCGCGGTGGATATATAAGGCGGAGGTCCTGGGTTCGATTCCCGGCGGGGCAGATTGAGTTTTTTCTTAATCTGTCTTGGTCTGGCTGGTGGGAGGCTTTCGCCGAGGCTAGTTACCACCCTACCGACAAAGACGTACCGCCAAGCGATTTAGCGTTCCGGTACGATGTCGTGTAGAAACCGATAAGGGTGTGGATTTTCATCCTACTCCTAACATCTCAGATTGCATCATCACTTAACATCAGGTGTGATAGTAGTCAAGGGCCAACTTGTAATCGTTAAAAAAAAAATTAAAGAACCAATCAAGTCGAATCAGACTATAGAATGAACCATTTAATAATAATTATGTCACCTGCCACCGGTCTTACACACATCATTCAAAAACAATAAAATAATTTAAATTTGTAAAAATATTTATAGATTCACAAAATAAGTATATAGGAATTGAGAGCGTCCTAGTGTTTGTGTAACAGACGGGGAACCTCTGACTGCTGATGCTGCGTCAGATTTCTGGTGTAGTACCTCGTTGGCCCCCATTGATCACACAAATGGAGTTTGGATGAGTATTGTCAAGGAGGAATGCCCGATGGTAGAACAAATGGTTCCATTAACCATAACTGCGGAAGATGTAGGTTGTGCAAGGGTCGGATACAGAAGGCAGTAGTCCTTGAAACGGCGCGTATTGTGAGGAGGTTCCTCACTCTGGAGCCCTGACCACCGGTTGCTTGGACCCCCGGGCCCCGCAGCGGCGGACTGGATTTTATTATAAATTTTGAATAGTGTTTTTTTTTTTATTTTTTATAAGCATTGTTAAAAATTTAGAAAAGAATGTAAATAAATAAATGAAAGTAAAAAGGCAATTAAGACACGTAATACGATTTAATTTTTTACAATATATTATACTGTTACTGTTTCACTGAAAATTTGCATTTCAAGTCTCCCAATTCACTAACAAAAACATCCTTTCTAATGACACAGAATGCAATGTATATATTCACGTTTATGTATTGATAATAGATTTTATAACATTCAGAATACATCGACAAAAAATTTACTATGCTATAAACAAATATCGCAGTACATTCGTTAGTGAAGTTTTCATAAACAAGCCATGTATAAATAAAGAAAATACCTTTAACTGTGTAAATATAATTGAATAATAAAAAGTTGAGAGGGGTCAAGGGACATCCGGATTTTCGTGATTATTTTTACCGTCTAGCCCCCTTTCACAACGCGCGATAAGGAACTTCGTTCCAAAAAATATTAATAACATATTGCAGTGTAAGCTCTGTTTATACAAAACTAGCAAAACTGACTGAAAACGGGATTTGAACTCACTCATGTTTGCCAACTGCAGCAAGCCATTACATACAAAGAATGCATTAAAAAGGAACTAAGTAGTTGAAAGGTGGATAGTGTTACCAACCACCAATTTCACTAACGAATACATGCGTTCTAACAACACATAAATGTACCATTTATATTAATATATTAGTTATAGATTGAAACAATTCTAAATCTAACATTCAGAATTACATCGACAAAGTATTCATAAAATTAGTCTAACATTCAGAATATCCCATCAAAAAATTTACTATAATGTAAACATATAATGGTTTCCAATTCAAAATCGTAAACTATATAAATAATCAGCAATATATTTTCGTATTTCATTTCGTGTTTAAAAAAAATAAATGTTCATATGTTTCATTTCATTTGATATTTTACATTTCGAATGAAATGCAAATAAACATACACATAATTAATATATGCAAAATTTCATATTTGCGGTTCTGAATGCCAAACGCCGGACTAATAACATCAAAATACATTTAAGTACGGTATTTTATTATCGTGAAATTACTTGAAAAAAAATATTTCATGATGAGAACTGACACGCACTACAATATAAAAAATAGTATACAGCAATTGAAATAAATAATAAAATAAAATGATATAAATTTTACAATTTTTTATATCTTTCTAAAATTGATTTCAATTCATTTTGCCATTTTACAATTTTAATATGTTTTTCCGAAAGCAAGAAATTTTGTACAAAAATATACTTTTTTATGCATCAAATATCCGATTTAATAGATTTTTCAAATATAATAGAGAGAGTTTTCAAATATGTAATACGTCACAGATATTACCAGAACTGCAAAAATACGGAATTCTTCAAGTTTAAATATTTGCTATTATAAAAAAATATACTAATATTGAAGAAAAACTTTTTTAAATATAGATATTGCGTATTTGATTCAGCATAACTGAAATTCATTTGAATTATAAAGAGATATAATACAAATACGTGTCAGCTCTGATCGCGCTTTATATAAATCGACATAAGGTCGTATTATCTAACATATTTTAAACATCGTACATTTTTTTATTACATTACTATAACATCGCTGTCATTCATTAGACGAAAAGATGATCAATTAAATTAATCCTAATAAACAACCATATTATGTAAGTTCAAATTAGAATTACAATGTGTTATATAGATATTGTAAATAATAATGGAATTCTTATGGTATTTAGATTCGTTCAGATGAACACAGTAATTTGTTAGTGTCCTCCATGAATATGTTTCAAACGCAAATACTAAAGTACATACAGTGATGATAGTATACAAACTTACATAATACGGTAGGCTGATCACTAACAGTAATAGAAATGTTCGCGGTTGAGCACAACACTTTCCGTTTATTTATACTCCATGACAAGTTAAAAAGTTAATTGCATTACATAATAATATTTACAATAAAAATAATTTGCCAATTTCGTCTTTATAATTGTATTGTAGAATTAAAGTAATGTGGTAAATTAATAGATAGACTTGAATCATTTCAACCTCCGTAACTTTCGTAGTATATTTAATGTAAGTACGCCAACTCACATTGGGTTAGCTTGGTACATATAAGATCTCTTCTCTTATAGAATAGATGCCTGAAGCTATTCAGTAAACTAATAAGAATAGTAATTCCATTTATTCCATTATATAAATAGATAAAATCATTAATATAATAATTAAAAAGTGCGTAATTTATTTTGCTCTATTCTTATACCAACAATGTTAGTTACCTCTTTAACTTTTTAACTTGTTTCCATCTGCAAGAGTTTATTTTTGGGACTTCCCTAAATCACTGCTTTTATCCAGCGACTTTTGCGGGATTATCCTGGAAATAAAAAATTCGGGTGAATAATCTGGCACTAAGCAGTGCAAAAATTGATAACTACTATGGCATGATAGAATTAGTTGTGTGACAAAATAAAATGCACCAGAATTAGTATAGTATAATTATTGTAGGCTTTTTTTTATACTTCAATTTTTAAGGGCTTTTTATTTTTTCAAACATGTCAGCCCTATAGTAGCTTAAACTTAAATACCGTCAATTAATTCTACTAACTAGCTTAAACTTAAATAAATGTACTAATCTAATATATAAAATTCTCGTGTCACAGTTTTCGTTGCCATACTCCTCCGAAACGGCTTGACCGATTTTTGCCAAATTTTGTATGCGTATTCAGCAGGTCTGAGAATCGGCTACTATCTAATTTTCATCTCAATTTTTTTTAATTTTTAATGCAAAACAACGTTTGCCGGGTCAGCTAGTTTAAAATAAAATTCATATACCATTTTAGCTTCGCTTGACATTGGGGAAGCTAAAATAGTATTAAATAATCCAATATCGTAAACTTTTAACTTAAAATCACTTAATACACGTTTTCTTTTCAAATTATTTTGAACACATTCCATCAAAAAGTGCGTGACGTCATCAACTACTCCGCACGTGTCGATTGTAGGCTTGTAAATTTACAAGTTTTGCTGTTATGCGTTAGAGTAGAACTTCGGTAAGTCGAACCTGAAGGGAGTCACTAAAATAATAGGGTTTCGACAGAGCTAATTAATTTTGTGAGGAAATATTAGACTCATCGAAATTAATTTTAGACGGGATCCTTAATAGAACACATGGAATAGTAACTTTCTGGGTGACTCAGTGTATAACAGGGCATGGGGTATTTATTCAATACCTAAACCGCATAAAGAAAAGAGACTCCGCTAAGTGCGTATATTGTCCTGACGACGACGATGCTGAGCACACAATCTTTTAGTGCCCGCATTTCAAAGTCGGAATCCAGATATATACAGAATTTAATTAGATTAATGCTGAAGACAAAGGAGTAGCATATAAAAAATTATTTAAAAACTATAATGAAAATAAAGAGAAAGACGAAAGAAACAGACAAGAATAGAATAGACAGGTGTGCTGGGTATAAGTCAAAAAGTACAGGTATACCAGTGCGGCGCAGGCAGGAGGAGGGTATCTGACAAGGATGGATGTTCCTAAGAAAAACAAAAGATGAGTTTCTTACCTAGACTGGCTAATGAAGCGCGCGGTGCCAGTGTAGAGGCGCGGGTCATAGTCGGGCGAGGCGGCTGCGCGCGTCTGCGACAGGTTGCGCACGTGCTCGCGTACCGACGCGCGCAGTTCCTCGCCCAGCTGCACCACTGTTCGCGCCTCCGATACCGCGTTCACGCTCTCTGGAAACAATAGTGTGCCTAGTGAGTTCGTTACCCAATCGCCGCGTAAAAACGTAGCGCTTATATATATGCAATTGAATTGCCATCTAGTTACAATGTAAGTAAATGTTTTTTTTTCTTTATATTTTGACGTTACGAGTGGTTACGTTTTTACGCAGTCAGTCGGTGAAAAAGTCACAATTGTGCCTCAGAACGAAAATCAAAATCGAGTGTAGTGTACATGATTCCTTCACTGTTGGAATATTTCGTCGCTCATGTATTTAAAAAAAATCTGCATCACCTATGTAAATTATAATAAATTTACTGAAAGATGGAACGTGTGATAGTGATATTTAAAAAAGAGTGAATGCTGGGATCATGCTGCATGTTGTTCTGCGTGCCTTTATAAATATATAGAAAGTGTCTCAAAAGGCAATACTGGCTGGCATAGAGATGTGTTGGTGCCCACACTTATGTTTCTGTGTAAAATTGGCAGAAGAAGCATAAAAGTAAAATAACAAGTAGAGATGCGAGCATTGAGGAGCATGTGTGCATTAAAACTGAGTGACCGCGTATAGTATGGAAAGGGAATGGTATGGTGTGATGGTCGGTCCTGTCATTGGTTTAGGTAAGCTCAGGTTGTAAGATTCTTTGTTACTAACACTAGGTTTTAAGTAATTTGTTACTAGCACATAATATGATCCATAATCGAAATTAAAAAATTTTAAAACGCATTTTTGGGAATGAAATGAGTATGGATGAAAGAAGATTAAAAAAAGAGATTTATGAGGTGAGGGTGAATGGAAATGTTGGAAGAGGAAAGCCTGGGTGAAATTTCATGGACATTTTATAATACAGGCAGATCAATCTTAAACTGACGAACTTGTATGAAAGGAAAGTATCCAAGGACAGTGTCAAATGGGAAAGAGGTGTGATGTTGTGTATGTATGTCTAAATTGTCTCACCAGTGATGAAAGCGTTCAAAGTAGTCGGCGGTCGGGACTGGCGGATGCAGCGTCGCTTCTTGGGCGGCATGCCCGTGAGGTAGTGGTCGCTGAAGGGCTCTTCGGCGACCTCTTCCTCGCGAGTTCGCCGCTGTCGCTGGATGTCGCGCGTGATCGCGGGGCCCCAGGTCTCACCCCAGTGCTGCGCTATCTGCGCATTGGTTCCCTACAACAATAGTAGAATAAAACCCGAGCCAACTATAGTTTAGACATAGTCACGACACAACACCAATGTATTCGTACTAATACACGAATTTTTTGTTTCGTGAAATTCTGACTATGTCTTTTAACGTTTCTGATGACACAAACCTATACATACGATTTTTGTTTCATCTATTCAACTAAAAACTCAATGTAACTTGATAATTGATTTCGTCTATATTTATGACTAGAAATAAATGTTTAAAGTAAAAACATTTATAAAATAAATTCACGACCCATACAAAAAATATCAAAGAGTCAAAGTGCCGGCCAAAGAAAAAAAAAAAGTAGTTATTTAGATTGAGGGTATTATTTCCAAGATTGTTTACTATCACAGCAATGCTGTAAAACCATTACCTTGGTTGATATTGACGTTTAGAAGTGCAGAATTACTCCAAGAATTTTGTTTTAAACATATTGTAATTGTTATAAACATTTTTTGCCAAGACAGCAATGCTTTGAATACTTTATTTTCATTGATATTAAAGTTTGAAAATGCAGAATTTTTCCGAGAGTTTTATTTCTAAATATATAGATTTTGATAAAATAAACATTTTTAATGCTGTGAAAGCTTTGCTTTCTTTGATACTGAACTTTAAACGGTAAGCAAGTTTTCTTTTAAATAGATTATATTATTCCTAACACTTGCTATGACAGTAAAGCTGTGAAACTTTTACTTCCGTTGATATTGAAGCTTAAAATAATAGGCTTTTTACATAATAAAACGGAAATCTTATTATTCAATAAATAGATACTTTTATTCTAAACATTTTCAAATAATACAGCAAAGCTGTGAAACCTTTATTTACGTTGATATTAAAGTTCAAACATAAAAAAACAAGAAAGATTAAACTGTTTTACTAACACAGCAATGCTGTTCAAAATCATACTCTCAATCCAAATAACTACATTTTTTTTCTTTGGCCGACACTTTGACATTTTGATACGTTTTAAATGATATCCTTTTGATACGAAGTTAAAAAATACGAATGTATTTATTACCTTACATTTACTTTAGTTTTAATTAAGTACTCCATATATCATCATGATATCATTTTGATCATCGGCGTCGTGATCCTGATCACCATCCGCAATTTTGATATTATTAGGAAAAATATAAAAAATATATTACTACAACGGTAAACCAAACATAAGTTACGTTTGGTTTACTTAATTACATGAAATTTTGTTCAATCTAAAATAACATCGGGAACAAATATTCTTTATTGCTGGTGAAAAAGATTTATTACGTCTCCGTTCTTCCCTATTATTATTCCTCACGTCATATCTATCGAATTTGATCTATTGTATATTGCATATGTGAAAATTAATGCTATATAAATTTTTAATAAAATATAAACTGAAGCCAGTGTAAATTTTATTCTTAGAATCTAATGATAATTTTTTCTAATCTTTTGGAAACTGTTTTGTCTATATAACATTAAGAAACGTCAAGGTGAATGTCAGAATTACACGGAATTAAAATTCAAGTATATGTGTCGAGTATTAATATAGTTTTGATAGGTAATGTAATTTTTATTTTAAGCTCGTCTTTAAGAAGCTCCGCCCTGAAGTGGACTGTAAAAATATGCTGATAACAAAAATAAGCTAATTCACATCGACCAATGACAAAGATTTCACGAAATCAATCTGCCGATTTATTCTACGCACAGATTTGATACCGTGTCCACTAGATGAATATATACATAAATTGTATATATTATTATAAAATCAAGTATTTATATTATTTTAAAATAACAACCGCGATGGTTCTCTCTGAAAAACTTAACTTTTTAAATGGTTTTGACTTGTAACGTAGCCTACTTGATATAATAAAATTTATTTGATGTGATTCCTAGCGCTCTTGACTATTGATTACGATTTAATCTATATTTTTGTCTATAAAAAAGTAATATCTAAGCTTGTAATTCGTATCTGTTACTAATGTCTTCATAATTCGTCATTTTATCATAATGCATCAAAACAAGTATCTAGCAAACTATATAATACTCGACACATTGTAATCCGCGCGCTATAAGAATGGGATGAAGTTCTTTTGGAACTGAGACAACGAATTAGTGAAACAAGTAAAACTTTTAATATTCGTGAATCACGTCAAAAAGTTTTGGCATTTGATATATATTTCGATCAGAAACGATGTAGGGTTCTAAACGCATTGAAAATTATGACATAGTTAGCTTTGGATAACGAATTTAGTGATTCTGGATTTTTATTGTAAAAAAATCTTTTTAACACAGTTTATGAGTGTCGGAAAACTAGTTGTTACTGCCACACGCATATCTAGAACCACGGAACCACGATGTCACCCATCCGAATATTATAAGGAACCATAAAACGTAAATCAAAGATAGATAGTAGAAATAACTAGTTTATGATTTAATATTTGGATCTTCGATGCTAACTCCAAATGAAGACGCTTAGACGTCATTTTGGACATCTACAGACAAGATTCTATCCCTTTCTTCTCATTTTTATTGCGCGCGGATTAAACCATTTGAACTTTAAGAATGCCTTTCATGCTGATATGACATTACTTGCACACAGAAGTAAGATTATCTTGGCAAGAATGCATGATAGCTTCATGCAATAGTTATATAAATATCATTATGTCATTGATTTACGCATTCTTGGCAACTCTCCGAATGATATGTTATTGGTAAGTTACACAGATTTGATTCATAACCGATATCGTCGTAGATAACGTAACGGCACAATCACAAACTTATGATAGATACATACATATATTTGTATACATAGAACATTCGTATAATATATATTTTTATTATAAAAATAGAAATTATAAAAAAATTTCCGGTACATCCCATTAGAGAAATAAATATATTTTAACAGAAAAGTCCGTTAAATAAAATAAGACACCGTTATAGAAATGAAATTGAATAATGTATATTACTTTCGATATATACTTTATTCAAGCGTAGCGGAAACGAAGCAATGTGAAATAGTACATATATTAGTACATATATTGGAAGAGCAAGGAGTCACCCGTGCCTTTCTGAAATGACTGTAAGACAGCCAAAGGTTTTTACCTTCACGAAGCCGAAAATTAAAATTAAATTTCCCTGTTAGACACGACTTTACTTTATTCTATTTGTATGCATTTTGTGATACCGTGTGCTTGCTTGTGAACACAAGGATCTAATAAAGAAGTTACTGGTGTCCGTTGCAAGGATAAGGATTTTTAGAAATAATAGCCTCTCGTCAAAATGATTTATATAATAATATTTATTGTATGTTTTAAATTTAGGGACACGCAAAAATTTATTAGCCTGTCTTTAAAAAAGAACGTGCTTGCCCTTTATTAGCTGTAATACGAATGTCTAGGGTCATTTAAATATTCTAACATAACAGATATAGGACGGGTATTCGTCGGAAAAGCAAGGTATGAAAAAAGCGAATATTTCCCTTTTAACACACTTATATAAAGATCAGCAACATAAAATATTTATATAAAAATAATAGGAAACATTTACAGACAGAAATTGCATATGGAGTTTAATTCCAATTTTACCTTACTAGAATTACTTCCTTCCTGGCACGTAGTGCAATTTTTAAGACTTCAAAGCAGATTACAATTAATAAACAAATTTAAAATTTACATAAATATGAAGACAACTTTGGTTTAACGTTGATTTCGAAGGCCTCAGAGGTAACTTGGACCATTTCGCAAATTAAGTAGCAAATTAAATTGGCTGCTTAGGCTGGCTATGTACTGTACAGTTATGGAAATTTGCATATTCACAGAATATCAGATGCTCGGTGTTCTGACGACTGTTCATTATCTGACACAAAATAATCCTGAATGAGGACTTTTGGGATCACATACCAATTCCTCTATACAGAGTTAATTATTTGGTTTTGATTTTATTGTGTTGATTATCCCAAATAAACTTTCATTCTTTCATTTGTGTACTTTTGCCGTATTTCATGATATTGCCTGATACATAAAATTTTAAATAATAACAAATCGAGTGACAACTAAAACACAAATTGTGTTTTTAGTTTTAGCTCTTTTTGCTAACAACATTTTAGTAGTCCATCCTGAAAGATATCATTCATGGTGCTTTTTCTGTATTGTAGGGAAGAACTAAGATGACAAATTCGCATTGCGGCTTGATGTCTTTTAAACTGTAGGGTACAGCTGCGAGGTAAACATTAGTCAAATAAATAAAGCTAATATTATATTATACTTACGAAAAGGTCATCAGAATCCGAAGAATCCGGCGGGTGCGTCGCTCCGGATTTGGGTCGGCTGGGCCTAGAAAAAATACATATTAATCAACATTAAATAACAATAAAACGTCATTCATTATGATTTTAATTGTCATCATCCCACTTCTGATAACATAGCTCTCGTATGAAGGATGAAGAATTATTATTATAAATAACATAATATGAGTTTTTATATACCGTTGACTAATCCTTCTAATTTTGAGAAGTGTTCAGCAGCGAGCTGATTGATGATTGATTATCTTACTAGAAACACAGTAAATTGTGGACAGCCTGCCATCACGCGCCAACTCGTAGACTATTTTAGTTTGATCCTAGAATCTTACCTGAATCGACCGCGATTGTGCATAGCAGAAACCCTTCCATTAAGGTCTGTACGGCCGCTAACCAATCCATTGATGGGGCCGAGCGGCGCAGGCAGAGCCGCCGACGAAGGCTCGATGTTTGGTCCGCCCAAAGTAGAAGGTCGAACCTCTGGCCTAATGTTAGTATAAAATGGCCAAAATTAGACACGAGGTGGTCCAAACACTTTCGCATTTTGGTACATGTATAGACCAGTCATGCAGTTTTGTTAGCTCTTTTTACCTGGCTTGTCCACATGTGGTGTTACCGCGCGGTGGCTGATGCTCGTCAACGTTAGGTGGCACGAGAGGAGGACTAGGTGTGGAACTGTTATAGTCATCGCTGCTGGACTCATTGCTTAGCCCCGAACTGGAGTAGCGGAATATATCCTCCACCCTAATGTTGTAATATAATAATGTTAACGTGCACCATTCTCTTAAGCACTTTTTAACATAATACAAAACCTAGGCAAGTGTGCCTCGACATCTTTCGTATAAATTTGAAAGTTATCAAGAACAACAGTACATTATCGATTCTAAATTTTAATTTTTCAAATGTAAGAAAACAATATTCTATCGGAAAGGAATTTTTTCATTACTTTTTTAATATGATTTCACTTTGATTTACACTCGAAGTTTTAGGTCCATTTCTTATGCCACAAAACTTTTTGTGTACGATTTTGTATCATCAAATAGAATAAAAAGTCATAAGTGATTTCATCTTCATCATCATCATCATTTATTTCTAGTCATAAATATATGACTAGAAATAAATATTTTAGTATTTTTAAAGTAAAATTAAAATAGGTACTTTCAAATGTATTTTAAATAGATAAATTTTGAAAATACTAATGGTCTTATTACATAACTTTTATTTTAGTTTTAATTAAGTATTGTAAGGGAGGTACGCTGATGCGCACCCACACTCACTTATTAAATAAATAATACAAAGTTTGTGGTGAACGAAGATGTATTAAGTTTCAAATCATTAATTACGTAACGTACAGTAACACGTAAACAGGCGGAAGGCGCTCAAGGAAGCGCGGGCGCGGACGTTCAACAGTCGTCTAGTCCGTACACCCGAAAATATTCGGCGTTGGGCGGAGCTTACGTTTCCAGGAATTTAGGCGAGCGACGCGACTGAATACAGCGTAATATAACGTCGCGTTACTGTATTACATATACTTAGATTATCACTATCAGATATCGAGGGTATTTTTGTTAGCTGTTATTAAAAATGCCATCGAGAAAGTACACTAAATGATTTACCTGAATAAGTCGTCGTCTCCCTGGGTCGGCTTGGATGGACCCGGCCAGTTAAATTCATCGTCCGGACGCGCTACCTGACTACACTCCCCAGATGTGCTGTGGTGAGGTTCACTCCTAATGTAGCATGAAATGTTAAGCCACCCGTAATTACGAGACTAGGATGTCAGTTTATTTCTAATATGGGAATGGGACAACTTCTACTGAAGATGTACGAGTATGAGATAGCTTGAAATTGTACTTCTATTTCTTTTATAACATTCGGTCACTTTTGACTTAGGCAACAAAAATTATGATTCCCATAAGACTTTATTCCAATATATATTAAATAATTGATCTTTATTTTGGTCAGCGATTTTTTTTTATTATTATGAAACTCTTTTGTCGATCTTCATACATTGTCAGTTTAAATGTTCAAGATTGGAAGGTCTCGGGAACTGATGTTAAGTCTTTAAATAACATTTAAAATAAGTTATAATTATTAGGCGTTGAAATTATTCGATATTGGACTACGAAAAACAGGAAAGATAGTTTAATAATTCCTATTAGTACATCAACTCGTAATTTAATATCTTACAATACACTAAATCTTATTTATATTTTTACCTGCATCTGTCGCGCATTAACAGCGCTTCAACATTGGCCCTAGCAGCCCTCTGTTGTTCCTCTCTACGTATGCATGAAATTAATTAAATAGCATTAATGTAAAGCATACAAGCAATGTTATGTTATGTTATATGGAAGTAAGCATTTGTATAATATATGTGTTACATACCTTTGCGCGCTCGTACCACCTGTATACTTGATGTAACTGCCAAACTAGCTTCTACATCTGACGAAAATCTTCCAATTATAAGCAGGTTTTCTTTGAACTCTAGTGTTTCTTTCTTGTTATTTCATTAACGCTGCGCAATAATCAACTAACGAGCAATAGAAATTACGTGGCGCATATTGGTATTGATGTCTATGAAAAGTTAAATTATGATGGCATTTGACCCCGGGCTTAGAATAAACTAAGCCCGGGTTCGTCCAATGGTCTAAAACATTTATTTATAACTTTCATAATAAGTACATAATCACTGCATATCATAAATTTTACTCTTCCGCTGTGTCTGTCTGTGTTCGCGACACACACAAAAACTAATGAGCGAATACGCATGCGGCTTTCGAATTCCTGAATAAGGTTTTTGTATATAATTTTTTTTTGGTTTTGTCATTTGGCTCAAATATGAACATAATAATAGTGAGGGCGCCCGAGTGCTTTAATTGAAAATGTTGCTGATCCTTTTGACGTATAACAAAATAATGAATACAACCTCCTTTTTATTAAAACTTCGCGATGACATACTCTGATGTCTTTTTAGAAAAGCTTGCCATATTCATTTTATATTTTAAAAAAGCGAAATATTCTTTTTTTCTTTAATATTTGGAAGGTTCCTTACACACTCGCGCGGGCGAGGTTGCGGAAGTCGGCTATTTAATATTATAAATAATAAAAGTTGTTAACATTTGTGACACTCTCTTCGATACGATATTGTCAACGTCGCCACTGAATATAAAAGGCTAAACTGAGTTCTACTGATTCACAGTCGATGGCTAATTTTACGTCAGATGTGGAAACTCCTTATAATATGAATATTATTATCTAAAGAAGGATTCCCAAATAAATCAAACTGCTGTAAAGAGTTGGTCTAATAATATAAATTGGTCAACCTCAAATTAGCAATTGGTAAACATCAACAAAAAAAATGGGAATCCTAGAACATGCAGATAAAATAGCACTCGACTGAGGTCTACTTACATTTAAGTGTTATTTTTTAAGATGGGTAACTTTTGGTCATAAAACTTGGCTGTGGTACCAATTTATTATGTGCCCTAATTTATAAAATTAAACAAAACTAAAAATTGAACTTGAGTTGTTGAGGAGTATGTGCGGAATAAAACTGAGTGACAGAGTTAACAATAGTATAATAAGAGAACAGTGTGGTGTAAAAGATGTAGTGACTAAAATAGAGAAATGGATGCTTAAATGGTTTGGACATGTAGAGAGAATGGATGAAAGAAGATTAACAAAAGAGATTTATGAGGCGAGGGTGATTGGAAATGTTGGAAGGGGAAGGCCTAGGCGAATGTTCCTGGACCAAATTCAGGACATTTTAAATAATGGCCAGGTCAAGAGTACCGTAAGCCGACGATCTTGTATGAAAGGATTAATGAGTGGAAGAAGCTAAGGAAGTATGCGAGGACCGTGGCAAATGGAAGGATGTAGTATTTGCCTATAGGAACGAGGCGTGATGGTATGTATGTGTGTATGTCATTGTTGTAAAATAGGGTCTCCTTTTTTTACAACACCATCTTATAAGAAAATAATGACCCGGCATAGCTATCGGATAAAAATCTTTAAAATACTTATATAATATATAGAACGTGGAACCAACGCTAAAGTGGTTAATTCCTGCATCACTTAACATCAAGTGAGACAGCAGTCGAGCACTATCTTGTTATAGATAAAAAAGTGATACTTACAACACTCGGGCTCGGTGTTGCATGATGGCTTCACGGCGTATAGCGCCGGTTGAACGCAAGGCTGCAGCGGCGCCGGGAGTCGGTTTCAGTTCAGGCGCGGGCTTCTCTGGTGGCTTGTCAGCAGCGGCGGCAGATGGCGACACCTCCATGGCCTCAACCTCAACCTTGGGCGCCAGTTCCACGTCACTTGGATCTTGCTCCATCTCTTTGGCGTCTGTATCCTCGTTGGTGGGATCTGAATCTTTAGTATCTGCTAAGACGTCATCTTCCGCGTCATCTGTGTCGTCTGTGTCGTCTGTGTTCTCCGACTTGTCCGACTTTGGTTCATCGCTCTTTGGTGACTCCATGCACCTAAGCACTTCGAAACCTCTGGGGTTGCCAATTATCAGCCTGGGGTGTTCTGGTCTCGGTTGCTGTAAATATTAAAAAATTCAAATTCCAATTCTCTGTACTAGACCGAATGGTGTCAGTCATTTAGATTTGCTTTATTTAACACTAGCAGCTGGCCGCTTCGCCTGCTTGGTTAATAGTTTTTTACAACCTTCTAAAAACACCAAAAACAAAGAAACGTTTGTAACCCTTTTTTAAGAAAAATGGGTATAGCAAGTTATTTCATAAGTTAAGGCGTTTAATCGTTTTAGATTTTGACATTTTGATTGCGATGTGGGTTCATCGGAACTTTTTGAGATCACGGTCCGAGAGGACAGTGGGTATTTTCAATATTTTTTTTATTTTCAGGAGGCCGATCGTTGGGAAGAAGCCAATTTTTATATTATAATATAAATTCCCCCACCAACTCTGTCTACATAGTCACATACAAGTAAAACAAATGTGGACCGTTTATTCTAATTAAAATTTAACACTAATTGTTTAACATTGTTCCCTTTGTTATTTGAACTTAGGTACAATCACCTACCAATCTCTTCTAAGACTCAACTGTGTATTTCTTTTCTTTGTGAATGTCGGTTTGTATGTAAAATGTAAAACTGGTACACAGGTAGTACATTATAAATCACAACGATTACATACCGAGGTGCCTGCCTGATCCCTGCGGCGAATGTACTGCGGGATCTCGAGCCTGTTTTGGTCTACGCGCATCATGGCCCAATTCAAGTTCTCAATAGAAATGCTCTGGAGAAGATCGCGCACCGGATCATTCACATTTCGCAATGCTTCGATCTGTTGGAACAATAAATCAATAAATTGAAACATTGGTAGATAGATATCAATCAAAATAATATGCCTATTGTTTGCAAAACAAACATACTAAATGGCTTAACATATAAATAATAATAAGGGCTAACGCTAAAACTCGCGCGGGTGCACGTTCGCGTGTGTATAATGAAAAATAGTATGGACAGCGCAGGCGCGTGCGACGGAGCGCGTGCGACGGAGCGCGGGCGTGCCAAATAATATACTAGTAAATAATCCATGGTAAGCTACTCCACACAACTGTACACGCTCGACATCAAAATTATACTAGCAGCGCTAACTGAGACGGGGGCACGCGACGGGTGCCCGCTCGCGGATTTGTGGCCCGCGGCGGTCGCCCGCCGCGTGCGCCCGCGCCCGCACCCGCTCGTGTTTTAGCGTTAGCCCTAAATCCTTCATTATTTATGTATCTAGTGTTTCGGTACGATGTTATGCAGAAATCGAAATGGATGCAAATTTCATCCTACTCCCTACAAGTTAGCCTGCTTCAATGATTGCATCATCACTTGTAACCAGATGTGATGGCTGGCAAGTTCATTTACAATAAATTTAAAAAAATGGCCAAGTCGAAATCATGCACCGAGCGTTCGTAAAATATGTGAAGTTATTTGAGAAATTTTAAGGACAAAATATTTAAGGAATTCGGAATTTTTCTTTTGTATGTGCTATATAACATAGCATCATGTCAAATCCTTTAGGTCAGTAATTCCCAAACTGGTCCAGGTGGACCCCCAGGGGTCCCCGAGAGACTCGACGGGGGTCTACGTTAAGCGTGATAAAAAATTGGAGTCCACATAATGTAAGCGGGGGTGTATGAAAATTACTTAGGTTATGATAGTGGTCCGAATTACATATTAATTCCGACCACTTCTGCTTCGGTTTGACTTCTGTCAATATAATCAGATAATATTTAAGGAATTTCAGCGACTGTAACTTGTAAAAACTTGCATATTTCATGTTCAGTACAACGCGTCGAGACTTGTCGTTGCTGCGACGGCCGCCGCGTTGCGTCTTGTTGTAACACTAGTTCAGACGTGCAAATTAATACGACTTGTGGTGTATGTACTTGCAATATTGCATGAACTTGTTTGATTCTTCAGCAATATAAATACGAATGTCAAAGGATACACGGTACTCCTTTGTTTCCGGAATTTCATAAAGAAAAGTGAATCGATATTTGTGTTGGCCAGTGACGGAATTTTTTTCGAGACAAAAAAGAAAAGTAAAGTGTATCGATAGTGTCGATTGCCAGTGTCGGAAAAGTAACTGCCTACCTGCTTATTTGTATATATGTGTCATAGGGTAGTTAGATAATTGAGATCTTTGCAAACATCCTAGGATTATAGCTGAAATTTTTTATTCATTTATTAATTCAAGTACTTGAATAGGAATTATGCTAGGATTTTTGCAAACCTGATTATCAAAACATTTCGGAACATACATATAGTTTTATTTTATACATGTTATTTATTTTAAACAAAAAATGAAAATTAAATGGAAATCTCTTTTAATCCCACTTGCTATATGAGATAGGAAGGAAAATACTCATTTTTCTATTCAATTGAACGAGTCAAAGTTACCTGGACCCATTGACATATTAATACTATGGACTTCGGGTCAGCGATAAAAAGTGTCCGAACCAAAAGAATGCCAAAACGCGAAATGATTTCCAATCGCAATTCAGTCTCATATTAGCTGACTGACAGAATACACGTCAATAATGCCGTAATGTGTTATAAAAAACTTGTAAGAACTGCCCGAGCAAAGTGAGAAAAGAAGACGGTGTACCGACCGTGTGTGTATATTTTCAGTAAGTAAATATTTACTGATGATTTTAAAGTATTATTTTGCTTAGAAACAGGCAATTTTATTAAAATTTTAATAAACTATAGAAACGAATTGCATAACCAACCAAAATGAACAAAAGTATCTATCTGTCCTTTTCCCATACGCTACCCGCGTATAGGATAGAGGGAGTGCAATATGTTTATCTAATTAACCACATTTAGTTCGGATCTGCCGTGAGCAATAGAATGTTTTAGAACAACGACTGCATAGAGTTATTTTGTTGTTTAACATTTGAATTATTTAATTACTTAATTTTTGAATGTAAATAATTTAATTATTATCAATTCAAAAATTTTTATTTTTTATGTCAACTTTTATTTTTTATGCCATGAATATTAATCAAATAACTTTTACCATAATGGTATATTAATTTGATAACTATAAGAATTATCTACATGAAATTAGGAACAGTTATTTAAAAAGTGATCTAACGTCATTGAAGTAAAAAAATATATTTTCAGTTTAATTAAAAAGAGGAAAATATCGAGAACTTAAAATTTCAAAGTAAAGAACTATGTCGAGTGGCTTATCATTTTGTACATTAGTGGATTTGGTTTAATTATTATTTTATTGGAGTAATTATTATTTTATACCAGATAATTACAACAATTATTATTTGGTACAAGATTTATCCCAGCATATAGAGGTCAGGGATATGTAAATATAAATTAAAATTTGCTGTAAATATAATATATAAATATAAGATGCCAAAAAAATTTGAAAGCTACCGACTCCACACCATTTATGTTGTCCTATTTTCACGAGAAGCTGTCATGTCAAAAAAAGGCTGCCATGGCAACCGTCAATCGAAGCTAATTACTTATTGCATGCAATTAGACCGTTGCAAATTAGACTGTATAACAATACGATAAGACATACATTACAATGCTATTTTGTGTATAAAAACATAAATACATCCTAGTGTGTATAAAATATCTTGGGACACTTTTGACGTAAATTTTGCATTAGACCCGAAGTCCATAGTATTAATATGTCAATGCCTGGACCTTAATGAAGCATTATTATTAGCATATGTTCGATTTGTTATGGGCGAACAAATTCATGAAAAGCTACTATTCGCGAAAACTGTGAAGACTGACACTAAAGTTGACTCTGCAGGGGGTCTACCGGATCCAGAAAAATTTTGAAAGTGGTCTATGAAACAAGAGTTTGGGAACCTCTGCTTTAGATTTTGAGACATTTTTGTTCCTCCAAAAAGTGCTCAACGAGCCTAAAGAATTTTCCACTTTATAAAAAGAACTGAAAGTCAATATTATTTGGTAGACGTGTTTGTATTAGGTTGTAAGAGACCTGTTGGGCTATGATGCAACCAAAAACATATCGCTCTCTGTTACGCTCCAACACGGCGAAAAAGCAAACTATATTTTTGATAGCGCGCTATTGTACGACCATGCAACCAATCAGTGCCCTGCTGGCGATGCAATAGGCCAATAAAAATAGGCTAATGATTATGACAACTTACCATGAACGAGCAATATATCTTCCTGAGTCCCTCAATTCCATCCAAGCAGCAATACGCTAAGACGCGGCATAACTCGAAGAACAGGCGCGAGCCCACGACGCGGAAGCGTGTGACGAACAGTTCGATGCTGTCGAGGCCCAAGACCAGCATGATTTCGTTCATAAAGCGGAGGAACACCGCTTTCAATGATGCAAGTACGTCCACGTGTGCACGGATTGGAGTGATCGCGACCTATAATATTGATTAATTATATATTGCCTTTCATCCATCTATCGCATGTCGCATTACAGTTAACCGCGGAAGTTTTATATAAACTAATTACTTGAATTAAATAAAATTATATTCATCTAAATTAAAATGTTAAGGTTACGGCGCATGCGCGACCAGAACATGGCGCAGGATCGCGCTATTTATTTAATTACGGAAGCCTGAATTTTTGTATCCAATGCCCAGAACTACATATTTAAAACTAATGGAACGCCTGCGACTTCGTCCGCGAAAAATTCTATTTTGCATTAGTTCGAAAAAAGTAACTCGTGTACTTTCTCAAATTATTGTATTTTTATTACATAATGTAACTAAAAATTTACGGCTTTTTTCTTTCTTTTTTTTTTTAAATTTCAAATTCTGAGTTTACGTCACAGTTTTTGATTCCCTTGCAAGTGTTGAAAATTAGCGACATAAAGGGCTGTATCTTTTAATTGCGTTTGCTTAGAAGTTTTTTACAACCCCAAGGGACAATAGACTTGAGTATATGATATCAATTTTAGCTTTGCCACGCTTTGCACGATTCCAGAGAAATAGGGTCTTGACAGACGGACGGACAACCACGTGATAAGGGTTCCGTTATTTCCTTTTAAGGTACGGAACCCGAAAAATTAATAAAAATGATTGTACTCACAATGCGGCCGATGAAATCAGCGTGACGCTCAATGATTAATTCGACCACCATTTCATGCATCCCGACTTCGTATTCTCCGTGGATCAGCTCGGTCATGTACACCTGGATGCGACTGCGCAGTGGATTTATCTCGTCGGGCTCAAGGATCCTGCCTCCTTGGAAGTTAGTCACGTCATGCTGTAGGATTTCATCATCATCGTTATCTAGTTTTCGAAGTGAAAACTTCTTTACGCACTTTTCGTATGAACAAACTCGCGTCATCGACACCGCCCGCTTTCAACAAACAAAGTCCCTCAAACATTAGACTCAAAAACGAACTGCCATGCGGTCTCCACTAATACATAGTGGTTTCTATGGAAGATTTTAGTATATAATTTGTCAAGGTTTTATGTAAATATGACGATAATTGTTGGAAAAGCCAGAAAATATGAGCTTTTATTAAAAACGCTGCCTAATCTATTTGAGATATAACAAAATGGTTTGTTATATCTGGAAGTATGTGAGTATTATTCATCTTTGTTAAGACTACAATAAAGTCCGCTATGACATATATATATTATTTATATTTTAAGTATAGCTTGCTCTACTCATTATTTTGTTAAAAATGGGATCACGTCATTATTTTCGGATTTTTTGGTGTTTTTTGGAGATTCATCCTCATCATTATCAGCCTAGTAACGGCTGACTACAAGTCCAGACCTCCCACCTTATAGAAGAGGGAATATGGAGCGTAAAGCCACCACGCTGCTCCAATGCATGTTGGCGGGCTTAGGGTGATAATGTTCCATTTATTAACGATCTCTATCAGATGTTGATGACAGTGACCGGGACCGACGGCTTAACGTGCTTCCCGAGGCACGGGGGTGTAACACCATCAACTTCCCAATCCGAGGTCCTTGGTTCAAATCCTGGTACATTCCAAGTTCGAAGTCTAAAGTTGGTATTACTCCACAACCCGATCCAGGAATCGAATCCAGGACCTCGCTATCCGAAGCCACAAAGGCTAACTACTAGACAAGGTAGTGGTATAGCTGCTAATGCTGTGAATGGTGCAAAAATTGATTGACGTAAAACGTCGATAAAATCTTCCCCATCAGTACTTACCAGAAGGAGATTCGTAGCAATCAGCAGTGATTCCTCATCCAAAGCGTGCATGTCGAATCTCTCAAACAAAGTTTCCACGATGTTCTGAAAAAATTAAATAGTGACGTTTAATTAATAAAAAAATTAAATATATTCGTTTTTTTATCCCACGAATAGAATACACGCGTTTGTGAAACTGAAAGTAATTATGTTTTCATCTCACTTGCTCGAAAAAGAAGTTTTTGCTTGGCTAAATTAGTACACAAAAGTAGTTTTTGCTGCCTAGGCAGGCGAAGCCACTTTAAAAAATGAAATTTAAAAAGTTACTTTGCCTGCCTAGGCAGCAAAAACGACTTTTGTGTCCTGAAAGTGAGTATTGATGTGTTTATTTAGTTTTTTGACATTATCATTAATTTCAATTTCATAGAATGGATAAATGTAGAAATTTATTTCCATTTTGGATTGTAAAAAATCATGAATAAATAAATTAGAACACTAAAAAAATTATACGCACCAATAAAGATTAAATTATTCAAATAGATCAATAACCTTTGCATGTTGCATTATTTTTAAAAATATATACGATTAGAAATGAGGTTCCTTCTTAAAGTATTTATATGTTAATTATATCTTTATTTAGTTTTTTAACATTATTAATATATTCAATTTTGTATAAAATGAACAAAAATAAATAACACTCAATTGAATAATACAAATGTAGGATCGCCTAACAAAAATATTACAACTAATATAACACATTGCAATAATTTTACCCTTAAGTTTTAATTTACCGTGTTAAGCTGCGTAGATATTATTATTAATAATAATAAACGGATGCCGTATTCTGGTATTTTTTTATTTCTTTTGCATGTATCATTTTCCTCGCTGTAGTGAGATGAAAGTTGTGTGTTGCGCACAGCAGCAAATTTTTTACTTATCGTGCAGTGAAAACGTGCACTCGCAAATGCCTAGTATAACAAATAACTATTGTCGCTCTTTTACGCAAAAATACTTAATGGATTTAGAACTTTACATCAGAATGATAACATAGGCTATACTAAAGCCAAACTCGATTGAGAATGCTTGTCAACAAACAAATTAAAAATGAAGGTAGTAAATGTAACACATTTCATGGCTAATAAATTTAAAATTATGTTTTGTTATTTTAAAAAATCTTATTTAAAAGATATTGAATATATTATTTAGTTTTAAGCTTACTAATCTAATTTATTGTCATGAATTCGTCATTAACTAATTAATTTAAAAAAATAGGTGTAAAATGACTAGTGATTTCTACCTTCATTTTTAATTTTTTTTGTTGACAAGCATTCTCAATCGAGTTTGGCTTTAGTATAGTTTATGTCATCAAATTTCCACGGGAACGAGAGTACAAACGAACGTGTCCAAAGAAGCTCAATGTCCAAAGACTGAAATCGCCCGACAAATTTAGGAAAATCGCATCAAAAAACACATATGAGAAAACATTGTGACCTATAACAAAAATATAATTGAATCGGTGCCAGCCAAATTTAAGGAACATTTATTTTACGTAGTAAAGCAGTTTGTGGGTTGTAGGTAACGTACTTGAAAGTAGAAACCTTGGCTGGCACCGACTCCTAGATATGCTTAAGTAAATTAAAGCAACTAAACGACACAGTTTTTTTTTTACTTTTTAGTGCGTTTTGAGTAGGTTCTATTTTTTGTTAAAAATTTTTATTTCTTACTTTTTAGTGATTTATCGGCACGTAACGTACTCGTACTATACTGTCATAGTTACGGCACTAGTAGCCAAAAAGCTACCGATACCGAGTCAAAAACCGAAATCGCTGTAAGCGTGCCTCCAAAATTTGAAGAGTTCCTTCAATTTCCTCAGGATATCACCTTGGATGTATGCCCTTTCTAATAAAAAAAGAATTATCAAAATCGGACAACACTGTAACAAGTTATGCGTGGTCATACATAAAAAAGAAAAAAATATATATATGCGTGTCTAATTGAGAACCTCCTCCGTTTTTTTTCGTCGGTTAAAAACACATATGAGAAAACATTGTGACCTATAACAAAAATATAATTGAAGGTATCAAACTGGGTTATTGCAATTTTTGAGCTATAATTTTGGGAATGTCCTCCGATTTTATTTTAATTTGTCGGGCTATTTTAGTCTCTATTTTCACTAGCAAACTCTAGCAGATATCGTGTCTTATCGTATAGATAATAGTCACCATCATTATCATTATCAGCCTATTAACGGCCCACTTCAGGGCCAGCATCCACCTTACAGCAGAGAGGATATGGGGTGTAAGCCCACCACGCTACTCCAGTACGGGTTAGCGGGCTTCGAGTGACAATGTTTCATTTATTAACAATCACTATCGATACGATACGATTATGATGATAGCAACCGGGACCGACAGCTTAACTTGCTCTCCGAGGCACGGGTGTAAAACCGATCTTGGGCTTGGAATGTACTGAAAATTTCACAGAACGAAAAACACAGCATTATGAAAATAATTATATGTATTTTTTTTTATGTATGTTGATATTGTTTATATTTTATTTATTTATTTATTTTTAAATATTATATTTATAATAAATTTAAGTATTTTTTTTTAAATAATGAATTTTCTCATTGCACCACCCCGCTTACGATACTCAAATGTCTTTTCAATAGGTTGCCTGTAAGAGATTGCTTCTAGCAATAAGGCCGCCTTTGCATGTTTATTTTAATCCTTTTTTTTCATGTTTCTGTTATATCTATTTTTATGTGCAATAAAATATTTCTTCTTCTTCTTCATTATTCCGTGACCCGACCCAGGATTAGAAACTAGAACCTCGTGATTGACACAGGCTAACCTCTAGACCAACAAGGCAGTCAAATAATAGTGCGCAATCGAAAATACCGCTCTCCCTTTCGTTTAAAGTTGTTTTTCTCTACTTAAGATATATTTTCATGTACATCTTATACTGGCAGGTTTAACACGATCGAATAGGCAGACGCGTTTTACTTTACGCTAGAGCACAATATAAAACTTCCTTATTTTTGGAAGTCGGTTAAAATCATATGCTCGAGAGACATAACTCTACTTCAGCATTTTGGTAAAAAAAAGTCAAAACTTACCCTAATACGTGCGGCGGATATGTCAAAGTTACGCGGAGCATCGGCCGGAACGCTGTCATCCCTTTAAAAAATACGACCAATTATTAATTTGTATATCTATCTATCTATCCTAACTAATATTGTAAATGCGAAAGTAACTCTATTTGTCTCGTTTATACGCTAAAACTACTGAACCGATTTAAATGAAATTTCGTACACAGATATTCTAGAACCGTGGCTAGTTACCACCCTACCGACATAGACGTACCGCCAAGCGATTTAGCGTTCCGGTACGATGTCGTGTAGAAACCGAAAGGGGTGTGGATTTCATCCTTCTCCTCACAAGTTAGCCCGCTTCCATCTTAGATTGCATCATCACTTAACATCAGGTGTGATGGCAGTCAAGGGCGAACTTGTAGTCAATATAAAAATAAAAACCTGAAAAAGGTCATAGGCTACTTTTAATTATATCGTATATTGTAAAAAATATAATGAATTAACACATACCGACGCCTTTGCAGTTGGCGCCTAGCGTGGATGCTATCGCACTGTAAAAACGTGTCGTAAATCAGATTGAAGACCGACAGGATCTGCGTTTGCACCCGCGGACGACCGCGCAGAGCTGTGAAAAACGATACATATTTGATCTTTATCAGAACTATATTTTATACTCAATCCCGCAAAAGTATTTAAGGGTAGAGAATTATATGTACATACTAGCAGACTCCCGCGGCGTCACCCGCATGAAAAATAGTGTTGTAACCTTCCAAAATCACCAAAAATAAAATGAAAAATGGGTATAGCAAGTTGTTCGCAAAAGATAACGGCCGTGGACTTCCTTGTACTCCTAATAAATTTAATTTCTACCATAATTTGTTTCGTTATATGTCAAATAGGTAAAGCAGCGTTTTCGATGGAAGCTCACAGACGGGTCAAATTTCTGTCACTTCTCCAACAATTATCATCATAATTTACAAAAAACCTTATATTATATAATAAATCTGGTCGCGGCGGGGGCCGCTGTCTTATAATATGTAAGGATTTGAGAACAGCATCGACTATTGAGACATCGAACGACAGAAAACAAATTAATGATTCTTGAGAAAAAGAGAGCTTTTTTACTTACGAAAGATAAGGACAGAGATATTACTCATCCGCTTTCACATAATAAAAAAATACACATTTAAATAAATTATACAATTAATAATCAATGAATAAATAGTTACAGCAAAGAGCGGACAATTCAGTCACGTCACTTTGAATACATTTATCGTCCATTTTATAGCGTGGAGTACTTACTTACCTGTATAACCTATGGTAAATAAGACATTGAAGCACATAGAATAGATAGATATTTGGCGGATTCATCAGGGATAAGAGCCTGACATGTAGCTCGTCATGCACGCTTACATTGAATCTAGCAGACATGCACATTATGCAAGAACCCAGTAGTTTTAGATGTAAAACAGAAAATATGGCAATCAGCATAAATATCATTTTAATAATGTCATCAACAGACATTAACAAAATAATAACAAATATCATTTAAAAAATCATTACATTGTCTATATGAGATATTTCGTTAGATGATTGTACATGATTATTAGTTCAATATTATCGATGGGTGCATCCCAGTAGTACCCCATACCATAGTTCTATAGAATTGTTGGGATATTTTCCGCGCTGTCAAATTATATCCCAACAGTTCTATATAGAACTGTAGTATAGTTTTTGCTCTTAACTTTACTTATAGCATATAAGTTATAAACTTTATATTATTTTGATTGATATTTTATTTTGTTCTTAACAAAAAAATATCCCTTGCGACAAAACCTAAGTTGTTAAAAACAAGTAGTAGTTGTGTCTAAAAAAATATTCTCTTATTTTAGAAGTCACAGGGGGGGACACATTTTACCACTTTGAAAGTATCTTTCGCGCAAACTATTCAGTTTAGAAAAAAATTATATTGAAAACCTTAATTCCATTTTAAAGACATTTTGTGCAATTTAAGCAAAGCTGTATTCGATATAGTATGTTTATAGATACTCTCAAATTTAAGAGGACATTTATTACTGCAATCATAGAGTTTCCATATTTTACTTATAAAAACTATAGATATTTTATATGTAACGTACAAACAAGATGTTGATATCGACATTTCTTTAATTTTGTCCCATTAGTTCTATATATATTACACACTAATATGGTGTATAAACACTTCTATAGAACTAAAATTAGGGGGTACTACTGGGATGCACCCTTATCGATCACGATGGTCTGATCACAAAATAGAAAAATGAGTGTAATAAAATATTGAAGCTATGTAAATATATTGTGCCCGCAACTAGTTGCCAGACCATACTTTCACTGTCTTTAATAAGTTATGTGCACGTTATAACTGAATAAAAAATTTATAATCTGACATAGGCTTTGTTTCTTTTTAATTTTTTGTAATTTTATAATTACACCAAAAATTACTGGGTCATAATAGCATATGCAATATCAAGTTGTATATAATTTTGAGAAACATCAATTATATATATGATACGCACAGTATCTCAAGAGATCAATACAGATCAATACGTCAAATTTTGATCGCCAATTTCCTTAACCAATGTTCTAATAATAATGATATCTGGGTATACATACGTTGCCTCGGTTGATTGGCGTTTGCCGAATTCGCGATTGGGTTTCGCTCAGTATTTGTTTGATTCTCTTGAGATTGTTCCTGGGCCGGAGTCTGATTTTGGGCCTGAGATTGATTTGTGGCCTGAGATTGATTTGTGGCCTGAGATTGATTTGGGGCCTGGGATTGATTTGGGGCCTGAGATTGATTTGGGGCCTGAGACTGATTTTGGGAAGGCGGATTTTCTGCCTGGGGTTGAGGCTGGCTTTGCGGTTGCGTCTGTGGCGCGGTTAGGGGAGGCCCTTGACTTTGACTTTGAGCCTGGCTTTCGCCTTGCCCTTGCCCTTGACTCGGACTCAGACCCTGGACTTGTTGCATTGCGGCGTGAACAACACCCTCCATTGCTGGCATGATGCCCTGGCGATTTAATACTGACGCCACTATGTTTTGTAGCAATTCAGTAGTCTGGGCGAGATACACTGAAAAATTTCAACCAATGTTAGAATCATACGGACTTAAAATAGGAAAGTTTGTTAACCCATTCAATGCGGCGCTGAAGGATATAGTCCGTTTCAGGACAGTTATATGTGTAACCATGAAATTGAAAAAAAATACATTATTACATTTTAATATAATCAAAAATAAAATAAGTGAAAAAATCAGGACAAAATGCAGTTTCAAGTTTTTAGGTATTTCAAAATGGCGCCCCTCCAGCCATTGCCGCGGTCAGTAGACAATGTCCTTGACGTGTTTTATTAATCGTCCGCTTGTTTCAGACTAATTTTAAAACATTTTACGTACTTACTAAATCATTTTTCATAACTTATAATCGATCCGCTTAATTAAATCGTTAGTATTCAAATATATTGAATGGATCAACGCTCTTATGTCAATTGGGCGTTGGCCCTTATGTCAGTTGACAGCAAGTCAAAATAAATGCCAAAATTTGGATAGTCAAAATAAGTTTTATATCTTTTTCAACTTATATACAATGACCTGTCCGGGGCTTCATACATTTTGTGACCTACTCCTTTTCCAATGCAGTCAGAAAGGCGTGTTATATATATGTGCAAGGTCTTTAGTTTTACGCCACTCGGTGTTGGCCACACTTGGACAATAAGCCAAAACTCGATATAGGTTTGCCGCATTGAATGAGTTGAATAGAAATTAATCGACAGAGCAAAATAATCAGTAAATCTTATATGACCTTAATAAAAATATACAAAAGAGTTAAGAAGCACAAGAATATAAAAATATAATATATTTATCGAAAGTTACGATCCCTTTTATGAAAATAAGAGTCTAATTTAGAGTGTGATCTAATTCGACCTAGGCTCAATTGGTTTACCCTACCGGTACGAAATTGACCTAGGCCTAAACCATACTTGGACGCGTAATTAGGCCCGCGAATTTGCCCATAAAGCAACGTTTTCGGTGAAATCTCCCAGGCGGCTTAAATTTCTATGAGTTTTCCAACAATTCTCGTCATATTTCGTCTTATTTACATTAAACTTAGACAAATTATAAATTAACAGCTTCCTCAGAAACCACTCTATGTATTGGTGAAAACTACATGACAGTTCGTGCAGTAGTTTTTATGTTTACAAACAGACAGGGATTCTCGGAAACGATCATTCCAAATTAATCTGGAAAATTCCACCCTCAGTTTAAGCAAAGGTTCTGGTGAGAGACGACATGTATAAATAGCCAACTTTTGTCGGCCGTGGCAGTTGTGCTTAGGAAGCAAGTGGAGTCACATCGAGGCAAGACTGACTACAGACTATAAGTGTACTTGGATCGTTGTGCTGAAGAACTAAATAGTCTCATCAGGATCATCAGATGTTCTTATTCCAAATCATCGGGCCCCAGCACGTAACAATATGAAGTGAACTAGCTAGCGGGTCTAATAGTGTTCGAGATTGATTACCTCTGCCTTCAGTCGAATTTGTTCCAGGTCCAGTGTTGTTGTTGATCGCACTAGTGATCACCTGTGGGATTTCCTCCATGCTCATCACGACCTCCACACCTCCGAGGGTACCCACTTGCCCGAGTCCTCTAAACAGATTCTCAAAGTCTACAACAAAAAAGCTCACAATAATACGACGATCGGCTGCCCATCGTCGTCTACTACATAAATAAGCCACTACGACTTCCGTTTAAAACATAAAAAGCGAGTCGCCAATACAGCTAGACAATTATGAATTATTTTCTTGAAATAATTTGCTCTAATTTGGCTTATTTTGTCTTTCGCCTTACAATAGTATTAAAATTATAAGCTACCGTCTCAGCTAGCTGGTTAATAAACTAATTCCAGATAATAAGCAAAAGGAATAACGTCATGTAAAGTCGTCTAGCTGTATTGTTAGAAAAGGCAATAGAAAGGATGAAAAGGCCAGGGTTATTATATGCACTTAAAGCCATATCATGCAAGTATGGTTAAAATGCATAATTTCGAGTCTAACACGTATCTATCATGTAACATTTAACATAAAGCTGGTAACATATAAACAAGCAAACCTTAAATCTAATGAATCTAAAGTTCGTCAAATTTGTTTGATTAATTTAATCGTTAATAACTTTATTTTAGATTGCAGACTAAAAATCATTTGCTTTTATATACTGTTTATACATTGTTAGACTCTCGTACCGAGGCACTACCGCATAGTACTGAATGTTATAACGAATTGTAATATTATTCACTTTCTTTGTTATTTAGTTTTTAGTGTATAGACAACATACAAACATTAGCCATGTTAACACTAACATGTCAAACTGTATCTACATAAATCTATTAACAGTTGAACACACTTAAACAATTTTTTTAAACATGACCAATAATTTTGCTCAGCAAATAAGCGAAAAGCCTATGCTATCAATATGTTCTAACGGCCGGGCATCGAACCAAAGACCCCTCAGATTTTAGCTCGATTAATTTGAACTTTAAAACGGCTATGACCACTTCACAGCTGTCTATGTTTTACCTTATTGTTCCGTTATTGCTTCAATATTTAGATTTTGATTCAAGATCTGCATTTTTTAATTTTTCCATCTTTGGTTTAAATAAAAAATATGAAAAATAAATAAAGCGGAAAATTAAAACCGAGAAAAAAGATTATATTTTAACCTTGAGTAGCCAGGGCACGAGAGTAATGTGTATAATATAATTAATGTAATAAATAAAAATCAGTCAGAGGCGTAGAAAAAATTTCAAAATGGAATAAAAAATATCTAATTTTATACTCATATGGTTTATGAAAAATTGAAGGCTACTTTTTTGTTAATTTAATGTACAGTGTAAACACTAAAAGCGACACTTATGGAATTATTTAAAGATAAAAAAGATAAGAGAATATGATTTTTCATAATAGTTAAATTTAACTTGTATGTGTGAACTAGACTCCCAATTGCCAATGTATACACGCGCATCGGAAATTACAATAGTAAACAAAAGGCAACATTTTGGATTTTATTAATTTCCGTAACTTAACTATTACAGCAAAATTAACCAATCAATCTCAATTAATTTCAATGTTTTATGCAAAAAATTTTAATTCCGTGGAATTCTGACGTTTACCTGTTGTCCTTATGTTTTTATAGATAAAACAGTTCCCATAAAAAAAGATTACAAATTTAAAAAATACAAAATATTTACTAAATTCTAAGAATAAAATATACACAGGCTTAACTTTATATTTAATAAAAAATTAATATAGCATTAATTTAATTTTCACTAATACATTTTATTAAACGTCGAATTTGATAGATATGACGTGATAAAAAATATCAGTAATTAGTCACGCCAGAAAGAAAACAGAGGTTCAGACCATTTTCACCAAAAATTAAAATTTGCTCTTGATGTTACAACAAAATATCATTTAATTAAGTTTTAAGCCAAACGTAGGGTTTCCGTCATTGTAAACTCCATAAAAAAATACCGTATAGAAAATAAAAACAATTCTGACTGTTAATTATAAATTTTTTTGATACTTTTACTAACGATGTCAATAATGCGGATAGCGATCAGGATCACTACGCCATGACATAGTGAAAATATTATAAACTTAATTTAAACTAAAGTAAGATAATAATTACTATTTACAACAAATTTTTAAAAATACATTTTAAAATATGCAGTATTTGAATTTTATTTTAATAAATAATAAAATATTTCGCACCTCTATATCTAAACAGGTATAAACTCAAAAAAGCTCATTTTACAGGAGAGGCAAAAAACTGATTGCCAAATCCCTGTGCATTGTAGAAGTTTTCTGTATAGATGTATGAACTTTATTTTGAATATTACAGCTGAATGTGATAAAAATTAAGAATCTTGGGTTTTTATAAAGGGCTGAGACTTAATGATGCATTTTGATAGATGCTTCCTTATAGCTTGTCAATTTGTATATATATTTTTGTATTATTTTGAGTTGAACCCATTTTGGTGATTTTCGTTTTAAGTTGGCCCTCTTTTGTATTGCCTTGCCAGTAATACTGGTTTAACTCAAAATGTTTCATTAATTAACTCAGCACTAACTATCAAAATGGGGACTACTCGAATTAATGCTCCATCAAATTTCAACAGTATGGGTAACTCAAAATAACTCCAATTTGCTTAAGCCGGTACGTGCATTCCACTTGTAAATTTGATCCCAACTGGCGTTGTCGCTGTTTTGGATGCGAGGGGGGTGGGGGCGAGTCAAAGACATCTAGCGGCGAATATTGGTAATAGTTTTGAATCTGATTTATTGGTCGATGGGTATTAAAATGACAAATTCAAAGGTGTTTATAACTCAAAAATCAAGAATTTTGAGTTAGTTCCCTTTAGATCTAGGGGTGCGATTTATTTCAAGTTATAAATGAATGAAATCAAATATCACCTTAAATTGACGTTTTATGTCACTTATCAAAAAGATTGATGTCATCAGAAACGTTGAGAATTGACACACGTCAGAATTCCACGGGACTAAAAATTCTAGTATAGGGAATTTAAAATAGTGTCGTTAATAGAGTTTACACTGTATAAATTTAGGCAGCTTATCTCCGTTTCATACATAACTCAAACCAAATCGGCAGCCCGAATAAATATCTTACCGATCATAACTTGACGGCGATCGTTTGCGTCCTGATGCTGCTGCGGTGCATCGCTCTGGCTTTGCTGCGGCTGACTTTGGTTTGTTTGGTTTCGCGCGTCACCCTGACTAGCGCCGTTCATGAAAACGTTGTCGATATTGATCGCGGTCTCTATTTCTACTTGTACAGTCACGGGGTCGGGTTGTGCGTTTACATTGACAGTCGGTTGGGTGTTCGTACCGGCTTGTGCGGCGCTGCCCTGTGCTTCTTGCTGGTTGGCGGATGGTTGTTGAGCGCTCGACCCTGCGCCAGTCGGGGCGCCGGGTTGCGGACGACGATGCGGTACCGCTTGGACGACGTTAATGTGAGCCTGTAAATACACATAGCAAGAGGGTCACAACGAATTGTATTTAAGTCATTATCATCATCATCAGCTGATTGACGTCCACTCCTGAACATAGACCTTTTCAGGGACTTCCAATCTTGAGCCGCCTACGGCCAGCGGCTCCCTGCGACACGTTTGATGACGTCAGTGACGGTCAACTAACACTGTGCTTTCCAATTCGGGGTCGCCCTTCCAGTATCTTGGGCTGAGCTCCATCATCTTTTCGGTCACTTGCCCCGCCCATTACCATTTCAGTTCTGCGACTCGCTGAGCTATGGCGGTTAGTTTGGTTTTTCTGCGGATCTCTTCAACTCTGATTCGATCACAAAGATATACTAGCTAACTTCGAGCCAACTTATGAAGCCCACAGGTAGCAACCTAGTCTCGGATCCACAGATCATCACTGGTAGCATGCACTATTCAATGACTTTCGTTTTTAGGCACTGACAAAAGATGTTAAGAAGTTTCCCAAACGCTGCTTATCTTATTCATGGCGGGACAGAATAAGATTTTTTTAATTGGTCAGGTCTGACTGGTGGGGAGGCTTCGGTCACGACTAGTTACTACCCTGTTGACACCGGAGCCAAGCGACTTCGCGTTCCGGCACGATGTATAGAAACCTAAAGGGGTGTGGGTTTCATCTTCCTCCTTACAAATCAGCACACTTCCATCTTAGATAGCTTGATCACTTACCGTAATGTATGAATGATAAAACTAATGGTGGACCTGGACAGGGGTCTCTACTCACGCGGTAGAAGTGGGTGCGAGGGGTATACCAGCGAAGTCTCTCTACAACCTGCTAAAAGACCTTGGCCTTACTAGAAGCGCAGTAAGCTCCATATTGGAACGAGTGTCCAAAGCTGCACTAGTAGGGTCCTTCCGAATATGGTTGGGCAGGGAGAATAACTTGAACAGAGGAGGTGAGTGTTGACGCGCGACACTAAGGGTACCCTTAAACCTACACCCGAGTCACAAGTCTCGGGCTCTGTTCGGAGTTTTTCTCTCAGCCACGCGATGGACCCGGCACCCGCACGGTGAATCCATGGAATGCTAAGATATTCGTCTCAATGCTACTAAACAAAGTAATAACTTACATGTACTGGTAAGGGCTGGCGCACCAAAGGCTCCGAGGTGAGCCGCGTGCTGGTGTGGGACATCAGAACGACGACATCGCTGACGGTGTGATAGGCGTGCGAGAACGCGTGGAACAGTTCCGCGCACAGGTCCGCGGTGCGCTGTTTGCGTTGCAACATCGGTTCGGTGAAGTTACCCTGTGTAACACGGAGGAAATTTACTTAGGGGCCGTTCAAATATTACGTAAGCAGATTTATTACAATTATTTACCCCCTTGTCAGCAAAAGTAAGGAAACTTCCTACCCCCTCCCCCTATACTTACGTAAACATTTTTCAATTATAAATGTATTTTTTTTAATAATTGTCACAAATATAATTTTAAAAATTAGAAAATTATTTTAGGGTAGAGATTGGATTTTACTGATACAGTATTCAACATAGAGAATTTACGAATTTTTCCAATTCGTGTAAAAAAATAAATAACTATCGATGACGTAATCATCTTCTAGACCCCCCCCACCCCCCATGTCATAAAAAATAAGCAATACACAGACCCCCCCACCCCTCTATAGTGCTTACGTAATACTTGAACGGTCCCTTACGCCTCATTCCCATAGAAGTAGGCAGAGACTACATCCTTCCGCTTCCACTCTCATTAATCCTTTTATACAAGTTTGTCGGTTTGGAGTACTCTTGACCTAGCCATACTATAAAATGTCCTGAATTTGGTCTAGGAACATTCGCCTAGGCTTTCCCTTCATTTTCATTTCCAACATTTCCATTCACCCTCGCCTTATATTTTTCTATTAAGTAACTGTTTTAATTTAGAGTATAATTTTCCTCCGTTGCAAATTTCAGCCGAATCAATTTGATAAATGTAGATGTGAGAAGCAGCAAACATACACGACATACAAACTTTCGCTTTTGATATATTAAATAAATAAATATAGGACAATATAATAAAATCGCCATTTAGTCCCAAAGTAAGCGTAGCTGGAGTTATGGGTGCTAAGATTTGATGAATATATAATTAAGTACAGTGATACCTTTTACCCGCTTTACGCGACCCTGTTATGCGCGGTTTCACTATAACGCGAATTTCAAATTTTGCGCTCAACTGCCTCGCATTATGCAAAAGAGTGAAAACATAATGTAGTCATCAACTTCTCTATGGTCGCGGGAATCTCCGCTTCAGAAAACCCCCGCGCAATGCGAGAAACAGACAAGACAAGTCTACCAGCTGCGTGGCGATTAATCAGAAAGGCGTTACACGGAAAATTTTTCAAGATTTATTTATTTTAAAAGGTTTTTGCCCATAAGTCAAATCTTACTAGAAATAGGCTTGTGTAATTGTTTAATCATAAACCTCGATATAAGCGATTTTTCCGGAACGTAAAGCGGGGTATTACTGTATATATATAATTACATAAAAACTTTGACATAACATAAATTCCAACAGCCAAAATTTCATGGAAAATGGGTTCACCATTAGAAAAAGCTTCAAAAGTCCCCATCCATCCTATGATCCCTTTTGAAGCTTTCTTTCCAACGGTGAGCCCAAGCTTTTCAATTTGAAACTTTGACTCTGTCGGAATTTATGTTATTTTTATACTTAAAGATACCGGAATATTGTAAAAATAGTTTACCTCCGTATCACTGGCCTCGCGTAATGTAATGATGTATTCCTGCCTGAAGGGTGCGAACTCGGCATCCAGCAAGTGCAACTCCTCGATGAGCAAAGCGAATTCGCTCGGCCGTGTGTGAGGAGAAGAGCGCATCGCCCGAATTCTAAGAGCCAACATCAATATCAGCATCATTACAAGTCTCACGGGATCAAAGATTATTATTTTATTTTAACAGCAACATAACCATATAAGTATCAATTAATATTGTATTTATATCGAAGACAAATTATGTCAATAAAATATAAATAAAAATAATAACGTGTATTTAGGTGTATACGGTGAATGAACTCGAACACAATAATAAAGATTCAATTTTACCTGCGTCCACGGCCTAGCCGTGATGCTGCAAGCCCGCCATCGAGCTGTAAATTACACGATTACCATTAGAATTTTCAAAATTATTAATATAATGTTAATTTTGTTATTTACTAATTTTATTACCAATATGATTACAAAAGATTTCAGTAAAAACTATAATACAAAATGCCAAGAAATATTACTTTCCAACAAACCTATCCCAATACATTGTGTCGCAATGTTTTTATTTACATGACTACATTAACTGTTAACCGATGTCTAATACCTCACCCAAGCATTGTATGCAAAATGTTCTGTAGCCGTGATACTGTATGTTTAATTGTTACATTTTGTATTTCATTAGCGATTAAGACGAAGTAACTTAATAATAAGTCAACTTGGTAATCATTTCAATCAATTTAACTGCAGATGACACATTCCCGATGCAAGTTAAATATTTGAATGTATATATGTATATTAGGTACAGTAGATATTTAATTATCCGAGCTAATCGTTGTAATAAGACTTGGCTATACATCGATAACAAGTATAATAAATAATGCATGTATTATAGCCGCCGCTCAATGTAACTTTTTGTCACAGTAACATTTAATTTATTTAAATTTGCACACCAAATCAATACAATTCAATACTTTATATACAATAAGAAACGTTACTATAACGAGACTATAAATATAAAAGAAAAGTAAAAATAAACAGAGTGAAACGGTGATGTATAATACTTAGATACTAGATTAAATATATGTCTACATATTAATACAACAACGTGAATATAAATTCAGTACATACATAATATATTATATATTAATACAAAAAAATACTTAGATTAGATAATAAGTTTTCAGACGTGTCCTAAATATCTCCCTGTGGAGAATCGAACCTGGGACCTACGTTATATAAATCCGCCTCTTTTCTATCCGGTGTGACGCGGGCGGTCGTGCAACAGGTAATAATGCATACTGTTGCGAAAAGAAAATATAATACTTTTTATATATATTTCTGAATCCATTTGAAGTTAGTAACAATGGTAAGTTATGAACTAATGCTAATATTTTACTTTTTAATATGTCGTAACAGTTGAGGTGACTAAAACTCGTTAGAATGCCTCGTTGGTCTAGTGGTTAGCCTATGTTGCATCGATCACAAGGTCCTGGGTTCGAATCCTCAGGAATCTCGGGTCACCGGAACAATTCTGGGTATTACTTCAATGAAATTTTCGAAAAAGTTGGTAGACCCCCGTGTCTCGGAGAGCACTTTAAGCAGTCGGTTCCAGTCACTATCGTCAACATTTGATAGTGATCCTTAATAAATTAAACATTATAACCCTAAGCCCGCCAAACCGCATTGGAGCAGCGTGGTGGGTCTCCTATGGGAGGGAGGCCTGGCCCTGTAGTAACCTCTAATAGGCTGACATACTTAAGTTTTCGAAAATCGTTAGTAGGTGCGTATTGCAAGTAAACGTAATTCAACGCGATCATTTATTATTTACTGAAAAATACCTCGCCAGGAATAAGCTCAAAATGGATGCCCTAGATAGCTAAGTGCGTCATCACCGGACGGAAATCAATAACGTACACGGACGAACTGCGAAATACGGAACAGGTAAATGCGGTGGGGGTGTGGGCGTTACGTGTATTGATTTGGCATCCCTGATTCCCATTACTTCTATAGATGCATTTTATAGACTTGAATAAAACGATAATCTATACTAATATTACAAAGAGGTAAAGTTTGTGAGTTTGTGACGTTGTAAGGGGTGAAGTTCTGAATAGCAGCACGGAGTTTGATTTGTGCCCGGTGGATGGCGATAGGCTCACCCCCTATCCCATGGGACTTAAACATAACAGGTGAAATGTGGGTGTACTACACCTCTGCCACACCCTTCTGGGTAATATAGGCGTGATGTTATGTTTTTTTAAGGGGTAACTTCTGGATTTACGGAACCAATTTTCAAAATTATTTCATCAATAGAAAGCTACGTTATTGTGGAGTGTGATATAAATTTTCAAAATTAATTACGCATTTTTACATAAATTGAATTAAATTGCTTTAATCGCGTGCGTTGCGAAAAATACTGAATAGAAATAGAACAAAACAATGTACTACAATATCAAAGAATGTATCAAAATCTTTAAAATAGTCCGCGATAGCATATGCCTAACTCCTACGGATAACTCACAATAACTACTTTTACTGTAAACCCATTTGGTATTAATCTATGTTTATAAACATGTTTGTTGGAACGATAATTTAATGTAGAATATGTGTGCCCTTTACTCTTACAGTTCAAACAAATATCTTCAAAGATATTAGCAAAATAAAAACGAGCGGTGCGCACCGCTCCGGCCGTTGCGTGACTGGTGATATAGGCAGTTACAATTAATTCTTTGTTTTCTCAACGACTTCGTTTTTTTGTTCTACTAAATTTACTAATTTCTTTAATCTGGGTATTTCCTACTCAACTTTTATATTAAAATTTCTAATAAGGACCACCGTTTGACTATTTAAAATACTCGTGTACATATATAGTATCATAATATTAGATTAATGTAATATTTATTAATTATATGAAAAATTGTAAAGGTTTATATATTATGTTACTCGTATATTCATATATTAATCATATGTTTGAAAATAATATTAATAAATTTTTGTTTACCTATTTGAGTTATAAGAAATATATACATATAAAAATATATGGTAAATTAGTAATATACTTTAATAAGATCAAAGATGGAGGTGGTCACGACCCTCATCAATGAGGAAACGACTAGAGGAGGAGTAATATACTATTTTACAAGCCTCTATTTTGCAATATGTCTAGGAGCAAAGTACTCAACAATAAGAGACCAAACAATGTGAGATAGTGCCGTCTAATTGCGTCAGCATCAGACTGATTGCCGTGTTGTAGGATCAAAGTACTCTTCAATACAATCAAACTCGATGGAGTTATGTCATTTTCATTTCGTCTTCCACCTCCGACAACAGATCAGCTTCGTGTCATCAATGATATTGCTTTGTCACGCGATATAGTTACACCTTGTCATGTGCACACTTAAATTGTGCGTCACAATTAACAGGTGAAACTAAATAAAAGATTATATTACATATTATCCACTTCCTATATGAAAATTTCATTTATAATATTTTGTGTATAGATATATATTTGATTGATTTTACTGACTAAAAATTATTTTAATTTTTTTTTATTTTCGTGTATTTTACCGCTTTTAAAACTAGGCTTCTCGGTCTGAATTAAACAATACTAAATCATCTTACCTCGCCTTCGTTGATTCTTAACGCATCGATATTGGCCCTTATTTCCATGATGAGATGACGAAGGAACTCCATACGGGAGGCTGTCGGCGAAAGGATTGGCCCAGCCTGCTCTTCGACCTCTGCAACCAATGACTACGAAACAAAAGTTGAGCTAAATCCCTTGAAAATATAGCACTTACGAATTTTTGTTTTAAAATCTGCTACATTAGTATTTTCTTAATTAAGATTCTTAGAAAAACAATTTTTAAAACAATAAAATCACGAACAGGACATAATGTGAACACATTATTAAGAAATTCAAGTATAGTTCCATAAAACTTATAAATAACAGGTTCAATAATAAAGAATACATACCAAAAAAACTTACCATAAGAGTCCTAGTCCGCTGTGTAGATGCATGATTTAAATTTACTGTGTTTAATTGATTTGAAGTAATGGTGGCATTAGCGGCCCTGAATTGGTTTTCCCTTATTCTTTCTCTTTCTCTTTCCCTTGCTAGTTCTCTAATTCTTTCCCGATGCCTCTCCCCTCTCCCCTCCGCTAATTCCCTTACCCTTTCCCGGACTCGCTCCCCTACTATTTCTCTTACCCTTTCCCGCGCCCGCTCCCCTACTATTTCCCTTACCCTTTCCCTTGAGGAATCTCTGTCTCGTGGTCCAAACTGTAGATCTTCCAAATCGGGCGGAGGTTTTTGCACCATATGGACAACTTTCCCACTAACATCTAAAATATAAAGTTATGCTTAGAAGACAGAACATGCATTGGATGTTTCTAAATTAAATTCACAACCATTTTAAACTAGACCAAAGGATTCGTTCAAGCAATACAAGATCAGCTGGTTAAGGCACAGAACTACTGACATTCTGAAGGATGGCATCCGCGACATCTGCCAATCCCAACTTCAGGATATTCAGACATATACTTTGCTGATATTACCCATATTGAGTATCTGCTCATATACTACACAACCAAATAGACTCCTGAACTAAGAACTGGAACTGAATTAGTCTTGAAAACTAAAGAATGCACTGTCAATCAAACGATTTTGAAATGTCAATTTCAAATATTCCTGCACCAATGTTCTAAAATGTGCAAGACAGCCATAGTGTTGCAATAACATCCTTTGTCTCGTTTGTAAAGGGATATCTGCCATTGTCGATAGCTGTCCTGCACGTTTTAGAACATCAGTGTGGGAATGTTTGAACTTGACATATAAAAATCATTGGATTGGCAGAGGAGGACCGATCCTTTGGCCAGCAAGATGTCCAGACCTAACACTAATGGATTTTTATGTGTGGGGTCACCTAAAAACTTTAATTAATGATGCTTCTCCAATATCAACGCATGATAAAACTTATTCCAAAAATATTAGCCGCAGCTAACAGAATGAAAAGAATACCGTCTACTGTAGTTACTAAAAGTGATTACATCACATAATGTGCGCAGGTATAAGAAATAGGGGATCACAATTTGAACAAGATTTGGAAATTAATAAACATGTAATTTAATTTTAATTAAATTAATTTTATTGTTCCTTTATCAATACCCATTGTTTCACTAAACCTATTTCCAAGAGAAATACCCTATTTGAAAGTGGATGAATGTAGATGATTTTAAAATGTTTTGCAGATTTAATTACAAGGTACATTTATTTTCGATAAATGTAAAAATTATCACATACTAAATATCATCAATTTTTTTTAATGCTTGTATTTTAGTATTTATGATAAATGATTACAATGTTTTCTGACAAAAAACAACAAAAATACCACACCCAAATACCTAGTTTTTTTTAATTTAAGTGGTGCACATCTTATTTTGACCCAATTTATCAAAATTCAAATTCCTCACAAACCATAAATTTTCGGTTACTATATAATATAACAAAATCGATTAGTTTTGACTTCATCTATAACCTCTTAACAGGAATACATCATATTTCCAGTCATCCTGTATATGCATTGATGTTTTCATTCCACGTAAAAGTTTACTGTGATTTTCATTAACGACTGGAAGCACTTTCTTTTAAAGAAACACTGTTTTCAAAAATAGCAAAGGGAAACCTTATGCAATATTACTATTCAAATAAAATGTTACTACCATATTCAGCTAATCTTTTATCATCTTGTAAAACTCTTCCACAAAATATAAGACGCTGAAGGTTAACTTCAACTCCCATCTGCTCCAGGACCTTCTCCTTAAGTTGCTCCACTGTAATCTATTAAAAAGCAATAAAATAAACAATGAAAATATATTAATGAGCAATAAAAACTACTCAACGCCAGCAATTTATCAGATAGAACTATACCTTCAAAACATGACAAGTACAGATGTATGTATTATATTTATGCTTTATATTAATATATTGCTTTGCACTTAATTTTTAACGGGGCATTGGTAATATTAACATGTATTTGCCTTGTTTCTCTATGGGTTTTTACCATATACTAGGCCTCTTATTATGTAAATGTGAAATGCACCTTAATAAAAAATAAAACCAACTTAGTATTCAGCAAATTTTATTTAACGAAGTAGCCAAGCACTTTGTGGGTTTTAGGTAACTTTCTTAAAGTAGAAAGCTTTCATTTTTACTTTTTAGTGCATTTTAAAGTCAGTTTAATTTTTTATTAAATTTGTTTCATATTCTTTTATTTCAAATGATTTATATACAACAAACATAAGTAAAACCTTCTGGTACTAAACTATAAAGTACCATTATACGCCAGCCACTTAAAAAAATACTGAAATTGCTGCAAATGTGCCTTTAAAATTTGAAAAGCTTTTTCAATTTTACCAGGATTCCACCATCAGATCCTAACATCATGACTATGGGACCATTCTAGAAGTATACCCTTTCTAATAAAAAAAAGAATTACCAAAATCGGACTACTCTATAAAATGTTGTGTGGTATATATATATACGCGCATGTGTGTATGTGTGTGTTTATGTGCATAAGCAAGAAAGTATTGTCTTATTAACTTTCGGCTGATAGTTTCGCAGTTGCAATAGGGTGATACAAATATCTTAGCATTCTATAGACTCATTGTGCGGGTGCCAGGTCCATAGTGTGGCAGAGAGAAAAATGTGAACAGAGTCAGAAACTTGAGACAATGACTCTCGCAACAGACTTGCTTAAAGTCCTGGGACTGATCGCAGATTCCACGTACAAGAGAAAAAAAAAAAAAAAAAGAGTCAGAAACTTGTGACACGGATGTAGGTTTAAGAATACTCTTTATGATTAATGAACAATCGCCTTCTCTGCTCGAATTGTTCTCCCTGCCCAGCCAAATCTGCTAGGATCCTGCTCGAGCAGCTTTTAGAACTACTATAAATGAGAAAATGTCGAAGAATGAAAGAATATAAATACAGTGGACCCCCCATAATCCGGCCCCTGTCTAATCTGGCGCCCCCTGTAATCCGACATGACTTTGAATTATGCTTGACAATCTTCGCTAATGTAGATCAGGCAGGTTTGAACAGGTCACAACTCGTACGCGCCACCGCTATTGTGCTCGACTCTCAATTGTTATTTAATTTACTAAATTCGACTTACATAAATTAAGTATGATTTGTACTTCAAAGAACATATGTATATATAACATATAGATTCTTATCATTGGATATGTAATTTGTCGGATTACAAGGTACTCTTTTGTAAAAAATTCCCAACTATAGCGGTCTTAGGCAGTGCTCTCTAATACGACAAATTCGATAGTCCGACATTGCCCTGCATAATGTTTGTCGGATTACTGGAGGTTCACTGTATAATGATTCTCATATTAACTTTTAGGAAAATGTAACTATCATTACATGTAACTATGAAATATGTTTTTAGTTAATTTTGTACATTTATCATTTATCCACTATGTTGGTTAATAGAGGATACTAAATTTATTATAATCTATAATCTAGATACTTATTTATTATACTATGCAATCTATTAAATTTATCATAATTATTTCAGTTTTGAATATAGTGTTAATGGCAATCGTCGCCCCATTCCAATCAATTTGTTTATATTTATTTTGTTCAACAGCTCAATAACTATACACATTTGTTTTAATCTCAACATATTGATTGGAAAGCATCATAGTTTGTTACGCACAGCAGCTACTTATTTTTACTAATGGTTGAGACTAAACTATACATGTTGTTCAAACAGCTAATGGATGTTGGGGGCTAAAGTGCTAGAAATGCGACCCTGCTTCGGAAAGCGCAGCAAAATCAAACATATTGCAGGGAGCTTCTAGTCACAAGCTGCTCAGAATTGTTGTGTTTGGAAGTACCTATAAAGGCCTATGTCCAGCAGTGGAGATCCATCAGCCATGTTGATGATACACTGTACAGTTTTACACTCAGTGTATGAATTGAGTGACCGGTGTATGAATGCAAACATCTCTAATTTGAGGCTCCAAAAACAAATTCTGACACAGCAATTAATTATTCAAGTATCAACATTATTGACTAAAAAGATAAAATTTGGATTTCGATTTTGTATAGAGCTAGTATAGGTATTCTATTTTAGGAAGACATAATAGCTTTGGATGCAAAAGTAAGGTGACAATAAACCCATTTGTGTATGTAAGCTAAGGGTACATAAATACAAATATATCTGTCTTTACATGTTATGCTAAGCTAAAACATATTCCATAAATAGAAAATCAACATAACAAATAAATATAAGCAAACTGTATGTTGATTCTTGGAAAAAATACACTGTGAACATCTTGCTTAATATCAACATACTGTACATATATACCATACTAATTATATATAGATCATTTCAAAGGTCTATGTACTGTGTATAATAATTGTAGGTAAGTATGAAATCAAAAGCTGAAGAGAAAAATAAAATCAACATGGCTGATATTGATTTTTCCAAGATTTTCCTGGAACGAGACTTAACATACTTGTAAAGGTTTTATATTACCTATAACACTCACAATCATGTTACATACACAGAATATACAATATATATATATATATATATATATATAAATAATATGTTATATATATATATTACGCATGTTACAAAAAACAACTACTTATTATACAGTACTGAAATTGCATAATGCGTACTTAAACAAGTTACTTACATCATCGTCCACGGAAAAGTTATGATCCCTTGCATCTAACGTCTTTATCTTGAAATCAATCATTTTAAAGACGAAACACAGCTTCGTCGAAGTAGGTGTAATTACGCGTCAAAGCTTAACTGCAAATTGAAAATTTACCGTAATATTTCGCACATTTTTCACTTTCAAAACACAATTAAGTATATTTTAAACGCGCCGAACCGAGTTTTGGTTAAAATTCAACATTATTTAACATTTAAATAGAAAATTTTGCTTTAAAACTGCACTCACCATGCCAGTTTGCACGAGACCACACTATGAAGTATGAAGCCATTGATTTCATTACAGACGAATAACCTAATAAAAAATACTGCGAGAGAAAAGATAATGTTGCCATACTTTAATATCAAAACTTATCCTTTGCAAGCAAATCCGCGTGACTTTCCCACTTCTTTACTTTAATCCTTCGTTGTTATTCATTTAAGAAGCGTTAAGCAGAGGTATTCTCTTATTTCTTTATAAAAAAGTTATTGTTTTGAAGTAATGGACAAACAACAAGTTTAACTTTAATGTTATTATGGTGTGAATAAATTACGGCAACACTAATCCAACGCATGCGCAATTGTATTGATCGGTCCTAGGTCTGGCTGGGCTAGCAAAGGTACCTAGAAATATCCTACATCCTAGATTATAGGTACCTACTTCCTATCTACTGATTAATGATAGTACTCTTTTGTTCTTTATAATGTAATTTCGCTAAATACGTGAAAACTCATCATTATATTAATTTTTCAATAAACTTATTGCTTTATTTAAATCACTAGCACATAACTAGAAATAAATAAAATTACAAAAATAAAAACATCCTGAGTTACTCATAACTTTGCTATCTGTAGTGAATAGTTGTCTTAAATTCGGTCCAGAAATTTCAGAGGTATAATGCGATTCAAATAACAATATGAAAAACTAGCTTTTTTCCTATTGTTATCGCCATCTTGGACCGCTTTGGTCGACCACTTCAGAATTTGTAGTATGATGTGCAAAAAAAATTCAGGATGTAGTAACAAAAAATAAATTTATTTTTATTACACATTTTCATCATTCTCTCGCCGCCAATCGTCAGCAGCTTTGAACTGCTTCTAATGTTAATTTTTCAATTTCACTTTCTGGCTTACAATCTTATCTGCCACTCTCCTTTTGATGAGGTACCAAATAAATTCGATAGGATTAAAGTCGTAATTCTATGGTGGCAACCATAGCACCGTCTCATGTCCGTGGCTTCTAAATAAATTGTCCACCACGTAATCTTTAGGAGGTTTTATTATTTGTCAATAGGAGCGAGGCAGCCATCTTAGATCGACACTATGATTATTTGCTCATATTTAAAGTTCCTAGTAAAGCAGTTTATGGGTTCTAGGTAACGTCCTTAAAGTAAAAACCTTGGCTGGCACCGATATGCTTAAGTAAATTAAAGCAACTAAATGACACAGTTATTTTTTACTTTTTAGTGCGTTTTGAGTCGGTTCTATTTTTTGTTAAAATTTTTTATTTCTTACTTTTTAGTGATTTATCGCCACGTAACGTACTCGTAAGTCGTACTATACTGTCACAGTATATTATGCGGCATTAGTAGCCAAAAAGCTACCGATACTTACTCAAAAATCGAAATCGCTGCAAGTGTGCCTGTACAATTTGAAGAGTTCCTTAAATTTTCCTAAGATATCATCATCAGAGAAACTCAACAAATGCTCTTTTAAGGATATTTATATAAATATTTGAATATATATTTATATTTACAAGCATGGACACAAAAAATATTACAAATACTAAAAATAAGAATAGGGAATAACATTATAAATTACCTATACTTAGCTTTTGCACAACGCTGATAAACATTGGTCGTTTCGCCGATAGAAAATAATAACAATAACAACGAAACTAATAATCTATAGGCATAATGATAAAAATTACTAACAGTAACTAAGTTTCATTATGGATATGCTGCAATTTGTCAAAAATAGTCTAAGTAAAATATTCTATAATAATTTAGTACTGTAAAATACAAGTAAATTACGTTTACTAATTTATTTGTAATTTATTAATGATGATAAAACAATATAGAAATAGAGATAAATTACTAAAGATGGTAAGTTTCATTACGGATACGAGTACGTCGAAATTTATCAAAAGTGATCTAATAGACTAATGTAAACTTGACAATGAAACATACACATAAGAATACTAGTCTTTATCTTTTTCTGTCATTTATTTTAAATAATTTATCATAATAAAAATAATCTATCACGGTCGTAGTGGAACTATACGTCAATAAGCAATTATAAGTACCTATACTAGCTGACCCGGCAAACATTGTTTTGCATTAAAAATTAAAAAAAAAATTATATGAAAATTAGATAGTAGCCGATTCTCAGACTGCTGAATACGCATACAAAATTTGGTAAAAATCCGTAAAGCCGTTTCGGAGGAGTACGGTAACTAACATTGTGGCAGGGAAATTTTATATCTTGGATATTATTAATCTAAATACAAGAGTGGCAGGGGCCTGCCGTCAGATTGTACATTTCAATCAAATTTCCAAGTTTCAATCCATATTTCAACATTGACATAATACCTAGGTATTTTATCTAAATATTTAAATGATTACTCATTGGCGCATTTTGATGACTGTCAAGGCAGGAACTGTCAGACGACTAGGTTTATGATAATACCACAGACATCTAAATAAAATATAAGACTGTCCACTCTTTGACGAATATTTTTTACCTACGTCAGTTTTGTCCTTTGCCGACAAGAGGCGCGTGCTGCCGAGTTAAAATTATAGTTTTAAATTAAATATTTCATTAATTAGTCTATTAGTCTTTTAGCATGTCTTGGTTATTCGGATATAGTCGACCTAAACAACCTCCACCGGAGGACCCCGTTGCGGACGGAGGTAGTTCGGTAGCTCCTCCTGTTAACCTTACCAATGCTGAAAAGAAAGCCATGGAGGCATACAGGTTTGACTCCAGCGCTTTGGAAAGAGCTGCGCAGGCTGCCCGAGAGTTAGAAAGATCAAGTAAGTAACATACTTTAAGTCATCGTACTTTAGTTACAAGGTATTGCATAATGCAGTCTCATAACCTATGAACTGTGAATGTAACTTAAATTTGGTATAATATTGTTGCGTTATATGTGTAATTGCTCACGCTTTTGATAATAAGGAAATATTTATATACTTATAGACATACACGACTCCTGGGTGGTGCTAATTGAGTGACATTGATCATTGCTGGTAGGCTTCTGCCGAGGCTAGAATGAACACCTTGCTAGCAAAGCTGCTTTGCCATATAATAGTTGACGTGGTTTGTCGTTTTGCGGCACGATGCCTGTAACAGCCAAAGGCAGGGATGGTGGATGTGTGCAGTTGTGATGCATTCAAAGAAAACCTGTGGAAAAATTGCATGAGAAGTCTTGATTTCGAGGGTAGCTGGATCGGAAGCACAGTTATTGCCTGACGAACTGCATTTATAGCTGTCTAGTCAAAATTCTGGAAATGGCTTCTGCTGTGCTGGTTTGGCAACTGGAAAGAGAATCTGCTGGTAATCCCGGATGCAGTGTCCAGTCAAGCCTTTCTTCAGTGCAGTTTCTCTGTAGATTAGATGAGATGATGAGATGAGAGAGATGTGTAATGTCACAGGACTGTGAGGCAATCTACTAATTAGAAAAATGTATTAAGTCTTGAATTTTTACCCGACTGCGTCAGAAGGAGGGTTATGTTTTTCGAGCGTATGTATGTATGTATGTATGTCCATTTCTTCGGCACGCGCTACAGCCCAAACGGCTGAACGGATTTTGACATGTGAGGTGTCGTTGAATTTGTCAAAATTGTGGTAGTGACATAGGCTATATAAATTTTCAAAATGGCGGCTGTAAATGGGGGGAAAAAGGGGGGATGTGTGTATTTTTTTCTCTTAGCTTAGCAATATGGGTACCAATTGAAAGTGCGTAAAAAGACCATTTCAAAAATATAAATATCATATCATGTTCATATTACTTTTTTAACAAAAAATGGCAAAAAGTGTACTAAGTGTACAGTGTGTCATTTCTATACCATAAACTAAAACTAAAAAGTCTCAAATAAAATTATTATTATAAAAACAAAAAACCCGACTGCTTAGAAGTTATGAACTGAATAGAGAAAAACAAGGATCACTATATCTGTATAAAATTCTAAATACTTTATGGTGCTGCAGGCGGGGACAAACGTAGTTTTGGTAGATCTTTCTTTCCCCGTAGGTTAAAGTATTTTGTCCCTGTTTACAGCACTATAACTATATTTAGAATTTTATACAGATATTGTGATCCTTGTTTTTCTCTTTTCAGTTCATAACTTCTAAGCAGTCGGGTTTTTTGTTTTTATAATAATAATTTTTTTATCTTATTGAATTAATTTTATTTATTATCAAATCAAGTTTGAAAGACACAATTAGGAAAATTAAATTGTTGTCTCATTATTATGTCCAGTGCTCCATAAGGCACTGGTATATAATCCCACTGATTTCCTAACTGTGGAACTGAATGTCTTTAAAATAATAATAATTATAGAAGACATTTCATATAAAAATTCTACCCCATGCGCTTTCCTGATATCATCCAAAGGATTCAAGACAACAGTTTTATTCTCAGAATGAATACTGCAAATATTATATTATCAAAGACACCATAATATTTTAATTGTACAAATCACTAAATTTTGTGCCAAACTAATATCTATATATATGTAAGCAAAATACTAGTGATTCATTATGATATTCCCAAAACTCTCATCATCATCTCTTATTATTTATTACAATAAGCTTAATTTACTAGAAATTGACATCTTCTTTCTTTCTGGAGTTTTGTGCACTTAGCCGGTAAGTTGACCAGTGTGTGTATTCTCTAGTGTAGGCTCCCACTTATTCACTCCAGTCAAAAGAGCTTGCTCCAGAAGCTTAGCAGGTTGTTCAGGTAACCAATTGCTTCTTGGAGCCAATGTTACCTCACATTCTTCTTTCTTCTTTTCTCCTGGGTATTTCCGCACTTAGCCAGAGAGTTGGCCATTGTGCGTGGGTCCCTTGGTGTAGGCTCCCACTGACTCACTCCAGCCAGCCAAGCTCGCTCCAGAAGCTTAGGAGGCCTGCCAGGTTGCCAATTGCCTCATGGAGTGTCGCTTTGGAGCCAATGTATGTTTCATGTTGTTCCGATACCCCTCTGCAACTGAGCATAATGTGTATTGGTGTCTCGTCGTGTTCCAGACAAGCCCTATATAATGGGCTATCGGTCATACCTAGAAGTACTATGACCGTTTTGAGTTTTGTGCTGGTTAAACGTGTGAGTTTTTTGGGTAGTTTTGTGGAACTATGGGGTTTGGTCCTATGACCTTCAGTATTGATGCACTTCGTGCTAGTTTGTCTGCCCTCTCGTTTCCGTGGTTACCGTCGTGTCCTTTAACCCAAAACAGGGTTATTTTGTTTTCTTTGGAGAGTTCCCTGAGTATATTGGGGCAGTCAAGCAGCAGTTTAGGTTGCCTCACATTATTTAGATACTCTGCAATTGAGCATTATGTGTATCAGTGTGTCTTCATTTTCCAGACATGCCCTGCATAGAGGGCTGTTGGCCATACCTAGAATTAAGAGGTGTTTGTTTAATGGACACTGTCCTGTCATCGGTCCCCTGACAGTCCTCATTTTAAGCTTTATAACGGGTAACATTGAGAGTTTTTTGGTTAGTTGTGTGTCACAGTATTGCCTCTTTGGTGTGTTTAAAGTCTGTTGTTGTTGCCCATATTTCTACATGTTTGTTGTAATGGCTTTGTATAGCCAGGTTTTTTATTTACTGAAGGGTAGGACTTCTAATTGCGCCTTGGTCAACAAAAACGAAAAATAATTACTATTTTTGCGACACTCAATATAAATAGATTTCTCAATATTTTAACATAGTAATGTTTGTGAGACTGCAGGACATGCCCCATAGCTGGTGAAACATAAAATTCAGCATTACAAGTTGCAAGAATAATGAGAGTCCAAAAAAATAACGAGGTCTTTGAGTTCATGATTCAAAACCTATTAATTTACAGTGCAGTATGATGTCATTAAATTGCAATTTAAGAAATGCTTTCTTTTGTTTAGGACATGCTAAAGAAGCCTTGGAGCTCAGTAAACTGCAAGAGAATACTCGCCAACATGAACAAATGGCCAAAATTAAAGAATATGAAGCAGCCATCGAACATGCCAAAGTAGATCAAAAAAGAGTTGATTATGAAGAGAGACGTAAAACATTGCAGGTATGTTTTAATTATATTATACATAAAATTTGTATGCTTGACATATAGGTGAGTAGCTATGACTGTTCATTGGCTTGCAGCATGCTATTCAACGTAGTTAAGATCTTTTTACTGAACGGAAACTAGCTACTAGCAATTGTATAAGACATATTACAGAATTGGATTGTATTGTTTCACTTGTATCCTTCATTTGTACGACTTTGTGTACATTCTGTAGTAGTCATCAATATTTTAATAGATAAATTAATTGTTCAAGAAAAGAAATGGGGCTATCGGTTTAAAATTAACAATAAATATACAGAGTCCATCTTAGCTTTTGCAGATGACCTTGCTTTACTGACACGAAACCCAAAACATTGTCAGGAGCTATTGAATGTAGTGGATGTGTTTTGCTCATGGACTGGTGGGCTGAGGGTAAAGCCAAGCAAATGTCACTGTCTATGTCTGGGGAGACGAAATACTAAATTTACATCTTACGATCCGGGTCTCTCTATTAGTGGCCAAAGTGTAACCACCATTGCTGAAGCATTGCCTTATAAGTTCCTCGGTAGAAAGATTGATTACAAAGGACGCACTCCATCCCTTGAGGTAGTCGTCGATAACTTCATAAATGACCTTAATAAGGTAGACCAGCAGCCCATTAACAATATAAAAAAAGCGTGGGTCTATGACAACTATCTCACTTCACGTCTGACTTGGCCATTCCTCGTTTATGATATTGGCAGAACCCATCTGGCAAAACTAGATGCAAATGTCATAAAAACATTGAAGTCTTGGTTTGGTCTAGCACTCTCGGCTGACCCTTCAACTCTATTCAGAGATTACAATAATTTTGGGTTAAAACTAAAAAGGCCATCGGAACTCTATAAACACCTCAGGGTTACCAGAACGCACATTCTAGTTAAGTCCCAGGACGAACTAGTTGCATCACTCCCTAAAGACGAGGGTGCCGGAAAACTTGACTCTAGGCTTCAATTTTACAAACAATTTATGGCAGGGGCTCAGGTAAATAGAACCGGGTTGGGTGCAAGACGTAAAAAGGAAGACCAAGACATAATAAAATCTTTTCTTAAACAAGATGACGATGACAACTACAAAGTGCATGCCATGAACCTAGAAATGCAAAACGAGTGGTTAAACTTAGGCGAGTTCTGCATCCCTCTGGCTCTGAAGTGGCGCGCCTTGCTGTACGATTGGTCTCCTGCCTTATTGAAATTTTATCTTAATGCCTTTCAACTGACTCTCCCAGATCAGAGTAACCTAGTAAGATGGGGAAAAGCCTCGGAAAAATCTTGCTTTACTTGTGGTGAGGCAGTGGGCACTGCAAGGCACTTATTGGTAGGATGCAAGGTGCTCCTGGACAGGGGTCTCTACTCACGCCGCCACGACAGAGTACTAGAAATCATACGTGAAGCTATAAGCCTTTCAGTAGCTAGGGCTCAAAAAGGGTTGACGACGAATAAAAGACAAACTAACTTCGTTAAAGCAGGCTCAAGTACAAATTCCACCAGCAAGCCTTATTCAATTCTGGGCTCTGCTCCTGATTGGACTATATTAATGGACACGTATGAAAAGCACTATAAAATCTCGGAAGACTTAGCTATTACGACATCTAGACCGGACATATTTCTTTTTTCCAAACAAATCAAACGTATAGTACTTGTTGAGCTTACAGTGCCGTGAGAAACAAACATCCCTAAAGACCATGTATTCAAAGTGAATAAATATTATGACCTTACTAATGAACTAACCAAAAATGGCTATGTGGTTAGTTTATACGCGGTAGAAGTGGGTGCGAGGGGTATACCAGCGAAATCTCTCTACAACCTGCTAAAAGACCTTGGCCTTACTAGAAGTGCAATAAGCTCCATATTGGAACGAGTATCCAAAGCTGCTCTAGTAGGGTCCTTCCGAATTTGGTTGGGCAGGGAGAATAACTTGAACAGAGGAGGTGAGTGTTGACGCGCGTCACTAAGGGTACCCTTAAACCTACACCCGTGTCACAAGTCTCGGGCTCTGTTCGGAGTTTTTCTCTCAGCCACGCGATGGACCCGGCACCCGCACGGTGAATCCATGGAATGCTAAGATATTCGTCTCAACCTTGAAAAACATTTTTTTTAACTGACTTTAAAATATTGAGGAGGTCTTTTAGTTTGATTATAAATATTTTTATTATTTACTTGCCAAGAAATTATCACTCATATTTTCATCTTTTACTTTAGCGGTCAAATTTTCAAAAATTATTTCCCTTGGGCTTAAATTGGACTATGCATTGTTCCATCAATCAGTCAATCAGTCGTCCTCTGTATATAAAGACTAGTTGTGCTCTTTGGTTTAATCCATGTATCAAGTCAATATAATTTTTAGTATTAGTGTACCATCTGATTACTGTATGATTGACACTCTGGCACTGTGTGACATGTTATTGTTACATTGCCATCTTTAATGTTACAAAATAATTAAATTTGATATATTTTCCATAGGAAGAAACAAAACAGCATCAGATGAGAGCTCAGTATCAAGATCAATTAGCAAAGACTCGTTATGAAGAACAATTGGCTCAGAATCAGAGAGCTCAAGAGGAAATATTAAGAAAGTATGTTTCATATTTATTATTATATATGATTAGTATTTAAATAGTTTGTTTAGTAGGAATTACCCTATACCTCTTTGGCATGAGATGATAATAAATTCAACATCAACTTCCTTAAAAAATAATACACCAATAAATTAATCTTATTTTCAAAGCCTGATCTTATTTTTTTTTTATCGACTACAAGTTGGCCCTTGACTGCTATCACACCTGATGTTAAGTGATGATGCAATCTAAGAAGGAAGCGGGCTAACTTGTTAGGAGTAGGATGAAATCTACACCCCTTTCGGTTTGTACACGACATCATACTGGAACGCTAAATCGCTTGGCTGTACGGTTATGCGGAAATTTTTTCCTCAGGGGATTGGAATGCCTTGGGCTCTCTGGGGAAGCTCCATATACCCTTACAGTATGCCTTTCTCTTCCTGGGCTCTTCCTGATAATGAAACATTCCCCAAGGTGTGAGTCCGCAGAGCCCGTCTAGTGTTTCATAACCTAAATTAACTTAGGAACTTAAAAGCTTTAGATCTAGATATGGTGGTAGATCTAAGCCAAATAGAGAATATATAATTATAAATTAAATTCAAAGAAGTATTGTAATTAAATTTTTTTGAAAATACAGACAAGAAGAAAGTGTAGCTAAACAGGAAGCCCTGCGTCGTGCTACTATTGAACATGAAATGGAAATGCGTGAGAAAAACAAACTAAAAGCAATAGAGGCTGAGGCCAAAGCACGTGCTAAAGCAGATCGTGAAAACCGTGATATTACATTGGAGCAAATAAAGTTAAAAGCTGCTGAAAACAGGACTACTATATTGGAGAGCATAAAGTAAGTATTTATTACTCTTGCGCCCGAATACTCAAACACTAATCAAACTTAAGTATGTCTCGAGTCAACTTAATTTGACAGATTTCTATATGAAGGTCAGAGTAAACTCTATAGAGAGATTCGCCATCATTGACATATTAATACTATGGACTTCCAGTCAGCACTAAAAAGTGTCTGAAACAAAAGAGGACTAAAACGCGAAAAAGATTACTAACCGCATTCAGTCTCATATTAGCTTACTGAGAGAATACACGTCAATAATGTTTTGGAACAACGACTGCATAGAGTTATTTTGTTGTTTAATATTTGAATTTTTTAATATTTATTTTAGTAAATATATTTTAAAAAATATACTTATTGGTACTAGATTTACCCCAGCATATAGAGGTCACTGATACATTTAAAGTTTGCTGTGAATATATAGGTTAAAGATGCCAAATAAATTCAACCCTACTCCACACCATTTATGTTGTTCTATTTTAACAAGTAGCTGCCATGTCAAAAAGGCTGCCATGGCAACCGTCAGTCAAAGCTGATTACTTATTGCAAACAATTAGACTGTATAACAATAATAGAAAACATATATTACAATGTTTTAGTTTGTTTATAAAAATACAAATACATTCGAGTATATATAAGATGTCTCGGGACACTTTTGACATGAATTTTGGACTTTAACAAACAACAATTAATACAAAAAGGGTTATCAAGACAAAAAAATAGAATTCCGCGTGGTTTGTAAGATACGAGGTAATAAAGAATATTACACGCCTACATAAAAACATACAAGATACCTTTTTTTTGTCTGGTCAGTGATCAGTCCCAGGAATTCAAGTAAATATGTTGCGAGTGTCATTATCTTGTGGAGGTTAATCGTCATTAGAAGTCGGCGCTCATTTATGGCTTGCTTATATATGTTTCTGTTTAAGACGCCTTGGACAAATGTCTCAACAGTCTATTTGCCTAAGTGTTAGAGTGATAGCGAAGTCTCTTATAGTTATCGCAAAAATATATAAGATAAGCACGAAAAATATAATCCCAACATAAATATTTCTTTTGTTTAATTTAAAGCACACTTTCTCCGTAGTTAGATTTTTCTTTTTGGATTGTTGTAAAATGTTAATTGCTCATAATTTTTTAGGACAGCTGGAAATGTGCTGGGTGCAGGGTTGAATGCGCTAGTAACGGACTGGGATAAAACATTGACTGCTGTAGGTGGCTTGTCTTTGCTTGCTCTTGGTGTCTACACAGCCAAAGGAGCAACCTCTGTGACTGCTCGTTTCATAGAATCAAGAATAGGTAAGGTCTCAATAATTATGTCTTAGTTTAGCTTTAAATTCCATGTGCTACACACAGTCTACCACATTTCTGAATACGGCGCTTAATAGAATAAGCATAATCTAGCACTCAATTTACACTCTATTCAGCATGTTGTCCGTATCTCTCTCTGTCTAACACGATACTATAAGCAGAAAGATATAGAGACAAAGTCACACTCGCACTGTCGAGTTTCTTTACAGAATGAACATGCTGTAGTCTAGCTATAATTTTAATCTATTTGTTTTAGGGAAGCCGGCTTTAGTTAATGAGACTTCCAGATTCTCCTTGCTCGAGGCACTAAAGCATCCGATACTAACCGTATCAAAAGCGGTACAGAATTTCAGAAAACCTTCAGATGCTCTCGCCGGTGTAGTATTGGCGCCAAATTTGGAAAAGCGATTGAGGGATATCGCAATTGCAACAAAGAATACTAAAACAAATAGAGGGTTCTATCGAAATTTGCTCATGTATGGCCCACCTGGTACAGGGAAGACATTATTCTCGAAGGTGTGTGAAAAGAACTACCAATCCTTACTAATATTGTAAAGGCGAAAGTTTGCATTTATGGATAGATAAATAAATAAATAAATAAACAAATATTATAGGACAATTACACACATCGCTATATAGCCCCAAAGTAAGCGTAGATAGCCTGTGTTATGGGTACTATGATAACTGATGAATATTTTTATATATATTATATATAAATACTTATAATATATAGATAAACACCCAGACACTGGAAATCCTCCATGCTCATCACACAAACATTTTTCCAGATGTGGGAATCGAACCCACAGACTAGGACGCAGAAGCAGGGTTACTACCCACTGCGCCACTCGGCCGTCAAAGATAGATAGTATAGATAGATGTATGTTACTCTTTCACTCAAAACCACGTAAGGGGATTATGATGAAACAATTTAATAATATAGCTTACATATCAGAATAGCACATTGGCCACATTTTATCCCAAAATTCCCACGGGAATGCGAACTACTTGGGTGAAACAATCTGCCTTGTCTCTACAATCACGTTATTTATCACACGACATAATCCCTAATCATTATAATTTATTTAATGATGTAAAATCAAATAAATTTTTTATCCTTTTATTGAAGAAACTTATTTATTTATTATTGTGGAAATTTAGTTATTGGCCAACAAACACTAGACAAGTTCTACCACATTAATTTTTAAGTTCAAAAAATTATACTAGTACAAGTATTTCGATTATACACAGATTAAAGACCGAGTATTATTTAGAGTATTATTGATTATCTGACTATTACAGTATGATTTATGTTATTTACTTCAAACCTCCGAAATCAAAATTCTTTGCTGGTATTTATAGCGAGCTGTTACAACATACTGTCCATTTTTACCCAATGTTTACAAAATATTGTTTAGGGCAGTGTAAGATGTTTACAATTCTAAGCTAAAGAATAAATTGCAATTAGCTGAACTGATTGAATGAAGTGAAATTTAAAATTGGCTGAAATTTCGGGAAAGCCGTGCCTTATTTTATTTATTTTTGCAACTGGCATCTAAAGCAAGTTAAGCCAAGCCCGGTCATAATGAGGGAGTCCTGACTGTTAATAGGTTGATAATGATTGATGATCATTTTGCAGAAATTAGCTAAACATTCTGGTATGGAATATGCGATTATGACTGGCGGCGATGTAGCCCCCATGGGCAAACACGCGGTCGCAGCGATACACAACATGTTCGACTGGGCCAATACAAGCAGAAAAGGTAAATCACTCTTTTATATAAGGGCTAACGCTAAAACTCGCGCGGGTGCGGGCGACCGCCGCGGGCCACAAATCCGCGCGCGGGCACCCGTCGCGTGCGTCCGTCTCAGTTAGCGCTGCTAGTATAATTTTGATGTCGAGCGTGTACAGTTGTGTGGAGTAGCTTACCATGGATTATTTACTAATTTATTATTTGGCAAAAAGACGTCAACGAAAACAACGTCGACTGCATAACCTGTTCTTGATAAGTTGGTTACTCAGCGGAGAATTTGATCATTCATTTGCCATGTCCCATAATACTGGCCTAAATTGTACCTCAATTATTACGCGCTCTGTATCGATGTTCATGATTGTACCTAAACTCCGGCGCGTGTGATCGTAGCATCTAGCGGCGCTCGACTGATTTATAGAAACAAACCCGCTCGCGTGTGCCCGTCGCGGGCGCCTGCGCCGTGTACCCGCCGCTCGCCGCGCGGGTGACAATCCGCCACCCGCGCCCGCGCTCCGTCGCGCTGTCCATATTATTTATCATTACACACCCGCGAGCGTGCACCCGCGCGAGTTTTAGCGTTAGCCCTAAGACTTTTGGTACATAAATATCAAAGAATCCGATTTTTTTAATGGCTTCTTTGGTTACCTACCGTCGCATTTCTTAATGAATGGTATGGATTATAGTTGTTTTTTTATGTCTTGACGACATATGCAGATAATCTTATATTAATTATAATAACATTATATTTGATTTATAACAAAAATTGAAATCATATTATCCTTTATAAACTCTATTTACTATCTCAAAAATAATTAGAAATGTCATATAATGTATATTACCTATTATTTTTGCTTTTAATACATTTAAATTAGCAAGAATTACTAAAAGGTATTTAAACTAGCCAAGGCCTTAGGCTACAATATATTATCCTAAGTTAAAAAATATGATATTTTATTTTGTTATAAATAAATTAAAGGATTGACCGTTTTACTTGGCACCCATTTAGATCGATCTCACTTCTTTTGCCATTGAAGTCAAGAACCAAGGCATATAACATAATATTGAACTTGGCTCTCATTTCACATTTATGTTTTTGAAGGGATATTATACTTTTGCGTAATTTTGTAGGAGTTTTGCTGTTTATCGATGAAGCAGATGCATTTTTGCACAAGAGATCTTCGACGCATATAAGCGAGGACCTGCGCGCCGCTCTAAACGCCTTCCTCTACCGCACGTCGGACCAAAGTAGCCGCATCATGTTGGTATTGGCATCGAACACGCCGCAGCAGTTCGATTCAGCCATTAACGATCGTTTGGATAAGATGATCGAGTTTGGATTACCCGGCTTGGAAGAGAGGGAGCGTTTGATCAGGCTGTACTTCGATGAATTCGTTCTGAAACCTGCCTCGGAGGGCAAAAGGTGAGCAGTACCGTATTTTGACGTGACAACGTCTTATAATTCGATAGCCGGCTGCACGCACGAAAAAACATGACGTCATGCGTCGTTACCTCGCTTTGAGGCGTTCCATGTAAGGCTTAAAGTGCAAGCGAGAGCGCGCAACGAGCGACAAAGAAGCACAATCGGCCTTTGCGTTCGTCAGCGTTCGACATACGTCTATTAAATATAATTATTAAATATATTAATTTTAAATTAAAAATTAATATATTTATAAGTTAATATATTTATTATAAATTTAAAATATAAAATTATAAAATCAAAATCAATTATTTTATTAATTTAAATTAATATTTATAAAAATATACTTAAATTAAAATTTTTAATAACGAATTAAATGCTACCATTCCATCAGTATTTTCTTAAGACATTGTCTTGTTCAACTATCGTCAGTAAACCGACTTTACAGACAACCAATTTTTTCATTAAATTAAAACATTTGACGTACCTAAGTTAGACTTGTGACGAACTTTAGTTAGACTTCTGTAGCGCAGTGGGATTTATGAGACGGAGGTCCTGGGTTCGATATTCTATTGATTGGTCCTGGTCTAGCCTTGGCCGAGGCTAGTTGCCATCCCTGCCGGCAAAGACGTACCGCCAAGCTAGCGTTCAGATTCGATGTGCAGAAATCGAAGGTTTTCATCGAACTCTTAAATGCACAACATTAACATCTTATATGCACTAGCATCGACATCTTTTGTAATTCTCTTCCTTTCTTTAAAAAAACTCATCGATCGGTGAGTTCTAAATTTTAATAATTAAGTTGTTTTTTTTTTGGTTCCTCTTTCATTGTATAATTATTTGACTGTTTGCATATTTCTTTTTTGTGAGTGTTATGTACACTAGTAATTGATATGTGTATAAGTGAATGTGAGCATTTTGACAATTGTATTTACTGGTATTTGTGTTTATATGTATATTGTTAGTGTACTTAAATAAATAAATAAATAAAAGGTTAGCCCGCTTTCATCTTAGATTGCATCAACACTTACCGTCAGGTATGTTGCCATCCAAGGGCTAACTTGTAATAAATAATAAAATAAAAATATATAAACAACAGCCTGAGGGTAGGTGCGAGTAGCGAGCGAGTGTGATAATGATGGAGATGTTGACCCATGCGGGGAGGGATGATAAATAAACGAGACTGTTAGATATCCAAGTGCTATGTATTACTGATTAACGGTCGTACAATTACAATGTGCAAAATCTTGCAGAATGTGATACCAGAATCATATCGTCTGGTGGCATACCGCGCCTTACTAATAAAAGAATAATAAAACTGAGGATACACCAAGCCTCACTACACGTAAAGGAGTAAACTACATACAGCTACGTAAACTTTCGTACTATACTACGATTATAAAGACGAATGTTTGTGTGAGATGTTACTTTATCACGACTAAATGACTGGAGCGATTTGAATAAAATTTAGCATGAAGTTAGCTGACATCTTGAATTAAAACAAAAGCAACTTTATATCCTGGTTTTTTTTTCACAGGGACGGGAACTACGCGGATAATTAGTGTGATCTGACAACTTTAGCTTTATTCGACTTTTAATATATAATTTTTACTAACAGGCGATTGAACGTGGATCAGTTCGATTATGGCGCGCTGTGTTCCAAGTTAGCGGAAAGGACGGCCGGCATGTCTGGTCGCGCGCTGTCTAAGCTGGGCGTGGCGTGGCAGGCGGCGGCCTACGCCTCCGACGACGGCAGGCTCACGGAACAAATGTGCATCGAGATATGCGACGACGCAGTGCACGATCATAGGCAGAAGGTAACGAGCTCAGTCTTACTCACCAGTATCTCAGTGATTTAGCTCAACGGGTCGCAAAACTCAAGTCACAACGGACGGGACATATACAGCTAGTCCTCTTACTGGTGGTATGTTAGGATCTCGAAATACGCGATATCAATCGAAACGACGTAAGTCGAGGCATATTTTTCGTACGTTTACATGTAAAACTCAAGGATTAGAATAGACAAGGACTCAAACTATAAAAAAAACTGCATCTATAACAACGGGTACACATAATTTATTAACAAAAGTAAAATCTTAAAATACCTAATTATATAATTGCTAGTTAATTTTGATGTTTGTGTGTTATTAATTTTAAAAATATGTAATGATAAAACTGTAACATGTAAAAACCGTCGGCCCACGGACAAGTGAATTTTCGGAAATCGAAACAATTGACGTATGTTTAAAGAAATTTGTCAAAATATTGTTCGACATAACTTGAAATGACGTGAATCGAAACGACGTAAGTTGAGGACTGCCTGTAGTTCGAACAACCGATGGATGTCTGAATGGCGACCTCGCACCAGAAGAAGCAGTATTAGTCGACTCCTCACTAGGTGGATTGCAGACATTAATCTCGGAATATAGTCTGACTAAGACAGTTTGATGGTTGTGCGCTTTATATTGCCAATAAAAAAAATATTTTGGTAATAAAGATATTTCAATATAATAAGGCCTGTGTGCACCAAGATTTCGGTTATCATAACCAACGGTTAACATGAGCTAACTATAAATTTACTGTTCACGACAACCCGTACACCGGTTAAGGACGTAAACTCGGTTAAGATAAACGCCTGGTTTACGACCTTAACCGGCGTACGAGTTGTCGTGAACAGTAAAATTATAGTTAGCTCATGTTAACCGTTGGTTATGATAACCGAAATCTTGGTGCACACAGGCCTAAAAATTATGGGTGTTACACCCCGTACCCCGAAGAGCACGTTAAGCTATGAGTCCCAGTCACTACCATCGACATCTGATGCTGATCTTTATTAAATTATATATTATCACGCTAACCTCGTAAACTGGGGTTATCATTTTTCTTATCAGACTATAACAAGCAAAATGTAACATGTAACTTTATGTTTTCAGATGGAATGGCTTTCTGCTGAAGAGAAGAGCCGAAGTATGATACCGTATCTGATTGATCTACCGCCGCTAGATAAGGACGATAATATACAGAAAGCTACCGTTAATGATATAACGGACACCAAAGAAGAAAGCAAGGCCAAAGCGTCCAAGAAAAAGATCAAAGGGATCGATGTATCAGAGAAGTGACACACAGAAAACAAAACAGTTCCAATAAATAGTCCCATACACAAGAGTGACTGTGATAATAAACAGGGCATATATGATTTTACAGTTACTAAAATACAAAAGCATGTTTTGTTATCTGACTATGATATGAAAGTGTTAAGAGAGTTGTCAATGAAAATGAAAAAATGATTGACACTTATATTCCTATTGATAATTATATTACTATAATTTCAATAATGATAGTGAAATTGTTATTTTATGAATGTTGTGTAATGTATAATGTTTAAAGTCTGCTTGTCAGAAGTTGTTTGTATTCAAAACTAACTTCATATGATTTTAAAATAATTTTGCGGTTGTTCGACATAATAATGTATTCAAAGGATGCGTACCACGATAAACGACGGTTTTGACGTTACAACGTCTTATAATTCGATAGAGCCGGCTGCACGCACGAAAAAACATGACGTCATGCGTCGTTACCTCGCTTTGAGGCGTTCCATGTAAGGCTTGAAGTGCAAGCGAGAGCGCGGAAAAAGCGACAAAGAAGCACAATCGGCCTTTGCGTTCGGCAGCGTTCGACATCCGTCTATTAAATATATTAATTTTAAATTAAAAATTAATATATTTTTTATAAATTTAAAATATAAATATATAAAATCAAAATCAGTTATTTTATTAATTTAAATTAATATTTATAAAAATATACTTAAATTAAAAATTTTAATTACCAATTAAATGCTACCATTTCATCAGTATTTTCTTAAGATATTGTCACGTTCAACTATCGTCAGTAAACCGACTTTACAGACAACCAATTTTTTTTGTTTTGTTGATATTTCGATCTTGCTATATGGAAACTATCGTCAGTAAACCGACTTTACAGACAACCAATTTTTTTTGTTTTGTTGATATTTCGATCTTGCTATATGGACCGTGATTACGACGGGACTGAAGGTAGCCGCAAGGTGCGAAGCTGTCTAGTTCTTTTAACAATAACATCGGAAATTTTATTCAGATTTGCCGGTACACCACTCACTATGTTGCTAAATAATGAGCGTGCTTGTTCCTATAGGGCGGTGTAAAGCAACTCTCAGTTTGCGTACGCCGTGTTACAGAAACAAGCAAGCTCATGACTAAGGGCCCCGTATGAGTGCCTCCGGCAACAGTGACGTGAGCTTCAGCTGTTTATATTTTAATAATATAAATAAATAAATATTATAGTACAATTACACACATCGCTATATAGTCCCGTAGTAAGCTTATAGCTTGTGTTATGGGTACTATGATAACTGATGAATATTTTAATATATATTATACATAAATACTTATAATATATAGATAAACACCCAGACACTAGAAAACATCCATGCTCATCACACAAACATTTTCCAGATGTGGGAATTGAACCCACAGCCTACGACGCAGAAGCAGGGTCACTACCCACTGCGCCACGGAGGCCGTCATATGGATAAATACTCGCGGCAGTATAAATTCTAATGTCGCTGTTGCTATTGACTGCCTCGTTGGTCTAGTGGTTAGCCTATCTGGCTTCGAATCCCGGGTCGGGTCATGGAATAATTCTGAGTATTTAATTCTTCTATGAAATTCTCAGTACATTCCAAGCCCGGAGTCGGGAAGTTGGTGGCGTTACACCGCCGTGCCTCGGAAAGCACGTTAAGCCGTCAGTTCCAGTCACTGTCATCAACATCTGATAGTGATCGTTAATAAATGAAACATTATCAACCTAAGCTCGCCAATCCGCATTGGAGCAGCGTGGTGGGTGTACGCTCCATATCCCCTCTCCTGTAAGGAGGGAGACCTGGTCCTGTAGTGGGCCGCTAATAGGCTGATAATCATAATGATGTTGCTATTTGGTTAAATGCATAAAATTTTATAGTTTATCGTGGTACTTACCCGTTGAAAGATTATTATAAATTTAAATGTATAGGGCAACAATTTTGAAGACTAAAGTGGCTTAGGCTTGTGTGTTGTTGTTGTGTGATTTCGGTTATCATAACCAACGGTTAACATAACTTTACTATAAATTTACTATTTATAATAAACCCGTACGCCGGTTAGGACGTAAACCGGGCGGTTATCTTAACCTAGTTTACGTCCTTAACCGGTGTACGGGTTGTCGTGATCAGTAAGTTTTACGTTTAGCTTATGTTAACCGTTGGTTATGACAACCGAAACCTTGGTGCACACAGGCCTAAATATTTGTTCAGATCTTACACTATACACAGTAATTTGAAAAATTCAACTTAAATAACCGTTTGTTGTTTTTGTTATACAATACCATGCATTTCGTGCATTTATTTATTTCACGTTTTACACAATTGAATAAAGGAATTTTGAATTCATGCATTGTATTTGTGGCAGGTTAGTGAATAAATGGATTGGCTATTTGATATTAAAAAAAAATATTTTTAGTAAATGTAGGTTGCTATATAAGTGGCTGAAAGACAGGAAAAGATCGCTATAAGTCGAGGATAAGCACCACCATTCCATCAGGCGTGACTGTCAAGGGCTAGATTATGAAATTAAAAAAAAAATTATAATACAAATAAAAACATTACCCTCCTTCTGACGTAATCGGGTAAAAGTTACAGTTTATTTAGTTCTCAAGAAGTCGTGAATGTAACAACAAACTCTATGAATTATTTTATAGTTACGTATATATTACACAGTTCAGTTTTTCTCGTTACCGCTGTCAAAGGGCATTTGTAAATGAATTAAGAAATATGTAGTATGTGGTGAATGTAGATTGATAAATATAAATAATATTTTTGTTGTTTTTTTTTATAAACACATATATCCCTTAACTTGGTCACCGTATTTTTTAAATATACAATACTAGAATTTTTTTAACTCGACGCAAAATAGGAGTGCTATAAATTTGACGTCGACTTCTGTCTGTGTCTAGCATCGTAAAGCTCAAACAGATGAACCAATTTCGATGCGGTTTTTTAATGAAATGATGAAAACGGCGGAATACTTCTTTTTCCGCAACTCAAAATGGGTTTCAAATGAAATGGCTTGACGAGTAGAACACTATATGCTACGAAAAGTATCAATATGGCCGCCAATAAAAACGGCGAATCACAATTTTGTTGGCTAAGTTAGAGCCACTGTAACTTTTTATCATCTGGGTAACATTTTGTTGCCGTCTCCCTCTGTCGCCCACTGGAACTATCGCTGGGCAACAAAAAAGCACATTCAAGTTCCAGGTGGATTTCGATATAGGTTGCTGTGATAGATGCTCTCAAAATACACAAGAAATTTTAAACAAAAGGCTTTACTGAGTGCATCTTATATGTACACTGAAATTACTTTTTTTATTTACTACGTAAGTCAGTTGGTGGTAATTGATGATGCAATCTTAGATGGAAGTGAGGAAACGCTAATTCGCTGGGCGGTACATTTTTGTCGGTAGGGTAGTAATTAGCCACGGCCAAGGCCTCCGAACAGAAAGACCCGGACCATTTTAGAAAATGCCAAACGGCCCTGTCGGGAATCGAACCCGCGACCTCCATCTTATAAATCCACCGCGCCTTCCACTGCGCCAAGGAGGCAGTCAAAGAAATTTAAATAAAAATTTTGTACTCTATTCTTAATTAAGCCAAACCCTTTACACTTATTTTAGTTTATACATTTTTGTATTATCTTAGTTCAAGCTAAGTTTAATTTTTAGAAAACGGTCAAACAGGTAATATAGTAAAACATAGATTTTGAATGATGAATGAAAATAAAATACAACCTCCAAGAAAAAAATAGTTTATATATTAACTATATCTATGCTTATATGTATTTAACCATTACTACTGTAACATCAAACCTAAGTATATACGTTTTTAATTTTTACAAATCGTTCATAATTATTTTCTAGGGTTCATAAAGATTATATCGCAGAAATGCCCAGTCATCGATATCACACCATTTTTTTTTTGTAAAGCAGCATCTACGCTTAGGTGCCAATCAAAAACTGAACACTAAGGCCTGTGTGCACCAAGATTTCGGTTATCATAACCAACGGTTAACATAAGCTAAACGAAAAATTTACTGTTCACGACAACCCGTACGCCGGGTAAGGACGTAAACCGGGCGGTTATCTTAACCGAGCTGACGTTCTTAACAGGCGTACGGGTTGTCGTGAACAGTAAATTTATAGTGAAGTTATGTTAACCGTTGGTTATGATAACCGATATCTTGGTGCACACAGGCCTAATTCGTGTGATGTCAACTACCCTACGAGCTTCGAAATGAGTACTCGTTGAACGATCGTCTCGTGCTCCGCCAATTGTCGATTTATTGACGAACACAAAGGCGTTTGACAGTAATCGTTGTCCTCACTTCATGCCGTAAATAAATGCCTCCACCCATGTTCGGCTCCTAAGTGTAAGACTAATGTTCACCTTGGCGAGAATTAGGCACAGTTATAGAGCAACGAAACCTGTAGCCAAGTGATAGGTACAAACAGGCCAGACCAGAGGTGCTTATAGTTAAAAATCACGTGAATAATATATAAAATAATGATAACAATTGGTACATAAGATTAAACTGTTTTCAATTTTCAAACTCCAAATGCAGTGGAATATTAACACAAGACGATGACGACAAAGATGGGCATATCTGTATTTAAGTAGATATAATATTACTGGTAATAACACTTAACAAAGTTACATAGACTGTATAGTAAATATTAATTAATAACAAAAAATGAGACGGTAATTCATTATTACTAAATAAATAATATACAGTAGATAACACAATATAGGCACATATTATTTGAAGAAAAGGCACTAAAGCGCAGTAAATGCTTATGGAAATTAATAGTTTGTCGCTGTAATGAAAACGACCGGATTAGCAAAGAGCTAAGTATTGGGAATTTACTACTAGATTTTAACTTCAATATAACGCAAATTGACTATATTCCAAAATATAGTCAATTTACAAAAACGCAAATGTTTTTTAAATCAAAGATATTTTAGTCCTCAACGCCAATGTAGGTTTTGACACTTGCCACCAATATGGTTTAGGCTTTTGCCACAGGAAAAAAACTATCTGTGCCAACATCAATAAATATATTCAGCTATTTCAAAAATACAGAAACTGGAGGATGTATCGTTTTTTTGAAAATGCTTTACATTATCATATTTTAATAAAATGTGAACTATAGACAAAAGTTTTTTAACACTATACCTACACTAAATAAACAGTTAGACTTTTAGTCACAGCGCCATAATATCGATAGCGCCTAGATAAAGTATCGAAATTTAAAAAATGCTTATTTTTCTGGAGACCGCTTTATAGTTTTTAGTAAGTATTTTTCTAACTTTGTCAGTATATTTGCATAACTTTGTCATTATTAATAAAATACAAACGGCGTGAACTCACGTCACTGTTGTCGGAGTGTGCCAGACTAGATTCGAACACAGAGCACATGACCAAGGACCCCGCCTCAGTCGTAAGCTCCCTTGTTCATGCGGCGTGAACTCACGTCACTGTTGTCGGAGTGTGCCAGACTAGATTCGAACACAGAGCACATGACCAAGGACCCCGCCTTAGTCGTAAGCTCCCTTGTTCATGCGGCGTGAACTCACGTCACTGTTGTCGGAGTGTGCCAGACTAGATTCGAACACAGAGCACATGACCAAGGACCCCGCCTTAGTCGTAAGCTCCCTTGTTCATGCGGCGTGAACTCACGTCACTGTTGTCGGAGTGTGCCAGACTAGATTCGAACACAGAGCACATGACCAAGGACCCCACCTTAGTCGTAAGCTCCCTTGTTCATGCGGCGTGAACTCACGTCACTGTTGTCGGACATACTCCGACAACAGTGACGTGAGTTTAAACCTTTTATATATCAATAGTATGGAAAATACTTGCGATAGTTTAAATTCTAATATAACATTTGTCATTACTTGTTGGATTTTTATAATAATTAGCAATCAAAATTGTATTAGAATTACAAACTATTATCTCATTAAAATTCAATAAAAAAATAACAATTTTCGAGTTTTTTCAATTTCAAAAATGAGTACGGTAGTATGTGGTACACTACCGTACCGTGAATTTAAATAATTTAGAATGATGTATGCAAACTGGCACAAAATGATCTGATGTTTTCGATATTCTACGTTGATTTAAATTGTTATCATATATTTATAACATAAAACCTTTCTAATCATCTTTTTGAATAAAAAACTTTCTTACACAGTTAATTTTGGAACGAGGAAAAAATCAAGAGATCTTTTAAGCTCTACGAAATTTCATTTGAACCTGATTCGTCAGACTTATACCGTTTTCACTTAAATGTGTAAAAACACCTTTTTCCTATACTTGCCAGTAGTTGCGAACATTAAACCTTTACACGTTGTATTAGTTTCTTTAAGAAAATGCAATGGTGTTACAAAAATGTTGATTTCAGACTTCATTTTACTGGACTACGAGAATAATTACGTGACAGGTTGTTAGTGTAAAACGGGATCAGCCTTTCGAACTAGTGGTAGAGTTACTAATACTTCTGTACGTATTTATGTAACCATTTGAGCAACATTGTTTTTTATCTAATATATAATTTGATAACATTTCAACTGGAAGGGAATAACTGAAAATAAATTTATTTTTACGTGTATGAAAGACTACAGCTCCTCACCATCGGAATTGCAATCTATCTGAATTGATATGTTATGCAAAAATATTGTCGCATACTCATCCATCTCGCAACAGTTAATATTCGTTATTATATGCAGGATAGGCTGTGTAAGTTTCGATATTAAACGTCTCTGAAAAACGGGTATATAATGATCTTTTTAAATTTTCGATAGTTTACTTTTAAGATTCGATAATTTACCTAGGCGCTATCAATATATTTTAATTTATAAAAACAACTAGCAATCGACCGCGAATTCTTCCACGTGGACAACTCTTAGATACCCTTCTTATTTTAAGGTTAAACTCGAACTTTCAAACGAATATAAAGTAAACTAAGTATATGAATTAAATAATTTATTAAAACATAAAGGTTCTACTTATATCAGCTGTAGATTAGCCTTTACAAACTTACAAACATTACCTCTTCATAATATTAGTATAGAATAGATAAAGACCGAATAACCAGGGTTAGATATCTTTAATTTCTCTATCACCACTTAAAGTAAATAATATGTAAGACATATATTTTAATATTTTGTATACATAGAATTAGATTAGCGGATGATAACTACAGAATTCACGAACCTCGTATATAGGATAATTATGTGAAAACTTTACTGTTCATATTCTAGTAAATAATTTATTTAGTACGTATAGGTACATAATAAATCACTAATGAAATCTAATTTAACAGCGTTTTTCCACTTAAGAAGAACGAATAAACACAGAATTTCCCCATAGGTTCCTCACAATTGTTCCATGCGCATCTACACAGTAAAGTGTTTTACTGGCTCAGTTCGGTATTAGTTACAGCTGGCTAATGAGTAAACGACTCAACCTATCGGTGAAGTCCATCCGAGAAAGGTAATGAGGTCTTCATAGCTTTATATACTGTATTAATAAAACTGTTTTAAGTTGTGAAACGACGAAATAAAAATCATTGTTTTTTAAACATCTCCGTTAATTTAAGCTGTTTTGCGGTCTTCAACCGTTTTTGGGCAGCCAGGTCACACATTCGCTTGACGAACGTCTACGAAGATAATCGATCGTTTAATATAATGTTTCTTACGTGAAAGCGATAATACACCATTAAACATTAATCTAACTTCGAATAAGTATATACATACGTAATATAGTTAATAGTTATACATTAAAGTTAAATAAATTTGAATTTGTATGTACAAGTTTCAATTAAATTTGCAAAAAACACAAGCCATGGCTTGTCATGACGTTTTCCCGGTTACAAAGCGAGCTACAGAAGCTACGTCATAAAAGACCAATTGCTAGACAGTTGCCCGGCAATTGAGTACCAACGACGACTAAACAATAATCACAAATAATCGTAGCTTTGTTGATCTAGCGGCATCACGATTGTACCCATTCGTGCATTATGCTATCCTGAATAGGTATTGGTTTTGTATATTAAAAATAAGCAAATAACATTTTTACATCAGAAAAATCTTACGGCTGAAAAAGGCATTCTCGGTATATGTAACAGTAGATGTGTAATAAATAGATCGTTTATTTTATGCTGAGGGATTCTGTTGTAGAACTATAATTACAGTCAGACATTGAACAATATCAGGTGTAGGTACAGTCAGACATTGAACAATATCAGGTTTAGGTACAGTCAGACATTGAACAATATCAGGTGTAGGTACAGTCAGACATTGAACAATATCAGGTGTAGGTACAGTCAGACATTGAACAATATCAGGTGTAGGTACAGTCAGACATTGAACAATATCAGGTGTAGGTACAGTCAGACATTGAACGGACGCGTTGGCAGTGGAAACTAATAGAATAAAAAAGGAGCTATTATATTATGTAAGCCAGAAATATATTATTATAACATCAGTTATATGTTAAGCAAAACATTTTTGATAAACGGGTTTTGTATATAATTATTCACCTTTTGTATATTTACCGCCAGGTCAACACGAAACCGATTGACATTTCCTCGTGCCGACTTTCTACTATTTTATTGGGGAACCTTATTCAGTATCAATCTGTCTCCAGATAGCATGCACCTCACGAGGTTATTGGCATCGATCTTGTCCCCTGATCCCTAGGCCTATATACCCTAACTCATGTACTGGTCCAGCTTTTCCAGGATCAGAAGAGTATAGGAGTTAGGGTTAGTGGTATTCTTTTCTTTTGTTTCATTCACACAGAGCACATCTATACATCTAGCATCCATCATCTTTTCGATCATTCCTCGAACGGTCAGTATAGCAAAACGGCTCCCCCTTTTTGCCCCCATGAGGAACGAGACGCAATGGATCACGAATCTCATCGCCAACATTTATGTCTTTGGGTTTTTAGACATTGCGTTCCCAATTATGTCTTGAAAATCAATGGGGCCCAGCTTTCCCCTTCCACTAAATACCACCGCCTTTGTTTTCTCCGGTGCTAAAGCCAAATGCTTTCCTTGCATCCAAAATTGTATACGTTCGAGCGCCCTATTTGTTCGTGCCATGTTGCTTCAGTTTTGGCCACCGTCAGTTAAGACATCACTTGGATATCCTCTTCTTGTTTGAGCTTAAAGCGGGGCCGTCTATTCAGTGGTGCTTAAACTTCATTTTTAAGATGTTATGATCCGCAAATCCTCATCATAAAATATAACATCTAAACAATAACAAGTTATTTAAATTGCTGAATTCAGAGAGTAATAGTATATAATAATATATTATAAATACGTCGCGTTGTTTGTACGTATTAAAAGTAGGTACTAAATTCAAATTCGTTTGATTAAAATCATCTTAATTTACAAATAAAGTGCTTAGGTATTACAATTTTCTTATTATTTACATAAACATGAACTTTTCTCAAAATCGGGAAAGATGGGCACTCATTAGCGGGCCGTAACTGTAATCGTTGCATTTTACTGTAATGAAAATCCAAAGGGCGTCGGTGGTGTGCGAAATGGTTGCGCTCGCATAGAGCCTTGTCGGAAAAAGGAATTCGTATAGTGTGGACTGAACTACGAGCCTCGAGCGAGCACGCGTCGAGCGTTCGGCTCTCGTTCGACTGTGCACCAACAATGCTCGTTGAAGGCTGGTTGTACGTTCACACTACTCTACTTGACGCGACACACAATGAGCAAAGTGACTTCGCTCGTGCTCGGCCCGCTGCAAGCGCAAAGCGAACGGCAAACACCGCGTCGACAACTGTCGGTTGCCGCGGATCAATGGACGAAGATGATTTACATTAGAACCTTGATACTACTGTAACCGATTGCTAACAGTTACAGACCGCCAATCAGAACGCGATTAATGTAGTATTATAAGATGATGCAAGCGAAAATTCTTTCATGCAAACATAGTTACAATTACAGCTCACTAATGTATAACCGGCTTGACATTGATAAATTCAGGCCAAGTCTTAACGAAATTCATTTGGAAAACAAAATTTGGAAAAGTTAGTCACTCCTGTTAGTGGAACAGCACGATCTTTGCACTGGTGTTTCTTCGTCAACAACGAGTACCCTCGCCGACCTGTTGTTATCAGTTTGGGAGTTCTTTTCAAATCGTTCTGCCATTTCTCGAGTTAATTCTAAAAATAGTTCCTCTATGCCTTGATTAAGTTTAGCAGATGTGTAGAAATGTTTTGCACCAACCATTTCCGCATAACTGTAAAAACAAAATGAATAACCCAGTAGGTATTATTGTCAGCCTATTCCCAAGGAGCCTTCTTTATAGGAGAAAGGATATGGACCACTAAGATGCTCCAACGGGGATTAGTAGTCATTCGTTTTGCGTAACAAGGCTAATGGCTATTTTTTATCCAATTAGATTTACGGAAAGAATTGTGCGCTTGTGGCTTTAATTAACCTTAATAATAAAATAAAATCATAAATTAGGTGATTCTTACCAATTCGTGCCAATTCAGAACGCCCAAGCTCTTACTGTTTTTGTGGTAGTATGGATAAACTTAATGTACCTAAATAAATTACTCTTCAACACATAAAATTAATATCATACCTTTCAGCTTCATCTAAGGGCACCATTCGTTCATGTTCCAAATCAATTTTATTGCCAGCAATCACCAGAACAATATCGGCTCCAAGCATCTTTTTCAATTCCTTCACCCAATTTTTAACCTATAACATAGTCTTTTATTTACTCGAAGCTTTAATGATTATAACGTTACTTAGAATAATATCACATCTAAACCATAACTATTGTGAATAGGATATGTTTTATGCATTTCATTGAAATATACTCAATTTCTTATCAAAGTCAGCTACCACCTACATGTAAATAAGAAATACAAAAAACATTTTTTATAAAAGTAATTGTTCGACTTCTGATAATCTTTACTAATATTATAAAGAGGAAGAGTTTGTGAGTTTGTGACGTTGTATGGAGTAATCTCTGGATTTACTGGACCAATTTTCAAAATTATTTCACTAATAGAAAGCTACGTTATTGTGGAGTGTCATAGGCTATAAAAATTTCCAAAATTAATTATGCATCTTTACTTAAATTTGAATTATGTAATCAAAGTTGTAAAAAAAAATGCTTTAATCGCGTGCTCTGCAAAAACTATTGAGCATAGAACAAAACAATTGTGCGGGACAGTAATTCATAGTTGTGCGGGACAGTAATTTATAGTGTAATTATAGTGTGTAATTTATAGTGTATTTATAGTGCGTAATTTGTTTATAGTGTATTTATAGTGTATTAACTCAGTAATATTAAACAATAGACATTAATAGTAATCATAGCGTGCATAACCAATAGTTTACAATAAGCGAATGTATAGTCATTGATTTTTTAGGTCGCGCAATAGTATAAATATTGTAAACACGCCTCGCGTGACCAACTTGTTTGTAAAGAAATAGGTATATAGGCCCTCTCGCTCTAACATCGACCAATCAGAAAGCCCGTTTTAATAGAGCGAGAGGGCAGACGTTAGACAGGGATAGATAAACGCGTTTGATTGGTTGTTATATGGGCTCTCTAATTGGATATCATTATGCACCAATTAGAGGGCCCGAATTAATTTGTATAAATACGGGGCACTGTGCCGACAGCGACACAGTTCCCAATCGACCACCGAGAAGATTGTAATAAGAAGAGGTACCAATAGAAGAATAAAAAGGCGTTCTTGAAGAAGTGTTTCATTGAAGAAAACCCGCCCAGTTTCGTCCAGAGCAATCCAGTAAATAGTGAATGTACTATCCCGTACATTGAATGGTCCTTCGAGCCGGATCGTCTCTGCGAAACTGGTGAAATAGTGCAACAGTGAAAATTCGTCGTGTTCAAGAAAATGCCACAGACGCGTCAAGACAGTCGCAAGGCGAAGAAGTCTGACGACGGCACCTCTTCTTCTGAAACCAACACGTGGGACGCTGGGTCCCCGACGCCTCAGAAATCGAGCGCGTCCACCGCGTCTGCGCACGCATCCACCGCGTCCGCGCCCGTGTCCGCGTCCGCGCCCGTGTCCGCCGGGAGCGCGCCCGTGTCCGCCGCATCCGTGAGTGCATTCGCCCGTCCGGCGATGGCGCCCGTAGCGCCCGCCGCGCTCACGGAGCCAGCCGCTTCCGACGCGTCCGCCGCAACAGTACAGTGTGTGAAGACTTCGACAAAGAAGCAAATAGAACGTGGTCACGTTATAGAAAAAGGAACTGTCAAACATCAAGAGCCGATGGATCATCAGACAGCGCGACCCCCGCTCAAGAAGAGAATAGGTGGGGCGTCCACTCATAGCAAATCCAAGACGCTCAAAATAGCAAAGGCGAAGGAGGAACTACTACGCCTTCAAGTCGAACTAGCAGCCGCGCGCCTCGCGACTCTAGAAACGGAGAACTCAGATCAAGAAATAGATGAAGAGGACGACATCTCCGTGCATTCGAGAATAGAAGCAAATGAATTTGTGCATAATTGGTTACAAGACCAGCCGCCGCCACCGCCGCCGCCTCCGCCATCGCTGCTGCCGCCGCCACAGCCGTGCCCCGTATTAGCGATCACCGAAGTGCCTCACAACCCAATCAAGGATGCGGCGGGGTCACGGAAGAACCCAGAAGCGCAACGGGGTCACTTCAGTGAACTACAGCCACCGGCGGGAGCGCCGCCGAGTGTTCCGACCGGCGCGCCCACAGGTATACCGGCGGGAGAATCGAACGGCGTCGCTCAGCTAGCAGAGGCTATCACCCACGCCATTAGAGCAGCGCAGCGCCCCAAGTTCATCGAACTGCCCATCTTCAGTGGATCTCATCAAGAATGGCTACCGTTTCGTGCGGCGTACTACGAAACAGAAAATTCGTTCACAGCAGTGGAAAATACAAACCGTTTGCGGAGGAACTTGAAAGGAAGAGCTCGAGAAGCTGTAGAAGGCCTTCTCATCACCAGTGCACACCCTTCAGACGTCATGAAAACCTTGGAGTCAAGATTCGGAAGACCAGAGTCGATCGCTATAATGGAAATGGAAACGCTTCGTGGACTAGCGCGGCTCACCGACTCTCCTCGTGACATCTGTATATTTTCTACGAAAATTTCTAATGTGGTGGCTACACTGAAGACTTTGAACTGTGCAAACTACATGTATAATCCAGAAATTTCGAAAACTATTGTGGACAAATTGACGCCTACGCTTCGATATAGGTACTACGACTTCGCAGCACTACGACTTAGGGAAGAACCCGATTTGTTGAAAATAGAAAAATTCCTTATGCGCGAAGCGGAGCTGTGTGGACCTTATGCCCTACCTGAACAGGTAGCACAAGTCACTCTTCAAAGAAGACCACAGAAGGTGAACAGCGTCACGGAAAAGAGAGAGACATCGGAAAAGAACTTCACAAACAAGTGCCTCGTATGCTCCGATGAAACTCACACCGTGGTCCATTGTGAAAAATTCAAGAACTTGGATTCCAACAGTAGATGGGACGCTGCCAAGGCCAAGCACCTGTGCTTTAGGTGTCTTCGCCATAGAACCAAGTCGCACAGCTGTCGGCCAAGGATGTGTGGACTGGATGGGTGCAAGTACTACCACCACAGGATGCTGCACTACAACAAAGCTACACGTACAGATAAAAAAGAAGATCAAGATAGTATAGAAGTGATTAACTCCGCGTGGACCATCAAGAGGAAACAGTCATACCTAAAGATTATACCAGTGCAAGTGGTAGGACCCAAGGGGGCTCTCGATACCTACGCACTAATGGACGACGGGTCAACAGTGACATTGATAGACAGCGCCGTGGCCGAAAGCATCGGCGCGACGGGACCCATCGATCCTCTGAAAATAGAAACAATCAACGATATGAAAACCTCGGAGTCTGCCTCGCGAAGAGTCAACATCAAGCTAAGGGGTCTAAACGATCACGAAGAGCGAATTCAAGCGCGCACTGTGAATAACCTCCAAGTTTCATCGCAGCGCGTTTCAAAGGAAATGGTAGACACGTGCAAGCACTTAGAAGACATACGCGAATATCTCGTGTACACGAACGTGAAGCCACGAGTGCTAATAGGGCAAGACAACTGGCATCTCCTGTTGACTACAGAGGTGAAGAGAGGAAGCATACATCAACCGGTGGCCTCCCTCACTCCGCTGGGATGGGTGCTACATGGCAGCCAGACCCGTACGATCGGACACACAATCGATTTCGTGTCACACGTCACAGAAGATTCAGAAGATAACTTAGAAGGCCTCGTGAAGCAATATTTCGAAATGGATGCACTCTGCCTACAGCCGAAGAAACCGAAATCGGATCCGGAGGAGCGAGCGTTACGCCTACTGGAGAAGACCACCATCAAGATAGACGACAGCAAGTATGAAACGGGTTTGCTCTGGCGCACAGAAGACGTCACTCTACCGGATAACTACGACAACTCGCTTAAACGGCTCTTCAATATTGAAAAGAAGCTAGATCGAGATCCCAAGCTGAACCAGAAGTACACGGAACAGATGGAAGCCCTTATCTCAAAAGGATACGCCGAACCAGCTCCAGCACAGAAGCCGGAAGGGAAGACCTGGTACCTACCACACTTCGGAGTCATTAATCCAATGAAACCAGAGAAACTCAGAGTGGTGCACGACGCCGCGGCGAAGACCAGAGGGGTGGCTCTGAATGATATGCTGCTCAAGGGGCCTGACCTTCTACAGTCGCTGCCTGGTGTTGTCATGCGGTTTCGGCAACACATGATCGCGGTGACGGCTGACATCAAAGAAATGTTCATGCAGGTGAAGTTACGAAATGAAGACCGCGACGCACTTCGTTATCTGTGGCGAGGAAATAGAAGAGACAACCAGCCTCCGGAGGAGTACAGAATGACGTCTCTGATATTCGGCGCGTCAAGTTCCCCATCTACAGCAATATACGTAAAAGACTTGAACGCGAAACAGCACAAAGACTCTCATCCGGAAGCCGCCGCCGCCATAGTACAGAAACACTATGTTGATGACTACCTTGACAGCTTCAGAAGCATAGAAGATGCAGTCAGAATTACGAAGAGCGTTAGAGAGGTTCACTCGAAAGCCAACTTCGAACTAAAACAGTGGAAGTCAAACTCTCCGTGTCTACTGGAAGCACTCGGAGAAAACGACCCAATAGAAAATAGAGAGCTTTACAAGTCAGAAGAGCAAACAGAACGAGTACTGGGTGTGATATGGAAAATCAACACCGACGAGCTGACGTTCAACCTCAACCTCGCGCGCATAGCCCCCACCATAGCAGATGGCAAGACGCCTACGAAAAGGGAAGCCCTGAGAATAGTGATGTCGTTATTCGATCCTCTTGGGTTCGCTTCGCCCGTCACCATAAGGGCGAAACAGCTGCTGCAAGAAGTATGGCGAAGAGGGACGTCATGGGATAACGAACTCGACGAAGACTTAGCGACGCAGTGGCAAGACTGGATGACACATCTGAAGCAGCTAAGCGACGTCACGATACCCAGGCGTTACCTACACTATAGTGACGCGACTTCGCTACAGCTACACGTCTTCACCGACGCAAGCGAAGCAGCCTATTCAGCAGTACTCTTCTGGAGGGCGGTGGCGCCGGACGGTCAAGTTGGCCTCTCACTCATCATGGCCAAAGCCAAGGTGGCTCCATTGAAGTTGACGTCCATCCCGAGGTTGGAACTACAGGCAGCAGTCATGGGCGCGCGTTTAGCTGAAACAGTAATAGATGAACACGAAAGAAAACCAGATAGCAAGATTTTCTGGACGGACAGCAAGACCGCGCTCACATGGATACGTACCGGCTCACGTACCTACAAGCCGTACGTAGCGCATCGTTTAGCAGCTATAGAAGAGACTACTAAGGTCACAGAATGGCGATGGGTTCCAACGAAATTGAACGTGGCTGATGACGCAACGCGCGACGTACCTAGCGGTTTCAGCAAGCACCATCGCTGGTACACGGGACCCGACTTCCTGTACGAAGCGGAAGAACTCTGGCCTACTGAAGTCTCCACTACAGTTATAGAAGAACCTTCTGGGGAAGAGAAGGTGCAACACGTGTTCGACGATCGAGATGCAGCATCCCGATCTTCGTGGCGGGCCTCACAGAGGCTCGCTGACCTCTTCTGGACGCGGTGGGTACGAGAGTACCTACCGGAACTCCAACACCGGCGGGAGCCGCACGGCCGTGGACCGGCTGTGTGCGTCGATGACCTAGTACAGGTCGTTGACCCCAACCTGCCGCGCAACGTGTGGGTTCGTGGGCGCGTGATCGCCACGTACCCGGGACCAGACGGCGTGGTTCGAGCCGTCGACATCCGGACCAAGGGAGGCGTGCTGCGACGACCCGTGCGGAAGCTGGTCATCCTGCCTCTACCTACGAGCGACGAGCCCGCACCGGGAGATGATGCGACACCCGTCGCACGGCGGGAGAATGTGCGGGACAGTAATTCATAGTTGTGCGGGACAGTAATTTATAGTGTAATTATAGTGTGTAATTTATAGTGTATTTATAGTGCGTAATTTGTTTATAGTGTATTTATAGTGTATTAACTCAGTAATATTAAACAATAGACATTAATAGTAATCATAGCGTGCATAACCAATAGTTTACAATAAGCGAATGTATAGTCATTGATTTTTTAGGTCGCGCAATAGTATAAATATTGTAAACACGCCTCGCGTGACCAACTTGTTTGTAAAGAAATAGGTATATAGGCCCTCTCGCTCTAACATCGACCAATCAGAAAGCCCGTTTTAATAGAGCGAGAGGGCAGACGTTAGACAGGGATAGATAAACGCGTTTGATTGGTTGTTATATGGGCTCTCTAATTGGATATCATTATGCACCAATTAGAGGGCCCGAATTAATTTGTATAAATACGGGGCACTGTGCCGACAGCGACACAGTTCCCAATCGACCACCGAGAAGATTGTAATAAGAAGAGGTACCAATAGAAGAATAAAAAGGCGTTCTTGAAGAAGTGTTTCATTGAAGAAAACCCGCCCAGTTTCGTCCAGAGCAATCCAGTAAATAGTGAATGTACTATCCCGTACAACAATGTACTACAATATTAAAGAATATATCAAAATTTGTAAAAAGTTTGTGACAACATATGCCAATCTCCTACAGATAACTCACAATAACTGTTTTTACACTGTAAATTGTGAATTAAAAATAATTAATTTTTAGAAAGCTTATTTGGCCCACATGGTAGTAATCTATATCTTTATAAATATGTTTGTTTGAACAGAAATTTAATGTACAATGTTTGTGCCCTTTACTCTATACAGTTTAAACAAAAATCTTCGAAGATTTTAGCAAAATTAAAACGTGCGGCGTGCACCGCCCCGGCCGTTGCGTGGCGATATAGGTAGTTACATTTAATTCTTTGTTTTCTGAACAACTTCGTTTTTTTGTTCTACTAAATTTACTAATTTCTTCAATCTAGGTATTTCCTACTCAACTTTTTTAGTAAAATTTCTAATAAGGACCACCGCTTGATTATGTGAAGTAATAGCATTGTTCTGATTAAATAACTTCAGAATGCCTAAAACAAAATCTCAACTATCTAGACATACATCTCAGACAAGAGCCACTGTACGCCGAATAGGAGAGACATCTTTAGAGCATGCACGGCGTCTTGAGAATGAATGAGCATATAATTAGCAAGTATCTGCTAGAGAGTCTAGCACTGAAAAGTCTCAGCGACTAGCTAACTACAGACAGAATATGCCGAACATACATAATAGGGAATGTAGCACCGAACATTCGCACCAGCTTGCCAATCAAAAACCTATTACCTCTGCAGGATGTGTAAGAGAGTCCAGCACTGAAAGATCTCAGCGACTGGCTAACCACAGACTGAATATGTCGGACATACGTAATAGGGAATCTAGCACCGAACGTTCTCACCGGCTTGCTAGCCAAAGAGCACCTTTGCAGGGCGTGTAAGAGAGTCTAGCACTGAAAAGTCTCAGCGACTGGCTAACTACAGACAGAATATGCCGAACATACGTATTAGGGAATGTAGCACCGAATATTCGCACCAGCTTGCCAGCTACAGACCTATTACCTCTGCAGGACGTGTAAGAGAGTCCAGCACTGAAAGGTCTCAGTGACTGGCTAACCACAGAATGAATATGTCGAACATACGTAATAAGGAATCTAGCACCGAACGTTCGTAGCGGCTTGCCAGCAAAAGAACAAGTAAATCTACTAGACTTGCTATCGTCATCATAATTTTTTTTATCCCGAACTATTCCCTGAAGGACTATGCGGTACAAATGGGTCGGGACGAACATATTTCTAACGCGCGAACGGAGTCCGCGGGCACTGCTAGTACTATTATAATTTACATACACAAAACATTATTATAGAGTTAGATTCCAGAAAAATGTCCAGAGTGATCAAACAAAACCTATTTTCCACGGAACAAAACTATTGTCAGATGCTTTTAAGTTCCAAAAAAAAAAATGAATTTTGCTTAAAGTTACTTAAAGTAAGAGTTGCTGTAGTAACTTTTAGTTTTATTTACCTTGCCTTTCTATATCTGCTTACCTGCTGCCAGGTGTAAAAAGGGGAACTCCACAAGCATGCAGGTAATCAAAGAACATGTGGCGCTACTGAGAACCCAGGACTTCATCTATGTGAAAATAAGTTATGTCTGATTGCTCTGGGACCTTGGACTATCAATCTACATATACTATACCTTTCCAAAAGATTCCTCATCAGTGATATCATAAACAAGTATTGCACCATTGGAATTGCGGTAATAAATGGGGCCTAGTGCATGGAATTTTTCTTGACCAGCCGTGTCCCAAATTGATAAATTGATTCTTTGCCCATTGATATTTAGTTTTTTGTTCAAAAATGTTGCCTGTATACAAAATAATATCTATTACACTTATCTCATATATGAAATTTGTTCAACAAACAAAGTATTCTACACTAAAGCTAAATTAATGTGAAATCTTTATCAACAAACATTCGAAATGAAGGTACAAAAAATAAATAAATAAATATTATACGACAATTACACACATCGCTATACAGCCAAAGTAAGCGTAGGTAGCTTGTGTTATGGGTACTATGATAACTCATGAATATTTTTATATATATAATCATTGACATATTAATACTATGGACTTCGGGTCAGCGATAAAAAGTGTCCGAACCAAAAGTAAGCCAAAACGCGAAATGATTTCCAATCGCAATTCAGTCTCATAGTAGCTGACCGACAGAATACACGTCAATAATGCCGTAATGTGTTATAAAAAACTTATAAGAACTACCCGAGTAAGGTGAGAAAAAAAGACGGTGTACCATATTTTCGGTAAGTAAATATTTACTGATGATTTTAAAGTATTATTTTGCTTAGAAACAGGCTATTTTATTAAAATTTTAATAAACTATAGAAACGAATTGCATAACCAACCAAAATGAACAAAAGTATCTATCTGTTCTTTTCCCATACGCTACCCGCGTATAGGATAGAAGGAGTGCAATATGTTTATCTAATTAACCACATTTAGTTCGGATCTGCCGTGAGCAATAGAATGTTTTAGAACAACGACTGCATAGAGTTATTTTGTTGTTTAACATTTGAATTATTTAATTACTTAATTTTTGAATGAAAACAATTTGATTATTTTCAATTCAAAAATTTTTATTTTTTATGTCAACTTTTATTTTTTATGTCATGAATATTAATCAAATAACTTTTACCATACTGGTATATTAATTTGATAACTATAAGAATTATCTACATGGAACAGGAACAGTTTTTTAAAAAAGTGATCTAAGGTCATTGAAGTAAAAAAATTTATTTATTAAAAAGAGGAAAATATTGAGAACTTAAAATTTCAAAGTAAAGAACTATGTCGAGTGGTATATCATTTTGTACATTAGTTGATTTGGTTTGTAATTAATTATTATTATAACTAATTATTATTTTATACAAGATAATTACAACAATTATTATTTGGTACAAGATTTATCCCAGCATATAGAGGTCAGGGATATGTAAATATAAATTAAAATTTGCTGTAAATATAATATATAAATATAAGATGCCAAAAAAATTTGAAAGCTACCGACTCCACACCATTTATGTTGTCCTATTTTGCATGAGAAGCTGTCATGTCAAAAAAAGGCTGCCATGGTAACCGTTAATCGAAGCTGATTACTTGAAATGAAATTAAAATAATTGAAATTCACCATAGCAGTAAACAATGAGTACTCAAAACCCCTACATTACAATGTGGGGCTGTTTCAAGGTTGCTGCTTATCCCCAATAGCTTTTAATGTAGTCATCAATATTCTAATAGATAAATTAATTGTTCAAGAAAAGAAATGGGGCTATCGGTTTAAAATTAACAATAAATATACAGAGTCCATCTTAGCTTTTGCAGATGACCTTGCTTTACTGACACGAAACCCAAAACATTGTCAGGAGCTATTGAATGTAGTGGATGAGTTCTGCTCATGGACTGGTGGGCTGAGGGTAAAGCCAAGCAAATGTCACTGTCTATGTCTGGGGAGACGAAATACTAAATTTACATCTTATGATCCGGGTCTCTCTATTAGTGGCCAAAGTGTAACCACCATTGCTGAAGCATTGCCTTTTAAGTTCCTCGGTAGAAAGATTGATTACAAAGGACGCACACCATCCCTTGAGGTAGTCGTCGATAACTTCATAAATGACCTTAATAAGGTAGACCAACAGCCCATTAACAATATAAAAAAAGCGTGGGTCTATGACAACTATCTCACTTCACGTCTGACTTGGCCATTCCTCGTTTATGATGTTGGCAGAACCCATCTGGCAAAACTAGATGCAAATGTCATAAAAACATTGAAGTCTTGGTTTGGTCTAGCACTCTCGGCTGACCCCTCAACTCTATTCAGAGATTACAATAATTTTGGGTTAAAACTAAAAAGGCCATCGGAACTCTATAAACACCTCAGGGTTACCAGAACGCACATTCTAGTTAAGTCCCAGGACGAACTAGTTGCATCACTTCCTAAAGACGAGGGTGCCGGAAAACTTGACTCTAGGCTTCAATTTTACAAACAATTTATGGCAGGGGCTCAGGTAAATAGAACCGGGTTGGGTGCAAGACGTAAAAAGGAAGACCAAGACATAATAAAATCTTTTCTTAAACAAGATGAGGACGACAACTACAAAGTGCATGCCATGAACCTAGAAATGCAAAACGAGTGGTTAAACTTAGGCGAGTTCTGCATCCCTCTGGCTCTGAAGTGGCGCGCCTTGCTGTACGATTGGTCTCCTGCCTTATTGAAATTTTATCTTAATGCCTTTCAACTGACTCTCCCAGATCAGAGTAACCTAGTAAGATGGGGAAAAGCCTCGGAAAAATCTTGCTATACCTGTGGTGAGGCAGTGGGCACTGCAAGGCACTTACTGGTAGGGTGCAAGGTGCTCCTGGACAGGGGTCTCTACTCACGCCGCCACGACAGAGTACTAGAAATCATACGTGAAGCTATAAGCCTTTCAGTAGCTAGGGCTCAAAAAGGGTTGACGACGAATAAAAGACAAACTAACTTCGTTAAAGCAGGCTCAAGTACAAATTCCACCAGCAAGCCTTATTCAATTCTGGGCTCTGCTCCTGATTGGACTATATTAATGGACACGTATGAAAAGCACTATAAAATCCCGGAAGACTTAGCTATTACGACATCTAGACCGGACATATTTCTTTTTTCCAAACAAATCAAACGTATAGTACTTGTTGAGCTTACAGTGCCGTGGGAAACAAACATCCCTAAAGACCATGTATTCAAAGTGAATAAATACTATGACCTTACTAATGAACTAACCAAAAATGGCTATGTGGTTAGTTTATACGCGGTAGAAGTGGGTGCGAGGGGTATACCAGCGAAGTCTCTCTACAACCTGCTAAAAGACCTTGGCCTTACTAGAAGTGCAGTAAGCTCCATATTGGAACGAGTGTCCAAAGCTGCACTAGTAGGGTCCTTCCGAATATGGTTGGGCAGGGAGAATAACTTGAACAGAGGAGGTGAGTGTTGACGGCCGTCACTAAGGGTACCCTTAAACCTACACCCGTGTCACAAGTCTCGGGCTCTGTTCGGAGTTATTCTCTCAGCCACGCGATGGACCCGGCACCCGCACGGTGAATCCATGGAATGCTAAGATATTCGTCTCCCTGCATGCAATTAGACCGTTGCAAATTAGACTGTATAACAATACGATAAGACATACATTACAATGTTATTTTGTGTATAAAAACATAAATACATCCTAGTGTGTATAAAATATCTTGGGACACTTTTGACGTAAATTTTGCATTAGACCCGAAGTCCATAGTATTAATATGTCAATGTATATAATACATAAATACTTATAATATATAGATAAACACCCAGATACTGGAAAATATCCATAAACATGTTTCCAGATGTGGGAATCGAACCCACAGCCTAGGATGCAGAAGCAGGGTCACTACCCACTGTGCCACTCGGTCATCAAAAAAGCATGTAATTTCATACTTAATAAATTTCAAATTATGTATAGTTGTTTTATAAACAGTTCTATCTAATAATCAATTTATATCTGTTCATTGGTCATTGGCAAGTTAATTATAATTTAATTTAAAAACCTTTATTTTTAGGGATTTTTACATTTAAATGTAAAGATAAGAATTCCACATCCAGTTTTGGTTTAGGATGGAATCATTAATCAATCAAGTTTAACCAGGTTTACATACAAAATCAAACTAAATGAAATGAACTACTCCAGTAGTTTTATATTCAACTAATGATCAAAAGACTACATTTGAAAAGTGGCTTTAGAATTAGCTGTACAGGTTTCATACATCTATACATACATAACATCACACCTTATTCCCATAGTGGTAGGCAGATACCTCCTTAGCTTATTCCACTTTCGTTAATCCTTTCATACAAATTTGTCGGTTTAGGGTACTCTTGGCCATTATTTAAAATGTCCTGAGTTTGACCCAGGAACATTCGCCTAGGTCTTCCCTTTCCCACATTTTCATTCACCCTCACCTCATAAATCTCTTTTGTTAATCTTCTTTCATCCATTCTCTCTACACATCCAAACCATCTAAGCATCCCTTTCTCAATTTTAGTCACTACATCTTCGTTTGCACCACACTTTTCCCTTATCATACTGTTTCTTTTCAGGTTTCAAGAGTGTGTAGAAGTGAGTTGATTACAATAATCAGGTTGCAGCTTGACATCTGAGTCACTACAGTACAGGGGTGTTTTTTTATTTATTTATTTATGAGATATGCCAACAATGGCAGCAGTGTACATTCATGGAAAAAAAATTAAATATACCATGTAATAACTTTGTAGCAACATTAACTAATAGTGTCCTACTGTTTCACCTACTTAGAAATACACATAGACAGAAAGTGTCTCAGAAGGCAAGACTGGCTGTGCATAGAGGTGTGCTGGTGCCCACACTCATGTATGGTAGTGAATGTTGGGTATGGCAGAAGAAGCACAAAAGTAAAATAAATGCAGTAGAGATGAGAGTGTTGAGGAGTATGAGCGGAATAAAACTGAGTGACAGAGTTAACTTACAGAGTTACAATAGTATAATAAGAGAACAGTGTGGTGTAAAAGAAGATGTAGTGACTAAAATAGAGAAAGGGATGCTTAGATGGTTTGGGCATGCAGAAAGAATGGATGAAAGAAGATTAACAAAAGAGATTTATGAGGCGAGATTGTATAGAAGTGTTGGAAGGGGAAGACCTAGGCGAATGTTTCTAGACCAAATTCAGGACATTTTAAAAAATGGCCAGGTCAAAAGTACCCTAAACCGATGATCTTGTATGAAAGGATTAATGAGTGTGGAAGAAGCTAAGGTAGTATGCAAGGACCGTGGCAAATGGAAGGATGTAGTCTCTGCCTACCCCTATGGGAACGAGGCGTGATGCTATGTATGTATGTATGTATAGAAATACACATTTATATCTCCTTTTATTTTTTCATGTTGGGATAAAATGTAGCAATGTGCTGCCTTTTGAGACTGTACTTTATTGAACAAATATCAACCAGATCCTGATTTCATAAGTTTGGCAAAAATATGTACCAAATTACCAGTTTACATTCCTAGATGGAATCATCTACATGAAATATCATATCATCTACTTTTAATAAAGATAGTTTATTGATGTCTAAATATTAGATTTGTAACAAATATTCAGTTGCTATTCAGTAATCGTCAGTTTTGGCTACTTTTATTATGTTTGGCAAAATACAAATATCTACATAATATAAGGCCAAATATATGACATACCCCATTTGAATGTCATTCTACAAAAGTTAGGTAACTTTTGAGGATTTTTTAATTACAATATTTATTACGTCATATCTCTTTATCATGTTTTAGTAAGTTTGTTAAGCCAGGATTTTTTTGTTAATTGTTAAGACAAATTATTTTGCCTTTTCTTACGAACAATTTTTAAGTTAATTACAGATAATTTGATTAAGCTGCCTGAGGACTGGCATTTTTACCAGTGATTTAGTGAGACAGTTACGGATTCTTTTGATTTAGATCACAGATATTTTAACAGTTACTAAGCATTTTATTTTACTTATTTCTGTCTAAGCCATCATGTCAGCTCCTAAGAGAGAATAAAGTTTGAGTAACAAAGATAGATAGATGAAAAGGATTGTTTAGTTAAAATTAAAATTGTTTCTATCAATAGAATAGAATTAATTTTGTTAACTAAATATAAAAAAAATATTTCAGTCCAAAAGAAAATAAGGCAAAGAAAAAATAACTAGGAAGCAACTACTAGTACAACTAGAAGGAAAATATTCGTCAGACAAAGGGCTGAAACTGAGTATATGTATTGTACTATATACACATATATATTATAGTATGACACAGATTTATATTTTAATACTGTATAGCTGAACATGTGATTACATTAAGATTGTGTAAAAGCGTAACCACTGACCATTAAATTGGATTACATCTTAGTCTATTAACATACCTGCAATGTCGTCAAATGTTTATCGTTGAATTTGTCTTCGATATATCTGAGTAGGATTGATGTTTTACCAACGCATCCCTCACCTAGTAATACCACTTTAAAATTATTCGTTCTACTCGGAACCGCAGTCATTGCTTAATCTAGAAATATCCTAGTAATTGGATACGTTAGATCACAAAACTTATTGGACACGCTATCCACAAGTTAGGTGGTAAACATTTAAATTGTTGGAAATTTACTTTATATTAGTTAAATCGATTGGTTCATATGTAATATAAATTAGAAGATCAATAGTACATTACAAATACTTGTTATTTAATTGGATTGTTTAATTTCCTGAAGATTATACGAAAACGAATGTAAATTGTTACGTTACGTTGTGAAAGAATCTTTAAATACTGTCACTGTCAATAACATTTTGACATTGACACTGTCATTTTTTAAAATTCATTACCGGTCTGGAAGTAAGTCTTTTCTGGCTTTGAATGGAAATATCATAAATATTTGGTTGCACCGTACATTTAAATAAAAAGTTAAATATTAATTAATAACCGTTAATTAATTTTAATCATATTTTCTTATGAAAATTAAAATATTATCTGTACATGTAATAAAATAGTAACGAAGTCAATTCTGTACATTGAATTTAAAAAGAAATAAGTACTATTCCTACAATGTTTGTCTGTTTGTCTGTATTTGCATACGGTTTTTACAGGTGGATTAAGCTTAGCTCTAAGCAGGCTTTAAACTTTGTTTCCTTGAGATTGGACTTAAGAAAAAAAGTTATGATAAAAAAACCGAATTTAACTAAGGAGGAGGAGTTCATACTATGATGGAGAATATGGAATGCCTTTTATCCCGAAATTTCCACGGTACCCTTAGGATAGGGAATAAAAATCAAAATGTTTATAGATCGTTCAATCCACGAAGGCTCGTCCTTTTTGTTTTTCAAACGTTTACAGTGCAAGTGTCCATTAAAAACTGTAAGAATGTGAGTTCTATTACTACGTGATAAGTAGCATGTGTGCATGTATGCATAGATGTGTGCACACTCACACAAAGTGTCCAGTTAGTAAAGTCAAAAGAATGTCATGTTTAACTTGCAGTATGCTCTACTTAATTTTAACCTATTTTTTAAAAATAAATATGTCGTGTTAGTCCTGCACAGCAAAATTATATTGTGATATAGGTTAATATATAATATATTAACTAATATAACAATATCTTAAAAACACACCCACACACACACACACACAATCATTACAGATCTGAGGTACCTAGTACATATGTATATATAATTATATCTGTTTATCTTTTATTTAAACAGTTTTATATTTGAACTCGACTCCACGCTATCTTGTCTACCATATCCCTAGTGTTTTTGTAAAGCGTGAACCCATGTTATGTATTATTATTTTTATGCATTACAAGTTAGCCTTCGACTACAATCAAACTTGATGGTAACTGATGATGTAAACTAAGATGGAAGCGGGCTAACTTGTTAGGAGTAGCATGAAATCATCACCCGTTCAGTTTCTACACGATACCGTACCGGAACGCTAAATTGCTCGGCGGTACGTATTTGTCAGTAGGGTGGTAACTAGGCATGATCAAAGCCTCCCACCAGCCACACTGGGACCAATTCAGAAAATCTTTATAAGAAAATATTTATTATCGGTAACAAACCAATCAAGTGACCTTTGTAGAAAAACGAAAGTCGAGTAGGTCAACCTGAAGGAATGGGCAAAGGAGCGATATTCTAGCTAAGTCACATTTAAATATGTACTTTATCATTATACGATTCGTTTTTCTTGACATTCTAAATTATAAATATAATATTGGTAAAAAAAATTAAGTAGAGCATCATTCTGTTCGGTCATGACACGCAGCGAACAGCCGTGTAAACTGAGCCGTGGTCATAGAGTAGGATCTGTATACAGGGTAGTCCGTGGTCGACTCGAGACTGAAGTGCGAACTCCTCGCACCCTTCGGTTTCCCCTCGCGACAAATAGTGGGGCGCGCCTTGGTGAGTTGAATTTATTATAACGCTCCGTTTTTTTAATCAATTCGTTTCCGTTTGTTAGAAAGAGGACATCTTAGAGACTGTTCCATAGAAATTTTATACAGTAATTACATCAACAAAAGAATATTAAAAATTTCATCTGTCCATTTGGCCTGGCTAATCTCTAAATCTGCTGAACCGATTTTGATGAGACTTTCACTCGCAGACAGCTAATACTTAAGGCACATCAAAATAATATAGCTAGGTTTAAACATCCCTGATTCTTTTTTAACCGACTTAAGAAAAACGAGGTTATCAATTCGACCCGTATGTATGTAATATTTCCAGAACGACCCATTTTTCGCATATGTTAGTCTATATCAGCATCTGAACATCTGTACCAAATTTTAAAAGTGTATGTACCTATGTATGTATGTACCTATGTATTTATGTTTGTGGAGGCATATCTCCGGAACTACAAGTTCGATTTAAATAATTTTTTTTTTGTTGTACAAGGTATTGCTTAACTTCTTAATCGGCTGAGTAATTTTGAGATAGGGAATTTTTATGTTTTTATGTTCGCATAAATCTCTTTCTTATCTGGATTTAGGTAATTCTTTTTTATTTTACTAGGTATTGTTAAATTTAGGGAAAACTGCAAGTTTCATCAAAATCGGTTCAGTAGTATTTGAGATAGGGATTTCTTTATACATGACCACGCATAACTTTTCACACAATACCTAGTCCGATTTTGAAAATTCTTTCTTAGGGTAAACTTCCAAATTTCCAACAATCAAGTTCCAATAATCAACATGTTAGAATTTGATGATAAGATCTTGGTTAAATAGAAGGAACTCTATAAACTTCATAGGCACATTTGCAGCGATATCGGTAATTTATAAGTGGCTGGCGAATATTGGTACTCATAGTATAGAACGAGCTGGTTTTACGTATGTTCGCTTCATTTACTTACTTCAATTAATTTAACCATATCTAAGAAGTCAGTGCCATCTGTAAGCTTTCTACTTTAAAGATAATACCTAATTCACACAAAGAGCTCCCTGCTTTGTTGAATAAACTCTTAAACTTGGCACCGAATTTATAGATATGGCTAAGTAAATTAAAGTAACTAAATGACGCATATATTTTATAATTTTCAGTGGGTTTTGAAGTCGGTTTAGGTTTAATTTAATTTTTTTTTAAGAGCTTGCAGTCTATAGCATGCTTTTACCCGCATACAAGGTTCTTAACTATTGGGTATCATAAAGTTTCTCCACGCTTAAAAAGTCAGACTCAAATCTAAGAGCTTTTGGGTTCCTTATTCGTTGGATTGTTCTCGGAAACACAGATAGCACTGCCTTATTGCTTAGTAGAAGCACAGTATACATATGGTATTAGGGGGAAAGAGAATGATCACGTTTAAAGGACGTGGCCACAAAAAATATAGGTATCCTAACTAATATTATAAATGCGAAAATAACTCTGTCTGTCTGTCTGTCTCGCTTACACGCTGAATCTACTAAACCGACTTAAATGAAATTTGGTACACAGATTCTTAGTCGTCCTTTTTAAAGCTAGAAGATTAAAACGTATTTTATAGGCAGTTGATTAAATATTAATAAATACGATCTAATAACTTATTCCACGCGGACGGAGTCGCGGACAAAAACTAGTTTATTTATAAATATTATTAACAATTCACTTTAAATTCACTGCAATGCATTTATATTGCAGTTTATGAATAATAAAATATAATGTATAGAAGTGTTTACACCATGGCGCCGGCGCCGTTCGCGCATTCCACGCGATCCGGAGAAAAGTGCATCCATGAATACCCCTTCAAACTCGCATTAATAAATACATCATGCGCTGCCGCTCGAAATAGAGACGTCCATTCATAAACAATGCATATCAGCCAATTCTATCAAATTTGACTAAAGCAACCACAAGTTTACATTTTTCTCGGAAGATTCGTCTCTACTACCACAGGCTGCGTCTTTTAACTTGTACTTAATGGGGGTGTGTATATTTAATTAAATAAAATTTTAACAAGAAATGTAATATTTTCTCTTAGTTAACTTTATTTGTAAACATTTATTGTTAACATTTTTGACGCGATTTTGCTTGTGTGAATTTTAGTTAGACTGTCTGTCTTATTTTATTCTAGAATTGTAAGGAAACAGACTGCAGAAATTCTATGGAGTACACCCCATGACCATTAGCTATTGGGATAAATATTTTCTCTCAGAATTCCAAGCCCTCATTAAGTCAAAAATTCTTAAATTCGAAATTTTTGGCAAATTACTGAAGTTCTAAAATATTTTTATTTGGAGAATAACTTAATGATGGGGCTAAGCTAAACTTCGATAACATCGTTAAAATCTTTTATGAAATATCCAGAATTTAAAATGCAAAATATGGCCAGAGTAGCTTTAACGCATTGCCATTAAATTAACCATTCGGAATTTGATATTCTGACTTATGATGCCAGTGGAAGCGCAAGCGATAAATCAAGATAAGGTTGGCCAGCTATGCGGATGAGCAGCCCATTAAAATGCCAGTAATGTGCCAACTTCAATTGCAACCAAATAGTTCCGATACTAAATAACAAAGTACTGACGTATCTCGTGCGTACACGGTTACGCCAACGATGGAAATTCTACTGCGTCACTCTTTAAATGAAAACAATCGCGGTTGTTCTAAATTTAAAATATAAATTGCTGAAGTAGCAATCCCAAACTGTTTTAACAATTTTCCTTGTTACGAGTGCTCCATTATAATAATTCCCAGAGAGCTAAAATTAGTATCACTGTCTGGAAAACCCTTATAAATGAATGAAAGCCTAAGGCAGCCATATTTAGTTAAGCAGCAAGCTGACGACAAAATACCATCTCTATTGGATTAAAATTGATGAACAGACAGTTATAAGCAGTTTTAATTACAGTCTGTTTTGGAGTCTTAATTATTATTCATTCGGTATCGTAAAAATGTAGAGAGGATGAAAGGTTGTGAACGGTTAATATACAATATTAATATTCTCGTAGAAGAAGTCGCGGCGTTCAAATCCTTTTTAAACGATTCGCATAGACATGTTTAGTCGCATGTACAAACGTTGGTCAATTTAATTATCAATATAATTCAATATAGTCAATATAATTATTAAGCAGGTAGCCACAGGCTGGCGGACCTTAATGTGCTAAACATCAGAAATTTACTGATTCCTCGTTAAAAGTTAAACAGGTATGGCAATTGTCTGACGCAAAACGTGCTCTTAAGATAGGTAAGACTGAGAGCATATTGTTACGGTTTCGGTGATTTAAAATAAAAACACCTGATGACTCTGATGAAACTTTATTCAGTTCATCAACACAAAGATCCAAGTTCACTTCCATTGAATTTCCAGAATTCCTTTACCTCGCATCTGTAGCATGTAGCGCCCGAGTTCTTCTTGAGTGAGTTAATCGTTTTCACCTCCTCTCTAACTCTCTAGGCGAACTGTTCAGACCCCCAAAGCATGCGCCAGTGCTTTTAGAGAGCCACGGTGACGTTGAGAGTTCAGGCCAGTTCCAACAGTGTGTTAAGGGCGTTTGCTGACAGGCTCAACTGTTAGTATTTGAACCATTGCTCATTAGTTCATGTATTGGCAAGTTGGTCCGATCATAGATTTAAGTTGGAGTAAATGTAGTACCTGCTTGCCTCGTTGGTCTAGTGGCTAGCCTATTTGGTTTCGATCACGAGGTCCTAGGTTCAAATTATGGAATAATTCGGAGTTTTTCATTCTTCTATGAAATTCTCAGTACGTTCCCAGTTGTCGGAGTCGGGAAGTTGGTGGTGTTCTTCATAGATATGCTTACGTAAATTAAAGCAACTAAATGACACAGTTATTTTTTACTTTTTAGTGCGTTTTAAGTCGATTCTATTTTTATTTAAAAAATTTTAACTTTTAAAATGGTTTTAGGTATCTAATGGGTGGCGACCCCACAAACTTAGTTTTAACTTTAAACTGACCCCCCCTACACATCAAAAAAATAAAATTGCGTCCTCTAAAAAACGCAATGTAAGGCCTAAAAAATGTAACATTTCAATGGACTAAAAGAAACGTGGCGCCATTGTAAAGTAAACCCATTTACCAAAAAAATAAATGCTTAGCAACCACTCACAGATTGTTGATATTTCACTACGCATTATAAAAGATATCTCCGCCGCGTCTGTCTATCTTTCCGCGAACTTATAGACCACTTTTTTTTGCGGTAGTCACCAAAAGATATAGTGATTCCTGAGGAAGGGACGTAATTTGTTTCACTTTTATATAAATTGGATCAAATGTTATAGACGATAATTGTTGGAAGAGTCGAACAGCCAGGAGACTTTTATTGAAAACGCTGCATAATCTATTTGAGATACCACAAAACAGTGTACGGTAGAATTTTGTCTATATTAAATCTACAAAAAAGTCTGCGACGGCATATATCTATCTTTTGAGGATAGGATTTTTTGGTGTTCTTAGAAGGTTGCAATGCAATACACTATTGTTCGCATACGAAAAAAATAAAAATAATAAAAAGCATATGTTATTTTAATCACAGACCTATCTTTTGGTCAAAAAAATAAAAATAAAACAAAATCGAAAGTTGATTTAGATGCATTTATTTTCTAGATAGTATTAAAACTAAGTAAATAAGTCGGATGAAATAAAATGAATACAAACATTAAACATCTACAATACTTTAAATTTAGGTGGACCATAGGTTTCATAGGGTATGCCTTGACTAGTGGAAACAAGAGATGTCTCATAAGTGGATCCAGCATTTGAGCTGCCAGACCCTAAGCCAGCTCCAAATTTGCTAGATCCAGTACCGAAATTGGCAGGAGATCCCAAAGTTGTGCCAGAACTATAGCTAAAAGACGATTGACTGCTTGCAGCTCCATTTGAAAGGCTTAATGCTGGCGAAACAACATTGGAAGAACTTAAACCTGCATTACTAGGCTTATTATTTAAAGTACTGCCACTGATTACGGTAGTTGCAGGTTTGTAACTAGTTGATGACAAGCTGCTACCAGAGCTAGAACCCAAAGAACCTAAGCTCCCTGACGGTAAACTACCAACTCTGCTAACAAAACCGGAAGATGTGCTACTTCCAGATCCAATTTGTGATGAAGTTGGAATTAAGTTAACTATAGGTTTAGAAACATAGTTTGAAACAGGACTGAGAGTAGAGCTTACAGTAGTAGACGGAAAACTGCCTGAAGTAATTCCAACAGAACCTAAGCCGCTGCTACTGCCAGGCTTTGTACTTATAGCGTAACCGGAAGTAGAACTACTGCCAAACCCAGAGCTAACACTAGATGGTCTAGAGTTTAAGGTACTAAAACTATAACCAGGAGTACTAGAACTGGAACCAATACTACTACTCGGTAAAACATTTGTTTCTTTACTAAACGTGTTGACAGTATTGGTTGTTGAGCTACTACTGCCACCAACAGCAGAAGAGCCTGTTCCAAAGTTGACACTAGGTTTAGAGCTTGCGACATTGCTATTAACTGAATATACACTGCTACCTTTTGATCCAGAAATAATTCCACTTGATCCAGACCCGTAAGGGACGTTACCAATAGATGTTGTAATAGGGACCGTAGTTTGCTTACTACCAGAGCTATAAGAACCTGTTAAAATGGTGGTGCTGGGCTTAGTAACAAGAATACCAGTGTTAGATCCAGACGTAGAGCTACTTCCAGATGTATAGCCACTGCTAGATACAATGCTAGGTTTTGAACTCAAATTATTGCTTGAGGTAGAACCAAAAGAAACACTAGGTTTGCTGCTAGTTAACAACGTACTGCTACTAGGCTTTGTTTCTAAGTTACTTGTAGTTATTGAGCTACCTGAATTAACATTATTTCCAAATCGATAATCAAACACCGATTCAAAACTACTAGGTGATAATGTACTACCTGATGTAAATGAAGGGCTAGGTGTTGTTGACGAAACTCCAAAAGGGCTTACAATATTTGGTTTTCTACCAAACAATGTTTCAGTGGTACCCGTAGTTTTAACAGGGTTATTATTTACTGTAGAAGAAACGAATGAGCTACCGGACTTATAACCAGATGCAGAAGATACTGGTGCACCTCCAGATATGCTAGTGAAAGAAGCCGAAACTCCTCCTTTGTTGTAGTCATTAACGATGTTATCAATAAGTGATTGAGAATCTTGTTTGTCGTTGTATTTTATGAAGAACACGTCAGGCTTAGATGGTGTTTTCGTTTCAAACTTAGGAAGAACAATGTTTTTAGCATCTTCAGGTTTCTTGACAAGAACATATACAATGGTCTTTTCTTCATTTTGTTGTGGAACTGGAATAACTTGTGGTACTGATGGTTGTTGAGTCGGTGCTTTGATGAATATGATTTTATAATGTTTTTGAGGAGGTGGCAATATTATTTGAGGTCTTGGTTTAGGTGGTTCCAAATCTTCTGGCGCAGCATGTACATAAAAGTGTTTAAATACTTGGGCGGGCTGTTGTTGTATTTGGTTGTAATAGTCTTGATAATTTAGAATAGCAGCATTTTGATATTGATTTGACGAAATAAATTGGTTAGCAGCACTCGCCGATTGGTAATAGTTACCAATGTTGTCAAGGGCACTTGTATCTACAGTTGTTTGGTAGCTGCCTTGATTTTGACCTACAGTAGTTCCAGGATAGACTCCCTGTTGATTTGGTACATAATAATTTGACCCACTCCCGACCGTATTGTAGTTTGAATTTGATCCAGTGTTAGATGGTTGCTGAGCAGAGTTTGAGCCTGTCGAGGTAACTGTATTGTAGTTCGATCCAGTTCCACTGTCAGGTACGGCAAAACCAGAACTAGTGCCTCCAGTAGTACCATAATAGTTATAGTTTGAGCTAGGGCCAATAGGTCCAGTAACGTATTTAGTACTCAAAACGGAAGGATTTACAACTCTGTAACCAGAACCAGAACCTACACCGAAATTTGATGACGAGCTAGAGCTAAAGCCATTTTTATTATAACCTGTATTACCGCTTAAAATTTGCCCGTTATATACAGGAGATACAATGTAACTTTGTCCCCCTGTAGACAAACCAGTAGCGGTATTTTTAAATGACGTACCAGGTACAACTGAAACTTGCCCAAGAGATCCAGTTAAACTGCTTGAGCCCACTCCGGATGATGTGAAACCTTGACCTTGTCCAATATTTCCATATGATCCAGTTGAGCTCTGACTAGCACTTCCTTTAGAGCTCTGACTAAAGGAAGGTACGACAGAGGCTTGTCCACCGAATCCTGAAGATACAGTTGCGCCTTGTTTGTAAATTGTAGAACCTGTCTCGTGCCCGACAGTTCCAGTAGTTAAACTTGATCCCCTACCATATGTTGCGGTTGGATTTAAGCTGGTAGAATAGACGGTTTTATAATTGTTGATTTGAGAAGATGAAGCACCAAAAGGATTGACAGGTACTTGGTATTGGTAGCCGCGTCCTAAGTCGGCTACTGCCACGCCCAACGTGAGTGCCAATACCTGAAAATGGTAAAATCGTAACGATGAAAAAATTGAAATAAAAATATATATAGATAAACCTTATTCAAAATGGAGTTAAAACTAGAAAACTTCTTTTTATCGCTATTTTAAATATGATCCTGTGTGATCCTTGTTTTTCTCTTTTCAGTTTATAACATCTAAGCAGTCTGTTTTTTTGTTTTTATAAGAATATTTTTTTATGTCTATGATTTCGTCCCATGGGTAGACGCGTGACTTAACTGACCATCTGATTTAATATTTTCTATTTTTTATGTTTTTAAGATATTACCCCTTCGGCGGAATATTTAATTTATATACACCTGCAAAAATTCAACTTTCGATTAATAGTATTCTCTAAAGCTAACTCGCTGACAGACAGACAAACAAATATATCGGTTTAATAAGAATAAGGCAGTCCCAATGGAAAAATAACTGCATGAAAAACTTAGTATCAGGTAACTGGTATTTGAATTGAAAGAAAGTATTTGAAAGAACAATGACCTTATACATTGCTGTCTAGTCATATATCTCCCAACAACCCGAGACTGGTTTGATAACTCCCGGTTTTTCGGCCTTCATAGTGAAAACGAGAGTTTGAAAGTGATGGTATGGAAAACGAACGAACATTCTCAAACAACTTAGGTAAGTAATCCTTGATGATATTCCTATTTCTGTAAAAAATATTACTGTAGACTTGTAGAGCTTAGTATGCTTTCGTGAACTTAAAGGACATTGCCAAAATTTGCCCCAGGCTGTCCAAACTTATGCTCATATTTAACTGTTTCATTTAAATACACACTTGAAAATATATCAAAAAAATAAAAATTTCAATCGATTTTTTGTGTTCTGAATCACGTGAACGTCGTCGTAGTATGAAAAGTCAATTTTTTCAACCTTTATAACTTTTTTCTGCGACTGCATAGCTACATACAACTTTGTTTTTCTGTAAATAAAAAATCTGCACTACTTAATGACATATCCATACAAAATTGGCAATGTCCTTTGTGCACCATCACACTTGTTTTCGATACACTGTAGTCTATCATCCTAATCCTAACTAATATTATAAATGCGAAAGTAACTCCGTCTGTCTGTCTCGCCTTGACGGGAAAACTGAACCGATTTAAATGAAATTTGGTACACAGATTGTCCAGAGCCCGAAATAGGACAAAGGGTTTTAAGAGGATGAAATGTTTTATGAAATTATCATAGTTTATAAAGCTAAAAGTTTTAAATGTATTTTTTAAGCAGTTGATAAATAATTCCACACGGACGGAGACGCGGGCTAAAGCTGGAAGTGAGTGTTGAATCTCTATACAATATCTAGGTGTCCAACTTTTATGTCAGAATTGTAAGATTGCAAAAAAAACGATATACCTTCACAGGTAAGTTTACGGGGCGAATAAATGTACATCTGTAAGGCCGGCAACGCATTAGTGGCTCTTCTGTCGCATATGTTCATGAGCGGCTGTAATCATTTCATATCAGGCGAATCGTTTACTCGTATGTAATATTTCCAGAGCAACCCAGTTTTCGCATATTATGTTAGTCTATATCAGCGTCTGAACAAATGTACCAAATTTCAAAAGTGCATGTATGTATGTATTTATGTTTATGTTCGCATATATCTGGAACTACAAGTCCGATTTAAATAATTCTTTTCTGTTGTACTAGGTATTACTCAACTTAGGGAATATTGCAAATTTCATCAAAATCTAGTAATTTTAGTACCTAGTAATAATAATTACTTTATGGTTATAGCATAATACCTACAACATTCTAAAAGGTTTAGTACGCGGACATTGATAAGATACGCTCTCAAGGCCCTACAGAAATGATATTATGGTTTATACCTACACATCCATTATACATCTATTAAAATATTTAACTAGTTAATTTTTTTTTATCTACTACAAGTTGGCACTTGAATGTTATCACACCTGATGTTAAGTGATGATGCAATCCAAGATGAAAGCAGGTTAATTTGTTAGGAGTAGATGAAATCCACACCCGTTTCGGTTTCTACACGACATCGTACTGGAACGCTAAATCGCTTGGCGGTACGGCTCCCACCACCCTTACTATTATATAATAGTCTTAAGGTATTATATTCATTAGGTTGCAAATATTTAAACCTAGATTTCATCCTGCCGCTAACAAGTTAACCCGCTTCCATCATGATCGCGTAACATTAGGTGTGTTAGCAGTCACCAGTAAGTTTGTAAATGGGTTTGTTGGGGGTAATCTTCGAACCTATGGACCCGTTTTAAAAAATTCTTTCACCAATACTATCACCACGTTATCGGGGAGTGTCATAGGCTGTATATTATAATATTAGTATTTTATATATTAGGCGAGTCGGAATTATGTGCATGCGCTACCTTTAAATGTTGAGTATCGTTGAAAACAATGTACGCCAATCTGATTAATCAATCAAATCAATATAATATGTATCTTTAAAAGTTGTACAAAAATGTTCGATGCATGTTTCTATCTTTTATATTTTACCAGATATTTAATATTTTAATATATTATTTAATTCTTATACTTAAGTTTATGTCCTTATTTAAACATAACCTAAATCCTTATTAAAATAAATTATTTAATAATCAACAGAATATTATAGAGATAAGATTTGCCTCTTGCAGTATGTTAATTAGTAATTACCGGAGATAATTCAAAATTGGTAAAAAAGTGCAAAGTTGCCGATGAAGTTAGACCTATTAAATATTGATCTTTCCTCCAGTAATCGGTTTTGAATAAGGATAAGTCTTTAAGCCCCAACGCAAAAAGAGGGGTGTTGTAAGTTTGACACATACACAAGCACAGATCAACAGTGCTTGTGTATGTGTGTCCGTCTGTCTATGGCATCATACTTCCCAAACGTATGAAGCGATTTCAATTTCATTTCTTCTGTATTTAAAGGTGACTTATGAGCGAGTGTTCTTGGACATGTTTGATGAAAATCGGTTAAGCCCTTTAAATGTTGTGGGGGGTGAAAGTGGGGAAAAAATACTTAGATATTGCTCACGAGATTACCTCCATGTGGAATGTTGAGTCGATGTTTATTGTTTCTATAGCCGTTTCAGTTAACGGTCTCGGAAAAGCTATGGCCAACACCTTAAGAAGCTTTCGCTTACGGTCGGATACAGAAAACGCGTATTGTGAGGAGGTTCTTTGACCTGACCACCGATAGCTTGGGCCCCCGAGCCCCAAAGCAGGTGTACTGGATTTTTTTTTTATAAATTTGTAAGAGTTGTTTTATAATTTTTATAAGTGTTGTTGAGAATAAAATAAATAAAGGAAAAAAATAATGATAATCAGGTCAAGCAGAAAACAAGTTACATACATATTCCCAAAAAAAAACGAATTAAAACCATTAAGAAAATAATAATAATTGTTGCAATATTAGAACACTATGCAATTGAGCATGCAATTATGCATGCGATTGAGCTATGGAACGCTCGCCCAATAGACATGCGACAGTCAAAATCACTGTTTATATTTAAAAAGGCTGTTAAGTCGTACTATCTTAAGAACGTGTGTTATTGATGACTTATTTTTTTCCTATATGTCAAATTACGTATGTATTAGTTTATTTATGTATTTTTTGTGTATTAGTATGTAATTATTTGAATCTATTTAACCTCTTATATTACGCCACCTGCAGTTTGGTCCTGGTATTTTCCTAAGCCCAAGGTTGCCTGAAAAAAGTCGCTACAAAGCCGCCCTTTGTACATCTACTTTCTTCTTAATATTATTTCTGTTTGTTTTTATTATATGTCATGTGGTGAAGAAATAAAGTATATAGATATTTATAGAATAATATTAATACCAACTCTGCACTAATTTTTCCGTTTCGCGTAATAATCCTTGACATTGAGAGCAGACCATTGAACTTGAGACGGCAACATAATTTTAATATTAAATAATAGCAGAAAATAAATTAATCGCCAATCAACATAAAGAAATGGAAAAAATTCATTGTAAAACCGGTACCTACCGGTTACATAATAATAGAATAATATTCAAATGTAAATTAATTTAAAATTTTTATATCCAGTCAAAAATATCAAAACAATTAAAATAAATCAATCGGACGGTCGGTATTGTTAGCTTCTATTGACCATGGAAAAATAAATTAGAATTTATAAGTAACGTGTTCGTAGAATTAGTTGATATGCTTTGATCAACACGTTCTGAAGAAAACTAATAACATTCGATCGTGTAACAACTTCTCATCTTAATATACCTTCTCTATTCCGTCGTGGGTAGATAATGTCTATTATTATGTGGAGACACCAATTACCTACATAGTGTTAATTCCGCGTTAAGCCTTGACATTTGATTTGCGTTGTTTTAATAAATACCTGGTCGACTGAGGACCTTTGTTTGGGATACCGGAATATGTCTTTTTGGAAACTATACGTTTTCTAAAAATTAAACCTATACTAAAGCCAAACTCGATTGAGAATGCTTGTCAACAAACAAATTTTAAATGAAGGTAAAAAATGCAACACATTTTATGCCTAATAAATTTAAAATTAGGTTTTGTTATTTTAAAAACTCTTCTTTAAAAGATATTGAATATTTTAATTAGTTTTAAACGTACTAATCTAATTTATTGGCATGAATTCGTCATTAACCAGTTATTAAAAAAAAATAGGTGTAAAATGACTATTGATTTCTACCTTCATTTTAAATTTGTTTATTGACAAGCATTCTCAATCGAGTTTCGCTTTAGTATAGCTAGATCGATTAATACATACAAAATTTTATAAAAATAGTTCTAGCCAGGGGCAAAGTAAAACCAAATATCGGAAAAATACAAACATGAATCATAATAATTAATTATTAAACAATTTACATTAATTTCCACTTGCTATCTATATGAATATTGATATGCGGATCTGTGACTTAATATTGGATTTATTTCTGTGGCAAACACTTTGTGGTCATAACGAGCGGTCAAGGCTGACATCTAATTATTTTTTAACAAATAAAGAATACAGGATATAGAAAATGTGGTCGTTATAAAATATGTGACCTTCACATTATGTACATCAATGTTAAACTTCGTGCATTTATAAGATGTTCCCACTTGCAGGTATTCTCATTAATACCTACTTCACGACATCCTTACTAATATTGCTACCCTTTCATGCAAAAAATAAGAGTATTATATAACACTAGAAGACGCATGCGGTTTCACTCGACTAGTTCCCGTTCCCGTGGGAATTTTGGGACAAAATGTAGCCTAATGTTATTCTGATATTTAAACCTATATAATTATGAAATTTCATCATATTATTAAGGATTAAATTAAAAATATAGTAAAACCCCTGACAAAAATGTAATTTGACACTTTTTGGTGACGGCCACCTTGGATTTGAAACATTTCATAGTATTAGACAAGCCTTTTCATTTGATACCCATACTGAGGGAGTTGTGAAAAAATATGTAATCTGCCATTTTGTAGTAGCGCCTAATTTTAACTGAGTTTTTTTGATCAAAACCATTCCTGTCTAGTTCACCTTTCAAACATAAAAAAGAAAATCAAAATCGTTACATCCGTTTGAGAGCTACGATTTCACTGACAGACACACATACGCACACACAGACAGAAAGACGTCAAAGTAGAAGCTTCCTCTTTTTGGGAACTTTCATTAATCTATTTAAGATTACCTAATCCATTTTAATGTATGGCAACATTGTTCCTCTATCTATCTTAATTTATGCCTCCAAATCGGCTTACCTTCTGAGCTTGCTCTCAAAAAGCTGAAATCTGAAAGTGCTGATTCGTAGCCGATCACAGGCGACAACTACTGACGACGTGTCGCTGTGACACTACTGATTTTTAACCGACAAAAACGGAAGAGGTTTCAATTCGATGCTTACATTTTTTTTATGAATGACCACCATAACTTTTTACCGAGAAGACTGATTTTGATAATTCTTTTTTATTAGAAAGGGAATTTGATGATTATGAGAAATCGAGGGGAACTTACAAAAATTGTAGGAGAAAATAGAACGTTTGTTAATTTTTCCGTTAAATATTTTGAAGCACTCCAATTTGATGAAGGTCTGGAGTCGATCTGATGATGGAGCCAAAATACAGACGCGGGAACTCCTATACGGGTTTTATTAAATTTATCTTGATGAGAACTTTATATTTATTTGTGCTGTGAATGTCTTTAGGGGTCTGGTGATGAAGACGAAGGACAGTTAAAGAAAATTCTTAACGGTTTACAGTTGTTACCTTGATAATGACAAGAAAATTTTACCGTAACAAAAAGTTAAACAGCAGCCGCTTTAAATGATTGAATTTCAAATTTTAATTCAGGATAGGTACCTACTATGTATTTTATAGGTTCCGTACCTTCGAAGGAAAAAACCATTATTATTACTTTGTTGCCATCTGTCTGTGTGTCAAGACCATTCATCTCGGGAAAATACTGTGGTATTTAGTTGAAATTATAACTATTATATGAGTGTAGAGTATTTCTAGAGGGGACGTCTGTCAAGGCCAGACGGGTGGTCAGTCCTCATTAGAACCATTCCACCCAAGAGTGTAGAGTATACATAACAGTCCCTTAAAGCTGTGAAAAGATCAAACTTCAAAGTGAACGTAAAAATCGATAAAACCGTTTACATGTCGCAAAAAATCAATATTTCGGCCTTCTCGAGGGTATCAAAATTTATCTATTTTAATCAGTAACCATTGACATAGAACTATGAAATGTTGACAGGGTCGTATACTACAAGTATATGGAAAAATCTGAAAACTATACATTTGAAATTAAATAAAACTTTGTAATATATTATTAGAGAAAAAGGAAGTTAAGAAACTTTTAAATCAAATTGTACGGAACCCATGGAGGGCAAGGCTGGCTCGAACTAGTCCAGTTTATTGTAAAAAACAAAATGAAAAATATTTATTCAAATCAGTCAAGCCTTTTCAGAATGTTAATATTATTTTGTAAACAAGAGCACAATTTTGAACCCATAAATGTTTTTTATATGATATTAGATAGATATTGGAGTTTAAATTAATTATTAAACCTCCTAAGAAACCTTATAGCCCCAGAAACTTTACCGCCAACTTTATAGGGTTTTCAGTGGTGATTAATATTTGTCAATATACAAAATGAGTGTGCGCGTAGTAATTAAAAGTATTACAAGGTGATATTTATATATCTTTCCAATTGCTTTTAAATAAAAAGGTCCTTTCTTCGTAATAATTTCGCATAGCAATACAATTTGATAAATGGCAGCAAGTAATTTGATAAATAAAAAGCTTATTAAGTCAGTAAGACGTCCATCACTTTTATATATCAAAAGATAGTATGTTAAAGTATTCTTAACAAATTATAGAATTGCCATCAGTATTAACAAATGACGTAATAAACAGACAAATTTGAAAACCTCCTGTCCTACAAGGGGAGAGGCCTGGCCTGGCTGTTAATAGGCTGATTCCGATGATGGTGAAACAGCACACAAATATGTTCCTATAAAATGCACGATGAACTTGTCAACATGATTTTAAATCATTTACAAACTGTACTAAATGTATAAATGCATACACTTTTTAAAAAATGCGTGTGTCATACGCCGGGAAAATTAGCGGCACATTGTATTTGAAATACTCCGTTAAACTTTCAAACTTCTTCGTATATGCCGGTATTTAACCCGTGCATAAGTCACCGCGCATTTTAGTTTGACGTAACTTTATATAGGAGTGTGTACGCACCAAAATCGTGAACATGGTCGATCCGGTCTCCGTGACACCCACAACAGACCTGAGAATGTGGTCTCGAAGTTGAAATCACACTTATATACGTGATGAGTCTAAATGTCCGATGCGAAGAACTCGTTCAAGGTCATGTCACGCTCAAACCGGTAATAGACGAAAGCTCTATGAAAAGCGACGAAAGCATCAGTTGACGAGCTCATCTTTAGTTGATTTTTTTAAACATTTTTGTTCAATTTTTCGCAGTTAGGTCCTTTTATCCTTTCTAAACTTTTAAAAAGTGACGAAAGCTAGAGTTGATAAGCTCATTTCCATTTATTTTTTAAAGATTTTTGATAGATTTTTCGCATTTAATTATTTTCGGGTGTTTGGGCTTTTTTGGCGTTAATTGACAAAAGTTCTATGAAAGGCGACGAAAGATTTCGCAGACAATCGCATTACTATTTTATTTTTAAAGAAATTTGTTATATTTTTCGCATTTAGTTCCTCTTTTTCTTTTGGGCGTTAATAGTTGGTAGCTCATCTCTGCTTGTTTTTTAAAATGTTATTTTTTAATTTAATTAATGTATTCTGATGAAATCTTACAAGTCAATGTTAAAGCAAATATCTTCAACTGATCGATCTGAATTTTTTATATACATTCAGCTTGTATGGCAATGTAAGGCTAACTGTGTGATCCTGAATCCAACACGATGGTATACTATAGATGGTGGATTTTTAATGCATTCCTACAATATGGTTATCAAGTAAAAGGGTGAATAACTCAAACAATAATATGACGTTACTCTTAATCCAACAAGGCGGTCTTGAAAAACTTGAAAATATCGCTTGACAATGCAATTTTATCATGACTTGGAGTTGATCTGATGCTGTAACTAGAAGGTAGGCATAGAATTGTTCCAAAACGACAATTCCATTCCCTCCTAACACTATTTGGGCTCGACTGAATGAGTACATGTGCAAAACATTGTTTTTAAAACAGTTTTAGAAATTATTAATTAATTTGCTTTGAACCAGCTATGGTCAAAGTTTTTCTTAGCTAATACGACGTAAATGATAAGTATCAATTTTTACAATTCGGTATCTTAAATCCTATCTAACTATTATACGCACATACCTATAAGTTAAATACCATTGACCGACTGACTCATCACGACTTCTCCATATCCAATTTTGCAATGTAGATGCTAATTAAGAACGGATTTCCCGATATTCCCACAGAAACTGGATTTACGCTGACTGGGCACAGTTATTAATATTATAAATTCGTATTAATATTAAAACTATCAACGGATTAGAATCAAATTAGGCAATCAGTATTTCTATTCTTGAATAAAATTCAGTTTTGAAGCCGATGAACAACGGTTACAGAGCGGACGTACATCAACTCAGCATCGGTATTCTACAATAGCATTTTATAATATTGGAGTGATAATCAAACTGAATAATGAAGGAGGAATGACTTTCAAGAATCGATGCAAAGTTTGAAGCATTAGTTAATCTGTATTCCTATCGCCTAGGTTAAAAAAATGTAGGATTTATTTTATTCTGACACAGATGTGTGAATTTTTATTTGAATATATCATTTATAGTTAGTAAATATTGATCAAATGGATTGACTCTACCACCGGTTCAGAAGGTCGGCGAGACTGATCATAACATTGTGCCGGAAAGCTAAATTGGTAGTCACGGCTGAAGCCTCCCACAAGCCAGAACTGAATGAACCAATTAAGAAAATCTCGAACAGCTGCTAGTCAAATCCAGAACCTCCCTCTTATAAATCCATCGCCAATAGAAATGTGCCAATATCTTTATATATGCCGCTCGTTTTTGATACCTCGTACCTATCAAAACACCACGCGTATTGATCATCATCATTTTTCATCGATTCTCGACAGTTTTAGAGATGAATCTCGTGAAAGCTGAAAAGGAAAAGTATCAAAATACTTGGACCTTGGAGACGTGATTACAGTCATGTAGAATATTGAGACAACTATTCGATAGTCGTTTCAATCAATGGTCTTTTCGCGAAAAGCTTCGACCAACATCTTAAGAGGCTTTCGCTTGGCCGTTGGATCAAGGGTCGGATACAGAAGACGGTAGTCCTTGAGACGACACGTATTGTGAGGAGGTTCCTCTCTCTGGAGAAACCTCCGGTTGCTTGAGCGCTCAAAAGCCCCAAAGCAAGCGGAGTAGCAGATATACAGTACAGGTTTAATTTTTCAATAATTTTAAATTCAATTATTTTCGATTTTTTGGCGAGAGTGATATTGCCACGTCTCAGAAAGTCTTCATTGATTCAATATAAATTAAAAGAAGTTTGGTAAAATTGTTTGTAAATAAAGATTTTTCTGTTTCTCTCATTTATTTTTTTAACATTTCATTTTTAAATTTACAACGCAATATGACACAATATATATATATATATATATAAATATATATATATATATATTTATATATATATATATTATATATTTATATATATATATATATATATATATATATATATATATATATATATATATATATATATATATATATATATTGTGTCATATTGCGTTGTAAATTTAAAAATGAAATGTTAAAAAAATAAATGAGAGAAACAGAAAAATCTTTATTTACAAACAATTTTACCAAACTTCTTTTAATTTATATTGAATCAATGAAGACTTTCTGAGACGTGGCAATATCACTCTCGCCAAAAAATCGAAAATAATTGAATTTAAAATTATTGAAAAATTAAACCTGTACTAAAAATTTGCTTAATAAAATAAAATATTTCAACATTATAACCCGACCCACGATTCGTACCCAGGGCTCTACGCCTCTTATTATTATCATAGGTTGAAAAGGAATATTCAGTTATTTATTGTCCATCGTAACACCAGTTCAAATCAACTACGAAAGTTAACTTTGCCCCCAAATATACCAAAACTACGTTTGTCACATGTAGCATTGAAACTCACATCACTGTTGGAGTATGCCCAACTAGTTTTAAACCCATGGGGTCCTTTGTCATGAGCTCGCTTGTTTATGCAACGCGGCGTGAAGCGTGACAACTAAAGACCCCGTATAAGTGTATACACATATAATCAAATTTGTACAAAAATACTAAATTTCGGAAAAGATTGTAACGTTTTCCATGAAATTTTGTAGGATTTCGTAGGTGATTAAGGTTTCACTTTTGAAAAACGTGTAATTTAAAAGAAAAACGAGCTAGACTCGGTCAACCAGGTACTACCCGTCAACTAAATATCTAAATAATGTTCAAAATACGATCGGTGTCAAGGTCCGTCCGTGAAAATATGGTAATCAGTTAGATTATAAAAATATTATAAGTTTGTTATGTTATGTTATATAGTATTTTATGTTTGCAAATAAATTATAAATATTTTATTATTTAATAATATTATGTTATACGATGTCATTTTGTTATCAGTTGTTTGCCGCTGACGCAGCGATTATTATATAACAAGACACAGATTTAATATTATAATATTAGTTCCTGGTAGACCTAATATACCATTTCTAAAAACTAAACTAAGCTAGATCGATCAATCCTCCCAGAAAATTCATGCAAATCTTCATGAAAATTGTCAGAGCCGTTTCCGGAATTCAGTTTATATCAATCTAATTCCTTTAAACTTTTTTTTTTAATTTTTGTGTATATTCTTCTCTTACGTGTTCGGCCACAGGGACTGGATTCGCTGTTAATTCACACGGAGACTTAGGTTTTGCGCCGTTATGTGACTGATGTACCCTAGCGCAATGAGATATAATCTATACTCCTTGTAACAGTCCGGAGGGTAGCTGCTGCACAAGCGACGCGTTTCAATTTGCGCCGAAACTGCGTTAATGTACTAGTTCGTAACCAATATGGACGGTACAGCAGCCAGAAAATATCAAACTTAAAATTATCCATATATTCTCTAAGTTAGTTATTATAAGTTCTATAAGTTATTCAAGTTATATTTATTTTTAGCTTTCATAAAGTATTCATAGACACCTACAAATACAAAAACGATGTTGTGTGAAAATTATCAAATCTATCCAATGACTGCATAATTCCAGTTTTGTGAGTTGTAATAAGCTTATGTTTAAAAAGCTTAAACGTCTATTCGCTATGGCCATGTAGGACAGGGTATATGGACCCTAGACCCACCACGCTCTTAGGCCGGGCGCCCATTGTGATTTTTTGTCGCCGTGACTTTAAGTCACCTAATCGAGTGCAATGAAGATATAATAGAGGGCGCTCACTAAGGTGACGTGACAATACGGTGACAAATAGTTTCGTCTGTTGGCGACGTGACTGTCACTCGACTTATGCATCGCTATGCGAGTGCGCTCACTAGGGCGACATTTCGTCATTGGGCTGCTGAAAGTTGTGATTAGACGTATGCTGCCCATAAAAAATAAACACCTTTTGTTTGAAAGGAGATGCCTCAAAATGTTATAAAATTATTCATATTTTTAAGGAGACTAAATGTAATTTGTATAGATAAAGCAAACAAATTATTATATGGAAAGTTATAAATTAATTAGTCAAATTTCTTTTCGCTTCTTATATAATCCCTCGCCTTTCAGTGCACATATAGGATACACCCTTCAGCGTCTTTTTCGTTTAATTGGAACGAAGTTCCTTATCGCGCGTTGTGAATGGGGGCTAGACGGAAAAAATTGGTACGAAAAGTTGTCACGACACTTTTTGATTAAAGGATCTTGCCGCCGCCTTTGATGTGTGTGCGCGTGAGCGGCGGGGGCGCCCGCGCTGTATGTTGTCTCGCGCTCTCGTGGCGCCCTCTGGTGTTTCGGTGTACAAAAACAAACGCGTGTGTGGTACGCATTTAAGTTTATATAACATTATATTTGTTAATAATAAAAAAAATATTATTATTACTTAAAAAAAATAAAATTTTATTACAATTCCTTCACTAATTAATCGAAAGGAACTCCGTTCCATCCGGGTGTCCCTTGACACCTCTCAACTTTTTTTTTATTTTTGTGTATTCTCTGAGAACATTTTACAGCAACCTAATTGAAATCGATTTAGAACTCGAATACGCTCACTTTGTCACCCGGTGACAGTTACCTACAGTGGGCGCTGTCTGTCACCATCAGACAGAGGGTGACGGCAACAAAATGTTACCGTGACAATAAATCACAATGGGCGCCCGGCCTTAATGATCACTATCAGATGATCGTCGGCTTAACATGCTCTCTGACACACGTCACGCACGGGGGTCCAACACCAAGAACTTCTTGACTTATTATAGCCTTGGATGTACTAATAATTTCATAGAAGAATGAAAACCTTAGAATTATTACGTGACCCAAAACAGGATTCGAACCTGGGACCTCGTCATCGAAGTCACATAGGCTAACTACTAGACAAACGAGTCAGTCTTATCTAGTCTTTCCTAAAGTATTCATAGGCACCTACAAATACAAAAACGATGTTGTGTGAAAACTATCAAATCTATCCAATGACTACATAATTCCAGTTTTGTGAATTTCGATTCGCTCATGTTTAAAAAGCTTTAAATTTATCAAAAGATTATTATACACGATTATTATTTGGTTACCTATAAAAAGATGATTATTTTTTATTTTATTTATTCCTGAGATAGATTGGCTCAGAATCTATCTAAAATCGTAAAGTCTTCGTTATTTTTCTATTATCAGTATTACTAGTGGACGTCGTTGGTTTCACCCGTATAATGCCTGTTTCTGTGTATCATGTAAAAAAATATTTGTTTACATTTCAACTGGTGGTTTCAGAATAGCACATGGAACAAACAGACAGACTGACAGACAAAATTAAAGAAAACTATTTTTTTATTGAAATACCGTACCATGCATCTAGTGAAAACTGAAAATCTGAGAAACTATAAAAGGAAAAAGGTCCAGAGAGAGGTCTCCAATACGATGGACAGACCTAAAATAGGCGGCGATTAAAAAAACCATAGCCGAATGTTTACGCAACGCTACCAACCGCCAAAAGTGAAGAAACATCGTAGCAGCCAGTACCACTATGCCAAGAGTGTACGACTGAGAAGAAAACCTATAAAGATACTTCAATTTTATGTTGGTTTAAAGTTACTTTATTAAATTGTTAATTACTTAACCTGACCATCCTTACTAATATTATAAAGGCGAAAGTTTGTATGTATGTATGGATGTTTGTTACTCTTTCATGCGAAAACTACTGAATAGAGTTTGATGAAACATCACAATAATATAGTTTATATATCAGAATAACACATTTTATCCCGACAATCAGACGGGAACGAGAAGTACGCGGCCTCTGTGGCGTAGTTGTATGCGCAGTAGATTTATAAGACGGAGGTCCCGGATTCGATTCCCAGCTGAGTTGATTTATAAATTGGTCTAGGTCTGGCTCGTGGGAGATTTCGTCCGTGGTTAGTTAAAAAGATACTCTTGATTTACTTTAAAGGTATAGTAACTAATTTTAGGATGTAGACTCTCGCTACGAAAGGATTTCTCAATGCACGCACGGGAACGGTGCCTATGCGGGTGAAATACTGCCGTCGTACAGCTAGTTTTTACGACCTCCGTGGTGCAGTGGTATGCGTGGTGGAGTTATAAGACGGAGGTACCAGGTTCAATTCCCTGCTGGGCCGATTGAGAGTTTCTCAATTGGTCCAGGACTGGCCGGTAGGAGGCCTGAGGTCCTACTTCTACAAATTAACCCGCCTCTATCATGGATTGTATCACCACTTACCATCAGGTGTAATTGCAGTCAAGGGCTAACTTGTAATACAATGTGTAGAATTCGTTTCGTAAAGTAGCGATGTAGAGATTGTAATCTAAAAACTACGAAAATAATACAGTCGAAGGCTCTGTCTAGTCACAATGTATTGATAACCGGATTTTAAAGTTGGTAATATTAAAAAATAAACTAATAACATCTAAACAGAGAACTCGTTTCAAAAGAAATGAAAAACATTAAAATGTGTCAGATTATATCCGCCAACTATTTTAAAATCCTCCGTTGGTATGAAAATTCTGTATTGATATATTCTCTTAATGAATATTAATCAATGTTGCTATATAAAGAAGAATAAAAAAGTTTTGATTTATTTTCACTATGTATAAGGTGTTCCAAACTTTTTTGTCCATCTCTAACCGTTTTAGCAAAAATGTTAAAAACATTTTTTTTCCAGCGATGTTCCTTTGCATCGCTTGGCGACTGAGTCCCGAAAGCATCGTGAATGCTAGCTGAGGGCCATGCTGCCCTCAGTCGCGTCATTGAATTGATTTCGGACATCAAAACAGCCCTTATAATTGCCTGTAAGCACGGACCCAAAAGTTTGCATCAGCTGAGAGACGAACCACACTAACATATCCTAACATTACCCAGCCAGTTAGACCTAGGTGAGTATGGGTAAATTCTAATACGCATTTAGTAAAAAACGGTTATTTCAATATTACAAACAGACACTACAATTTTATCTATAGGTATAGCTATAACTTAAGTCTTATTACTTCCTATATAAATTCAAAATTTAAAAACCCCCGACTAAAATCAAATTTACCGTTTTTTTCTGGCCGTCTTGCATTTTAAACTTTTCATAGAGTAGTATTCTACTATTCAAGCCCTTTCACGACGTAAAAAGATATTTACATTAAAATAAGATACACATTTTGCAACAAAGCTATCGATTACATTTAAAAAAATAATTAATTAAAAAAAAACGAAATTACAAGAAAAACCGCATAAATAGAGAAAGTCTGTCAATGGCATCTATTAAAACAGAGGAATTATTATTAGTTCAAGGTGCTATCTAGCTATAAATATTAAACTTTGGTCGTCCTTCAACAAAAATATAAATTGGTTTATCCGTTTTATTCCGGCATTCCAGGGTTTCATATGCCACATCTCATTTCCAACATCAGGTCCTCGTCAATTAGAAACATGAAAAGAACCAGTCAAGACAAATTCAACGAGTCCAAACTCGATGGGTTTACTAAAAAGGTAGACCAGGGTTACGTCTCCTATCTTCGAGGCTTATCATCAGACCAGCTCCGTGGTTCCAGAAGACATTAGTATTTCAAATGTCAGAAACACATGCTTTCAAGCAAACTGAGCGTGTAACATTTCTATCACACCTAACAAACGACCTGATGACCTTGAAGACCTGAACCGGTTTCCACCAAACATAGCTAAGAACACTCTCGACTGATATACCTTTCAAACAAAAAAATCGCATTAAAATCGGATCATCCGTTTGAGAGATCCGATGCCACAGACAGACACATACACATTTACACAGACACGTCAAACTTATAACACCCCGTCGTTTTTGCGTCGGGGGTTAAAAATAGAATAATATTGAAAACTTAGTTATAGCAATAACGCGATGCGATGTTGTGACTATTCCACAAGCTAAGGATCAAAGAGAGACGAGTATGATAATTATGACGATGGCTTAACTTTACTTTTTTTTATTTTTATTTATTTTAAATATCCCGAGATCCTATTGTTCGATTCTACAGGTAACAGTTTCTATAAAAAAGCGGCCAAGTGCGAGTCGGACTCCCCCAAGAATAAGCCAAGTAAGAGCTAAGGTTAGTTAGCAAGAACTAACATGATATAAAAGTTCTTTTAGTTCGTTGTAACTTTGATCGATGTTTTAATAATAGAGTATTTTATTTATATATGCATCAGGCTTATGTCTATAAAATTAAAATGTATTTTTATATTAGAGTTGATTAAATGAAAGGTAAATTGCGGTTCACGATTTGTAACATATTAAAAAAAATACTAACAAGATCTCGTTCGTTCGTTCAATTTTCGGTGGAAGTTTGCATGGTAATCATCATTACAAATTTATCATTCTCTTATTTTAGAAGTTACAGTGAGGCACACGGGGGAATTTAGAAAAGAAATCAATATCATTTTAGGAGATCTCACACTTTTTTTTGTTTTAGTTGTGTGGGGATCCCCAAAAAAAAAAAGAAATAGAAGGGCTCTGCCAAATTTATAAACAAGGAATAGCCAATTCTAATGTGTAGTAAGATGATTTTCATGAATCTAAAGTTATTTTAATATCCTTTCTGATAAGGACACAATGGCGAAAGCTTGAATATATGGATGGACTCTTACTTACTCTTGCAAGCAGGTTAACTGAATGGATTTTGATTGAACTTTTATTAAAGTAGCTTACATATCAGAATAACATTTAGGCCATATTTTATTCCAAAATTCTCACAGGAACGAAAACTACGCGGGCAAAACCGCGGCCATCCTATTGTCCTGAAGTCGCAAAGCTTTATACTCGTAAAAGCCTTACAGTAGCTATAAAAGTATTGAAAATATTAGACCAACAATTACTTATTCGTATCTACTTATTGCCCTTTAATCGCAACAATTGCTTATAATGCATGTTCAATAAAATATTAATAAAAATATCGACAACTTTAATTTATTTATTTTCGATTTCATATTTTCAATCCAACATTTCCCTTGATGGACAAAAGACTAAAATCAGGTTACCATTCATCAGGTAATAAAAAATCATTTAAGTTGTAGGTACATACATGTTGAACACAACTAATGTGACCTTCGTTAATACAAGCATTCATTGAAAACAACCCTAAGGGTTCGTTACTGAATATAATTTTTAATGTCAGACATGAACACAGATGGCGCTTTACGATATTACCCTGCGCTATCAGTGTGCTCTTCCGGCAGTATAAGACTCTCAATAGATTCCGTAACAGGTACAGGTACTCTTCATATCATCATAAAGATTAATTTTTGAAGGAGAACTCATATTGCATGATCTCTCCACAGAATAAATTAGGTAAATCATTAAAAGTCTGATTGAAAGGCGGTACAAGTCTAAGACCCACCAGTTGCTCCAATGCAGCTTGGCGAGCAGAGGGCTTAGTGTGATAATGTTTGTCTCTGTAACGATCACTTCATATGTTAACACATTTTATGTTAACGACAATGACCGAGACTTATTTCTTGACGTGCTCTCTAAAGCATGGAGATGAACTAAAATTCATTCCAATGTTTAACTCGAGAAATATAATCCGAATAATTTGTTTTTAAATAATTACAAGTTTCCTCTTTCCTGCAATCACACTCGATGGTAAGTGTTAATGTAATCTAAGATGGAAGCCGGCTAACTTGGTAGGATTAGGTGTCGGTTTCTACCTGACATCGTACCGAAACGCTAAATCGCTTGCCAGTACGTCTTAGTTGGTAGAGTGGAAATTAACCATGGCCGAAGTCTCCCACCGGCCAGACCCGGACTAATTCTTTATCAATCCTGCTGGGAATCGAACCCAAGACCGTCTTATAAGCTCTAGCTCTAATCTACTAAACCTACCTACTAAAACCTTCCGAACGTATTTCTCTCAGAATCAATGTTTTTGTGGTCCAGTAATATCAAGGTTATCGAGAACAGACGCGGGGGATGATTTTGTTTACTAATATGTATAGAGATACTAGCAGATGCCAGCGACTTAGCAACCTGTAATCTTACTAGAACATCAAAAACTAAAAAATGTGAACCTACCGTTTTTACCCAATTGCGTCAGAAGAAGGGTAATGTTTTTCGAGCGTATGTATGTATATGTGTATGTATGCATGTATTTAGTATTTAATATAGATACTAGCAGTCGCCCGCGACTTCATCCGCGTGAAAACCCCTGAGGTACCCTTCTAATATTAAAGACAGACTTTCATATAAAAATGCTCATTCCCCGCTCCCCCTCTCAATATAATTTTTTTATTACCCGTGAAGCAATATCCTCCGTCCCGTCCCGTGTACTAAAGATCTACATTTTTGTTCAACATTGTACGACATTACAGAACATTAACATTAACAATATATATTTATACTTAACAAAATGCTGACGCCTATTCACGTACCCCTACGTACGTAGAGTTCAACTTGATTTGGACTTAATAGCGGCAGTCGCGCTTTTTAGAAATTTTGTATTATCTGCCAAAATATAAAAGATAGATATATGCTATCGCGGACGTTTTGTAGAACTTTTAAAGATACATAAAGTTTTCATACTATGTTTTCAACCAATAGCTAAGGCAGCGTACGCGCAAAAAGCCGATTTAATAAATTTCACGGTCCGACTCGCGTGACAAAAACTGTTATAACTCGGCTAATATATATAATACAAATATAAAATATAGAATATGACACTCCCCGATTGTGTAGCATTCTACTGGTGAAAGATTTTTTTAAATCGGATCAGTAGTGGGTAAGAGGAGCAATCCTTCCATATATGGTTTTGTTATATCTCAAATACATTAGGCAGCGTTTTCAATGAAAGCTCCCAGGCCTTGTGACTGTTCCAAAAATTACCATCATATTTGAGCCAATTTATATAAAACCTTAATAAATTACTGAAACCTTTGCAAAAAATTAAAATCGTAACAAAATCCGTTCAGTATTCATTAAGTTTATCGCGAACATATTGATAGATAGATGCGACAAGGGACTTTCTTTTATAATATGTTGTGATGATGAGATATACAGTGTGTCTGATACCGCTTTTATATACGTTTCTAGTCATAATTAAAATAACAGGCAACCTCCCTTACTAGACTTTGGTAAAGATTGTATCTGCTAAACCGTTTGAAGATATCTTGATAGATAAAATCTCTACAGTGTAAATCATACAACTGTTATAAACGCGAAAGTTTGTGAGTGTGTAATGTGTATGTTCGTTACTTCTTCGCGACAAAAGAGCTGGAGCGATTTTATTACAAATTGGTTTGAAGTTGGCTGACGCGCTGGATGAACACATGAGCCTTTACTTTTTACCCGACTGCGTCAGAAGGACGGTTATGTATGTATGTATGTATGTCCATTTCTTCGGCACGCGCTACAGCCTAAACGACTGAACGGATTTTGACAGGTGAGGTGTCGTTGAATTCGTTAAAATTGTGGTAATGACATAGGCTATATAAATTTTCAAAATGGTGGTTTCAAAATTTATCTTAGCAATATGGGTATCAAACGAAAGGTCGTAAAAAGACCATTTCAAAAATATAAATATCATATCATGTTTATATTGCCGTTTTAACAAAAAATGGCAAAGTGTACCGTATCATTTCTATACCATAAACTAAAACAAAAAGTCTCAAATAAAATTATTATTATAAAGGCGGGGACAAACGTAGTTTTGGTAGATCATTCTTTCCCCGCAGAAAATAAAGTATTTTGTCCCCGCTTGCATCACCATAAAGTATTTAAAATTTTATATAGATATAGTGATCCTTGTTTTTCTCTTTTCAGTTAATGACTTCTATGCAGTCGGGTTTTTTGTTTTTATAATAATAATTTTATTAGGCCGAATTTTAACGAGTACGGGAACTACTACTTACTATCAGTAACAGATTTTAATTCCGATGACCAGAACGGAAACACTACCAACACCTCAACTCCAGACTGCGACTTCTTAAAATATATATTTACCAATATGCTCAATATTTCACAGCCCGATCCAAGAGCTTGCGTTTCAAAGGCACACAAGTAAGTTAACCAATAGGCCAACGAGGCACTTACAGTAAGATTTGAACACCTTAGTGCCTGGCAAAGGATTGTAGAGTCTTAGAGCCGGAGAGGGCGTAGAAGGCAAACGTGAAATTTTTGTAGTAGAGCCCGGAGCGTGCAAATTGGGTAATTGACACTAATTAAAAGAGACGAATATCTTAGCATTCCATGGATTCACCGTGCGGGTGCCGGGTCCATCGCGTGGCTAAGAGAAAAACTCCGAACAGAGCCCGAGACTTGTGACTCGGGTGTAGGTTTAAGGGTACCATTAGTGACGCGCGTCAACACTCACCTCCTCTGTTCAAGTTGTTCTCCCTGCCCAGCCAAATTCGGAAGGACCCTTGTGGTGGATTATGGAAGGTCCAAACCACAGTGGGAGACGCGTTGAAATAAAACACGTAGTAATTTGTAGATTGTAGCGGAGATGCTTGCGCGTCGAGCGGCGAGAGTGGAGTGAGTGATTTTGCCCTGTTGGGCCGCGCTTATATTCCGTTAGAGGCGCTAGCAACTCGTCATCTTTATTTGAACAATATCGACTTATCTTAGAGCGAGACGCACTTATGTGTTAGAGTGAGACAGATATATATACAGAGTGAGAAGTATGTAGAACAAGGACGGCAATATGCCAGTTTATACAGAGTCTTCGAATGACTAACAATGTAAAATATTTTACTTAAACTATTGGGAATAAAACTCCAGTATGAATAATGTTTATTTGTATCTTATATCTAAGTAAATAATCCCTAAATCTCGCAAACTTAACTAATGTCTTAATCTACTGAATATTCTCTATTTATATATTCATTTTAATAAGGACAAATCATATATTTATATATACATTAATTCAGATTATACTAATCGGTCTTCAGAAATCATTTATGGTCAAAACAATCTTCAACAGTCTCCCCCTCGTGCGAAGACGCAGTCTGAAGCACTCCATTTGAGGAAGAAGGTTGTTTTATCTTCATCAGGCGGGAAGCGGGTCTCCTCAGGTTTCCGGCGGTCGTATGGACGTTCGCAATGCGAAAATTTCCATTTGGTCCGGGGTAGGTGACGATGAATTTTTCTCTTGGCCAGGTTCCGCGAGGTAGAGGCTATTATGACGATGTCCCCAGTGGCTGGATTGAGGAACCCGTATTGTTGGGTGTTGTATCGAGGACTTATTGTAGGTAGGTTCTCGATAAGCCATCTTTTCCGAAAATGATCCGTGAGGCGTTGTGTAGTTTTTCTCGTCGTAGGTCCGATCAGTTCATGATCTGTGAAGTTTCCCATCAGGTGAGTTTCACTTGATAGTCCGATTAAGAAACGTATGGGTTTTAAGGTTGCTTGATCTTCACGGTTTAGAGATATTTCTGTTATTGGTCTTGAGTTGATTACAGGTTCTGCTTCTTGTAGTAGAGTACGAAGCGTTTCCTCGTGGGGTTTTCTGGTATTGAGGGTGGTGGTTAACGCTGTTTTTACTAAGTGTACTAACTTTTCCCGTGCTCTTCTCATGTGTGATGCGTCGGTGGGTGTAAGTTTCCATTTTATACCTTTTTCGGCTAATTTCTCTTTCGTTTTGTCGTATCCTATTTGTAGTGCATTGTTTGTTCCGACAAAGTTGGTTCTGTTGTCACCGTATAGGATTTTAGGTTTTCCTCGACGCGATATCATTTTGCTGAGCGTGAGTATCATGTTGTTTGCTGATAATGATGTAGCAATTTCTGAGTAGACGGCGCGTTCTGTTAGACATGTGTACAGCGCTATCCATCGCTTATCTATCTTTCTACCGATGGTCACTGTTATAAGACCGAGATAGTGTATGGCGGTGCTTAATTTGGTTGGTAAGTATCGCCGTTCGGAAAGTTTTGTTGAGTCTTCAGTTTCAGCTTGTTGGTGAGCGAAGAAGGGTTTAAAGTTGCGTGGGTAAGATTTGATCCAAGCTAGGACAGTTCTGGAATCCATTTCGGTGTCTGTGTTTGACGCTAGTCGTGAGCCAAGTAGTGCAGCTTGTAGTTGCAGTCGTGGTATGGATGTAGGTTTCAACTGAGCTACTTCTGCTTTTGCGGCTATTCTCCAGTAGGTTGCGGCAGCGTAAATCGATTCGCTTGGGTCGACAAGGGTGTGTAGCTCCCCCTCGCTATGCGAGTTTGTGCATCGTAGTATATTGGGATCTTCCAGGTATTCCTGATTTTGCAACCATTCTTCCCAGTGTTCATTTAACGTTGCAGTTACTCGTATGTTGTCGTTCCACTTTACATCAGTTCGCCTTAGTTCTCGTATGACTGTTTTCCCTTGTGTTACCGGGTTATTTGTAATCGGTGTTCCTAGGCCTATAAGGGCGCTGACAACCTCTTGTTTAGTTGGTAGTTGTTTATCATTCAAGATGTTTACAAGGGCGTTTCGTAAGTTGCCGGTAAAACGTAAAGCATTATTATTTGTTTGCCAAATGAATCTTAGTGTTTTTCCATAATTATCATGGTACCCTAAGTTGACGTTATCAGGGCGGTTTGTTAATAATCTTTTTATGGCAGTGGGTTCGTTGGATGTCCATTGTCTTAGTTCGAATCCTCCGTTTTTGCGAACTAGGTCTATCTGTTTGCATATTTTTATTGCTTCCCTTGTTGTTGCAAAGCTTTGTAAACAATTGTTGATGTAATTATAACGTTTTATTGTCTTGACGGATGCTTGATATTTTTCTTTCAATTGTTCATCGTTGCGGTTCTTTACAAATATTGTCGAGTAAGGCGATAACGTTGCTTCGAATATTAATGACTTCGTTCGGTATTGTTTTGGTTGTTCGTCGGCTTTCCTTTTTCTCCATAAGAAACGTAAGTTATCTCTGTTTTCTTCGCCTATCGTAATTCTCAAGAACATTTCTCTGATGTCGGCTGCTATTGTTATGGGGCCTTGACGGAACCTTGTGAGTCCTTCACACTGTGATCGCAGTAAGTCCGGTTCAGGTAACAATGCGTCGTTTATTCTTTTGCTGTTGGTGCGTTCGGCAGCGTCGAATACTATTCTTAGTTTTATCTTTTGTGGGTCTACGAAGGTAAAGTACGGTAGGTACCATGTTCGTGGTGAGGTTGAGATCGTGGTTGCCGGTTCTGCGTAACCACTAGTTAATAAGTTTTCTATTTGCTTGGTGTACAGTATTTTGAATTCTTGATAATTGATGACTTTCTTTTCAACTCTTTTAAGACGTCGCAAGGCGTTGTCTCTATTCATTGGCATTTTCGCGTTATCCGACTTCCATAAGAGTCCGCACTCGAATCTTCCCTCGGGTAGTCGTTGGGTTGTGTTTTCTAAAATATCTAGCGCCCTTTCTTCTGAGTCATTAGCGGGTTTCTTCTGTGATATGCCCAATGAGTCTAAGCTAATGTGGTCTTTTATTATTTCGTTTATATCTTCCGTCCTTTTCTCGTTTATGTGGTTGATGGAGGCTACGGGTTTTGACATTTCCCTTTTGCATCCATGTAATATCCAGCCTAGGCGTGTTAGTGATGCCACGGGCTGTGAGGGATGACCGGCCTTTATCTCTCTGGTGACAATCAAGTCCCAATTGTCCTGACCTATGAGAAGTGATGGAGGTTTTCCTTCATATATTAGTTGATCTGATATGTTGTCTAAATGTTGACAGTGTTCTAGGTCTTCTTGTTTCACAGACTGGGGTATTAAATTGAGTTGTTTAACGGTTTGAGCTTGAAGGTTTTCGTAATTTCTTGAAAATAAACCTTTGATACGTAATTTTATATGCTTCGATTGTTCTGTCTTAATTTGATGTCCACCTATGTCTTCAATTACTAAGTTTCTCTCGGGTCCAGTAGCTCCGATCTGCTCGGCTACTTTGTCCGTCAGCAAGGTTACTGTTGAGCCTTCGTCTAATAGGGCTAGCACGGTTTCTGTACCGTTCGGTCCGTGGAGTTCGACTGGTACCATTTTTAGAAAGGATTTCGATGTTCCAATATGGTTTACGGAAACTATCTTGTTAGAGTTTGGTTTTGGTTTGTCTTCGTGTAACAATTCGTGATGGGTTCTTTCACAACCATCCTTGCCACATGGTTTTAAATTGCATTGCACGTGTTGGTGGTTGATTTTAAGACACTTGAAGCATAATTTGAGCTTTTTTATTACTTCCCATCTTTTCTTTACAGTTTCTTTGATTAACTGTTGACATTTGATTATGTCATGTGATTGTTCGCAGACAGGGCATTTTTCTTCTTCTACAGACGATGCGGCTAGGACTATTCGCATCTCTTCTTCGAGTTCGCTGTCGTAGTTGGAATCTTCGTCGCTTTCATAGTCTACTTTGTGGTTTGTAATATTTACTCTTCCTCTATTAGTTGATTTTGATTTGTTGACTTCAAATTTAGGTTCGAGGCGTAGACTGGGCTCGTCGAACTGGTCCGATATCATGTTTAAGAATTCGGAAAGTGTAATGAGTATTGGATCATTATTTCTGGTGTATTTATATTCTTGCCATCTGAATCTAATTATTGTGCTCATTTTATTTATTATTCTGTCGGAGATGTCGGTGGAGTATAAATATTCGGTTCGCTGTAATTGCTTGATGGTATTCACGCTATTAAATACAGCGCTTGCGAAGGTGCCTATGCCTTTTATATCCTCAGACATTCGTGGTAGTTTGTCGAGGGCGGCTATCTCGCTTCTTATAATGTATGCGGGTTGGCCAAATCTTCTCTCTAGCTCTCTTAGAATTATATCTGGTGATGTGCTAGTATACAGCAGAGACTTGACTGTATCCTTTGCGAGTCCTTTCAGTGATTTTCTTATGCGTGCTACGTTTTCAATGTCGCTGAAGAATGAAGCTGTATCTTTATAATGGCTGCTGAATGGGATCCAGTTGATGGGATCTCCGTCGAAGAAACATAAGTCGCTCATATATGTAGGCGGTCTCTTTGGTATGTTCTCATTTCTTTCTTGTTGTGATACTGCCTTTGCTAATAGTGATGATAGCGCATTGATTCCTTTACTAAATTCGCTGTTGTTTGAAGTGGTCGGTGTTTGTTCCATCCATTCGTTTACTGGATCGACTTCTTCAATTTCTGGATCTGAGTCTTCATTGAGTTGCAGTAGTTCGAGTTGTGTTCGCGCTAGAGCTTCTTCGGCGAGTGCTCTTTCCTTTTCTTTTTGTTGGAGCTCTAAACGGGCTTTTAGTTCTGCTCGTTTAGACCCATTTGATTTATGTTTGTTTGGGTTACGACTCTTTTCTTTTAATGTACTTTGAGTCTTTTCTGTGTTCTGAGAATCATTCGTTTTCGCTGAGTCTTCCGATATCGATGAATCTCCTGTTCTCGACGAGCTTTCTGTTCTCGATGAGTTTTCTGAGCTTGATGAATCTTCCGTTCTTGAAGAATCTTCTGTTCTTGATGAGCCTTCCGTCTTCGATGAGTCGCCTGACTCATCATTCGAGTTTTCTCTAGCCTTCTTGCTTCGAGTTCCCATGGTGCTCATCTTGAGTTTCTCTCCCTACGTCCCTATGTCCCTATGTCCCTATCGGCCCTAACAGTCCTGTTTAAGTGGTTCCGAAGAACACACTCTCCCAGGGATGGAATTGAGGGGTTAGGTGAGGTAGGAATCGCCCGACAGAGGGTATCACGTGGTGAATAGGGTGCTCAGGTATCGGGAGGAACGCCCGACACCCTCGGCTGTGCCTTCCAGGAGGACCCCTATCTCACGTGAACCGTATCGGCGCGATCAGACTGTTACAGACTTATAGCCGGTTAAGGCAAGCTGGCAGTACCGTCTGGTATACTGCTCCCGCCGTTAGGCGTTAAACTCACTGTTCACCGTTTGACACCGTTAGGTGGTGAACAGATGAGCCGCGGTAAACCGCTTAGAGGTCTTCTCCACGTGGCGAAGCGACCTTCCCAATAGGCCTTGCGGTCTTCAGCAGCTTCTTCTGAGCTTCGCGTCAATGCACCCGCAGCTATGGTAGATTCCTCTTCGCCGTGTGGTCTTGACCTTTTCTTCTGTCTGCAGTGCGGTGAAACGATCTTCCCCTCGTGCCTCGCGGTCTTCAGCAGCTTCTTCTGAGCTTCGCTTCAATGCACCCGCAGCGGAGGGTGGATGCCTTTTCTTCGTACTGGACAGACTTCGTGACTTCACTCCGATTCCGTGGCCCAACCGAACGATCTTCCCAGCCCGCGGAACCCTGTTCTGCAGCGAAAGGTTGATTCCTCTTCGGTTCTTGCCTCGGAGATGCTCTCTTGCCCGAGCCAATCTTCTTATGTTGCGTTGCCGGCTCGTTGAATCCGGCTACTCGAAGGACCATGAACTGTGGTGGATTATGGAAGGTCCAAACCACAGTGGGAGACGCGTTGAAATAAAACACGTAGTAATTTGCAGATTGTAGCGGAGATGCTTGCGCGTCGAGCGGCGAGAGTGGAGTGAGAGATTTTGCCTTTTTTTTTTTTTTCTGATTGTGTAAGTGCCGTAGGCTCCATACGGGACCGCAGCGGCGTCACCGGGGGGGTTGGGCGAGCGCAGAAGCATCGCCGGAGAGTGCCCGAAGGCGAAGAAAAACTAAGAGGGCGTAACGTCTCTCTAAGGGCGTCTCCTGTGAGACTCGGGCCTCGGCTTAGAGGGACGTTTGGAATGGGCATGTGGTTTTGGCGTGACTGTTACATCAGGCCAAAGCGTCCCCTTAATGGACGTGGGTGAGTTCCACGTCCGGGTGACGTTAGGAAACGGGGACCTCGTCTTCGCCGGCGAAGACGCTGTGTTTGTGTGTATGTGTGTTGAGAGGCGTTGTCCGTAGTCGTGTCGTCGTCTGGGTCGTAAAGGACGTTTTTAGGGCGTCTGCGTGTGCAGTCGGCCTCTATATCGGGCGTGTAAGAGCACGTTTGAACCACAAGTGGATTTGGGTGTGTGGTAGCTTTCGAAAAGTAATTTTTCGATAGCTGTTTCATGTGTTGTGTAATGGTTGGTAGATCCAGGTCTCGGTGGAGGTCGTTATTGCGAACGAACCACGGGGAGCCCGTGGCAAGGCGCATAAACTTATTTTGTACCGATTGTAAGCGCTGTATTGCGCTCTTGGGACGGTGGGCGAACACTACGCTAGCGTAGGTCATAATGGGGCGGATGCACACCTTGTAAAGGGTGACTTTTAGTCTGAGTGACAGTTTGCTTGAAGAGCAAAGGAGTGGGTAGAAACGACCTAACACCCATCTGGCTCTATTTGTGACCTTCCGGATGTGTGACGAGAAGCTCATGCGGGAATCAAAGGTTACTCCGAGATATTTGGCCTCGGATTGCCAGGGAATGGGTTTTCCATAGAGGGAAACCTCTTGATAAATTCTGTTTCTGCACTTAGGTTTGCCCGTGAATAGTACGGCAGCACTTTTCTCGGGGTTCACCTCGATGCGCCAGAGACGGAACCATTGTCCTAGGAGCATGACCGCTTTTTGAAGCCTCGGTATTACTACTCGATGACTTTTATATGTGGAGAATAGTGCGGTGTCATCCGCGAACTGTGCCACGTGGACGTCGGGGGGAATGTCATCGGGAATGTCACTCGTGTAGAGTGCGTAGAGAAGCGGTGCTAGGACTGAGCCTTGAGGGACTCCCGCTCGGATAGGCCTGCGGGAGGAGAGAGTGCCATCAAGGCGGTACCTGAAGGTACGGCCTGTGAGATAGCTGTGTAGTAATCGGATGAGTTTGTTTGGCACGTCAAAGGTGTGGAGCTTAAATAGCAACCCTTCGTGCCAGACCCTGTCAAACGCTTTGGCTACGTCGAAGAAGAGGGCCCCAGTGGGAATTGGATTTCTAAATCTGGTGAAGCCAGCTAGAATGTGTTCCGTTAAGCGGTGGGCTTGTTGGACACAGGAGTGTTTGGCTCGGAAGCCGAATTGTGGGTCATTGAGAAGTTTCTTCTCTGAGACTACAGCCTTGAGTCTGTTTTGAATAAGAATCTCATACACCTTGGCGAGGGTGTTGAGAAGACTGATGGGGCGATAGCTGGTTGGGAGGTTGCGGGGCTTGCCCGGCTTTGGGATGCCTATGACTGTGGCTTCCTTCCACTCTGGAGGGAAGGAGCAGTGGGCTAAAAACATGTTAAATATGATAACTAATAGGTTTATTAGTTGAACTGGGAGAAGCTTTAGAGCTTTATTACTGATCTGGTCTGGGCCTGGGGCCTTCTTATTTTTTAACCCTTTGATGATCCTAGAGACTTCGTCGTAGGTCGTGGGGGGGATCTCATCTCCGTCGGGAGGGAGCGAGAGGATGGAGGCAAGTTCAGAGTGAACTTGGTGTACGTGAGTTGGATCTACGGAGGTGGTGCTTGGAGAGCATTGTGCTTCCAGACTGTCTGCTAAGCACTCGGCCTTATCGATATCCTCGAACGCGGGCGGGAGGTCGGGGCGAATTAAGGGTGGAGTGGCCGAGACGGGGTCGGCTTTGAGAGAACGAGCCAATTGGAAATGCGCTAGGTGCGATGGCTCGATCTGTCTCAGCTTGTCGTCCCATTGTCCGTCACGGAGTTGTCTTAAGCGGCGCTTAAAACGTCTCTGGAGGGTCCAGAGTAGGCTCCGATTTTGTCTTGTCGGTACTGAGTCACGGAGTCTGTGTTGGGCATCTCTTTGTGCTTTTAAAGCACGCAATTCGGGAGGTAGAGTGTTCGTGCTGAGGGCAGGAACCTCTTTTGTGCATTCAGTGATTGCACCGCGTAAATGATTATTGAGATTCTGTGAAGCTGCGAGTGCTTCTTCTACGGTCCCTATCTCGTCAGGAATTTGGGATAGAAAATTTGAATCTAGTGACTTGAGACGCTCTGAGAGCATCCCATAATCAATGATAGATTTGGTCGGGGGGGCCGCGGAGGGAGGGGGAGGTCCTAGCTGGAATAGGACTGGGCGATGGTCTGAGTCTAGCTCGGATAGCACTTCCGAAGGACTCGCTTGAAGTGCGATGTTCTTGAAGAGTGCTATGTCGAGTACACTCCGAGTGTCGGGTCGTAGTCGGTCGCTGTTAGGAATTCGGGTCGGTTTGTCGGGGGCGTGGATTACGAAATTAAGATCCTCACGGTCTGTCAGTCTGTGTAGTACAAGTCCTCTGGCGTTGTTTCTTGAGCTATTCCAGCTAGTGTGATGACAGTTAAAATCTCCGGCCAGAATTACGGAGTCTCCTAGGGATAAGAGTGACTTAAGGTCACTCTCGAGAAGATCTTTGGACGGGGAGAGATAGACTGATGCTAGTATGATCGACTGATGGCCGGTCATACTCACCTGACATACGGATGCTTCCATATTGGTTAGATTGGGAGGATCAAGAGGGGTACAGTGAAGAGCCCTTCTATAGTATATTGCAGTACCGCCTAAACGGGCGGCGGTCCTGTCGTTTCTTATCATTATGTAGTTCCCTATTTTGGGATCGCGTCTGCTAGGTTTTAAGAAGGTCTCTTGCACTAGGAGGATATCTACTTTATGTGTGCGCACAAATTCGCGCACCTCGAGTATTTGGTCGGTAAGGCCGTTTGCGTTGAAGTGTACTATTGTAAGGGAGTGTGGTTTCAACCTGCCCTTAGACGCCATTTAAGTAATCCCTAAACTTCTGGGCGGATATGCAGAGGGCTCTATGCTCTTGGTAGGCCCTAATAGGATCAATTTTGCATTTTTCCAGGTAAATGTCATATTCCCTGTAGTCAAAAGACTCCATGTAGGCGGAGTGGCCTTGGGAGGGAGTTTGTTGGGCCTGAGGGGCCTTGGGTTGGGAGGGAGGGGCGGCGGGGGCGGCCCGCGGGGGTGCCGTTGTGGCGGATGGCGCACCGTAAAGGGGTTTGCCCCACGCGTTGGTACTAGGTACCGGCGCGGGGACAAACTTTTCGGCGGGCTTGGGGGCGGCAGGTTTCCGGCCGGCCGCTTTGCCCCTTCGCTTGCCGGGCTGGGGGGCCTTGGGACATCCGCGATAGCTCGCGGGATGTCCCTGTAGACCACACAGCACGCAACTTGGGGGCACAGCGGCGACTGGCTCCTTGCGGGGACAGTCTATGGTGCCGTGGTCACCTAGGCACTTTACGCACCTGGGACGGGCGAAGCAATTCTTCTGAGAATGGCCGTACATTTGACAGCGGTGACACTGTCCTATACGGCCTCTGTTGTATGGGGCCTCAAACTTGAGCCCCGTTAGGTGGCAGATGGCCCTCAAATCGTATATGCGTTTGCCCTCTTTCGAGAGCTCGGCAATGACTAATACTAAGTCCATAGGGGCCTTAGTGCGGGTGTTGTGCATTCGGTGTACCTCCTGCACGGGGATGTTTTGTCTGACTAGGTCAGACTTAATTTGCTCAGTAGTGAGCTCTTTTGGAAGTCCGCGTACGACTACGCGGAGGACACGCTCCTCTTGGAGGGCGTACGTGTGATAGCCTACTGAGTTGGACCTCAGTAGGGTGGTGATGCGGCGGTGTACGTCGCTGGACGGACATTGGACCCTAATGCCTATGGCCGTTAGGCGGGCCGTCGGGACTTCAATCTGGTGGGAGGCTAACAGAGGCACTAGCCTCATCCAGGCGTCCTTATCCCTTATGAAAAGGGGAGGGACTTTTTCCTTATGAGGCTCCTCCATCGGGGAGTCCTCCATTTCCGAATCTGATTCGGATGAAAGGGCGTCGGCGGTGCGTGGTGCGTCAGTGACGGTCACCTTGCGGGCCGGTTGGGTTTGAGTCTTGGGGGCTCGAAGCTTACGCTTCTTGTTTTGGACGACGGTGAAGCCGTCGCCCCTGTCTTCCGGCAAAGCGGGTGACGCGGGAGAGTCGTAGTTGACAGGGCTTGTGTCCATGGCGGAAGGCCTATGGACTGAGTCGCCCTGTGACGCGGAAGGTCGGGGCTGCGGTCCTGTCGGCGGACGCGCAGCGGTCGGGGGCTGGGCTGAGGGCCCGGGTTGGGGCTGCGGTCCTTTAGGAGGACGCGCAGCGATCGGGGGCTGGGCTGAGGGCCCTGGTTGGGACTGCGGTCCTTTATGAGGACGCGCAGCGGGCGGGGGCTGGGCTGAAGGCCCTGCATGGGTCGGCGGCGTCTGAGGGACGTTCGCGGCAATTGGGTAATTAGCCAGCAGGTTCTCGAGGAACCCTGGCTGGGTGCTTTGGAGCACCTTGATGAGGTGCTCCAGGATAGATCGGTCGTTTATAAGGTCCATGTTGGACCCGGGCGCTAACTTGGGCCTCCCCGCCGAGGCAGGGAGGTGTGTACCTAAGGTGAGACCCTAATGAGTCCTCGCCTTTAGGTGACGAGGATGTACTTAATCTACACTGTGTGTGTGTTACTCACGCTACCGGACCCTGGAACTACACTAACACTATCACGACGCAGAACACTTCACAGTCACCGGCACTATCACTAGCACTGACACTGGGATCGGGGATAAGAAGGGTGGGAGCAATCGAGCATCCGTCCGTGCGGGCGTCGACATCCGACGATTACCGAGAACCGGGGCGAGCCGCTGGTGGCAGACCGGGACGGCGATCGGAGCGTATCGGGCAGACGTCCGCGCGGGGCGGATGCCAGCGAACGAGTGAAGAGATTTTGCCCTGTTGGGCCGCGCTTATATTCCGTTAGAGGCGCTAGCAACTCGTCATCTTTATTTGAACAATATCGACTTATCTTAGAGCGAGACGCACTTATGTGTTAGAGTGAGACAGATATATATACAGAGTGAGAAGTATGTAGAACAAGGACGGCAATATGCCAGTTTATACAGAGTCTTCGAATGACTAACAATGTAAAATATTTTACTTAAACTATTGGGAATAAAACTCCAGTATGAATAATGTTTATTTGTATCTTATATCTAAGTAAATAATCCCTAAATCTCGCAAACTTAACTAATGTCTTAATCTACTGAATATTCTCTATTTATATATTCATTTTAATAAGGACAAATCATATATTTATATATACATTAATTCAGATTATACTAATCGGTCTTCAGAAATCATTTATGGTCAAAACAATCTTCAACAACCCTACTAGAGCAGTTTTGGACACTCGTTCCAATATGGAGCGTACTGCACTTCTAGTAAGGCCAAGGTCTTTTAGCAGGTTGTAATTTTAAATTATTTTTGAAATTTTATTGAATTTAACACTTAATAATATTATAAAAACAAGATTATATAATAATATAATAATATCTTTATTTCAAATAAGGGCACATATAAAAAGTACTTATAACTAAGTTACCAAAATTCATCTTATATTATTTAGATTTTACCCTAAATAAGTAGTAAATTATGTGCTTTCATTATAAACATATTCTAAGATGGAAATTGCACTAGTATAAACTGTGTTGCAGCTTCCATCGCTCTTCCTTTGTTCAAAGATTTTACACATTTAAAAGTGTTGAGCGTTAATTATTGAAAGTAACTTAAATATGAGTTAAGGCAAAAAGTTAAATTAATTTACTGTGAGTTGTGTGTGAGAAGTGTATGTGTGATTTTGAGTAACAGGTTTAAAGTGTAGGTAGTATGTAGTGTTCTGTGTGAGTGTGAGTAGTCAGTAGTATTTAAATGCAAAATTAATATTATAATTTGGTATTTCAATATTGTTGTTGTCAATTATATTTATTTTAGGGTTAGAAGCAGCTTTTCAGTATCATCATAAGATAGGTTTTGTAAATATGTAATTAATTTTCTTTTACAGTTTACTTTGTTTAGTGGGTAGATATTTAATAAAGAGTTAATTTTGTTATACAAATGAGGGCCTTGAAAAGGATAAAACTTTTTTATAAATGAGGTTCTTATTGGAAACAGCATTTTTGCTACCATATGTTTTCTACGTCTATCCAAATACGAAGTGTCATACACGAGTTCACGGTGTTGTTTTAATAATGTAATCAATATGTATAGTTTCCTTACAGAAAGAACTTCACAGTTTTCATAAAGTAACGATGTTAGGTAAAGATTTCACACAATGATAGATTTAAAGAGTGGTAAGGCCATGTATATTTATAAATTTTTTGATGGGTCTTATTCTTATCAGTTTAACAACCTACTATTTGTGGTATTTATGTATCCTCACACCATCGTAATGTATTTGTTAATAATTGTATGCAGAATTTTGATCAATTTAAAACCGAGTTAACTAAAACTAGCAGTCGCACTCTACTTCGTCTGCGCGAATAACACTTAGATAGCCTTCTTATTTTTTAGGACGAACTTGTATATGAAATTGCCAATGCAAATATCGAATTAACCAAATCTTACCGCCGCAGTTCAACACATGCGGAATATTTTGCGGCAACACCATATATTTTTATCAAAATGGCCGACATTTCTGAAATTGCGGTATCGATTAAAGCACCTTCCGTTCCAAAAGCAAATTGGGTAGATAAAATATTTCCTATGAAAAGATTTAATACTGCTAATTAAAATGCAGTACGATATAATTTCATGCAGAAGAAATATGTGGCCTCTCCAGCTTGCAAAGGGTTACAAATTAATGTGGAGATAATTTTTAGGATAGTCATAGCTTATAGAAATCGACCCGACACGCAGTGCTCCAATGCAGTTTGCCGGGTTTGACTTGCGGCGACAAAAAAGTGATAGCTTGGCTAATACACATATTAATACAATTATTATTATAAAAATTTTTAACAAAAAATGGAACCGACTCAAAACGCACTAAAAAGTAAAAAATAACTGTGTCATTTAGTTGCTTTAATTTACTTAAGCATATCTATGAAGTCGGTGCCAGCCAAGTTTAAGGAACATTTATTTTACGTAGTAAAGAAGTTTGCGGGTTCTAGGTAACGTCCTAGAAGTAGAAACCTTGGCTGGCACCGACTCCTAGATATGCTTAAGTAAATTAAAGCAACTAAATGACACAGTTATTTTTTACTTTTTAGTGCGTTTTGAGTCGGTTCCATTTTTTGTTAAAAATTTTTATTTCTTACTTTTTAGTGATTTATCGCCACATCACAAACTCGTACTATACTGTCATAGTATATTATACGGCACTAGTAGCCAAAAAGCTACCGATACCGAGTCAAAAACCGAAATCGCTGTAAGCGTGCCTCCAAAATTTGAAGAGTTCCTTCAATTTCCCCAGGATATCATCATCAGATCCTAACATGAGGACAATGGGACCACCTTGGATGTATGCCCTTTCTAATAAAAAAAGAATTATCAAAATCGGACAACACTGTAAAAAGTTATGCGTGGTCATACATAAAAAAAAAAAAAAAAAAAAAAAACAAATATACGTGTCGAATTGAGAACCTCCTCCGCTTTTTTTCGTCGGTTAAAAACAAAAACCCGACTGCTTAGAAGTTAAGAACAGGAAAAACAAGGATCACTACATCTATATAAAATTCTAAATACTTTATGGTGCTGCAGGCGTGGACAAAATACTTTACTACTAACTTGAGACTTTTTAGTTTTAATTTGTGGTATAGAAATGAGACGGTACACAGTCATGGTATACTTTTTGACATTTTTTGTTAAAACCGTAATATAAACATGATATGATATTTATATTTTTGAAATGGTCTTTTTACAACCTTTCATTTGGTACCCATATTGCTAAGATAGAAGAAAGAAATACACACATACCCCCTTTTTTCCCCATTTACAGCCGCCATTTTGAAAATACATATAGCCTATGTCACTTCCACAATTTTGCCAAAGTCAACGACACCTCACATATCAAAATCCGCTCAGCCGTTTAGGCTGTAGCGCGTGCCGAAGAAATGGACATACATACATACGCTCGAAAAACATTACCCTCCTTCTAACGCAGTCGGGTAATAATAATAAAACCTCTTTATTACATCAAGGAACAAAACATTACAGAAAATAAAAAGTATAAAAATAAACAATGGTGTAACGGCGGCCTCATCACTAAAAGTGATCTCTTCCAGGCAACCATCATGCCTGGGGAGAATTGAACAGAAAACAGGTGGTTGGTGTACGAATGAAAGTAGTTCAAAAATATCAAATACAATATACTTGCATAAAATTACATATACTATAAGTTACACAGTAATACATTAATATCTATATGGTATATATATACTTAAAATATATATTTATGATATATACATGAAAATAAACATACATAAATCTGAATACATTCAAATACACATATATTACATATTATATAGACAAATAGTGGTTTTTCAGACGACGCTTAAATGAATGGAGTGATTTATAATTCAAATATAATATATATCCTACGACACTGCCCCATAACGTAGCATTCTATTGGTGATTTTTTTAAAGCGAATCAGTAGCTCCGCTGATCACCCCCAATAATCCCATTTACAAACTTACAAACTTTACATCTTTGTAATATTTGTATAGTTTAGTAATTGGGAGTTTTGTAAATTTCCGTTCGGAAACGTAAACAATAAGAATACAAAATTGCTGAATACAGTTGTTCTTATTACGCACCGAGGCCTTAATAAGACTTCGCAGAATTAGCGTCAGCGCATAAACATGGCATAATTTCTTGCCATTATTTAGGTACGCTACAGTCATTCAACTTTCATTTTTGCTTAGGTAAGTATTATTTGATTTAACTGAATACTAACAAAGTGGCTTAATAATTTTTACCCGTCAGCTTTAGAAGGGCAATGTTTGTACCTACAAGTTTTTATATAACTTACAGGGCCAGGCCTTCCTCTTTATCAAGAGGGGAGCGTAGACTCACCACGCTGCTCCAATGCGGGTTGGCGAGCTTAGGGTGATAATGTGTCATTTATTAACGATCACTATCAAATGTTGATGACAGTGACTGGGACCGAGGCACGAGGGTGTAACACCACAACAACTTCCCGACTTTCTCAGAATTATTCTGTGACCCGACCCAGGATTCGAACCCAGAACTTCTGGATCGAAGCTAGATAGGCTAACCACTAGACCAACGAGGCAGTCGTACCTATGTACATACAATTGTAGTGGCCTATGGAGGGGTAATCCGAACCTAGCCAAATTCGGCACCACTTATATGTACCTACCACTCTAAAATATGGGTAAACAAACATTATTTTATGTAATATTTAGTTAGTATTTTGGGGTTTAATATTAACATATTAATTTTATTATTAATTAATTTATTTATTTATGAATAAACCCCGAGAAAATCACTGTCCAAAATCACATTCCTACCTTCCTACAAAACTAAAAGAAATAAACACACATTACCATTTTTAGAGTTCCGTACCCAAATGGCATAAAACGGAACCCCTATGAAATTGTCATGTCTGGCTGTCTGTCCGTCCGTCTGTATGTCAGCTACTTTTTTCCGAAACTATAACAACTATCCAGGTAATGTTGTAACTTTAACGCATTAAAATTTTTACACAAAAATGGAAAAAAAAAATTGGCGGTTCTTCAAACTTAGCATTGAAGCACAATTTTTTTTTAAATTAAACCCATACGTGTGGAATATAATGGATAGGTATCTAGAAATTATATTAAGGTTTCTAATTTATTTTCTAAACTGAATAGTTTACGTAAGAGACAAAGTGGACAAAGATTTCAAAATAGTAAAATGTGTGTTCCCTCCCTGTAACTTCTAAAATAAGAGAATTATAAAAGTAAAAAATATATGATTTGTTTTTTTTAAGACAGTACCAAAGCTATCTTTAAAAGATAGATATATGGTACCATAGACTTTTTAACCGACTTATAAAAAAGGATGTTATCAATTCGACCGGTATGTATGTAATATTTCCAGAACTGCCCTGTTTTCGCATATGTTAGTCTATATCAGCGTCTGAACAAATGTGCAAAATTTCAAAAGTGTATGTATGTATAAGTCAGTGGCGTGGCGTGCCTTGTCAGGGCCCCGTATAAAAAGTTTGTTTGGAGGCCCTTATATGGGGGTAAATATTTTTCACAAAAGAAAAAAAATATTGTGAAAAGTATGTCTTTTCACAGTTTTATTTATCATAACATAATTTAACCGTTTTACAAATAAAAATCAAATTTTAAATATTCACTCTCCTTGCCTTTTTTTCCGTAAACTGATTTATTAAATCATTTATGGCTGGGGAAAACTGAATGCAAGACTATTGAATTTTACTAGCAATAATTCAATGAGTTCTTTAATGGAATAAATTTTTTAAATTTCAGATTTTTAAGCATGTTTTTAGAGCTTTTAATTGGTCACAAAGATTAAGTGAGATGTCTTTACTGTATTTAGCAGACAGTTTTCCGGAAGCGTTAAACATCTCTTCACTTGAAGAAGATAGGAGTTTCTCCGGTTGTAATATTTCGAACATACTACCCAGGTCGCAAAGGCTCTGAAATCTTTCTTTAGTTTGAGAAATTAATATATCTGAGCAGCAATAGTATACATTGACTTTGAAATTGGATTCCGGGTCGGAAATTCTCTCATCTTGTGATAACTCATAAAAAAACGCTTCGTTATATTTCGCCTACGGTTTTTGAAAACAGTTGTTACCCCCCACTCTTTTGCTAAATCTTCGGATTCATATAGCAAACTGTTAAATGAATTCTGATTTCTTAATTGGCACAGTCTATTTAAAAGATTACTTAATAAAATACTAGATTTCTGTAAGTCATTATTTTCATGCTGTAGAGCTTTAGAAACAGGATTAATAATTTCAAATAGCGAAGAAAAAAATGTAACGAGCACTAAGAAATCATAACTCTAATATATTAATTATACTTTTACATTCTTCACATTCATCTTTTTATTTGAAATTAAATTTAGTTGGTACAAAGTTTTCATGATTAGTAATTTTTCTTTACCTAATAAAGCGTCGTTCCTAGAAAACCATCTGGTAGAAGATGGGTACCTTTTTAAGGGTAATCAAATATTTTTCAGATGAATATATATTTTTTCTAAATTATCGAAAAAAGTCGATACTTCACGAACATGTCTCGCAGCATCGTTTAAAACTAAGTTTAAAGCGTGCGCAGCACAATGAACATAATCGGCATTTGGAGCATGCTCTTTTATTCGGGTTTGTAATATAATACACACCCGACATAACATTCGCTCCATCGTAACCCTGTCCTCTATATTTAGTCAAATCAATTCCATATTCTTTAGTCAAATATAAAATGTCAGTTTTCAGACCTGCAGCACTGCAATCGGTTATTGCTATAAATCCTAAAAAGGATTCACAGATTTTTATTTCTTTAGGCACATCATCATTTTCTGTAACCCATATATATCCAAAAAACTACAAATAGTTGGTCAATTTTTGTAAAATAAAATAAATTAGAAAGTTTTTATTTTTTTTCTTTACACACTTTGGGGGCCCCGTAGCCCGGGGCCTCGTATAATTGATACGGCAGATACGGCGGTAGCTACGCCCCTGGTATAAGTGTATGTCCGATTTAAATAATTCTTTTTTTGTTGTACCAGTTATTATTCAACTTCGGGTACACTGGAAGTTTCATCAAAATCTGTGCAGTAGTTTTTGAGATAGGGAAGTTGTATGTTTTTATATTTGTGTTCGCATATCTCCGGAACTACAAGTCTGATTTAAGTAATTCTTTTTTTACTGTACTAGGTGTTGTTCAACTTAGGGAATATTGCAAGTTTCATCAAAATCGGATCAGTAGTTTTTGAGATAGGGATTTTTTATGCATGACCACGCATAACTTTTCACAGAATAGTCTGATTTTGAAAATTCTTTTTTTATGAAAGGGTACACTTCCAAAATGGTCCCTTAGTTATCATGTTAGGATCTGATGATGAAATCTAGCTTAAATGGAAGGAACTCTTCAAACTTCATAGACACATTCGCAGCGATTTCGGTAGTTAACAAGTTGGCTGGCGAATATTGGTACTTATAGCTTAGAACGAGATATTTTACGTATGTTCGTTGTCGATAATCCACTAAAAAGTATGAAAAAAAAATTATTATAAAAAATTAAACCGACTTCAAAATGCACTGAAAAGTAAAAAATAATTGCATCATTTAGTTACTCTAATTTACTTAACCATATCTATGAAGTCGGTGCCACCTGTAAGTTTTCTACTTTAAAGACGTTACCTAATTCACACAAAGTGCTTTGCTACTTTATTGAATAAACTTTTCTTAAACTTGGATGGCACCGACTTTATAGATATGGTTAAGTAAATTAAAGTAACTAAATGACGCAATTATTTTTTATTTTTCAGTGCGTTTTGAAGTCGGTTTAATTTTTTATTAAATTTTTTTTTAGTTTCGCGTTAACAGGCATGCTTGTCGGATGATTTTGACATATCTTTAAAGATTTAAAGACTGAACAAGCATGCGAAATATGCATATATATTAACAACTGACGACACGAAATTCAGTTTTTCACAAATCTTGCGGAAACTAAAATTTTTCGAGGACAAAAACATTCCGATATTCCCACAGAAATAGAAACCATCACGTGGATGAAACCGTGAAACATGGCTAGTAATTTGTATAATATTATGCTACGGTCAAGAAACAGATACAGCTAATCAATCTGAAATTCAGATTTTCATAAGATCAAAAGTAGAATGCCAGACAATGTATAGGACTTTAACCCACTAATAAAAACATATTGTACAACAATGTAGTATGCATCATTTTATTGCATTTTTTTTACTATTTAATATAAATTACATTTAAAAGCTCTAGAACTCGGAATTTTCGACACAAGTCTAACGTTGGTTATCATCCATTTCCGTATTGTTGTTCCGTATAGTCGTCATGCTAACATGACAGTCGCAAAGCTTCATTAAATACATTTCAAGCAGGCTTAACGACTCTGGATACAAGCCTTTTAGAGCCCACTGATGAAAATACAATAAAAACGATTTAATAGACTAGAACCCAGTGCAACAATAAAGATTTAAAAATGCGTAAAGAATCTAAATTAAAAGGAAATAGTTTAATTACTTTTTTTAACATAATTTTATTCCGATGTCCAACAGTAAAAACGACTTATTGTAGAACATTTATATAGTAATACGATATTTTTAGTATATTTACAATTTGTTATCTTTCTGGATTGCGATCTGGCATTCTTTTTTATACTTGTTTTATTGCATTTCTGCGGAACACTTTAAATGTCTGCCGCACTATTTATATGTTTCCTTACAAATGACTACGATATGATGACATATCCTTGTAGGAAAAAGTCTGAATAGTATTCTTGGTTACTTCCAGTTGATCTAGGTCAAGTGTTTGTAAATATGATGTAACCGAAAATTTACGGTTTTTGCAATTTTTTCTTTATTTGTGCTATAAGATGATGCTTCGTACCAAAATTTGAGATTTTGAGTTCACGGGGAAGTAAGTTTCGAAAATTTGTAATATAAACAATGTTTTGATTGTATTTGATTTTTTTTTGTTTGAGTTTTTCACAGCTTGAGAATTTGATATAAATTAGCTATGTACTTCCAAGCGTTCCTGAGAAAATGCGTTTTGACAGACAGACAGACGGACGGACGGAAAACAGTGATCCTTTAAGTGTTATTTTTTTTTTTCTTTTCGAGGTACGGAACCCTAAAAAGGGATTTATAGGGGTAGGAATAGCATTATTAATCCTTACATAAAAAAATAAAGTTTGCAAAGATATATTTTTTCCTTTGAAACATGTTATTAAGACGCGTACTTTAGGAGATAATGAAAAGTTAATACAAATATTCACCTTCGCAAGTTATATGACGCGGATGGGCCAACACATTGCTTGACGGGAAACTATAAAAAAAATTGAATTGAAAAGGGAGAGCGGAATGAGCACACTTTACTTTATGAAAAGCTGTTTTTAAAATACGAAGGATACCTAAGGGTACACGCGGACAAAGTTGCGGGCGACTGCTAGTTCTTTTAATAAAATGGCCAAAATATAGCTAACTCTATATTATTCGTCTTGATATAGATTTTCCTAGAAATCTTTTATAGAGTTTAGAACGTCCGTCTATAGTGGATTAGCATATTTTGCACTTATTAGCACCATGTCATCAGCAAATCTAAAGTTTAGGTTGAGGAGCTCCCTGTTTATATTTACTCCTAAATGTTCTGAATTAACAATTAATAAATAAGAATCGTAAATATACTTTGTGAGATTGGGCCCCAATTTCTTGCTGCTAAAGAGATTTACATAGCGCCTCGTGCGAGATAAAGTCAAATGCTTTTACACAATCAATAAATTATAAACTCTATGTAGAGTAGCATCTTGTATTTGGCATCTTGTACACTCTGCCTGTAGAGTGAATGTACTACAACAAAAATTTCACATATATCATAAATGTTCTTCAATTATGCGAATGTTATCATTCACTACTAGTTGGATATTTTCTTGGAATTGTTATGTACTTCTCGTGATGTAATTTCGTTATCAATCCCTACATGAGAACTTATAGATACATATATGTAATGTGACTTATTTGTTATTTAACCTTTATTTTACAAAAACCTTCTTTTTTATAGAAAATAAAAATCCAGTTTTGGATAAATAATGGAACTTTTAGACGCTGATAGGTAGGAAACTGACAACAGATATTCTGCCGATGACGATATGACAAAGTCTAGGCAAAACAATTTGAAGCAGTAGATAGAGCCGAGTTTAGTGGTTGTCGGTGGTGGTGCCGGGCTGGCGGTGGCTGCGGTGGTGCGGCAGCGGGATCGCGGTGGCGCGTTGGCGCTGTGGCGCTGTTGAGAGGTGGCGCGGTGGCGCGGTGGCGCGGTGTCGGGTGCGTACGGCGTACGCGCACCCGACATCGCGCAGTAACGCGACCAGCTCCGACCCGTGCGCACGATGATTGCGTTAGCGCTCGCCGCCGCGCTGTTGTGTGCGCTGGCCGGCCGCCTCGGCACCGGGGCCAGCTTCCACTGTGCCATGCGCCGCGAAATCTCTCCCTGCACTTGCCGAAGGGACGACATCGGCACCGGCGCCATCCTCGTCATCTGCCAGCGCATCAGCACCTACGAGGACATCGCTCGAGCCCTCACCAGCAAGTTCAGCCCCGAGACTAAGATCGGTCTCGACATATCTTATTCTCAACTCCCGGACTTCGCCGACCACAGCTTCCGGGAACTCGGTCTCTCTATAACGAGGCTCAAACTCAACTACGACAATCTAAGGCAAGTCGGTTTTAACTATGCCATTGAAAGTGCTTTCCTTGCGATGAAATGTGTAAGTTCTTTGTTGTGTAAGACGTTCGGATGAATAACATATTGAATCGTGATAATAAAACATCAAAACAGTGCGTAAGTTGAAAGAGAAACAACAGGTCTGTGATAAGAGAAGCGACAGCGATGAGGATCGCTTCGTTATCGTAAGCGTGGGCGGCACCCTCTCCGGGGCTGGCAGCGAACCCGCGACCCCGGCCCGCACTAGCAACCGCAATCGTAATGTTTAAGCTTACTCAAACTTATCCCCAAATTTGATTAATCTATGTCCCCTCTTCTATAAGGCCCACTTCAGGGTTCCCCCCCGAAGCCGCCGACAAATTTCAAATCACTCCGATGTACACCTACAGTTTTAGAGTTCTCGGTGTTAAGTCAGTGGTATTTCGCATTTACGTTATCAATTAATACTCTATAGTTATTTACAGAGTTTTATATTTATACATGACCAAAAAATCCAATTGAAATATCCATGACCCATAAACCCGACCCTTATTGACCACAATTAAGTTTTTGCTAAAATGCACAAAAGTTAAAACGAATATTCTAAGATTTTTTCATTTTGTGACTCATTCATTTCAATCAGGAATATAGAATAGTTAGTCATCTGATATTAAATATCTGCTATAGGCACTAGTTTGTGGATCATTTTGGGTCAAATATAATTGACAGACAATGTTCTTTCTAAAATTTAAGCTATTTTCCAAGCATTTATGGCCTCGGTCTTACATGCCATTACAAAATTAACCAGTGTAGATAAAATTTTCCTCTTGACAGAATCTAAATGTAAGCCAATTGATTGAAGTTTTTTTTTTAAAGTTTGAAGAATTGTCTCTAAATCACCACCTAAGATCCTGTCATATTAATACCAAATGTTTAATTTGGAATGAAAAATGAAATTAAATGTATATGGTCTAACTTCAAATAGATAGGTTTATTTTTAGTAAAGCGGTAGGCAGGCATATTTAATACCTACAGGCTAAGTAACTGAAACTGTTGCCGAAGGAGGCAAAAATACAATAAATTCATAATAAGCAATACTTTACAATCGAAGCAAAAGAAAGTGAATTACATAATTATTGTTGCATTTGGTACATTATAGAAATTCTGAAATTATACTTAAACTAGCAGTGCCCGCGGACTCCGTTCCGCGTTAGAAATATTTTTGTCCCGACCCGTTTGTACCGCGTAATACTTCATATAGAAAGTTCATTAAAAATTATGATGACGATAGCAAATTAGTAGATATACTTGCTCTTTTGCTGGCAAGCCACTGCGAACGTTCGGTGCTAGATTCCCTATTACGTATGTCCGACATATTCTGTGGATAGCTAGTCACTGAGACCTTTTGGTGCTATACTCTCTAGCAGATGCTTGCTATCTATATATGCTCTTTCATTCTCAAGACGCCGTGCATGCTCTAAAGAAGTCTCTCCTATTCGGCGTACAGTGGTCGCTCTTGTCTGAGATCTTTGTCTAGATAGTTGAGGTTTTGTTTTAGGCAATCTGACGTTATTTCATCAGAAAAACGCGATTACTTAAAATAATCAAACGGTGGTCCTATATTAAAAATTTAACTAAAAAAGTTGAGTAGAAAATAACTACATTGAGGAAATAAGTAAATTTAGTAGAACAAAAAAACGAAGTTGTTGAGAAAACAAAGAATTAAATGTAACTACCTATATCGCCACGCAACGGCCGGGGCGATACACACCGCACGTTTTTACTTACGTCACAAGATCACAAACTCACAAACTCTTGCTCTTTATTATATTAATATAGACCAACAAGCGGCAATCACTCATATGAACTACTACATGAAAGTCTCTGGTGAATGATCAGGTACATTGATTTAGTGGTGATGACAAGAACATCAAAGTATAAGGTAGACATCTCTCAATAGAGCCGGCATAAATCCTCTAACTTAATAATATGGGGATCACATCTAGGAGACGCAGTGCGATAGTTCGTCGGGTTATCGCAGGTCGCTTCTAAAGCAGTAAAATTGAATATCACATTGGTCTCGTCATATTCACTATATTTACCCATTAATGGTGTACTAACAAATTAGTTTGGACGTTGTTTGCCGTCGTGTTGTTATTTGACAAATTAACAGATTCAGTTAAATATTTTGCAAGTAAACATATTTTTTGTGGACTTGGGTTGTGTCCGGTTGCACTTTAATGTTCCTAAGATTTAAGAATGTACGTTAATACACTTCAGGAAAACTGCTACTACATAAATATTACAAGTACCTACAAGCTTCACATAAAGTTTCTTGATTCTACGGCAACAAATGCAGGAAGACTGTTTCTAATACTTTACTTGTGAGGTCTTAACCCTTATGAAACCCCAACAGTGTATCAAAATACTTTAACAATGATATACAAAAAGATGTTGCACAAATACGAATAAGTACCTTTTAAGAGCTTTGGCTGCCGGTTTTTCTTTGAAAATTATAAATTCATTCTCTAAAAAATATTGGTCATTTAAAGGTATTAGTTAGTTCTGTATATTGTTAATATTTTTAATTTTTTATTGGAAGACACTTTATAATCGCTACTGAAGCCAAAATTTAACTTCTTTTTCACTTTTTGTCTGTCTGACTAGCTTTTTTTCGGCCACGATCCATACTTACTGAATAAATTCAAATAAAACTTGGCACGATATTAGTTCAAACGGTTCAGAAGACAGCTGGGCAGCGTTCGGGAAACTTCGCGACACCTTTTCGTCTAAATTTCTCAGTGCCTGAAGACGCAAATTTTTCAACAGTGTGTATTGTTGGTGATGATCTATGGGTCTTGGTCGCTAACGAAGAGGCTCAAAATAAGTCTCAAAGTTACTTACCTTATTGTGGCATTTGTGGAACTCCAACTTTGCGTGCAAACTTTGGCTGGGGGCTCTCTGTCATTTTCCGGCGTGCCTCGTCCTACACCGGACCTTAAGACTTGCTCGTATTACTCTCTTCTCGTTCTTGCGTGTAACATTTTATACAGAGAAATATTGCTGTAACTTATCCAATATTATAAAATAACGTAGTCTCTGTAGCGTTATTGTTCTAAAGTGTGTTACCTCTAATGAAACCAAAACAGGAGGCACAGGCACAGCTAGTCCAAAATAAAATTTAAACAAAATTAAAGTAACAGATCGAGATTTAGTTATATTCCAATTATTATTTATATTCTGTCAACATGAATAAGCCGCATGGATGCTTTTCATAGGTCAGGTTCAGGCTGTAAAATTAATTTATGAGACAAACAAAATGTTATTTTAAGATATATCATTACACGTGAACATTATTGTGGGTACTTATAATAAAGCGGATCTTTATCGATGCATTTGCTAACCATTGTAACTCCGCGTCGCCGCGTCGACAGGTCACATTATCTTTCTACGGTCATCTCTTAATCTTCAAAAACATAAACATACGTTCTACCGATCTATTTGTGTTCCTTTTTATGTAAGCTTAATAGTGCTACTTTGCCGTTATAAACATATCATTACACAACATAGTAGGAAGCTGACTATTTCTTCTACTTCAATTAGGTAGTGGCAAAACATATTTAAAACTTTCAGTGGGGTTTTTGTGTTTGTACCGTAATAAACCTTCTTGGCGGTCAGGTAACAATAAGTAACTAAGGATAAGTTAATGAAATTATAAACGTGCATCTCAATTTGTTTATTCTTTCATCTGATCTGATGGTGATCGTCAACGTCCATTGGAGCAATGTGGTGGGTGTACGCTCTATATCTTTTCATCTACATGAAGAGAGGCCTGGCTCTGTAGTGGTCGGTTAATAGGCTAATAATATTGAATGATGATGATGATGGTGATCTCAATTTACTGAAAGCTTAATAGCTGTTCCAATAATGTTTGCTGACAAAGCTCTTAAGCTTCCATTTAAGTAAGCTATAATGTATTTTATTACCCGATTTTTGAAACCTGTATACAGACAGAAAAAAGAAATGGAATAAATGGATACATACATTATGTATCTATGTAATGTATGTTTGTATGTCTATTTCATTGGCACGCGCTACAGAATAAATGCTGGATCTATTTCGAATTTTTAAAATGGCGGCTGTTAATGAAAAAAGGTAAGAAATGTATTTTTCTTCATATCTCAGCAATATGGGTATCAAATAAATAGGTCGCGAGAAGCGCCATTTCAAAACAAAAACCCGACCGAATGAACTGAAAAGGAAAATACAAGTATCACTGTATCCATATAAAATTCTAAATACTTTATGGTACTGTAGGCGGGGACTGCGAGTGTAATGTATGGCGAAATTTGTCAAGCAATGTATGAAATTTAAAATGAAAAGTATTTTCGAAAAAGTCCGTCAGTCCGTTAACCTGCCCTGTATTTAAAATGTCCTGAAATTGAAATCTATACCGTTCATAATTTTTAATTAATTCTCTTTACATACCTGAACGAATATCCAACCTAAGATACCTTTCTCAATTTAAGTCAATAACGCCCGAATACTCAAATGTAAATCAAACTATATATATATATATATTTTTAATATATATACATTATTGCACTATCCGTTTTCCATAACTTAGAGTACTTCAATGAGGGTTGTCTGGAGGAGATCGCTTTTAGCGATAAGACCGCCTTTGTACATTTTATTTTTATTTTTGTTCTGCTTTTGTGTCTCTGTATCTTTTAAAATGTGCAATAAAGAATTTATCTATCTATCTATCTATCTAGTAACGAGCCGGCCTATTTTGACAGATTTCTATTAAAAACTTGCAAAGTAAGTTGACTCGATTTATTTATGATTTGCGTTTGAGTAAGTTCCTCAGGCATTCCTCAAATATGGGCACCATACGTCCCCTAGCAACGACCTTGGCAACGAGTACAGCCGTCGGAAATTAGGGCACGAGGTCAACTCGCAATTAACTGATTTTTTTATCAACTAATAAATAATTACAATTTTATGTTTATAAAGCTTGTCGTTATCATTTTAACAAGAAATAAGTATGTAAATAAAAATAAAACTTTGAACGCTTCGGGAATCTGCAACTACATATTTATGTGCCCAGATCCCGCTGGTTAATTCTGCAGGCATCTGTTTTTTGTTTAAACTAATTTTAAATAAATTTTGAGGGAGTATGAGATAGATTAAAGATAAGTTGCCTATCTAAATTTTGCTGCAAATGTAGAAGTATGATTGTATGTTTAATTTAGTGATATTAAAGTATTAAAAACAAAGGAAAAGTAAATGGTTGCCAGGTATAAGTAACTAACAATAATAATATGTTTTGCCTGGCAACCCTAACGTTGCGGTTGACTTAGAGCTGGCACTAGTATTTTTTTAATTGATTAAAAAAACATATTTTAATGAACATCAGCTATTTTTTTTTGAAAACTTAGTTGCGGCATACTTCCACAACATTAATTAAAATTAGATAAAGCAAAAAAACTGCTTCCTGCAGAATCGAGCAGTGGGATCTTAGTCTACTATCTATACTAATATTATAAAGAGGAAGAGTTTGTGACTTTGTGAGTTTGTAATATTGTGACATTGTAAGGGGTAATCTCTGGATTTACTGGACCAATTTTCAAAATTATTTCACTAATAGAAAGCTATGTCACTGTAGAGTGTCATAGTCTATAAAAATTTGTAAAATTAATTACGCATCTATACTTAAATTTCAATTGTGTTATCAAAATTGTAAAAAAAAATTGCTTTAATCGCGTGCGTTGCGAAAACTATTGAGGATAGAACAAAACAATGTGCAACAATATTAAAGCACGTATCAAAATCTGTAAAAAAGTCTACGATATCCCTATCTCCTACAGATAACTCACAATAACTGCTTTTTCTGTTTAAAGTGTGGATTAAAAATAATTTATTTTTGTAAAGATTTTTTAGCCCATATGGTATCAATCTACTCGTATACCTTTATAAGTATGCTTGTTAGAACGAAGACTTAATGAAAAAACTGTGTTCCCCTTCGATTTAAAACAAATATCTTCAAAGATATTTATAACAGATAGATATATAGATTAACAAAATAAAAATGTGCGGTGAAACATTTAATTCTTTGTTTTCTCAACGACTTTGTTTTTTTGTTCTACTAAATTTACTAATTTCTTCAATCTGGGTATTTCCTACTCAACTTTTTTATTATAATTTCTAACAACCACCGTTTGATTATTGTTCCGATGAAATAACGTCAGAATCTAATCTTTTTTTTTATCGACTACAAGTTAGCCCTTGACTGCTATCACACCTAATGTTAAGTAAAGATGCAGTCTAAGATGGAAGCGGGCTAACTTGTTAGGAGTAGGATGAAAATCCACACCCCTTTCGGTTTCTACACGACATCGTACCGGAACACTAAATCACTTGGCGATACGTCTTTGTCGGTAGGGTGGTTACTAGCCACGGAAAAACATCCCACCAGCCAAAATCCAATCTAAATCTTAACTATCTAGACATACATCTCAAACAAGAGCGGCCACTGTACGCCAAATAGGAGTTCCTCCTATTCGGCGTCTACACGGCGTCTTGCGAATGAAAGAGAATATAGATCGCAAGCATCTGCTAGAGAGTCTAGCACTGAAAGGCCTAAGCAACTAACTGACCACAGACAGAATATGTCGAATATATGTAATAGGGAATCTAGCACCAACCGGTCCCAGCGGCTTGCCAGCCAAAGATCCATTACTTACCTCTGCAAGACGTGTGATAGAGTCTAGCACTAAAACGGCTAACTACCGACATAATACGTCGAACATACGGAATAGAGAGTCTAGCATCGAACGTTCGCAGCGTCTTGCCAGTAAAAGAGCAAGTTCGTCTACTAGACTTGCTATCATCATCATAATTTTTATTTATGCCGAACTTTCTACCTGAAGTATTATGCGGTACAAACGGGTCGGGATAAAAATATTTTAAACGCGGAACAGAGCCCGCGGGCACTGCTAGTTTTCATATAAAAAAATATCCCAAAGTGTAGGTAACACTACTATACTCGAATTGCTGTAAGAAAGTGCGGGTGACAGTTGTCAGTATGACGTTGACGTCAGTGACTAGGGATGTGACGTTTAGAAATTCATGTTTATCGCTGACGATACTCGCAGCATAAATCTAGCTCTTTTTAATGTTGTAAAAAAAATAGCTTAAAAGGCAAATTATTATTTGATCGTTATTTATGAGGAGACTTTGTTTTCGCGGTTATAGTAATGCATAGTTTCTAGGGATTAAACTTTTATTGACTATAGTCTCTGTGATAATTTTTTTAACAACTACATATTGGCAATTGACTGCTATCACACCTGATGTGTGATGCAGTCTAAGATGGATGCGGGCTAACTTGTTAGGTGTAGAATGAAACAACATCGTACCAGAACACTAAATCGCTTGGCGGTACGTCTTTGTCGGTAGGGTGGTAACTAGCCACGGCGATAGCCTTCTTCCAGCCAGACCAAGACAAATTAAGAAAATCTCAATCTGCCCCGCTTTACCATTTGGTACAGGTTAATAAACCTCAAACCAATCCAATCGCAACAGCGAGTTGATGAACTGGAAAACGGAGTAGATATAAAAATGTTAAAGTTGGAGCTTATTGCCTTAGTCCGGCGTCAAAAGGCACCAACTCCTACCTATGCTCTAGAAGAGATGACAATAGGTCTGACCTCGGTCCTTAGATATAATGTTATTGGGCCCAAATAACATGTATGCTTTTAATTTCAATTCCTATTTTGAAGCTTTATAAAATCAGCATTTATAACATCAGCGTTGCGAACGCAGCATTACCTATGAAATAATTGATTATTTGATTGAATGATTTGATTGATTGAATTTAAATACTTTTTTCCATATTCCCATTTAATTTTCAGTCACGCCGCAAAAATTAATACCTACTTCACCGCCATTAACGGCAAATAACATGTTGGCACTGTTACAAGAGGCCATCAACAAAGATTAACCTGAAGGCTAGTCGAAGGTCGTGAATAAAACAAAAAGGGATATTATGACTGATTGGGATCGTGACGTCCATATTAACAACATAATTAATTCATCTATACATATAAATAAAATTGCAGTGTCTGTTTGTGCATATATGCATACCATACATACACCAAAATAACATTTTTTTTTCAATTATTGTCTGTCTGTCGGTTTATTTGTTCTGGCTAATCTCTGAAACTACATCAGTCATCAGTCGGAATATAAAAAACCTTTTGTATATGATAGCTCGACTCATAAGGGGTGACATAAGGTAATTTGTATCCAGATATTACCACGGGACCAGGAACTACGCGGGTGAAATACCGGGAGACCGCTAGTTGTTAATAATATTCGTCATAGATTCAGATGATGAATTTAGTGACAACTCAAATGTTCCTAATTCTGATATAAGTTAGGACGAATAAAATATATTTCTTATTTGCAACCTTTTGAGTAAACTTTCCCTGATGTTTTGTTGTTGTATAAAATTATAGACTTTTTAAAAATAAAAATTGTACTACAATATACGTTTATTATTAAAAAAAATATCGACTATTCATCGTAGAAGTACGTCCCATCACTAGACACGTCTATGGCGTTACGTTATACCTTACAACACTTTGCTTAATTTTTCTTTCAATTTGATTTTATTTGTAGACTAGAACATTCTGGCTGGGTTTAAAGGTTTTAAATTTAAGTTAATACAGCTATTAACGATTTAATATATTAAGAATTTGGAACAGCTGAAATACTAAGTCATAATTTGTAAATCGCTTCAACTTTCAAGAGTGAAACGGAAAGTTAATGACATATGTCACAGGCACCATGTTAGAGCGCAGGCACTATACATGCAACATGCTATGCATACACCTGGATGTAAAAATCAGAATTTAATATCATGCATTATTTCGGTACCGACGTCAGTCGGACACCGTAGCCTAACTCTTAGTCTATGTGTCAAACATTAGACCTAGAAGACCAATATATACAAAAGTAATAAAAATACAAGTTCTACACGAAACTATAAAGTTTACGAAGTTTAAAGATACAAGTTTTCGCGAATTTTATAAACATTGTTTATCGATATGGTACACCCAGTTATTTTCCCCGACACATATAGATAGGGAAATGGTGTAGCCAAGTGTGTTGATACAGTCATAATATAGGGTTCCGTAGATAAAACTACGAGAGACTAATTAGAAACCTAATTTCACGAAATAAAATATCTTCATGATGGTGCTGTTACTAAGTAAATATCACTATCACTTCATAAGTTTATAATACAGTGCCCTCGCGTCTATCTGCGTGTCTGTTCGCTAGAAACTCAAAGACTACTGAACGGATTTACTTGTGGTTTTCACCAATAGGTAAAATGATTCCTGAGGATGGTTTCAGTATATCATTTATAAGGTTTATAAATTACGATTAGCTTTGTTTAAATTGACTCCAGAAGATAATTGTTGAAAAAGTCGCGCCGCTTTGGAGTTTTCATTGAAAACGCTGCGTAATCTATTTCAGATATAACAAAATATTGAACGATTGCTTGTCTATATTAGATCTACAAAAAAGTCTGCTAAGGCATATATCTATCTTTTAAGGATAACTTGCTATACACATTCTTCCCTTTAAAAAATGGTTTCATATTTTTTTTGGTGGAAATACATTATTGCAGGCAGACAAAGTCGCAGGCTAGGAATAAATCAGGGTCATTCATTCCAGTAAATTAGAAATAAATGACAGCTATATTGTGTGAGACATTATACTATATTTGGTAAGAGAGTGGTGTGGTGTAAAAGATGTAATTACCAAAATTGTGAAAGGAATGCTTAGATAGTTTAGGCATATACAGAGAATGCATGAAATGATGAAGATAAACATAAGGGATTTAAAGGCTGAATGGAAATATTGCAAGGGTAAGGCCTAGACGAAAATTAAAGGACCAAATTCGGGACATTTTCAAAACTGGCCAGGTTAAGAGTACCCTAAATTGACGAACTTTTATGAAAGGATTAATGAGAGTGGAAGAAGCTAAAGAAGCACGTAAAGGTCGTGGCAAATGGAAGGATATAATCACTACCTACCCTATGAGGAGGAGCCGTGATGTTATATTGTTTGTGTGTATATTTAGTAAGTGGGTTTTAGTGAAGATACGCAGATTATTGAACTAGTGTCATCAATATTTACCCGACATTGAAGGAAGTTTTGCCCCGGTTAGTTCGCGTTCCCATATGAATGTTGGGATAAATATATATAGCAGCCTATGTTTTAATCCAGATTATAATCTATTACTATTCTATAGATCGTTCAATCCACGAAGGCTCGTCGTTCATTGTTTTTCAAACGCTTACAGTGCAAGTGTGCAATAAAAACTGCAAGAATATGAGTTCTATTACACATTGCTTCTCGTTACGTAGTAATAGAACTCACATTCGTGCAGTTTTTATTGCACACTTGCACTGTAAGCGTTTGAAAAACAATAAACGACGAGCCTTCGTGGATTGAACAATCGATAAATTTCAGACAAATCGAGCCAATAATAATATTACTAAACAAATCTTATACACTGTACACTTATTTTTTTATCGGAGTGGAATAATAACTCCCGCATTATCAACAATGAATAAAACTATTCTATACAAGTTGAGTATCCTATGACGTTTTTTATTGTTGTAATACATTTCACTATCAGTACATAATATTATAAAACACAGTGCCCCGCCGCGTCTGTATGTCTGTCTTTTCGCGATAAACTCTAAACTACTAAGCGAATTTTCTAACGGTTTTCATCAAAAATTAAAGAAAGGTTTTAATCCATTATTTGTTAAGGTTTTGTATGAATTGGCTCTAATATGTATTGGCGATAATTGTTGAAAAAGTCGCACTGCCTGGAAGATTTCGTAGAAAACGCTGTCTAATCCATTTGAGATATAACAAAAGAATGGACGAAAGAATTGTTGCTCTTCATTAGGACTACAAAAAAGTCCATGACAAATATTTATGTTTTAAGGATGGCTTGCTATACTCATATTTTCCTTAAAACAAGACTCACGTTTTTTTGGTTTCTTGAAATTTTTTAATACACGATTTGAATTGCGGGCTAAGTCACGGGCGTCTGCCATTTTAGAGTAATTCACAAAAAATTTTACAAGGGTGTACTTCCTTGTAAAATTTAATGATTATCTATGTACAAACTCTACATAAAGGCACAGACTGACGAATGCAATATGTCGATTCAAGAAAAAAACATGCGAGAAGTGTACCAGTAAAATCAATTCTACAATCTGCCAAAATACCTAGGTCTAACTGGAACTGTAACCTAGTTCTATACTAGAACGGGTGACCAAAGTTGCTCTAGTATGATCTTACCAGATTTGGTGGGGGGAGAATAACTCGAGCTGAGAAGGCGAGTGTTGACCATTCACTAAAAAAGTTTACTTAGGTATACTTTACTCGTGTCACAGGTCTCGGGCTATGTTTGTGATAGGTATTGGTTATATCCAATAGTTTCGATTTGAGATTTTTCGGTCCGACTTGCGCTTACAGAACTGTGATAACTTGGTACTAATATGTAATACAAATACAGTAAACAGCTCTTGATAACGGAGCATTTTACTGGTGAATGATTTTTTAAAATCGGATCTGTAGTCCCGAAGATTAGCCGTTACAAGCCCATTCACAAACTTACAAATATTACCTCTTTATAATATTAGTATAGAATATATTCTACTCAGAAGCTTTAACTTGATCCAGTCTGAAAATATTTTTGCCGTTTGTATCTAATATTAGAAATTACGGGTGCATACCAGTGGTACCCCATACCGTAGTTCTATAGAACAGTTGGGATATTTTCCGTGCTGTCAAATTATATCCCAATAGTTCTATATAGTACTGTAGTATAGTTTTTGCTCTTGACTTTACTTATACCATATAAGTTATAAACTTTATATTATTTTCATTGATATTTCATTTTGTTTTTAACAAAAAATGTCCCTTGCGACAAAAGCAAAGTTGTTAAAACCAAGTAGTAGTTGTGTCTAGAAGAATATTCTCTTATTTTAGAAGTTACGGGGGGACACACATTTTACCACTTTGGAAGTATCTTTCGCGCAAATTATTCAGTTTAGAAAAAAATTATATTAAAAACCTCAATACCATTTTAAAGAAGTTTTGTGCAATTTAAGCAAAGCTGTATTTGATATAGTATGTTTATAGATACTCTCAAATTTAAGTGGAAATTTAGTATTACAATCAAAAGAGATTCCATATTATACTTATAAAAACTATAGATATTTTATATGTAACGTACAAACAAGGTGTTGATATCGACATTTCTTAATTTTTTCCCATTAGTTCTATATAGAAAGAACACTAATCACTAATATACTAATTAAATTAGGGGTACTGCTAGGATGCACCCGAAATTACCATAGATTTACTCACAACTCGCGCTCAATAGCGCGAATAGAGAATATTATTTCAAAATTCTTCATTTATCATCATAGGTAATCAGTATTTTGCTTCTCTTATTCAAATATATCAATGAATGAAATCACATTAGTCTGGATATAAGGATATCAATTGCAGCATTAAAAATAAACTCATATGATTCGATTGCAGTACAAAAATAGGTTTTACTTCATTTATTATATTACACGTCAGCCATTCGATAAAGAGTTAATTAGGTCAAGTGTAAATCTACAATTATTTAAATCACCTCGTCTGATTAAGTTGTTAAATTTACATTACGTTTATAGGTACTACCATAACGTTTTCTATCATTTTTCTTATTATTTGTCGAACACCACAGAAAACATAATCGTATGTACAAGTAATCTATACTAATATTATAAAGAGGTAAAGTTTGTAACTTTGTGAATTGGGCATCTGTTGGGGCAAATCTTCGGAACTACTGATCTGATTTAAATAATTATTTCATCAGTAGAATGCTACACTATCGGGGAGTGTCATAGGCTATATTTTATATTTGTATTATACTTATTAGCCGAGTTATCGCAGTTTTTGTCGCGCGAGTCGGACGAAATTTATTAAATTGGCTTTATGCGCGTGCGCTGCCTTAGCTATTAGATATAATTGAAAATATTGTATGAAAACGTTATGTATCTTTAAAAGTTCTACAAAAAAGTCCACGATAGCATATATCTATCTTTTATATTTTGGCAGATATAGATGTTCTTCATATGATTACGTTTACGTCATTATTTATACACCTAAACTTAAATCCTTATCAAAATTAATTATTTAATAATCAAAAGGGTATTATAGAGATAAGATTTGCCTTTTACAGTATATTAATTAGTCATATAGTTTAGGAGATAAAACATAATTTCTAAAAAGCGCTACTGCCGCTATTAAGTCCAAATCAAGTTGAACTCTACGTACGTACGAGTACGTGAATTGGCGACAGCATTTTGGTAAGTATGCAGTTTCATAGAAACGATAATACGGTAAAGGGGTTGAGAATTGATCTTTGTTCAATTTATTTGCCATACAAGACCATATCTATACTATTAATATAAAGCGGAAGAGTTTCTTCGTTTGTTTAAACGGGCTAATCTCTAGATCTGTGTGTCGGATTGTAAAATTATTTTTGTTTATTTTGCAGCTAGACTCAAGAGTGTAATAGACTATTAAGCTATACATATCAGCTTGCCATAAATATATATTGTTAATGTTAATGTACTGTAATATCGTACAATGTTGAACAAAAATGTACAGTGGACCCTTTGTCACTGTTTAAAAGTTGTGAGTCAGGATGTGGTTTTTTTAAATTTTCAACAACGCATATAAAAAATTTTAAAAAACACTATTCAAAATTTAAAAAAATAAATCTGATCCACTTGCTGTGGGGCTCGGGAGCCCAAACCGGTGGGCCCCCGAGTGAGGAAAGCTCCAAAGTGAGGAATCCCCACAATACGCGCCGTCTCAACAATTATTGCCTTCTGTACCCGACCCTTGATCCAACAACTAAACGAAAGCTTCTGAAGATGTTGGCCGAAGCTTTCCGCTATAAGGCCATTAACTGGAACGACTATAGGAACAATAATTGTCGACTAATCAGATGATTATATAAAGTCCCCCGTCTATTTGTCTGTCTGTTCGTGATAAACTGGATGGTATGGATTTCATCCTACTCCTAACAAGTTAGCCCGCTTCCATCTTAGATTGCATCATCACTTAACGTCAGGTGTGATAGCATTCAAGGGCCAACTTGTAATCAATAAAAAAAATTCAAATAATACTTAACGGACCTCATGTGAGCGGCGCCGAGTTATTAACAAAAACGTTAAAATCAAAAAGTGTTAGTAATTGTATTTGATAAGGTTTTTTTAAAAATTGGCTGAATTGTGAAGATAATTCTGGGAAGAGTCGACAAATTTAAGCCGCAATTATTTTTGCTGTTTAGTGAGTTTTGAAGTCGGTTTATTTTTTATTTAATACTTTTTAGTGATTTATCAACACCGAAAATACGTAAAACCTACTCGTACTAAAACATAAGTACCAATACTCGCCGACCACTTATAATAATCCGACATCGCTGTAAATGTGCCTATAAAATTTGAAGAGTTCCCTCGAGTTTCCGAAGATCTCATCATCAGATCATGACTTTAATCAAGTCCGATCACAAAGGCGCTACTGTAAACCGTGCTTCGTCTTCATCACCAGACCCTTAATGACAGTCACAGCCCATCTAAATGTACAGTTATCATCGAGACATAATCAAGCCCAAGCTTAAGGTAATTGCAATAAATCATTGAGGAGTACCCTCTTTTGTAGTTCGGCTCCATCATTAGATCCGCTCCAGACCTTTATTAAATTGCAGTGATTTAAAATACTTAATGGAAAAATTAACAAACGTACTCGTTGTCCCTACAATTTTTGAAAGTTCCCCTCGATTTATCCAGAATCCCATCATCAGAACCTGGTTTCCTTGTCATAATACCACCACCGGACTATCCTTTTCAACAAAAAAATAATTCTCAATTCATAAACGACAAAGATATCTGCAAACACAAATAAAAAACGAGATACTCCTTTTTTTAAAGTCGTTAAAAAATGTTTCTTATATGCTGTGGTCAATGTACAAATATGTAGGTCTCAGTACAATCACGTCGGACAGAGCCTAGCGCTCAGTTTAATTGGTCCCGTTTTGTAATTTAATTACCCTTTGGCCTAAGCCAGCGACAATTATGAATCGTTCCTGGCCGCGACCGCACATGTGCCACGGGTATATTCGTGTTCTCTTTCCATTGTTAAAATAATATTTGAAGACGTGGCCCAAGTCATCAAATCAAAATCCAAATCAATCAAAATCCATTTGCACTTGTATCCACCCATACAAACAAACTTTTGCCTTCATAATATTAGTAACGAATAGAGGATGTTCGCGTTTTTACACTCGTAGTTCGAATTTCGAGATAAGATGTGACCTATGTATTATTCTGATATGTAAGCTATATTATACTGAAGTTTCAAAAAATCCATTCAATAGTTTTTGCGTGAAAGAGTAACAAAGATTTTTTTTTATCGACTACAAGTTAGCCCTTGACTGCTATCACACCTGATGTTAAGTAATGATGCAATCTAAGATGGAAGCGGACTATTTGTTAGGAGTAGGATGGAATCCACACCCCTTTCGGTTTCTACACGACATCGTACCGGAGCGCTGAATCGCTTGGCGATACGTCTTCATCGGTAGGGTGGTTACTAACCACGGCGAAAGCCTCTCACCAGCCAGATCAAGATAAATTAAGAAAAATCTCAATCTGCCCCTCCGGAAATCGAACCCAGGACCTCCGTCTAATAAATCCACCGCGCATACCACTGCGCCACGGAGGTCGTCATTTGTAAGATACACACTTACAAATTTTCATCTTTATAATAAGTAGTAATACTAGTAAGGATTTGTATCCTGATATTTCCTCGGGAATGGGATCTACGCGTTTGAAAGTGGGCACAGCTTTTTTATGGTTTACTACAGAAACTTCAAATGTTAACAGTAGGATGTTTTTTTTAATAAGTACGAGAATTTTCAAGAAAGTTTGTTCTTTGAACTAATTTTGAAGAATATGACATGACTAATATAATACTCGAAATTTTGAATCACCATGTATCGATGGATGTTGTGACACTTTCATGTAAAAACTACTGAATGAATTTTGATGAAACTTCACAATAACATAGCTAACATATCAGAATATCACACTGGCCACTTTTTATCCCGAAATTCCTACGGGATCGAGAACTACAGGGGTGAAAGCGCGGGCGTTCTTGAGTAAACGTAAAAGTGAATCGAGTTTAGTTTTAAAGATCTTGTGATGAGCTTGAGCATGAGCTGACCTACGAAGGTCAGTTAGTGTTATATTTTGCTTAAGATATAATACGTATTATGCATTTCATTAGATAAAACATACTCGTACACGTGTCGCACATGACAATGTAATTATTATAAACTAGCAGTGCCCGCGGAATATTTTAGTCCTGACCCGTTTGTACCGCATAATGCTTCAGGTAGAAAGTTCGTCATAGCAAGTCTCGTAGATGTACACGCTTTTTTGCTTGCAAGCCGCTGAGACCTTTCAGTGTTAGACTCACTGACATGCCCTGCAGAGGTAATAGCTGTTTGGCAGGCAAGCCGCTGCGAACGTTCGGTTCTAGATTCCCTATTAAGTATATTCGACATATTCAGTCTGTGATTAGACAGTTGCTGAGACCTTTCAGTGCTGGACTCTCTTACACGTCTTGCAGAGGTAATAGCTCTTTGGCTGGCAAGCCGCTGCGAACGTTCGGTGCCAGATTCCCTTTTACGTACATCACGTACGTCTGATATATTTTGTCTGTGGTTAGCCAGTCGCTGAGACCATTTGGTGCTAGACTCTCTAGATGCTTGCGATCTATATTCTCTTTCATTCGCAAGACGCCGTGCATGCTCAAAAGATGTCTCTCTTATTCGGCATACAGTGGTCGCTCTTGTCTGAGATGTACACGTATGTCAAGATAGTTGAGATTTTGTTTTAGGCATTCTGACGTTATTTCATCAGAACAATGCGATTACTTTAAATAATTAAACGGTGGTCCTTTTTAGAAAATTTAATAAGAATTTGAGTAGGAAATATCTAGATTGAAGAAATTAATAAATCTAGTTGAACCAAAAAACTAAATAAGTTGTTAAGAAAACAAAGAATTAAATGTACTTACTGCTTACATTGCCACGCAACGGCCGGGGCTGTGCGCACCGCACGTTTTTATTTTGCTAATACCTTGAAAGATATTTAATAAATGTATAAAGTAAAGGGCACAATTATTCTACATTAAATTTCCGTTCTAACAAACATATTTATAAAGATATAGATTAATACCATATGGGCTAAATAAGCTTCACAAAAATTAATTATTTTTAATCCACAATTTTAACTGTAAAAGCAGTTATTGTGAGTTATCCGTAGGAGATAGGCATATGCTCGCGGACTTTTTTACAGATTTTGATACGTTCTTTATGACCTTACTAATGAACTAACTAAAAATGGATATGTGGTTAGTTTATACGCGGTAGAAATGGGTGCGAGAGGTATACCAGCGAAGTCTCACTATAACCTGCTAAAAGACCTTGGCCTTACTAGAAGTGCAGTAAGCTCCATATTGGAACGAGTGTCAAAAGCTGCTCTAGTAGGGTCCTTCTGAATTTGGCTGATCAAGGAGAATAACTTGAACAGAGGAGGTGAGTGTTGACGGACGTCACTAAGAGATCTCTTTTAAACCTACACCCGTGTTACAAGTCTCGGGCTCTGTTCGGAGTTTTTCTCTCAGCCACGCGATAGACCCGGCACCCGCACGGTGAATCCATGGAATATTCGTTTCTTTTTTGTAGTATATTGTTTTGTCCTATCCTCAATATTTTTCACAGCGCACACAACTAAAGCGATTTTTTTTAGAACTTGGATTATATAATTCTAATTTAAGTAAAAATGCATAATTAATTTTGGAAATTTTTAATATGACACTTCACAATAACGTAGTTTTCTATTGGTGAAATATTTTTTTTAAAATTGGTCCAGTAAATCCAGAGATTACCCCTTACAACGTCACAAGAACACAAAATCACTAACTCACAAACGCTTCCTCTTTATAATATTATAAAGAGTATATATGTCTGTTTGCGCACTTTAAAACTACTGTACTGATTTTCATACGGTTGTCATAGATGAATTAAGCTCAGCTCTGGACAAGCCTTAGGCTTTGTTTCATGGAAATCGGACGTAAAAAAAAGTAATTCCAAAAAAACTAAATTTTACTAAGAGTGCAAATAGAACTTGGCAAAGTTAGAGTTCCTACATTCTTCCTCGAATATAGGATACTGTATTTCCCAATTATAAATCAGTACCGTTCCCTTAAGAGAAGGGTTGAAAGTCCACGCTGACGAAGTCGCGGGCGTCCACTAGTATGTAAATAAATAATATATGAGTAATACACACATAGAGCCCCAAAGTAAGCGTAGGATACTATGATAACAGATGAATATTTTTATATATTTTATGCAGGAATACTTATAATATATAGATAAACACCTAGACTCTGGCAAACGTCCGTGCTCATCTGGGAATTAAATCCATAACCTAGGATGCAGCGGCAGGGTCACTACCCACTAGACCGTCCATTATAAATAATGTTATTGGTCTAATATAGGAGAAAGGTCTCCTTTCTCCTATAGGGCAGTCCTTATTAGACCCGTCACGATGTTCTAATGTGGGTCGGTTGGTTACGTTGAAAATGTATGACTGTAACGATTGCTATGAGATGTCAATGGCAATAAAAGGCAAAACCGGACTAATCAGAATTTTTTGTAGATTGATTCGGGCCAATACTCAAACCAAGAACATAAGTTTAACGAAAAAGGCTGCCACTTGATTGCAGTAACGCTTGTTCATAAACAACGTTGCAGCCTGTGGTGGAATGCGTTTGCCTAGATGATGCTAATTCTTTAAAATTTAACGCCACATGACCCCACCCCCCTCCTCCCTGAGGGACGCCTCTAAAGGTGCGTGCGTACGACGTGCTAAGCACGAGCGGAATCGCTTTGCTCATCGTCGTTCGCAGCATACAACAATCATGTCAATCAAGAACGACAAGTGCGATGCAAATGCCTTTTTGTTCTTCAAAACCTGACAGTTGGCAGAGTACGAGCTACACCTGCCTACGCTTGCCACCAGTGTCGTGCTCTTCATAAGTGAAAAAACGCACTGCCTATGACACATTGCGATCCAGTATTAGAGGAGAAATTTTCTATTTCATGTAGACTATCTATAATAGATACTAACCTATAATGCTTGCCCTAGTCAAAAAACTTGTGCACGCCACAGGTTAGCACATGCTCGTTCGAGGCTCTTAAGTCAGTCCACACTACGCGAATTCATGTTCGGCTTGTGCTCGGCTCGTAAGCTTATAGACACACCTATCATGAGATCGTCTAATTTAGGTGGCTGACACTGCGCAAATGTGCTTCTTAAGGCCATGGCGTTTTAAAGTCCTCAGACGACTCCTTAGTCCAGCAGTACAGATACATCGGCTGATAATTATTTAATGAACTAAAAAAAATATTTCGTAGCATTTTCTATGGAAACCAATAAAGTGACAAAAATCTTAAGTGGCTATTATTTTCTGAAAGTTTTAGGCAGTTTCGAACGACTATATAAATTTATAGGGAAATTACAGATACCAGTTAATTTTATAGCGTAGCATCAATAAGGAAATTCCATTTCAATAAGTAAAGATATAAATATAATCTCAATAATAATATACAAAATATTTAGGAATTAATGGAAATAATAAATTCCCAGATAACGAGGGAACACCCTGAAAAATGAAAAATTCCTTGTAAAATTTAACGTAAATTGTACATAGGCAAATATGCCCTCCGTTTTATGAATACACCACCTATACCACTGTGCCACGGAGGCCGTCAAAATAAGTTGTGTATTGGTTATAATTTTACAGGCCTTACCTGGAAATTCAAAACATGACAATGACGTCAGCAGATACCGTAACCTAGCGATAAGGCGCTCATAGTGCCCGGATTGCCAGAGCGTCGCGGGTTCGAATCCGCAATTTTTGATATTGTGTTTATTTTCAAATAGAAATTCGTCAAAAGTCGTAAACATAAAATTAAACCTAAGCGGGTCGCAGACACGCCTTGGTCCGAGAACAGCACGCAAGAAACTCAGCCAGGACTTTTTCACTTAAGTATCGTGCTCTGCGGGGACACGGAAAAATCACACAAACAGGTGCAAGTGCAAGGCGACTGGCGTCATTTGTGCATATGATGCCTTAGTAAACACAAACGCGAGGTCAACGTGCCGGGGTTATCGTTGCAGGGGCGGCGCCAAACGGTCGCATGGTCGGCGCGCACGCACTACAAACTTACTGACGTTGCAATTTGCAAAGTTGCGATTTCACAAAGGCAAAGTGCACGACCTGTCAACGTTAGGCTATACACCCTGGGTGAAGTACAAAAGTCCTTCGTACGGTTGGGTGCACTATAACAAGATCCCTCAGACAGTTATAGGATCTCCAACCTGTAACTGCTATTTCACAAAGCCAATGTGCACGACATGTTGACTTTACGTTCTAATCCTTGGGCAAAGTACAGAAAGAATAATTAATTAAAATATTATAATTTTCTCAATGATAAGGATACTTGCATGGATGTAAGTGGCGGTTCCGATAGTAGTTTCAGTGATTGGTCTTATTGCAAAAAGCTTCGACCAATATCTTAAGAAGCTTTCGCTCGGATGTTGGATCAACGGCCAGATACAGAAGTCAGTAGTCCTTGAAATGGAGCTTGTTTTATTTATTTTTTAACCAAGGTTTTTATTTCTTCTTCCATATACAGAGATCCGATCCGAGCAAAATATACATATATTTTTTTTTTACAAATAATTCTTTTAAAGTAATAATAAACTGGTTACAAAACTATTCAGTTACTTTTGATTACAATGCATAGAAAAAGACTGACACATTTGTATTTCGTAGTTTATTATGGGTTCTATTCATAGTTGGGCTGATTGAGATTTTCTTGACTGGTCTACATCAGGCCGGTGGGGGCTTCGTCGTGAGTTAGTACGTTCCGGTACGATGTCGTGTAGATACCGAGAGTGACCGATTCTACCTTCATAGATACCATCATCTCATACATCGTTGTAGCAATTAGTTCATAAAAGAACAATGAAATTTACAATTTGTCACATCACTGAATCTATCTAGCTTATGTATAGAAAGTCGTGTAAATAACATAGTAACCAATCTTGTATTAATATGTATTATGTAGCTATTAATGGGAAGAGCGGGACCTTCTGACGCAGGTCTAGTTCTTACAAGAAGGTTTCAACCATATCAGTAATGTCCCACTGTGAAACAATAATATTTTTTTTTCATATAATGGGTAGGGTGGTAACTAGCCACGGCGAAAGCCTCACACCAGCCAAACCAAGACAAATTAAGAAAAATCTCAATCTGCCCCGCCGGGAATCGAACCCAGGACCTCCGTCTTATAAATCCACCGCACATACCACTGCGCCACAGAGGTCGTCAAACCCTACCGACAAACACGTATCGCCAAGCGATTTAGCGTTCCGGTACGATGTCTGTAGAAACCGAAGGGGGTGGGGATTTTCGTCCCACTCCTAACAAGTTAGCCCTCTTCCATCTTAGACTGCATCATCACTTAACATCAGGTGTGATAGCAGTCATGGGCCAACTTGTAGTTGATAAAAAAAGGTATATATTAAAGCACTCGTTGTTTATGACAAATTCGCCTGTCGGAACACTATAGATCTTTTAAACTTTGCACAGGGTTTTAACATCAATAGGTAGAGTGGCTCATCAGGAAGGTTTATTGTTTGATAAACAATGTCGTTATAAATGCTATACAGATGAAAACTTCATCAACATCAATCCAGAGCGTTGGTTGGTTACACTCCATGCCTCAGAGACCACGTTAAACTATTAGTGCCATAATCATTAAAATCATCATCACAGTCAAACATTGTCACCCTAGGCCAGCCTTAGAGCAACGTAATAAGCCCTAAGTCCTTCTTTAAGGGGAGACGTGGGGAAATAAAAATAAGCTGATAATGATGATTATGATGATGAATTGAAAAGAAAAAAGTTAAGAATCACGCATACATAACACATAAGAGCCTATGTAAAAGGTGTGTAGGTTCTCATTGTTCTGAAACAGATAAATAAAAATATACCTTGTGGGAAAATTGGCTGTCAAGTAAAGCTAGCTACATATCATTTTCAAATACATAGATAACATAAAGCGATCGATGGAGTCACAAAGAATAGGTAACTATAATTAACATTATCAAAACACAACAATATATTCTTTATTATAATAATTTTATACGTCTCTCATTACATAGTAAAAGATAAAAGTTATATTTAAACAAAAGTTTTATTTTTATCCTTCGCCGGTCGACGCTGTTTTAACTGATATGCAATGCAACCCGAAATATTGTATGACTGTACGTATTATAATATTCACGTTCAGGAACAATAGACATTGGCTATGCGTAGCTAAAAAGTTCTTGGAAACTAGAAGGACACTTTATACCTCCTTTTTTTGCATGGGGAATTCCTCATGGATACCCGCTTGCCAGGGAAGGCAAACAGGTTATGTCGGACTCCTACCGACTAAAACCCCACGGCTCAGCAACCCGTAGCCTATACACTGGGCCATAGGAACGGCCTCGCTCACAACCGCAACCCAGACAGCAACGCCCGCAAGAGCAAGCCCTCCTCTACAATTTATATAAACTTAAGTAATTAAAGGCGTGAATGTGTAACACGCCATCTGACTCGAGGATTGATCTCTAGTAGGCGACGGATTCCCCATAATAACCATCGCCCTGAGGTCCTCGTCATAGACGCTTTATACGTCCTGCCTTATCTTTTATTGTACTAGGGGACGCCAGCGACTTCGTCCGCTTCAAAATAAAATGAATAAAATTACTAAAATGAGTATAGCCTAAGTTACTTACAACATTAGTAAATACCTCGTCTAAATTAATCCAGCTGTTTCAGAGGTTATCCGTTAACAAACAGATAGACAAAAAATTCGTTGTCGGTGTAGTATAATATGTGGTGAATTGAATATTTAAATTAATAACATTAACAAGGAATTTTTTAAACAAAGTTTCAACTCCTATTATATTATTCTTTAGGGATGAAATTTTGAAAAATCCTTAAATCACATTTATGTTTCGTTTTTATTCAGTAGTTCTTATACAAATTTTCATAAAAATAACTTCATAAATAAGTACTTTCCATACAAACTTTCCATAGACTGCCTCTTTGGTCTAGTAGACTGCCTCTTTGGTCTAGTAGACTGCCTCTTTGGTCTAGTAGACTGCCTCTTTGGTTTAGTAGACTAGTTCGTTGGTCTAGTGGTTAGTTAGCCTATGTGGCTTCGATCACCAGGTCCTGGGTCCTGGGTCGGGTCACGAAATAATTCTGAGCTTTTTCATTCTTCTATGAAATGTTCAGTACATTCCAAGCCCGGAGCCTGGAAGTTGGCGGTGCTACACCCCCGTGCCTCGGAGAGCACGTAAAGCCGTCGGTTCCGGTCACTATCATCAACATCTGATAGTGATCGTTAATAAATGAAACATTATCACCCTAAGCCCGCCAACCCGCATTGGAGCGTGGTGGGTCTACGCTCTATATCCCCTCTCCTATAAGGAGGGAGGCCTGGCCCTGTAGTAGGCCTTTAATAAGCTGATAATGATGATACAAACTTTCAATCCCTATTTCAACCCCTTACACACCGCCAAGCGACTTAGCGTTTCGGTACGATGTCGTATAGAAACCGAAAAGAGTGTAGATTTCATCCTACTCCTTACAAGTTAAGCTGCTTCTATCTTAGATGGCATCATGACTTACAACCAATTACCATCAGTAGTGACTGCAGTCAAGAGCTAAGTGCTAACTGGTGATCAATAAAATAGTCAAGTCTATGTTAAAAAATGAGTAACGAAGTCATTTTTTAACATAGACTTGACGACCAGGTGTTCTCTTGCCATGTAGCTTTCCTTCCAAGATTAACCTTGGAAAGGATGAAGTCGTTTAAACTGAGCTCCTCTTTGTAGGTGTCCAAAGAAACTTAGTTTATTCTGCAAGATGGTGGACATGAGTTAGGTATGCTTAAGATTTCTTAAAACAGCTTAACACATTATATAAGAGTATTTAAACAGATGAACGAAACGATAGAACTCTATAACATCCAATAGTAAACGAATTGTTTTTCTTTTTTCAGTGAATTGAAGGAGAGCGTTTTTATGAAGTTGGATCTACTGGATTACTTCAGTTTGGCTGACAACTCGTTTACGGAAATGCCCAGGCACGTTTTGAGACATATGCCGCACGTTAAGACCCTTGACTTCTGCAGAAACAAGATTACCAAACTTGCTGAGGAGGATTTTAAAGTAAGCACTATCATCATTATCAACTTAATTAAAATTAACGGTCCACTAACAGGCCGAAGTATCGAGGGAAACTTTAAAAAATTACAGGGACAACTAGTGCGGTTATTAATTTTTCCGTTAATTATTATAAGGCACTAAAGTTTATCGAAGGTCTAGAGTCAATCTGCTGATGGAGCCGCAATACCGACGAGGGAACTCCTTAACAATTTACTGCAGTTACTTTGTGTTTGGGCCTGGTTGATTTGTCTTGATGAGAACTTTACATTTACATGTAGACAGATTGTGTCTGTCATTAGGGGTTCTGGCGATGGAGACGAAGAACAGTTAAAATAACTCCTCAACTGTTTACAGTAGCTACGTTGCTACTCGAAGACAGCTGGACCGATTTGAGGAATTCTGTTTTTGATTGAAAGTATATAGTTGTTCAAGTCATGATCTGATGGTGAGATCCATGGTACTCATAGTTTAGTACAAGAAGATTTTACGTATGTTCGTTGTCGATAAATCACAAAAAATTATGAAAACTAAATTTAATAAAAAGTAAAACCGACTTCAAACGCATTAATAAGTAAAAAATTTGGCTGTATTATTTTTTATTAAAAGTTTTGCATCCTCAGACTGCACGATGGAACTGGTTTAAAAAATGATTTGTTCATTAATAGAGTCCTATAGTTTAGAGCAGTAGATCTCTTAAATAATCTAAGGTATATCGCACAGAAATGCATTTATATAATTTGTAACTGTATGGTATTTCAGGATATTCAAGAATTGGAACATCTGGTGGTAGCAGACAATCAAATATCAAAAATCGAAAAGCATGCGGTACCAAAGGGTTTGAAACATGTTCATTTAGGAATTAACAAATTAAGCTCATTGAATGGAGCCCTGCGTGATCTTGACGATTTGGAATGGATATTTATTAACACGAATCATTTGAAGTCAATTGACAATGAATTACCAATAGTAAGTATTATTTCTTCAAACATTTTATTAAAATTACTAGGTACTTCAGCTGTCGTTATTTTACAGGACTAGATTCAAGCTAGCAAATCTTTTAGCTACAAATTCTTTTTATAGTTAAATATAATGTGGATGTTTAATAGTTTACAAAGAGCTTAACATATCAAAAATTAAAATGAAAAAATATATTAACGATTTATTTTAACTTACTGTAAAATTAATTGAAGCGTACATTGAGCTATAAAGATACTTTCATGACATTTTAGAACATTTACACAACTAATTGGTCGTAAAATTGACCAGCCTTTGTAAAAATGGTAATTTTTAGTAAAGGTTGATTGAAATACTATTTTAGGAGCTAAGCTAACGGGCTGAAATTTAATTTTGTGTGTGAAATTTTTGACTGTAAAAAAGAGTGGGGGGTGAGAGTTAATGACACAGTAGGTTAATGGTATAGAGTGTTTTTTGAAGCTAATATAGTTAAAGGCTTTCTTAAGTTATTTACACACTGAAAGGCGTTGACGATTTTAGAATAATTTTAATTTTCACTCTGAGTTAAGCCTTATTCTCGCTACAAGTTATATTTGCAACTTTGATTGAATTTTTGCTATCAATAAAATTTTCATGATTAATAACGTTGAAAGTTATAGTAAAATCAAATAATATTTATTTCCAGAGAGCCAAAAAGATCACGCTTATACACGCAGCTCACAACGAATTACAAAGCTTACCCAAAGATTTGAAGCAAATGCCGTCTTTAGAGGCTATGTTTTTCTACGACAATCATATAAAGTCATTGGATGGAGCATTGCAGAAATCAAAGAGGCTTACGAAGATAGGCCTGTCGTATAATAAAATTGAAAGAGTAAGTTTGTATAGTACTTTAACGTTTTACTCAAGAATCCCATACAGTCATTGACATATTAATACTATGGACTTCGGGTCAGCGATAAAAAGTGTCCGAACCAAAAGTAAGCCAAAACGCGAAATGAGTTCCAATCGCAATTCAGTCTCATATTAGCTGACTGACAGAATAAACGTCAATAATGCCGTAATGTGTTATAAAAAACTTGTAAGAACTACCCGAGTAAGGTGAGAAAAGAAGACGGTGTACCATATTTTCAGTAAGTAAATATTTACTGATGATTTAAAAGTATTATTTTGCTTACAAACAAGCTATTTTATTAAAATTTTAATAAACTATAGAAACGAATTGCATAACCAACCAAAATGAACAAAAGTATCTATCTGTCCTTTTCCCATACGCTACCCGCGTATAGGATAGAAGGAGTGCAATATGTTTATCTAATTAACCACATTTAGTTCGGATCTGCCGTGAGCAATAGAATGTTTTAGAACAACGACTGCATAGAGTTATTTTGTTGTTTAACATTTGAATTATTTAATTACTTAATTTTTGAATGAAAATAATTTGATTATTTTCAATTCAAAAATTTTTATTTTTTATGTCAACTTTTATTTTTTATATCATGAATATTAATCAAATGACTTTTACCATAATGGTATATTAATTTGATAACTATAAGAATTATCTACATGAAATTAGGAACAGTTATTTAAAATAGTGATCTAACGTCATTGAAGTAAAAAAATATATTTTCAGTTTAATTAAAAAGAGGAAAATATCGAGAACTTAAAATTTCAAAGTAAAGAACTATGTCGAGTGGCATATCATTTTGTACATTAGTGGATTTGGTTTGTAATTAATAATTATTATAACTAATTATTATTTTATACAAGATAATTACAACAAAATTTATTTGGTACAAGATGTATCCCAGCATATAGAGGTCAGGGATATGTAAATATAAATTAAAATTTGCTGTAAATATAATATATAAATATAAGATGCCAAAAAAATTTGAAAGCTACCGACTCCACACCATTTATGTTGTCCTATTTTCACGGGAAGCTGTTATGTCAAAAAAAGGCTGCCATGGTAACCGTCAATCGAAGCTGATTACTTATTGCATGCAATTAGACCGTTGCAAATTAGACTGTATAACAATACGATAAGACATACTTTACAATGTTATTTTGTGTATAAAAACATCCTAGTATGTATAAAATATCTTGGGACACTTTTGACGTAAATTTTGCATTAGACCCGAAGTCCATAGTATTAATATGTCAATGCATACAGTCCAGTAAAATAAGGTCTGAAATCAAAATTTAAGATACAACTTTACATTATAGATATCGTGTCAAAGAAACTAAAACAATGTACAAAAATTTAACGTTCGCAACCCCCGGTAAATGAAGAAAACAAATTTAAGTGTTTTTTGTAATTATTTGAAAACGGTAAACGTGAAATAATAAAGTGTCAAATAAAAATTGCAGAGTATACAATTTTACTTAAATGGTTTTCATGACCTTTGCCTCCCACTAAAAATAATTGAATTAGTGTTTAAGGTTTAGGGATTATTGAATGTTATGTTAATCATATGTCGGTCTACGTGTCATTCGAATCAAAATGGCGGCTAGATAGAGGCCCATACAAAATAATATTATAAACGCGAATGTTTATAAGTATGGATGGATGGATGTTTGTTAGTGGTAGTTTTTGCGTAAAAGATCACTTACTAAGCTTATACATCAGAATAACACATAGGTTACTTTTTATCCCGGAATTTTTACGGGAACAGAAACTACGTGGGTGAAACTGCGGGCAACTTTTACTACTTCATACATTCATCTCTAAAATTGAAAAGTTCAACTCAGTTAATTTTTAATTAAGGAATAAAAATCAAGAGGCATTAAGTAAAATTTGATGTTCTACAATTTTGTTTAAAACTTCCTAACTCTGTTTTCGAGTTTAACAAAAACATTTTTTTAACACTTGCCGGGATTTGCGGACACTAAAACCTTTACACATTGTTTTAGTAGCCCCGCTGACTGAACTTTTTTGTCATATTTTGTTGCCGTCACCCTCTGGTAGCATCATACGTTCAATGTTGTTCAGGATGGATTTTAAACAGGCTGCTCGAAATACATAGAAGACGAAAAAACGCTACTGGATCCATCCTATGTCATATCTATACGTCTAGTCGTTCTAGCGGGCGCCCGCGGTTTCACCTGTAACTGAAATAACTGGATACCAAATTAGAGTGGTCACGTGACAAAGTCACAGTGACTTAAAGGTATAATGAGCGCCGGGCCTTAGTTGATATGCAGTTATATACAAAATTTTGATTTCAGACCTAATTTTACTGGCCACACAGCGAGTTGATAATATTTGACTCCGTTGTGATCACTATATGAAGCTAATTATAATAACTGGAACCGACACCCTAACGTGTTCTCAAAAGCACGATCGAAGAAACCAAGACTCTTTCATAGTTCGAGTCAGAGTTCCAACTAAGAACCTCATGATTGGAATCCGCATAGGTTAACTGTACCAGTAAAGCAGTTATAAGGAACAGTACAATAGATATACATAATATTCTGCCAATGAAATAAGTTGTGTAGCCTTTATTACATAAAAGATAAATATATCTTCTTGTCTATATCTATATGTCCTTTCCTAAAGATAAAGATGTAAGATGACGGCCGAGTGGCGCAGTGGGTAGTGACCCTGCTTCTGCGTCCTAGGCCGTGGGTTCGATTCCCACATCTGGAAAGTATTTCTGTGATGAGCATGGATGTTTTCCAGTGTCTGGGTGTTTATCTATATATTATAAGTATTTATGTATAATATATATAAAAATATTCATCAGTTATCATAGCACCCATAACACAAGCTACCTAAGCTTACTTTGGGGCTATATAGCGATGTGTGTAATTGTCCTATAATATTTATTTATTTTAAAAAAAAAAAGATGTTTAATTTATATTAATATATTTTTACAGTTAGCTGAAGATGAATTTGCCGAGACAGAAATATTGTCCGAACTGGATATGGCATATAACCAACTCCGATCTCTAAACGGCTCCTTAAGAAATTTGAAATCTTTGCGATATTTAAATTTAACTCACAATTTTCTCACTGAATTCTCTTTACAAGAAATAAAAGGACTTAAAAGATTGTCTGTGATAGATCTATCACACAACAAAATAAGCAGCATAACGGGAAATATGGTAATCTTTTATATTACTTTGTATTACTGATATTAGAATAGGTATACTGAGTATTTGTTTTATTCACCATGATACAAAAGTCTTTCATTGTATTTTGTTGTTTATTTCCAGTATTTTCCATATTATTAAAATATAAATAGCTGAAACTCACGTCGATGTAGTCAGAGTATGGCTAACAACCAAACCCATGTTCGAAACTAGTACGGGGTCCTTAGTCAGGTGTTCATGCGTTGCAATAATAAAGTATATTTATAATAATTTGGAAAATTAACTTGCCACTGCTAATTATGTCACGTGTTAGTGTTTTGGGATTTTTTACATTTAGTACTAACACTGAATAGGTAGTTAGTTACCAATTTATCAAGTGTCTACCAATATCAATTGCATTACGCATGCATTTCTGCGGAATGCTTTAGATTCTTGTTATCTGTCTGTGCGTACTATTTGTGTTACCTCACAACTCCCAAACGGCTTGGTGGATCCCCGATATGATGACATATCCTTATAGGAAAAAGTCTTAGCTACTTCTTTTTTTACCCGACTGCGTCAGAAGGAGGGTTATGTTCTTCAAGCGTATGTATGAATGTATGTATGTCCATTTCTTCGGCACGCGCTACAGCCTTAACGACCTTAACGACCGAAAAAAGGGGGGATGTGTGTATATCATTCTTTTATCTTAGCAATATGGGTATCAAATGAAAGGTAGTAAAAAGACCATTTCAAAAATATAAATATCATATCATGTTTATAATGCCGTTTCAACAAAAAATGGCATAAAGTGTACCGTGTCATTTCTATACCATAAACTAAAACAAAAAAGTCTCAAATAAAATTATTATTATAAAAACAAAAAACCCGACTGCATAGAAGTTATGAACTGAAAAGAGAAAAACAAGGATCACTATATCTATATAAAATTCTAAATACTTTATGGTGCTGTAGGCGGGGACAAATGTAGTTTTGGTAGATCTTTTTTTCCCCGCAGAAAATTAAGTATTTTGTCCCCGCTTGCATCTCCATAAAGTATTTAGAATTTTATATAGATATAGTCTTCTAAGCAGTCGGGTTTTTGTTTTTATAATAATAATTTTTTTACCCGACTGCCTCAGAAGGAAGGAAATGTTTTTTCGTCGAAACTGGATGGTCATCATCATCATTATCAGCCTATTAACGGCCCACTACAGGACCAGGCCTCCCTCCTTAGAGGAGAGGTGGAACTCCACTGAAAGTGAATGTAAATTGCGGAAAACACCCTACATTGCATATTTTTGACGGTATTGTCGAAACGAAAATGTTTCTAGACATATTTAAGTCCAGTTCAAATTTAAGTAAAGTATAACATTGGGTTCAATATCGGGCGTAACAGAAATGTAGGAGACCCGAGCTTATTTATTTTATTTTTTATAATAGAACGAATGTTGTAATTTTGTTCGATTATTTTTTTATTTACGAATTAACTTCTTACAGAATTTAGTGGATGTTGAAACACGAGTGTTAGAATTGCGATTGGATCATAACTACATACTGAATTTGGGGGGAGCGTTGATGGGACTTCGTGGACTCTTAACGTTGAATTTGAGCAATAACCAGTTACAACAAATATCACCCGACGACCTTATCGGCTTAGAGGACTTGAGATTACTTGACGTATCTCACAACCATATCACAACTTTGGAGGAAACATCTAAGGTTTGTTTTTAGTAAAGGAGTTTGTACGATTTAGGCTTGCGAGCACTTGCGAAATATATTAACTAATAAGCTAGCATTTAAGCTTTAGCGTTTAAACATTTGATTTTTTGATTGCAATAAGTTGTAAATTACTTCCAGACCTTTTTGCCATCACTTGAGGAACTCATCGCTCATCATAATAACATAACTATGTTGGACAAAGATTTCCACGGCCTGCCTTCGCTGTGCAAGGCCGATCTATCCTATAATAGGATTCAATCAGTGAATTATGAAGTTGTTTCGAAATCAAGATGTACCATCAATGGAGTGCCCAGTATATTGAAGATTTATCTTCAAGGTTGGTTTTACTCACTCTAAATGCCACATTACTATTATGCTACTTTCATCTTCTTTTAACATTTTATTAAGTATCATGTCTAAGATTTATAAGTCAATGTGTTGTTACATTGCGAACGTGCATCAAATTTGTTATTTTACTTAAATTGGCTATTGCGAAATTATGTTATATTTAATGACAATTTACTAACGAATAGTGATAATTACTTATCAAAGTACATTTTTATTATATTGGAAATGTATGTAAATATTATTTAATTTGATATGTTTATTTGTTGTTTACTGAACTTATTTTAATGAGATTATTACCTAATTTTATTTGCATATAATTTATCTGTTTATTACTTACTGACGGTATTTCAGATAATCCAGTGTTATGCGACGAGCGATTGTACGAGTTAATGACGATACTAGGAAGTCTGAACGCGCGAGTCAGTGGGGTGTCGACTTGTGTCGCTGCACAGACTTCGGCACCCGTGTTGATGAGGGCGCTCAATGACATAGATCCCGATACTCCAGTTCTCGTCGTCACTCAACTGGGCCCGGGCGTCCAAGTCGTTGAAGGGCGAGAAACCATACCGTCTCAGCTTGCGTACCAACGCGTCGGCGCGCTGATCGGGCACGTCATGCCGGAACGTGACGGCGGTCTGCCTGTCGTGGTGGACCCTCCGGTTACGCTGCCCCCAGAAAACACTAACGTGGTGGTCAAATGGCCTGATGAAAGGAGAGAAAATTCTCACCCTCTCGCGGATCACCTGCGCCTACGCGATCTAAATACGTCCCCGCAGTGAAAGTGTCTACCATTGGCGCCCCACGCCGGCGTCCAAAAACTCAGTGCTTCGCCTTAGATAATATGCTGACTACGACTTAAAGTGGGCTAGAGCGCTTTTTGATACGTTTGAATGCACGAAATTCCCATTTTAAGCCTTAGCGATGTATATAGGAGTCACAATTCAATGCAACATAACATTTGGAATCTTTAAATGCGACGAGCGATGCACATACCTACGTTTATATCTACCTAGAATTTAGAATCTGAATGTGTAGATAAATGATTTATTGCAGATGTCTGTTTGAGTGTTTGTGTGTCCGACGTATTTGTAGCCAATAAATACGATTACTTATGTTGTGTATTAGACTAATTGTACCTAATATAAAAGAAACATTGGTGTCTCAAAGTTAATTAACAAGTAGAAAAGTTTCGCTCTCTTGGATAATTCTAACATCATCGCGACTATAGAAATTATATGAATTCTTAAGCTGTACCTACCTATCTAAAATTATTTATAATACATATAATGTAATATTATCAATTATAGAATATAGATGTTAGTGTAATTTATATTGGCAATTAACAATACGTAGGGGAAAAATCGTAATGTACGTATAAAGTCCTGGGAATTTAGAAATGTTTGAAATCTGGAAAACCTACTAATAAACACATTTTTTATAGTAATGTTTAAATCTCTTAGATTCAATGAACATTCTTTTATTTACGTATATTTCTTACAATTAATTTATTACCTTTTATATTTTAGTAAATTATAAACAAAGAGCCCGCTGAATTAAAGTAAATAGTATTTTAGGGAGAATTGGATAATACCGAGCTCCTAGCAATGTTGACGTAGTAAATTAGAACATATTTTGATTTATAGGAGACAAAAATGCACTATCAGTTTATAGCAATTTGAGCAACTTTATTAAAATAAATGGTATTGTTAAATTGGTCTAAAAAACCGTACCTACTAACTAGGCATACGAATTAGGTAAATAAATCTAACAATACGAGTATAATTTTGGGTTTGATATAACTTAACATTATTTAAAAAAATCAAATACTGCAAAATTAAAACTTAAATTGAACATGTCAATGAAATTTGGATAATTTATTTTGAATCCATTAATTATTTCGTTATGAACTAGATTTAGCCATTTCCATGATGACTTAGTAAGTCTTGATAATGTTCTCTTTAGGCAATTTTTAAGTTATTAATTTTTTATTGACTTGATTACATTGTTGTCTTATGTATAATCGTTGTCAATTCTCTGGTATATATTAAATACTTATTTTTGAAGAGCTACACCAATTCAATAAATTACTAGCTATAGGTACTCCGTGTTTTCACCCGATTAGCTGTCGTATAGTAAAACTTAAATAGTAAAGTAGTACCTAGTAGCCCATAGGCTAGTCCAGAGACCAGTTTATAATCTATATCTGTCACATCATGATTTGTTAAGCTAATCTGGATTTATAAATGGCACAATAAACTCAAAGTTGTTTTATCTGCGTAGCAGACTCGTGACTCACAATGCACAATTTTAATAATAGTGGACTTTGTTTGAAATTTGATCATTACATTTTTTTATTTTTAGGAAGCTTTACAAATATAAGCAGAAAAATATTTGGATATTATTCTACAATAATGTGAGGAGTACATTGTAGATTTTGCCTGCAGCTAATACATATCTTGCGTTACAGAATTATGTATTGTATAGGTACTTGTCTATGGTACTTTGTATTGCCAGTAAACCTAGTGGTGACACCGGGTGATTTGTTTGTAAGCTGATACGTAGACTACGTGACAATGAACCATGCGAGGTTTATTTTTATAGAATGCACGCCGAACTACGAAACGGTCCTTATCGGATACCGAGTTGCTCTAATGCCTGTAAGCTACTTATTTGTGTTGCAGTATTATCCAACTCTCCCTGTAGATTTTATTTTCTATAAATTTCAAAGGTACAAACATTAATAATATTTGTTACATTCATTGTATTGCGATAAAATAATTGTAGTTGTGGTTTGGAATAAAGAATATATGAAAGAGGTATCATTGTTCATTTTTATGATTTCCTTTAAAAAAAATAATAAGTTTATACTTTAACCATATTTAACCTTGCCTCTTTCCTGATTCCCAAATCAACTAAAGAACACTAAAACAAAAACACACACACATAACAACTGTAAAAAGATCTTGTAGATATTTAGGATAGTGAAAAAACTAAGAGCAAATGTCTGTAAAATGTAATTAAATACACCGATACTTCGCATAATTTGTAAGCCAGTCGAAAGTCGTATCGGACGGCCTCAGCCTCCAATACCAGGCCAGTGCTTCCTTTGACGAAGGCATGGTGATATAGCCTGACGGCACCTTTTACCTCCAGATTTTGGATCCCAACGACGAAGGCCTGAACGGTATCTGAATCAACCATCCTTGCGCTATGATACACTCACCTTAAATCCCCTCTACTTCTTTTTTTTTTAATTTTAACAGTGTTAAAACAAAAGATTATTTCTTTTTATAGTGAGTGCCCTTTACTGAATACAGTTTATTAGTATTATTATTATTAATATTAGCAAAAAAAAATTTAATAGAAAATTTAACGGACTTCAAAAAGCACTAAAAGGAAAAAAGAATTGCATCATTTAGTTGCTTTAATTTACTTAAGCATATCTATAAAGTTGGTGCCATCCAAGATTTCTAGGTACTTGCGTTGCGTGGTGGTATGCAGTATTTATCCGTATCTGATTGCGTCGCGTCTAGCGATGTGGAGGAAGGGGCGTGGTCTATTACGTCTTCATCATCATAATTTCTATTTATCCCGGACTTTCAATCTCAAGTATTACGCGGTACAAACGGGTCGGGACAAAAATATTTCTAACGCGGAACGGAGTCCGCGGGCATTGCTAGTAAATTATCTTGTTGAAATTAAACTTTAAACTTTTTATTAAAATTTCAGACCCAGAACGCATATATTTTTCAAATCCCATAATTATTATATGCGCTGAAAATTAATTATGTGAATAGGTACTCGCGTCCACGTACAACGGCCAACTTACTGGCCAAATGCGGAAAAGACCCAGCAAAAAAGAAAGAACAAGTTGGACACCGACACTATGGCTAGCCGGCGAACAAGGCGTATCCCAGTTCATTTCCTTTTTTTAACCAACTTGAAAAAAAGGAGGTTATCAATTCGACTGGTATGTATGTAATATTTCCAGAACTGCCCTGTTTTCGTATATGTTAGTCTATAACAGCGTCTGAACAAATGTGCCAAATTTCAAAAGTGTATGTATGTATAAGTGTATATCTGATTTAAGTAATTCTGTTTTTAATGTACTAGGTATGGTTCAACTTCTTCTTCTTAAAAAGTTAAAATATCAGTTTCAGAGAAGAGAGCTACAAAAAGCCGGCAATAATAGTAAGCTTATTTGGAATTTTTTAAAAACAAATACTTTCAGAACGAAACCATATGACCAGCCACTCGACCTGCTATATGCAGACAGAAACCCAACCACTACCATAGAACAAATCAATGATTTCTTCATAAACGTTGGTAAGAATTTAGCCGAAAAGTTATTAAAATCATATAAATGCCCAAGTTATACAAACTACCGATCTGCCCAGACTCCAATGAATTCTTTGGTATTATTGGATACGGACACTCAGGAAATAATAAGATTAATTACAGGACTAAAAGATGCATGTGCCACCGGTTCGGACAACATACCCAATGGTATACTTAAAGCATTTAAGCTCCTTCTCGCACCTCCTCTGACCCATATATTCCAATTATGCCTTACTCAAGGAATCTTCCCGGATGCCCTCAAAAGAGCGGTGGTCACACCAGTGTTTAAATCTGGTGACAAGACCTCCGTCAATAACTATAGGCCCATCTCTGTCTTAACAGGGTTATCAAAGATTCTGGAGAAACTTATTAATAGCAGATTAGTAAACTATTTAGAGAAAAATAACCTCTTGTCGGACTGTCAGTATGGCTTTAGACCAGCACGATCCACCAGCCAGGCAGTTCATAAACTAACAGAATATGTTACTAACAATCTAGATAAGGGAATGCACACCATGGGTATTTTCCTCGACCTTGCCAAGGCCTTTGATAGTATCTCATGCACTATACTATTACGGAAGCTTGAACTTCTTGGAATAAGAGGAACACAACATAAATTATTTGTAGACTATCTCACTAATCGTAAGCAATCAGTCAAAATTGGGAATCGCACTAGTAATGTGATGTCCAACAGTAACTTTGGCGTCCCACAGGGAAGTGTGTTAGGAAGTACTTTATTTTTAATATACATTAATGACCTCTGCGCCTCCCCTTTACATAACGGTATGATAATATCATATGCTGATGACACAGTTTTGTTATTCGCCGCAAAATCACGATCTGACTTGTATGCCTATGCCCAAGGAGGTTTAAATTTTGTAACGAAATGGCTTCATGAACATTTATTAACATTAAATGCAGTTAAGACAAAATACATATTATTCACAATGCGCAATAATAAAACATCGAACAACTTAAACATAGTCGCGCATAGCTGCAGAACTGCTGACGCACCATGTCTGTGTCCCCCTTTAGACAAAACCGATGACATAAAATATCTCGGTGTCACAATTGACAAAAATTTAAATTTTCGTAAGCAAACAAGTTTACTATGTACCAGAGTACGCAAACTTATATACATATTCAAGAACCTACGTGCTATAACCAAATACAAGCTAATAAAACAGGTATATTTAGCTCTGTGTCAATCCATTATCACATACTGCATAACGTCCTGGGGTGGTGCAGCGGCTTCAATCCTACTCCCGCTGGAACGCTCCCAAAGAGCCCTCCTTAAGGTAGTCACTTTCCGGCACCGCAGGTTTTCCACCCATCAACTGTATAAGGAATGCGATGTACTCCCAGTGCGACAATTATTTATACTAAGTCTCATATTATACCAGCACAATAAGCTCCCGTCATCTGAACAGACAGTGGTTGGACGTCGGCGGGATCGGGTCTACACGATTCCACTCTTTCAACATGCTTATGTAAAGAAATTTCACATATTTTTAGGACCTTATTTGTACAACAACTTAAATAAGAAACTAACAATAAGCAACTTAAATTATAGAGACTGCAAGGCTTTGGTGACTAATTACCTAAAAAAACTAGATTACGAAGACACGGAAAAGATGTTGGAAATTATAAAGTAAAATTTTGAATGTAAGTTCATGTACTTTAACTAGTAAGAAAAATTGTATTATATTATAGTATATTAATTAACAATTATTAGTACCATGTTATTTAAAATAAGAACTGAGAAAGTCTGAAACACAGGTTTGACATAAACCTAGATCAGGCTGGTCCCAGTACCATCTAATTGATCTACAGCTAACCCATGTAGACTCAGACTAAAATGTAAAATAGTTATCAAATAAAAATATAATGTAAATTAACTTATACTGATGTAGATCTGGCAGCTTATAATTATGTAATCTCCTTAATGTAAATGAACTGATTGAAAATAAACGATTTTTATTTTTTTTTTTTTTAACTTAGGATACACTGCAAGGTTTACCAAAATCAGTTCAGTAGTTTTTGAGATAGGGAATTTTTTGTGTTTTTATATTTGTGTTCGCATATCTCCGGAATTGTTGCTAGCAAGGCAAAAGTCAATTTAGCTAATTGGACACGGCTGCCAAGCACATTGACTTGAGACTTACTTGGATTAACACACAAACCAAATGAATGACACCATGTGTAAAACCTTTCCAAGTCTTCATTGAGCTTCTTAATGGCGTCAAAAACACAAACAACTGGAGCAGAAACATAAAGTTGTAGATCATCAGCAGAGAGATGAAAGGAAGAAGACAGGTGCAGATACTGTGTGCAACAGCAAAGAGGAGTGGGGAGAGAACGCCACCTTGAGGGTGAGGTCCCTCAAGGTGGCGTTCTGGTGGTTGGCAATTAGTGACGAATATGAAGAGAGATTATTATTGTAAAGTACACATTGCTGACGCCCATTCAGTATGTATGGTATGGAACTAATTTAAGAGTACTGGGGAAATATTAATTGATTTTAGTATAGCAAGGAGAATATCAAAGTCAACAGTATTAAAGGCACTACTAAAGTCTAAGAGAGCAAGAATAGTAAGAAGTTTGTTGTCCATATCGACACGAATGTTATCATAAACCTCAACAAGAGCACTAGTAGTGCTATGGCCACGTCTAAAACCTGATTGGAAAGGGCTGAGGATGGAATATTTAGTTTAAGTAAAGATAAGTAAGTTGATGGTGCACAATACGCTCCAGGACTTTGGACAAGAAGGGTAGAATCGAGATTAGACGATACTGAGAGAAGGAAGAAGGATTTTTGGTTTTAGGTATAGGAATGATGTGAGCTTTACGCCAGATTGTAGGGAATTCACCGGAAGAAAGTGAAACATTTAATATATGTGAGAGAATTGGAACGACAGTATCTGACGCTAATAAAACCATTTTTCAGTTTATATCGTCACAACCAGTAGCATGGGATTTTATTGTTAGCATATGTTTTTTTACTTCAGAAGGAGATACAGGACAGAAATCAAAAGGGTCAGAATGAAGAGACGATAGAGAGTTAAGAAAAGCCAAAGTACTCGCTTTTGTTAGATGATCCATAGGCGTAAGATTGGTGAAGTGACAGTTAAGAGCGTCAATATCCAAGTTAAACAAGATATTAGAACGCTGCCACCCAATACCGAGAGTTCATAAAAATCTCCAAACCTTAGAGCAACCTTTGTTCAACACAGAGGAGTGAATGTGATTACGTTGGGCATCCCTGCAGGTTTTATTGCAGCAATTACGAAGGCGCTTTTACATTTTGAAAGATTACTTTCAGTAAGATTACGTTTATATTTAGATTTGGCCGAATTGCGCTTCGCCATTAGTACTCTAATATCCTGCGTCAACCAAGGAGCCGGAAGATGCTTAAGTTTGATGGGACGAAGAGGAGCATGCCTGTCAAAAAGCTGAATTAAAATAGAGTTAAAAAGGGATATTTTGTCGAGAACCGAATCAGCATTAAGTATACAGTCCCAATTTATGTTACTAAGGTCAGACATAAACAAATCGTTACTGAAATTTTTGAAGCTGCGTCTCATAACAATGGAGGGTTTAAGTTTAGTTGGACGAACATTGTATGATAAATAAATAAGTTCATGATACGAAAAGCCTTTCGCACCAAATTGGCCGTGAATGGAAACTAAATTAGGGGACGATGTTAGCATTGAATCTTATTTGGAAGGAATTAGATTCTGCTAATGAAGGAAGGAAAAAGGAAGGAAGGAAGGTTAAGAGGTGTCGAAATGCTATGGAAACTTCCATTGGGAGAAGAATTGTGTCGTTAAGGCTCATGTTAAAATTATTGGCCATATTTTATAAATATGTTATAAATTTTATAGCAACTCAATGAATATGCAATTTAATAAAAATATAATACATCATTAAATAAAAATAATAAAAATTAAATAAATATAAGTAAAAAAATATTTATATAATATATAAATAAATAATACCTATAGCTAAATATAAATAGCTAAATAAAAATGTAAATCTAAAGGTATGCTAGTGTTGTTTGTTTGTTCTAGATCGCTTACCTGCCATTTAAACTTAAGAAATTAAACGTAAATCAATTACGCATAGTAACTTACTAAATAAATAAGCTTAAAGTATTACATGCAGCATTGAAATACACGAACTTAACAACCAGGCTTACAAACACTAATCATTATTTATGGGCATTGAATTATTAGGTAGGTACGTAATAACTAGCACTATATAAACATGTTATTTATTTGACATGATAAAAAGAGTAACTAAATATTAGTGTAATAATTAAACAATAAACATCTTAACCAATATAGGATATTTTGTCTAAGATCGCACGAATCCAAACCTATGTCTAAAATCCTCCGAGGTATACTAGTAACATTCATAGATTACAGCTCGGCATATTATACTCTGTACCTACATTTAAATTTACCATTGACAAGTGACAGATGCCAGAAAGACAGACTAAGAAAATGTTATGATTACAACTGACAGATTACACGAACTTGACAAATGACAAACCTATATAAGAGATTACACAACAAAACTTAATTGCGGGTGTTATTACAAAAAAAAGACAACAAATTGGATAAAAGAAGTTGAAACACCTTATGAAATAACATAACTTATACTAGTTTGATGTAACTCGGCAATCAGCTGTTTATTTTCGACCAGTCCTCTTCTGCTTAACGGGAGTCCTGATGGAAGGTTTGATTATTTTTGACGCCGGAGCAATAAGTCTTGCGTTAGAAGGGGCCTCGGAAGTACGTGGGAGTTGGATATCAGTGTGTGGCTGGCTGATGCAGTTAACTTCTGCCAAGGTGGTGACACGGTGCCGCTTACCATCATGCCCCAAAATAACTATATGGCCGTCTCCCGTCAAGTCTTCTTTTAGTTAAGAATTCTGACAGTGTAATGCCAGTATTCTTAAGGGCTGTCTTAGCAAACCAAACCTGATTCCTAATGGGCAAATCAATGAACCTAATGAGAATAGAACATGGTTTGTCTTCTTTAGGCTGACCCAGTCGCTGGCACTGACTAAGGCACTGTTCTTGCAGTTCAGGCATATTAAGGTGATTTGATAGGGATATAGTAACCAATGCTGCCAAGTTATCTCGACCTCTGGTCTCTGGAATTCCATGAAGAAGCAGCATCTTGCGCCTACTCCTCATCTCAAGCTGGTCAGTCTGCATAGTAAGGGCAAAGCAAGCGTCCACTTGTTTCTGAAGGCCGGCGAGTGCAGAGAGTACAAAAGATCGGAATGCATTTAATTGACTCACAATATTGGATGTAGGGCTGGCTGCAGTAATAGCCCCTTGCAATCTCTTCTGGAATTCAGCCATTTGGGTGTTAAAGTGACTTGTCATTCTTTGACTTGCTTCCATATTGTATTTGGTATAGTGAATATGAAAGTATAATTAGTGATGTAAATACCTCAGTTTAGCTGCAAGTTATGAATTAGTTGAATGTATCTTCAGCTGGCAGGTACACTTTCAACCTACTTACACGCAAGAAAAGAGAGATGACTGTTTTATTTTCAAACTTTTTAAATTTAAATATACTTGCCTTGTCAGTCTAGTAGCTTAGTTTATGTGACTTTGATCACAAGGCCCTGGTATTGAATCCTACGTCGGGTTATGGTATAATATTCCAAATTTTTCTTTTTCTAAGAAATTTTAACTAAAATTCTAAGCACAGATTCAGGGAGTTTCACCCTGTGCCTGGGAAAGCACATTAAGCAATCGGTCCCAATCACTGTAATGATCAAAATCTGGTAGTAATTTTTAATGAATAGAACATTATCACCAATCATATTCATATTCTGGTCCTATGGGAGTAGAAACAAATAAAAGGGACCCTGCTAAGATCTGTTTTTTATTGGGAATGATACGAAAACAAAACAAACAAAGACACCTTGCTTATAAAAAAATAATAAATTTCTTTATTTTGAGCAACTAAGGCTTGCTAGGTCAAGTACAAAATTAATTAAAAACAATGTTAATATTCATTTAATGGTTTTATAATTAGAGAATAAAAAGTATTTAAGTATTACAACATAAAAAAGGGATACAATTGCTGTTGGATTGGCAAATCCAGTATGCTCAGGTAAATGTTTAGGATACTTTTGGTGCTTGAGTGCAGTCTTGCCAGGTAGGATGACATCCTTTTCCTAATGATGGCATAAAAATCATCAGTTCTCTACTACTCAAACATTCCAGACACTGAGAAATTGGGTCGGAATTAAAAGTGGAACTTGTAACGGAGTCGTAAAGTATTATTGTGAAGGTTCATCTACACTTAAGTGCCTTTCACGATTTGGGATACTGAGGACTGACCTACGTTCTTCGAACAAGCACGCGCCGAGCGTTCAGCTTGTGCTCGATTGCGGCTCGTAAATATGCGTCTACGCTTACGAGTCGACCACGAGCGGAGCCGCTTTGCTCGTCGTTGTTCGCAGCGTCAAGTGTGGACGTACAACGAGCCGCCGATGAACGCTATCCTCAAACGCCTTTGTGTTCGTCGAAAAATCGACTATTGGCGGTGCACAGTCAAGCAGCAAGAGCCGAACGCTCGGCGCGTGCTCATTCGAGGCACGTAGTTCAGTCCATACTGAACAAATTTGTGCTCGGCTCCTAAGTATAGATGCACCTTAAGGGTAGACTTGAGTACTTTTGACTACACAATAAACTGAAACATTAGTTCTTAGGTAATCCAAAGTATATATTTGTTTCTTTTTAATGGTGGGATCCTGAAGCGTTGGAATTGTAACCCCACGCCAGAGAGTGCAGTGTATGTCGACCCCTCTACCTACTAGACTGATGATATTAAACGTGTAATAGGATACCACTGGCTTGTGTTTGGAAGTCAAAGTCGAGGGCTATATCCATCGGCTGATGTGATGGTAATATTAAGATAGCGAGTAAACGAGCAAGCGGTTCACCTGATGTTAACCATGCGCAGGCCCATGAACAACTGCGACACCAGAGGCGTCACTGATGCGTTGCCAGCCTTTAAAACCATGACAAGCTCAAGAGCATCCTAAACCCATTATTATATTGTACCCTTAACATGTTCAATTACTTCAGTGAGTAGTCAACCCACAGGCTTGAGATTTTTCTTAATTTGTCTTGGTCTGGCTAGTGGAAGGCTTTCGCCATGGCTAGTTACCACCCTACCGACAAAGATGTACCGCCAAGCGATTTAACGTTCCGGTACGATGTTGTGTAGAAACCAAAAGGGGTGTGAATTTCATCCTACTCCTAACAAGTTAGCCCGCTTCCATCTTAGACTGCATCATCAGTTAACATCAGATGTGATAGCAGTCAAGGGCTAACTTGTAGTCGGTAAAAAAAAAAGAAAAAAAAAGGCTCACATTGAACAATGTTTATAACAATACACTTTAAATAATGTTATTTTAGCCTCCTTGCTACACAGTGCGAACCTGCGGGCCAACATGTTACATATAACTAATAAAGTTCTCTTTTCTCTTTTTATGACTACCCGGAACAGATTGAGTATATGAGATAAATCACGACATCTAATAAGTATTAGTATACATTATTCATGAGTATTAATACACTGAATGAACATATTTCAAGATTTTTTAAGAGAATAACTTATTTATACAAATTAAACTACTTATCATCCGATATCTATAAGATAAAACTAAGTTAAAATAAATAACAATTACAATATTAGATATGTAGTAAAGATCCAGATTCTGATTTTTGGCATTGTTTCTGAAAACTTAGCAGTAGCACTATTGACTAAACTGTCATTTGAATTACATTTCAAAATTTATGTATTTCAAAACAATTTTTTTTGCAGTGACTCATCACTACTACTACAAGATAGATGAGAAGTTGGAATCCGAGAGCTCTACCGAGTATTAAATTAAAAAATATGCTTCAACACTCGGTACAAAGACCTTAACGTGGAAAGGATCTTTATGTTTGAACAAAGATCCTTTCCATGTTAAAGTCCGTTTCTACCACCTTTTCAGCAACCACCTTCTCTTCAAGATGGGGATAAAACTTAAAGCCATCTAAAATAGCAGTTAGTTTCGCAGGCCTACTACTCAGACACTAACTGCTACTTTAAATAACTCTAAATTTATATCTTCAACTTCTCTCAAATTGTCCAACTGCAAAACTTCAGTATTCCCATAGTCAACATAGGCTTCTGGCTGTAAACAAATTAATTAATAATTAACGATTTGTTATTTTGGTGTACCGTAATATATATATATTGCAGCGTGACCTAATATTACACGGAATTATGAAAAAAAAAATTCCAATTCAATCAATCACTCATTCAAATATACAATTCTTTATAGACAATGCTACATTCGCAAAGCTGATTTTTTTTATAAAGCTTTAAAATGAGAATTGTAATTAAAAGCATACCTCCTTCTCCTTCTTCCCGCTCTTTTTTCGCACATTATGTTGGCCGTGGTTCTTGATTCCTCCGGTGTATTATTATTATTTCTAGAGGGGACGTCTGTCAAGGCCAGACGGGTGGTCAGTCCTCATTAGAACCATTCCACCCAATTCCCGTGATTGAGACACAGGTTCACTGGTGTCCCGACAGTGCCCCCCCCTCAAGCCTACCTGTAGCCTTCGTGAACCTAACAATTCCCCCTATGGTGAGGTTCGTCAGGTCTGCTTTACTAATTCTATCCTTACCTAGTATCTCCCGTCTTACCAGCGCGTACATGGGACACTCAGCTAAGAAGTGATAGCTGGTCTCCTCTTCGCCACACTCTGGACACGAAGGATCATCCTTTATTCCCATTATCTTGAGATGCCTATTGAGTAGACAGTGCCCAGTTGTCATGCCTACTACTAGTGCTATGTTGGTTCTGCTTTGTGACAGTAGATGCGTTGTTTTCTTCTTGTCGTATGCCTTCAGGAACATTTTTGATTGCCTGTACTGTGTTGAGCTGTTCCATCTTGCATTCGACTCCCTTTGTATAATACCTTCGATTACCCGCTTCGTTATATTATGCGGAATGGGTAAGCAGGGCTCTGGTCCGTGAAAGTGAAGACTAGCGCCCATTCTGGCTAGTTCGTCTGCTTTTTCATTGCCGTCATTCCCTTGGTGGCCAGGGACCCAGGCAATGGTAACTGTTGTCCTTTCAGCCAGAGAGTTCAGTGTTTGCTTGCATTCTCTTACTAAGGCTGAAGTGGTATCCTTTCTGTTAAGCGCTTTTAGTGCAGCTTGACTATCACTATATATGATTACGTCATTGCTTCCTATGTCCGATAATTCTATTAGACTTGAGGCACAAGCCATAATGGCATATGTCTCAGCCTGGAAGATGCTTGCAAATTTGCCCAGACTGATGGTCTGACTCTTATTTAACATGGTGCTGTAAAATACTCCAGCACCACTGAGCTTTGTGGATTCCCGCCTTGATCCGTCTGTGTAGCAAATGATGCTACCTTTGTGAGCGGCATCAGTCTTCCATGTCTCCCTTGATCCTATATGTACTCTATATTTTTTATCGAAGATGCGCTGTCTCTTGATAAGATCACTATTGCTGATTATCATCGACAGCCTTTCTCCATAGATTTTGTCTACATCTGTGTGTCCTTTGTCCATGAAGTTGCCTTTCCATTGTTTAGACACTTTCATTCTATACCATTGTTCTAGAGCAATCTTTTTTGCTACTAAGTCCAAAGGATGCAGTCCCATTAGGACCTCCAGCGCTGCAGATGGTGTTGTCCTGATGGCGCCTGAGATCATTAGAGTTGCTAATCTTTGTACTTTTCCTAGTTCTTTGCTATTTATTTTTGCTTCCGCTCTATGCCACCAGATGATAGCTCCGTACAGAACTCTAGGCAATATAATAGCCGTATATATCCATTTAATGACACCCGGCTTCATGCCCCAAGTTCTGCCCACAGCTCTTCTGCATTGCATTAGAGTTATTTTGGCTTTAGAGCATTGTTCCTGAATATGCGTCCTAAATCTTAGGGTGTTATCTAAAGTTATCCCCAGATATTTAATTTCTTTTATACTTTCTAACTCAACACCTTTAACCTTTATGGGTGTAAAGTTTGAGTTTCTCCGCTTGGTAAACAGCACTAGCTTGGTTTTAAAGGGATTGAGGTTAAGACCTTTATCCTGACACCAAGCTAATGTACTTTTAATGCCTGTACTCATGATGTCCCTTACGGTATTAGGGTCTCTACCTGTGACTAGGAGTACTCCATCATCAGAGTAGGCCTGCATATAGATCTTCATGTCATTAATTTTAACAATTAATGAGTCTAATAGTAGACACCATAGGAGAGGCGATAAGCATCCTCCTTGAGGAAAGCCTCTGGTTGATCGTATGGTAAGTGTCTCTCCACCTAAGTTTGCTGATATCGTTCTATGTGTTAACATGTTCACGATCCAGCTTTGTACTTTATCATCTATACCATCTCGGTGTAGTGCTGTTTTTATCGCTTCTCGATTCGCCTTGTCGAATGCCCCTTCTATATCAAAGAAGCATCCAAGTGCGACTTCTTTGTTGTTGAGTGATCTTTCTATCCTGACCACTAGATTATGAAGTGCAGTCTCAGTAGATTTGCCCGCCATATAGGCATGTTGGTTATTGTGTAGTGGCCAGGTACTCAATTCTATTTTCGATCGTATGTACCCATCGATGATTTTTTCTAAAGCTTTTAGAATGAAAGACGATAGGCTTATACATCGAAAGGATTTTGCTTCTTGGTAGGTTGTCTTTGCTGGCTTCGGAATAAATACCGCCTTGACTTTGCACCAGTTTGACGGCAAGTATCCACTAGCTAGACTTGCTCTGAATAGCGCTAACAAAGTTCCTTTTATAGTCTCGAATGCTGTCTGCAGCATCTTTGGAAAGATGCCGTCAGGTCCTGCTGCTTTGTATGGAGCAAATGAGTTAATGCTCCATTCAAGTTGTCCTGGGGTGATAATATCCTCAACAGCCGCCCAGTTTAAGTCGGCAATTGTGGGCAAGTTTACTTCGTGTTCTGATTCTTGACAATCTGGAAAATGTGTCTCCATCATTTTGCTTAGTACTAGTTTCGGATCAGAAACTAGCTCACCATCTATCATAATACTTCCTAGTTTGCAAGTTTTATCCTTGGCTAGGACCCTTACTAGACGGGCCGCTTCTGGATATTCCGTTACACCCTCACAGTAAGTATGCCAGCCCTTCCTTTCTTCTTTCCTGCACTTGTTTCGGAAAGAGGTTCTTTTTCTTCTATATTCTTCCCAGCTATCATCGTCGTCATTTTTGAAAGCGACTCTGAGAGCTTTGCGCACTTTCTTCTTATCCTTCTTTAGATCTTTGTTCCACCAGGGTTGGCCTCTCCCCAGTTTTATCTCTCTCGATGGACACGCTGTTTTATAGGCGTCCACCAGTTTTACCTCTAGTTCCTTTGCGCATTCTTCAATTTCTTCTACGCTATAGTAGGAGCTGCGATCTGGTCTCCATCCGCTTAGCAATGAAGCAAATAGCTCCCAGTCCGTTTTCCTTGCGTTCCTTAATACTACTTTTTCCACATAGCTGTCTATGTGGAAGGTTATCCTGCGATGATCCGAGAAAGATTCCTCTAGATCAACCTTCCATTCTTTGATATATTTGGAAATATCATTAGTTGCTAGTGTGATATCTAGTACTTCCTGTCTTGATCTTGTGACAAAAGTACTTGTATTACCTATGTTCATAATCTCAAGACCGGTGCCTGCTATAAATTCTAATAGTAATTCTCCTTTAGTATTAGTGTTAGTACTTCCCCACGCCAAATGATGTGAGTTAGCGTCGCACCCAATAATTATAGGAGTTCCCTTACCTCTGTATTTAGTTACAGTTTCTTCAAGTTCTTTCGTTGGTGGAGTGAATTCTGTCTCGCTTGGGATGTAAGCCGAGATAAAAGCCACTCTTTCCTTACGTCCCTCATCTAGCGGAATGTTCAATTCCACGGCCACAAGGTCTCTGTAACACTCATTTGCTATTAGTCCTAATGACTTGATCCTGTTACTGGCATAGATACAAGTTCTGGGTTTTGACTCACCATCACAATGGACAATTATGTCTCCACCCAGGTTTCCAATGCCCGCCACGCGTCCCATAGAGACATATGGCTCTTGTAACAGGGCCAGGTCAATCTTCTTGCTTACCACAAATTGACAGAACTCAACCATGGCCTCCCTGCAGTGATGCAGGTTTAACTGGAGTATTCTTAAAGTGTGTGTGTGTTTGTGTGTGTATGAGTGTTTTTTAATTTGTGAGAATGTGCTTAAGTGTATGTGTTGAGTGTGCTAGGTGTAGTGTCTACTTCAGCACATGTTGATGTTGAGTCCCTCATCGGAATCCCTTAGAGGGTCCCGCAAGTTTCTCGCCACCACGCATGTGCTGACTCTTTTGTGTGCCGGCTCCAGCTCGTAACGGGTCCGACGTTCCGGGTGCACCCGTGAACAGAGGGCACTGTGGGGGGGTACTATTGTCCCCACTGGCACCTCTGCTGCTTTGGGAATCCGTATACGATGTTCCCGGCTCCGAGCTGCCGCCGACCACGCCCGTCGGTGGGCATTGTGTAGTGTCCACGTTCGTAGGGCTTTCTTTTTTCCGTCCTCTAAGAAGTCTGGCCTGAACTTTTGTGAGTTCACAGAAAAGCCAGACCTCGCCCTTGTCGAAGACTTTGCAGACCTCGCGCGGGATTCCCACAATCAGTCGTTCCCCCAAAGGGAGGGGCTCCCTGACTATGAGATTCCACTCGGAGATCTGCAGGTCAGTCCTTTGTTCGTTCTGGCCTTGAATGTGCGCCAGCGGCTCATCCAACCTATGTTTGGTTGCCGGCAGCCATATCGCAATCTTGGCCCTGTCTCGCCTGAGCATCCTAATCTGAACGCCATTGTAGAGACCAATGTCACAAGACAGCAACCAGTCCCTTGACAACTCGTTAGCCGGTGTAACAAGGAAGAAGCCCTCCGACACCAGCCCCGAGGCAGCAAAGTGTAACTTTTCGCTGTCGACTTTCTCCTTAATGGCCTTCAAGATCAGTTTGCTCAGTCTTGCCCTGATCTCATCCGCCAAGTCCACATCGACCAGGACCCCGTCATCCCTGAAAATGGCCACGGCCAGTTCGCTTAACTCCCTTGCGGTGTTTCGCGGTCCGTCCTGTGACCTTGGGTTGAGACGTTTCGCTGGTCTTTGCTCCTCCGGATCGGTTCCTTGCCGTTTAACTTTTGGTGGTCGGACCGCCCCTGATCCTCCAGCTACCGATGGAATTTCTCCCGTCGGCTGCTGAAATGTCAGTGGCGATTCCGACGCGGCATTTTGCCTTCTTAACTTGGCTCTTTCTCTTTTTATGCTCCGCTTGGATCGGACCACAGTGAAGCCGGCGCCAGCACGGCCTGACGACTGTGACGGCGGCGACCTCAAAAGGTCCTCCTCCCGCAGGTGTAGCTTCCTTATATTGCTTTGGAGGTCATTAACCGGTCCTCCGGGCGGTGACGATAATTCGCGTGAATCAGTGCCCTCCCCAGAATACGAGGGGCAGCCTGAGGCGACTGTCCGGGACGATGTTAGCCGATCAGTCGCCCCAGCGAGGGGGTCTCCATTCCTATGGGGGGGAACGGTACCCTCCTGGGGTAGTTCATCTATATTTTTGTCCACGTCCATTATGTCTAAGAGGGGGGGGGGGGAGGGAATTTCTTGTTTGGAAGGAAGGTAGTTGATGGAATGAAGGTAGAGGGGGGGGGATAGAGGACGTACTAAACTGCGGGGGGTAGTCGCAGTCCGTACCGCCATGTCCATACTCAGCTATTGCAGTCCGAGGTAATTTAAAAAGGGTGCAGGCTCGTTAGCAACTGCAACATTGCCCGGGATGTACGACTGGGGCCGCTCTGTCCGCCCAACCCCAACAATGTAGTGATTAAGCGGGCAGAGGAGGGGACCCAGCAGCTAGGACGTGTATGGGTCAACTTATGTTGAAGCTCTGTAGCACAGCCTGCACGTCTGAGCGTAGCATTCAACATCCACACCCCTAAAACTGCTTGGCTGTTACTATGTATGATAATTTTGAAATTTGTTACCTTTCTGCTAGTTATGGTCGCTGTTGTGATTCCAACACACTCGGCCTGGAAGACTGAGTTGTGCTTACTGAGTGCTTGCATGATTTTATGTTCAGATCCTGGCAGTATGATACTACATGATACAGTACTGATTAATCAAAATCCACTAGAGGTACAGGACACCTGCTCCTGTTTACACATTTATTTTGTTCAAATTAATTCCTGAGCTTGCGTTTTTGTTTCCCTGATGGTTTTGTAAGGTTTATCCACCATCAATTTTTTATGATTTTCAGATTCATCTAAGCATGGTTGTGCTGTTATGGCATCCTTAAAGATTTTGGTGTGTCCAGTATAACTGTCTTTCCATAGCCTACAGGTTTTTAGTCTCAGGGCTGTTAGTGTGGCCTCTTCATTTATGTGGAGGTGTAGTGGTGGTAATTCCCAGAATTGCCTCAAGGGCAGTTGGAGGGGTAGTATTCATACTGCCTATGATGGCTACTGCCAAATGTTAGAATTTTTGGTACCGCAGAGACTTTGTTAGGCAGTCAGCCAAGCTCTAATGATAATATTAACATTACTAGACACACTAATATCCTCAAGGACGCCCTAACAGCACAACCATGCTTAGAGTGGATCTGTGATAACGGACATAAGCAATTCATGGTGGATAAACCATCCATAATCAACATGGAAGAGAATACAAAACCAGGGAGGAATCTGAACACAATAGATGTGTATACCGATGGATCAAAAACCACCAGAGGCACAGAGGCATATGTATACCAGGATCTGAACATAAAGATCATGCAATCGTCGATCATGCTGTTGTGATTCTAACCCAAGAATTGCGTTAGAATCACAACAGCAGCAAAACACTCATGCGCTTGAGTTGTATAAAGTTGAGAATGGTAGTGGGACTTATAATGGGGTACTACATCCAAAACCTTTCAATTTTAGGTATAACTGACAGTCTAGTATGCAGAACCTGCATGCAGCTTACACCTATAAATTTCAAATATTTATTTATTATATGGTGTAAGCTGGGAATTAAGTGTAATTAAGTACACATCCAGCTTAATTTTGACACTTTAAATAGCAGATTTTTATATAGGTTTGTCACCGCCATCTAGAACACCACAAAATAATTATACTTAATACTTATATCATTATTAATTATGTTAGTCGTACCTATATTTACAACTTAATTTTATTACACTTAATATAAGTACATAAAAATTTACAAAGAGGACTAAACACAGACATTAACAAACATTTAAAATTTATAGGGCGTGGGAATTGAGAAGGAAGAACATTCTATAGGGGATGGAGAAGTTTAGAGCAGGAGAAAAAGATATGGACTAATTATAATACCAATACTTTTCTTAGCAATAATTACTGCCAAATTCAGGATATGTTAAATAATGGCCTGGTCAAGAGTACCCTAAACCGACGATCTTCTATGAAAGGATTACTGACAGTGGAAGAAGCTAAGTATGCAAGGACTGGCAAATGGAAGGATGTAGTCTCTGCATACCCCTATGGGAACGAGGCGTGATGCTTTGTGTGTATGTATGTAATTACTGTCAAATATGTGTGCTCGATATATTTGTAATAAAATTTTGATTATGATAAAAAATAACAGTTTTATTATCATTTATGTAAAAAGTGCCCAATGCTCCCCTACCTCCCTTATACTAAATATTGGCACCGCAAAAAAACATCAATAATCATCAGTGAAAAAGAAGGCTAAATAATCTAATTAAATAGTATTTAAACGACTTCAAAAAAAAAGGAGTTTCTCAATTCGACCGTATATATATATTATACTGTGTATGGAAACTGGCAACCTTATTATTTATAAATAACCGCAGGGTGCCAATAAATTGGTGGAGTGCCAAAAATAGGTGGCCTTACTCTACTCTTTGTGCACAATTAACAAATGCACAGACCAAAAATAATGAGCCAAATTACCGAGCCGGTAGATTTTTAGCTTTGTGCCGCTGGCACAGAGCAGAATAACCATAATTAACAAAAAACATAACGTTGTTAATAAAGCAGTCCCACTATATTTAAAAAGTTTAGTACATTTCAGAACGCTATTCTATCAATACTTTCTTATTCCGTGGTAAACTAAATATAGTCTGTGATTAAAAAAAATATATAATAATATTATGTCAAATGGAAATGGACGGTCAAAAACAGTGATTAAGATTATATACTCTTTGGTCAATAACTAAAAAGAGGGCGCCTTCGACTGTTCTACCACGGTTCTACCCAATGGTTCTACCTAATATTCGACTTAGGACTAAGAGTAATAGTGTTCTGTGTTCGACATTCGTCAGTGAATTTGTGAGCAGTGATATAGAAGAAATATTTTCATTTCGTTGATTGGAGATCTACTCTAATGCAGTAAGTTAATCAAATATATAGTCAGTTGGAATTGCGTCTCAAAAAGCTGTGTCAATTGTGAAAACTGCATTTTAGTATGTAAACTCATACCTAAGTTCAAAATGTCGCAACAAAAAATATGTTCGCTGTACAACAGCTCCCCAGAAAGCCTAGTAAACTTAAGTTTGCAATTCATCATAACTAATTTAGAGAGATACACGGAATTAGGAGCAAGTTGGCGCTTGAGAGATGATATAATATTACCAGCGGAGCTATGTGAAAGATTTCTTGAGGTGTACCAAAGAAATCAGTCTGTTAACGATCACACTGCCAGTTTGTTTCGCGACCGCATGTGTACGCGATTGGAGGAGGTGCGTCTTCACAATTCAAGGATAACACAGGATGGTATACGATGCTTGCTGGAGCATAAGCCAAAAAAGATAGAACTAGTGAAATGTGAGTACTTGTCTCAGGATTGGTTGGATTTAATCAGTAACAACAGTGACAATCTGGTGTCCCTCAAGTTTGGGCCACTTAAATATGTCGTCTCCCCAGCTCCCTCATTATTCCGAAATCAACGCTGCTTTGTGATCAATGCACCCAAGTTGCAACGGCTTACAATCCAGTGCAGGGGTAGTGGTATATCGCCCGTACTGTCGAGGCCACTGCGTCAACTCACACACCTTGACTTGTCAGACTACACAGTAGCTGGAACTACTTGGCCTATATATGAGTTTAAAAATTTACACTCACTTGTGCTCCACAATGTTGTGTGGTCAATGGAAGTAGTCGAGTGGATAGCTGGCCTGCCTTTGCTGCGACACCTGGATATCTCACATGCCACTGAAAGACTTGGACATTATAGTAATCCTAATCAAATTTTGACGAAGCTTATCACAAACTTGCCTAAATTGGAATCTCTGGATATATCAGGCACAAACTTGGCTGGCACTGGCTCTGTTATGGTTAGCCTAGGTGAAGGATCATCTGATCAAGCTGAGGCGTTCAATGTCCGTTGTGACATACCAGGATTGTCGAGCCGTGTTAAGAAACCTCTAGAATTCCTAGGATTATATGGAACCCATCATGGCGCCTGCAAAAGACACGACATCCCAGCCAAAGTGGTAAGTCAAACAATTCATTTGTTTTAGTACATTTTATAACTAATGTATACCACTATAATCCAAGAATGTTACTTTGATGTAGGTTTATATTTTTTTAATCTAAATTTCATCTGTCTGATTAATATAGATTTTGAAATTTATTTTTCTTTAGAGCTTTTTTGTGGTCCTAATGAAGAGGATTAATCCTTCCATATATTGTTTTGTTATATCTCAAATAATATAAGCAATGTGTCAATAAAAGTTCCTAACAATGCAACCCTCCCAGCAATTTTTTTTACTATATTTATGCCAAACCATCCTCTCGAATCACTCTAACAAACTGTTGGTGAAATCACCATGTATATCCATTTAGTAGTCTTTGAGCTTATTGCAAATAGATAAACAGATGAGACGGGAGACTTTGTTTTATCAAATTAATTAGAACAGATAATAAAAAATTGAAGTCCAAAAATTATGCTCTTTCCAAGTGTTCCCACATGAACATATGTACATAACATATTATATATTATTGTTATGTATATGAATATATACACATAACAATAGTAATGAGATGTTGGCAGTATTATACATTTAGACTGCCAAATGATAACATCATTTGACATTATCACCTTTTGTCAGATCACCGGAGATGCAAATGAGGAACAAATCCTCACAGCAGGCATTACTTATATGGAGCGTCCTGGAATGCTGACACGTGTGCTCAATGATCTATACTATATGTTCCGCAGCATTGAGAAGTATAACAATCATATTGATCGTACATTGTATGTTGTACTTAATGCAATGGAACAACATGTGTCTGAGAAGCACATTCAAATATCTGGCAGGTAAAGTTGGTTTAATTTTACATGTTCTGTTATATAGGAGAACATTTAGGCCCCATATATATTCAGCCTTTTCTAAAAAATAGTACATTAAGTTACAGTACAAAAAAATAGTACATTAAGTTACAACTAACCTCTTGCAGCAATAGTTAATATGTCAGCAAAGTTGTAAGATTGCCAAACAATGTAGGTTTGAATATTCATAATTTTCATACATTTTATTGTTTCTTGAACGTACCCTCCCATTCAATGGTACATATTGTTAGAACAACCCATTTCAATCAATAGTTAATATAGCACAAACATTGTAGGATTATTCTGGGTCAAGTTATAGAGAAAAGTTCGAGGTCTGGTCATTTTCATACATTTTATTGGTGAGGGATTTATAAGGCGAGAGTGAATGGGAATGTTGGGAGGGAAAGATCAAGGTGAACATTCCAGGACCAAATCCAGGTCATTCTGAGTGAAGTCAAGGTCAAAAGTACCCTAAACCGACATTTTTGCATGAAAAGCTTGTGGAAGTGTGTAAAGTGGAAAGATGTGGTCCCTGCCTGCTTCTATTGAAATGAGGCGTGATACTATGTGCGTATGTTTATATCAGTACAATGTTATATATTTGTACCAATACAAACAAGTGGTACATATAGTAGCCTGCTATTTGAAGCAATAGATAAAATGGCACAAATGATGTGGGATAGTTGTGAGCCAAGTTATGGATAAAAGTTAGATAATTTGTCACTTATTTACATTTTTTATTTATATGGGGCTGATAAGTTATTTTGTATATTTGAAATTTGGTGTACATTTGAAAGTACCCATGAACACAATAGCTTGTTCTGTATACTTGGGTTTTAAATTTACTAAAGATGGAACATGTGAAAGTGAAAGGAGAGTGAATGCTGGGATTAAATGGTATGGGTCAATGGTGCACTTCATCCTCCGTCAGTCGTCTTTCTCATGTTTGAGGGTCGTGACCTGCATTTATGATCTTCCTTACGATGTTACGTCATCCACTCCTATTACTGGCTGTTTGAAGAGCGTCATACATCGAGGAGTCGAGTGTGGTGCAGATCTGGTCAGACCAAGGCATCGGGCTACGCCCACGCGGCCTTTTTCCTTCCACTTTGCCAGTGACTACTAGTTTCTCTAGATTATCTCCGTCTTTCCTGGCAATGTGTCCAAAGTGCACGCTTGAGGCAGATGGTGTAGAGCCTTGATTTAATCTTAAGCTTAGCAAGTATGGATGCGAAATGCGGTCCATGGGATTCGGAGCATTTTCCTCCAGCTCCACATTTCAAAAGCGTCTATTTGTTTGCGATCAGCAGACTTTATGGTCCGTATCTCAGCCCCATATAAAAAGAGGAGAAGACGAGTGTGCATACAATTGTGATCTTCGTCCTTAAAGAGATATTGCGGTCTCTCCAAGTTTTATGTAGCTGAGACATGGCACTCTTAGGATTTCTGGTTCACAGGAGCTGTTATTAGTCATAGTGAAACCGAGGTAAACGAATTCTTCGACAGTCTGTAAGTTAAGTGCGCCAGTGAGATTTAACGCGTTTGATCTATCTATGACCATGATTTTGGTCTTCTGTTTGTTGATAGATAGACCTAAGGTGTTACTGATTCACTCCATTCTCTCCAGTAGAGTGCACATTTCAGTTTCATCTGCGGCGAAAAGCGTGGTATCATCAGCATAGTGAAGATTGTTTAATTTTACTCTGCCAATGCGTACGGCTCCCTCCAATTGTTAGCAGGTTTGCCTCATGATGTATTCGTCGTACGCGTTAAACAATACAGCGAGATAATACACCCCTTTGCCGAATTTAATAGGGTGCACTTCATACCTTTACAAATAGCCAGAAGGTGTCCCAGGCTAGACTAGCTGTACTATAGTATGTAGAGGAGTATTAGTGCTAATACTTGTGTGTGATAGTTAAAGGTGCGTATGCCAGAGGTAGCATGAAACTGAAATAAATACAGTGCAAATGAGACCATTGAGAAGTGCGAGTGGAGTAAAACTGAATGACAGAATTGTGGTATAAAAGAAAATGTAGTGACAAATCGAGAAGGTATGTTGAGATGGTTTGGTCAATCAGAGGGAATGAATGAAAGGAGACTTACAAAAAGCATTCATAATGCTTAGAGCTATATAAGTTATAGATAAAACTTTGATATTAGTGTTTTTGACACATTTTTCCAACCTTCCAACTAAAAATTTGCTGCCTGTTGCTCCATATGGCTAGTGGCTAATCCTAACGATTTGTACTATTTTTTTGTTGGCCACTTTCAGAAAAGGGATATCAACAGTACAATCAAATTGCTTATTTGTAATGAATGGTAAACCATGGAATTGGTTCCATCGAAATTTAGCTTTATGCAAGTCACAATATATGCTTGTGGGTTTTCTAGTACTACAGATCTGGCACTATAAATCCATGATATTTGTCTTCTAGTTTAAAAGCTTTAAAAGCTCTACTTTGAATGTTTGTAGTGATTTACAAACATTATGATCTTATGGACACCCTCTTCAGAAAACACATTATACTGAAACAAGCCATTTCTCAAAAACAAAAAAGAAACCAGTTGTCAAAGTTAAAACTTGACATTTGCTCTTTTTCTCATGTATCATTTAATTTTCTACTATAATTTACTAAAATAATGCTTTTTAGATTTAATAATTTTTTAGATAACTATGTATGGATTTTTTACAGTGCCATACTCTTCTATATAGTAAAAGGAAAAGAAAAACCTCGCATTGGTTGGAAGTTGAAGAGGCGCATAATAACCGCTCTACTGGATGGAATGGAAGCACACCTTGGAGATGACACCTTGATGCGGAACGGCTGCCTCACTCTCTGCCAGTTCAAGATACCTATGGATGTGGTAAGTTGTAGTAAAATATAATATTTCTAGTGTTAAAAGTAACACTGGAGTGAGAGTGACATAAGACAAATTATTTTTCATATTGTAATTGAACATCAGCAAATCCATATGAACAAACTTTTAAATTATATAATATGAAATGAATGTCACTGACGGAGACTTCACTCATAATAAGGTGTTTCCTTCAACAAGTACTAGCTTCCTCCCGACAGCTCGTTTCCAATTGTTTTTATAATGCACTTTAATGGATGTGTATTTCAATGTACACACAATACATACAGTACTTTATATATTTACTGATAAATTCGAAGAAGCAAATACGAATTAAAATACTAAACATGTGTGTGTGTCATCCGTATCATCATAAGAAAGTTTCTTAATCCATGATGTTGTTAGTAGTAGTTTTTAAGGGACAAATATTGCTTTTTTTTTCAGTTATTCGAATACGAACGCGTGGTTCATATTTTGCTGAATGGTCTGGCGGACGTGAATCAGGAGGGGTTTGTCCAGCGTATCGCTATTTATTTACTCAACTCTTTGGCATGCCAGGTCGATGGTAATCAGAAGAGATTCCTCGGCAACCACGGAGCTATTGGGGTAAGTGACAACAATTGATACTTTAAGAATGTAGGATTTGATGCCTATTAATTATAATTGCCCGGAGTCATTCATTATCCACTTATATAAGGAGGGAGGCTTTGCCTTGTACTGGGCCGATTATAGGTTGATAATGATTATGATGATGAATTATAATGAAATAAGTTAAAGAAACACTTTTTGATATCTTAAAGTTCCTCCAAATTTAAATTTTTCGCCAACCCAAACTGAAATGTTTGAATTGAGGTTGTATTAAATATAATACTTCTTAGGAATCGACATAAATTAGTTTTATCAACGTATCGCCTCCGAAAAGTTCAAAAGTCATTCGTTGGACTGGGTGTATTCTTCTACAACAGGATGCCCAATTCAGTGGTAGATCTGCCATTGCAAAGGTTCAAGCAATGTATTAAAACTCACTTCCTGAGTCAAGGTTATTATACTATAGATGAATTTTTAAATGACAAAGAGGTTGAGAGGCAATTGGATCAGCTTTCAACTTCACACAAGTAGTAGAATAAATAATTTTATGTAACAATACAGTTAATATTGTAAAAGTTAATAATTTTAAAAGAGCAACTGTTGAGTTTCTTGCCGGCTCTTCTCAACAGGACCTGCCTTCCGAGCCGGTGGTAGAGTCACTACAAATAGTCTAATTTGACGTTTCAAAAGTGCTTATAATTGGCCTACTTGAAATAAATGATTTTGAATTTGAATATATACTGGCCTGGAACATACAATAATACTGCGTTATTGTATAACAAACTTACATTTCTATTAATGTTATTGAGTGATTTGATAAATAATGTAACACATTGAAAGGGTACTGATTGTCTGTAACTTATATATATTTTATCATTCAAGTACTTATCGATTATGGATTTACTACGGCGCTCAGTTTGTAGGGCGTTATTATTTCCGCCATTCTATGAATAAATGAGTATTTTAAATGTTGTTGACACTTCTAAGGGTATCATCCTATTAATATTATAAACGCTACCTTTAAATATTAAATAGGGATATTTAATTGGATTATAATAATTAATTTTAAACAGAAATGACTATTTACTCCTAGACTGATCTCAAAATTATTTCTAGCATCTGGTAGGAGATTACACAATCTCACCCTGTTGCTGCTGAGGTTTTTAGGTTCTCCATATCTCCATATTAGGACAATAGATAAAAATAATCAGAGGGTCAGGAAATGAAACACGTGTGTTCATAAGTGACCTTGTGTTATGAGCCGAGAGCTCGTAACAAACGTTATTGTTACGTAAATGGGTTATATTATTTGGAACGGCATTACTTATAAGTACTTATTGTTATTCTTATAGAAAATGCTGAACCTAATATCTGATCGTCTCGAGAGGCGCATTTGTGACGATGTGCTGGAAGTGGCTTGGTCCACTATGTGGAACGTTACTGATGAAACGCCACAAAACTGCCAGCGCTTCTTGGAGAATCGTGGCATGGAGTATTTTTTAGATTGCCTTAAGGTAAGAACACTCACATCAATTGCAGCAGATTACAGCAGAACTAAAAAAATAATTTTATTTTTAGATAGATTATGTTATTCTTTAAAAAAAAATATTATATTAGTCCATATTTGTAACTTCAATAACAACAAAAGTAAAAGTTTCACAGCATTACTGACATAGTAAAATGTACATATAATCGACTCAATCAAAATAATTACTTTTTTCTTTGGCCGGCACTTTGAAATTTTTGGTATGTTTTGAATGACCTCCTTTTCTCTACTTTTCTCAGTGAGTTTCTATGATTCTGATGGTGTTTTATATTTATTTTTTAGAATTTTCCGGACAGAGAGGAACTACTTCGCAACATGATGGGCCTCCTTGGAAACGTAGCCGAGGTGCAAGAACTTCGCCCTCAGTTAATGAACAAATTGTTCCTCACCGTCTTCTACGAGCTGCTTGACTCGTCTAGCGATGGCATAGAGGTATTGCCTTGTTGTTATATTACCGGTATTTTGTTCTCTGTTCTTGTCACTAGTGAACGTGGACATATCAGCTGTCTTCATCTCTGCTTCTATTGGCCATTTCTAAGTTGTTTTGGGGCTGCCACGTCTTCGCTCACACCCTCTAGGACTCCACTAGAAAAACTTGACGCTAGATATAGCGTAAAATGTGGCCTGATCAACGATAGCTTAGGAGGAGTTATTCCTTAGTGAGGGTCCAGAGCTCAAGGTTAGAAATAGTCGCAGGCTAGAAACTATCGAAGATATAACGCAAGTATGCACTTATTAATATAGGCATGTAACTTAATGATGGCATAGACATTGTATATGAAAGTCTCGCAACCATATTACAAAACACTTAATATTATTGTAAAAGCTTTTAGGATCTGTAGGGCACCATAGAATGCCAGACTGTGTGCAATATCGCACCAAAGAGGTATAATTAGACAATTATTATGGTCAAGTTGAGTAGGTCCAATTTTGAGGGTAAAACAGCATACTTATCGACATTCCTGCACAAACAATCGCAGCACGCCTCAGAGGAGATCCAGAAAATCCTAATTGAAAGGTTTGTTATTGTCGAAAAAATTCTGGTCATTCTTTCCAGGTTGGAAGGAAATTCCTACCACAATTAATGCGCCTAGAAAAAAAATTCGGCCAAAGAAGCGAAATATGAGACGACCACTAGCAAACTACTAATTTGCTACAACTAGTCCTGTGTTCAAACATGCGACTGCGTGCCAAGCGGGGAATCTCCAAAACTTAAATTTGATCAAGTGCGATCAAATTTCAGTTTTTGCAGTTTCCCCGTTTACCTCAACATACGCAACACCGGGCTGTCGCGCTTGACGTTAATCAATATCACTGCACCACATCACAATAAGGCTACGTTTCCTCAGGAATATGACAACCAAGAGAAACCTTTATAAGGCAACTAGAAGACAATCTGTTGTCGACCATACGTGGCGATATTTTAGCGCGTCAAGGGGATAACCTCTTACCATCGGAGACCCGCTGGTCGCAGAGTATACCCTCGGGACACCATACCGCGCATAATCTGAAGCCGTCCATCACTAGAGTCCACAGAAACAATTAGCTAACTCCAAGGACCCTGACAGTTTCGACAGGTGTCAACGACCTCAGGCTGGCCCCCCTAGCTTTTAAGTGCGTGAGAGTTTCGTGTCGGTGTTACGAGTCCACACAAAAGGGCTATGTCCAGTACATGTCTTTAGGCTGACATGACGACGTTGAATATAATTGACAGGTGAGCTACAACGCAGCGGGTGTACTGGCGCATATGCTGTCCGACGGTCCCGACGCGTGGACCGTGGACGAACCCACTAGGGACGCTGTCCTCGTGCGCCTCGCCGCTGCGGTGGAGAGATGGGACCGCACCACCGAGCGCAACATTAATTACCGCTCCTTTGAGCCGATACTGACGCTGTTGCACGTCTATCACACGCCCCAATGCCAACACTGGGCCGTTTGGGCTTTGGCCAACCTTACCACTGTCTACCGTAAGTGTTTTAAACTCTATACACTTAATGCTAAGCGATGATGCAGCCTATGCTGGTAAGCGATTGTTTACAAGATACCTATTCACTCTATATTTGATGACACCCATAGGTGGTTGGCGAAACGGCGGCAAAGAAAAAAACTGAATGGTTTTTTTTTTAATTCACGCCTTATATCAGGGGTTAAAGTATGAAATTGCCGATTTGTACTGAAAAATAAAAATTCGTTTTTTTTTAAATTGAAAATAATTACCATTATTATCTATACATTGCTGCCCACTTATAGGAAGCTCATTTATGCCTTTGCGATAGAACTCTGGTGATCTAGATTCGATAAACTGTGTGAAAGCATTTTGCACTGCCTCCTGCGAAGAAAACTTTTTATCACGTAGAAAAAAGTCCAAATCACGAAAAAAATGGTAGTCCGTTGGAGCAAGGTCTGGCGAATATGTAGGGTGACGAATGGTTTCTAATTGCAGTTCCTGTAGAGTTAAAACGGTTTCTCGTGCTGTATGAGGTCTCGCGTTATCATGGAGCAATAATGGTGAAGATCGATTCATAAGTAGGGGCTGTTTCACTGCTAGTTTCGCTATCATTGTTCGGAGTTCGGCGCAGTAGACATCTGCCGTTATTGCTTGACCAGATCGGAGAAAGCTATAGTGAACAACACCACGATGAGGCCACCAAACAGTTACCATTACCTTTTTATTGGTAAGCTTTGCTTTAGGACACTGTTGCGGTGTTTGACCTGCGGTCAGCCATTGCATTTTCCGCTTACGATTATCGTAAAGAATCCATTTTTCATCACATGTCACAATTCGGTCCAATATTCCTTCATTTCTGCAAGGCAACGCAAGTTTCAACACGCCTTTCTTTCTGCAGATCAGTCAAATCATGAGGCACCCATTTTTCATATTTTTTTATTTGACTGCTTTGACGCAAATGAGTCAATATTGTTGGTAAAGTAACGTTAAACCATGCCGCTAATTCCTGGGTAGTTTGTCTCGGATCGGCTTCCACCATATCTTTCAAATCATTGTTATTCACCTGTGTGGGCTGTCTTCCATGTGGTTCGTTCTTCAAATCGAACTTTCCAGCACGAAAACGTTTAAACCAAAATCACACAGCGCGTTCATTAGCAGTCCCCTCTCCAAACGCAACATTAATATTGCGAGCTGTTTCTGCCGCGTAAGTTCCGCGTCGGAACACGTATTCAAAAATCACACGAATTTTCGAAGTATCCATCTTTATTGTCTAAGCTGAATAAAAAAAACAACTGAAAGTGGGTAATCGAATGTTGCTCATTTTTTAAAAGAAGAACTACACAGGTACCGTATAAAAAAGTTTCACTTTAAAATCTTAAACCATGAAGGTTCTATGTCAATTCGAAGTACCTATTATAATAAAACGGCAATTTCATTCCATAACCTCTATTATTATATTTATAATTTATTTATATTAGATCTGAAGTATGTTAGATTTTTTAAACTAATTAAGTACTAATGACTTTACTGGTAAATTAAGACAAGTACAGTGATATTTTTAAAAAAAATTAAGAAAAAAAATATGAAATTGGTATGCTTACTTTTAAATTTTATTTTATATTGAAAATTCAGCATCTCATATAGGTTTTTGCTAGCAACTTTGTAACCACAAGGGGAACACACAAGTTTGATACCAATTTACAAATCCTAATGAGTGCAGAAGTTTTTAAGGTTATGGCCACATTCAGAGTCATACATTATTTTTCAGGACATTAATATTACATTATTATATTGGTTCCCCGAATGAAATAAATATTTTTACTCCATTTTATTCCTTTTTACAAGCCAAACAATATTTACAAAAGTAGTATTAAAATACAGGTAATCCATAATATTGAACAAAAATCAAATCTTGAAAATTTTATTTATAGGAGCTCCAGTATTAAAAAATGTAATTTAGGACAAAGAAAAAGATTGCCATGATTTGCCACAGGCTGTCCAAACGTATGCTCATATTTAACTATTTTATTTAAATACTCAATGAATTTAAAACAACTACCCATGTTTCATAGCAATCACTTGAAAATATATCAAAAATATAAGAATTTCAATCGAATTTTTTGTGTCATGTCACCGTCGTCGTAGTATGAAAAGTCAACTTTTATCAACCTTCATAACTTTTATCAGCGACTGCTTAGCTACAAGAACTTTATTACTATTTAAATAGAAGATTTGTACTATTTAATCTATAATAATATTAAAAGAGGTAAATGAGGCATCTGTTGGGGCTAATCTTCGGAACTACTGATCATAGTTTTTGTCGCGCGAGTCGGACCCTGAAATTTATTAAATCAGCTTTATGCGCGTGCGCTGACTTAGCTATCGGGTATAATTGAAAACATTGTATGAAAACTTTATGTGTCTTTAAAACTTCTACAAAAACATATATATATCACCATAGCATATATCTTTCTTACCTATCTTATATATTTTATTTTATACTTTTGTATTTTGGCAGATATAGAACTTTGTGTTTTAAAAAATCATTTAATTACAACTAAACTTAAATCCTTATCAAAATAAATTGTTTAATAATCACAAGGATATTATAGAGATAAGATTTGCCTTTTACAGTACGTTAATTAGTTACATAGTTTAGGAGATAATACAAAATTTCTAAAAAGCGCGACTGCGGCTATCAAGTCCAAATCAAGTTGAACTCTACGTACGTACCAGTACGTGAATAGGCGTTAGCTTTTTGGTAAATATACTGTTTCATAGAAACGATAATACGGTAACGGGGTTGAGAATTCGATCTTTGTTCAATTTAATTGCCATAAAAGACCATATCTATACTATATAACTAACTAACTTAAGCCAAGTTAACCCGCTTCCACTTTCCTTCCATCATCATTTACCACCAGAAGTGTATACAGTCAAGGGGTGAAAAAAAAATGTGCGATATAATAATGTATATTTTATGGGTATTATGTATCAGGATAAACGACAATATTTTCTTTTGTCGATATTTCGATCCATTTGCATATGCCGTGGTCAAGATAGGATGAAGTTGATGGAGGAGGAGGAACAATATCAAATAGTTCCTGAAATATATCTTGTAGAACACTGACGGATAGGCTTACTCCAAACTGTTTTCTCTTTGGTATGACTTTAGAAACCTTAATTCCAATTCCCAAGACATCAGAAGTTTTTTATATTTTGTTTATCACAATATAAGTACTGCTGTTCCCAGTTGGCAGTTACATAGCTCATTGGCAGCCCATGGTAGAGTGAGAGAGTGGTTCAAACACGTCCACAAAAATGTTAATAAAATGAGTCCCTACATTTAGCGTGGCGATTGATTAATATAGTCTCTCATTTATATTTATTTACATATTTTTTTAAAATTTTTAACAATGTTATAAGTAATACAAAAATATACATAAAAACACTATTAAAAATTTATAAAAAAATCTTCTTCTCCGTTTGCGGTGCCTTTGCGGGTCCAAGCAACCGGTGGTCAGGGCTCCAGAGTGAGGAACCTCCTCACAATACGCGCCGTTTCAAGGACTACTGCCCTCTGTATCCGAAACGACTATCGGAACAATAATAGTTGACTCAACATTCCACATGGCGGTAATCTCGTGAGCAAGGTCCAAGTACTTTGATACTTTTTCCTTTTCGGCTTTCACGAGGTTATCGTCATGAGGAACAGTAATATCAACAATTATTGCACTGCGTACTGATCGATCGACTATCACTATATCAGGTCTATTGGCTACAATATACCTGTCAGTGATAATCGTTCGATCCCAGTAGAGCAATGCACTGTTATTTTCAAGAACTGGCGCTGGGTCGTACCTATAGTAAGGCATCTCAAAATCGACAAGGCGTGGCGATTGATTAATTATTATTATTATTTAACATTTCAGCTACCAAATACTGCAGCTTGATCGAAACCGAGGGCGGCTTGAAATTGTTGAATGATGTGTTGCGTCACCCCGCTACGTACTGCATGATCAAAGATTTGGCCCGGGTGGTCATCAACAACTGCGCAAACTTCTTGGACGACCCAGAGACCCAAGATTATTAGCAAAACGATAACTTCGAGCCCCTGTACCCCCTGGATAGTCTGTAAAGAGCTATTCAGTCGTGGGTACACAACTCGAAGTGCAGCCAAAAGACTGCTTTTTGTGTTAAAAAAAACTTAGCGGCACCGTGTCTGGCCCACCGACTAATTATATAGTTATTTGTGATTCTTAAATTTAAGGTAGATAGTTTTTTTTATTTTTTAGTTCTCTCATATAATTTTTTACATTTTTTTATATGTTCTCCTGTATTTTTGGAAAGTTCTGCTTACTCCTTTTTTTTGAGTCACATATATTATGCACGGCATGCTTCAATTAAGCTTATGGTCGCTGAATTATTTATTTGGACATCATCTGTTATTGTAATATGACATACAATAATTTAAGTAATTATTTAAATAATACAATATAATACAATAATACAATTATTTAAATAAAACAATATCATACTTTATATAATTTTATAAACAATTATTATTGTCATTTTATATAATTTTTAAATTAAATCTTTTATCGTCTAGTATCTAGATCAAAAACAAACATTTTAGGATTTTTATTTGCATATGTGTTTCAAAAAGAAATATCATGCTATTTTTATAGTTATAAATATACTTGGGCTAGATTGTGCGCTGCTAAGTATTATTTTATAATACTATATAGTGAAGTAAACATCTTAAATGTGTGTTGATTATTATGTTTGTTAAGAACTGAATAATGCAAGAATTCCTAAATTGAGCTTCGAGATACAGGTACGCCATGGCAGACTAATACTACAGGTGTTTACGTGTTGTCACCTCTGTGAACTGTTTTTTGATTTCTTTTTCTATATTAAAAAAAAGTGTGTAACTAAATGTGAAAATTAAAAAAAAATTTTAAATTCTAGTGTTGATCGTGAAAATGACACTTAGATTTAATTAATATATTACTTAGAGATAAGATCTTTGAAAACAAATATGATTATTGCTTTGGCACTAATTTGGTTGTGGCAAATATATGTTGATAGCACTATTCCACTCACTCTGATAGTGAGTGGAATAGTGCTATCTCTTTTCTACTCTTACTTATTGGTAAAGAGTGCACTACACACTTGTGTACACACACAGTTAAATTAGTGCCATTTGCTATTTAGGTTTAATGCTTACATTTTGCAAAAAAAAAAAATATTTTTTAATTTACGTTTTCGTATAATTTTGTAAAAATATTATATTTCATATTTATATAGTATTTATAGTTATAGTAAGAGAGGTTTAAAAAATACTCTCGGATAAAATTCCTGGTGAAAATTTTAGAGATAACATACTTTAAAAAGGATAATAGTGCTATATTGTTCGACTGAACACAGCAAAGCTGCTTGGCGGCATACAATACGCAATGTAGTACATCCCTGAACGATCACAAATGCTAACTATAATAATCTCTGATTCGTTTCGATCTCTACATTAATAAATAAGAAAGTATATAATATTAGTGGTATATATTTAGTTAAGGCTAAATATTTAATCGCATATAATTGGTGTGCATTCAATACATAGATGTGTTTCTTCAGCTCTATTAACATATTTTATTAAATTAACAATGAAAAATGTGCAAGAGTCTTATCTTGTATGGAAATTGTCGAGTAAGGCATTTGATTTTGATGAAGATTTCGATGAAGTAAAGGAGGTGGACATTAGTATTAGTAATGTACATATTGTGCAATTCTTTGTGAAAATTAAAACGAAACAAAACCCTTTAATATTAATCAAACGATATTCTTTGTTTAATAAGAATCTAGTTAAGTCTTAACATAAACAATTAGTAGCGGAGTTGTTGCATACATTTCGTCCATCTCCTTCCCTATTACGATTAGATTCTATATTTAGGTTATAATGAAATGTCATTCTAATGTAATGGTTTTTCAAATGAATGTTTTATTCAAGTCAATAAGTAAAATTAAAAAAAAATATTTCCAAAAATTCTGATTTATTAGTAGAGTAAAAATGACTTCAAAAGTTCAAAAATTTTAAACTGGTATTTTTAGCGGTAAGCGCTTGTTCACATTACAATAGAAGATGTTTAAACTATTCGGTTTGTATTTTTTGTTTTAAATTTTAATGATCATATATGTCAGCATCACAGTAAATAACCATTTTAAAATAATACGCACATCCAGTTCGATGTTTTTTAATCACAAGCAAATTATCTCTTATAGATTATTGTAATTAGCCCTGCCATCCCTCTGCTCTGTATTCAATTTAAAGTGTGCTGACAGGCGTCTTGGAAACTTTTCTGGTACCATACTAAATCACAGTCGACTATAGGGTGTTTTGAATATTGAATATATATCGGTATTGTCTTAAATTTTAAAGTACCTAATATCTAGTGATTGTAATTATAAATAAGTTCGATGTCTATAAACAAAAAATATTTTTAAGCAAAAGTTTTACTACTAATTTATTATATGTGTGTAGTTTAGATAACATAGAGATATATTCACTTTTAAAATTCTATGCGTAATATATAATGTGGATAAATATTCACATATGCTATGTTTTGAAATATAACTGTGTACCAAAATTGTGTATCTCGACAATTTTGATAATTTCACCCCTATAAGGGTTGAAAGTTTGTGTGGTGACAGTTAGAATTGTCTACTGGTATATTATAAAAATACAATCAAATACAAATACAATAGATCGATTCCATGATAGTTAAAACCAAAATATCAATAAAAAGTGTACATTTTTTATTATAATATTTTTTATTTGGTATAATTTAAAAAATGAAATTTTGACGTATGACATGATTTTATGATATGATTTTTATGTCGTTTATAATATCAATGTATTTATTAACTTATTATTATTTAGTTTCCATTAAGTATTGTACATTTTTTGGGTTCACAACACTGATGTGATGATGAAGTGTTATTAGTAAAAGTATTTAAATAGCTGTTTATGTTCTACATGGTATTGTTTTGAGTTTAAAAGGATCAGTAACTTCTGTTTGGCTTAAAATTCAATTATTTGAATGAACAATTCTACATTTTTGGTGAAAAATGTTATATGTTCTTTCTCTGGTGTTACTTACAGTTATTTTTCCCTCACGTCATATCCGGTGTATTTTTTTTTCTCTTATTATTATTATTTTATCAAATAACAATATTTTTCGTGGGAACTGTTTGGCTATAGAAATATTCAAAAACAAACGACTGCTTATTATTTTTGTAAATATACAATACTTATATAAAATTTTATTTATTTAAAACTTTTTATTTATAACTAATTTTTACAATCAATATCGATCGATATTGATATATCTTTTAAGAAACTTCAGGTGGACATAGAATTCCACGGATTTAAAAATTCGAGTAAACGTTAAGTATTCCAATGTGCACTGGTTTATATTTCATAACATAGGGAGTCAAAATGTCCTAGTTTTTCTATACAACTATTTACGTCCATTTACTTTATATAAATGATTTTGTTTTCTGCTTGATACATTATGTGGAAATGTAATATATAATCGTGATGATTTTGAGTTAAAAAAGAAAAGTGAATTGCAGTGCGCACATTATTACAAATCCCAAAAGTGAATTGCAGTGCGCACATTATTGCAAATCCCAAAAGTGAATTGCAGTGCGCACATTATTACAAATCCCAAAAGTGAATTGCAGTGCGCACATTATTGCAAATCCCAAAAGTGAATTGCAGTGCGCACATTATTGCAAATCCCAAAAGTGAATTGCAGTGCGCACATTATTGCAAATCCCAAAAGTGAATTGCAGTGCGCACATTATTACAAATCCCAAAAGTGAATTGCAGAATATCAGCTTGTTTTACGGATCATCACATTCTTATTTATTGACGAGTTATAAAAGTTATTATCAAAGAAAATAACTTGTACTTTATAACCTTTTTTTATAAGCCGAGCTGCCGACAGCTTTGTCCGAAACGTGCACTTTATTCAGTAACAATATATAATATATAAGTGTTGTAATATTTGTTTCTTTTGTTACATAAATTTCTCTTACGAAACGTAAGTTATCTTACCTCTAAAAGAATTTTTGTGTTGATTCTAAGTCTAATAAATTATATTGAAATATCGGTTTTTTATTGATAACTCTATTAAATGTAAATCAATAATTAGAAACCCCCAGATATTTAGGTTGTTTTTTTAATAAATATAAAAAGCACGAAATTATGAATTAGGTCACTATATAAGTTTGCGAAAATATTTTTTTTTTATTTTTATTGATTACAAGTTGGCCCTTGACTGCTATCACACCTGATGTTAAGTGATGATGCAATCTAAGATGGAAGCGGGTTAGCTTGTTAGGAGTAGGATGAAAATCCACACCCCTTTCAGTTTCTACACGGCATCGTACCGGAACGCTAAATCGCTTGGCGGTACGTCTTTGTCGATAGGGTGGTAACTAGCCACGGCGAAAAGCCCCCCACCAGCCAGACCAAGTCAAATTAAGAAAAATCTCAATCTGCCCAGCCGGGAATTGAACCCAGAACCTCCGTCTTATAAATCCACCGCGCATACCACTGCGCCACGGAGGTCGTCGAATATTCTCCATTTAGTGGGGTCAGCCCCTGAATTTCAGGTTTATCATAATGTTTAATATTCTAGTTGTCAAGTCCGTTCATTTAATATCCATATCGAGGTAGTACCTAGTAAAAAAATCTCACACGTCATTTTGGAAATGAGCTGATCAAACATAGCTAAGAACAATCGCCAGGAAACAGGCGAAATGTAAAAAACTGCATCGAAATCGGTCCATCCGTTTAAGAGCTACATTGCCATAGACACGTAGATAAACTTGTAACACTCCTCTTTGCATCGGAGGTTAAAATGTAATGCTAATTGACACCTCAAAAGTTTCACAGCTATTGATAGAAGCAGCCTTTGGAAAAGAAAGGACTTCGAAAACTAAATCTCATACATATAATAAATCTGTAGAGGTGAATTCTGTACATTGAATAAATATTCAAAATTCATATTGGAAGATGATTGGTGATCGATACTGATGCTAAAACTGCATGGATGGGTCACAAACTAAACTTGGTACGATTGTAGTCCATACTCCTGGTTATAGGCTATATAACATTACGCCAAGACAGGAGCGGATGAAAATTCTGATCGGTGACACTTTTAAGCTCCTATCGTTGCATACGTTGATCATACATACATAAGTTTGTAAGTCAATACTAATGTTATAAAACTAAAGAGTTTGTTGGTTTGATCGCGCTAAGCAGGAACTACTGGTTCTAATTAAAATACAATAAAACGAACGTTAGAAGTTTTTGGTTTCCTTTTTTAGTTATTTTATTTTATTATTGTGCTTAGATTAAGATTATAGACATAAATACTAAGATAGGATAAGTAAGGATTGTTTATTTATTTATAAAATATTCCTTTTGTGCTTCATAGTCCATTTAACGAGGTAAGCTTTAGACTACATAACATCAACGAAGGAAAATGTGGAAATATCGGGAAATTATTCATTTCTTAACTGACTTTAAAGAAGGGAGGTTATTCAACTCGGCCCGTATGTATGGAATATTTCCAGAATTTCCCAGTTTTCGCATATGTTTGTATATATCAGCGTCTGAACAATTTTGCCAAATTTTAAAAGTGAATGTGTTTTTATGTTTGTGTTCGCATATCTCCGGAACTTCAAGTCCAATTTACGTAATTCTTTTTTTATTAGAAAGGGTAAACTTCCAAAATGGTCACACTCAGTCATCATGTTAGGACCTGATGATGAGATCATTGGTAAATAAACGGAACTCTTCAATTTTTATAGGCACACTTGCAGCGGTGTCGGTATTTGCGTAAGAATCGATAGCCTTTTTGCTATTATTATGATTAGGTTACGTGTCGATAAGTCAATAAAAAATAATTAAACTTTCAAAACGCAAAAAAGTAAAAAATAATTGCATCATTTAGTTGCTTTACTTAAGCATATCTATGAAGTCGATGCCACCCAAGGGATCGCTTTAAGGACGTTATTTGTCTAGAACCTTTGTGGGTTCTAGATATATTTATTGTTTATTATGTATTGATTATTGCTTTGCTTCTTCCTTCGTATAAACGATCCTTAACTTAGATGGCATCAACTTCATAGATATGCTTACGTAGAGCAACTAAATGTTGCAATTATTTTAATTTTAAGGGCTAATATAGTAAATAAGTAACTTGGGCTATTTTTCTTTTCGTAGTCTTCCACTACCTTTTATTTGCACGCGGACGAAGTTCCTGGCCTCCGTTAGTATGCAAATATGTAAGTAGGCATGCTTTATAATACTAGCGGCATAAAAAGAATTAATGATGGCGGCAATTTTAAATGTAGACCTAACACTTTAAATTATGAAACTCTAGACAAATAAACATTTCAAAGTTTTCCACAAAAAAAAACTTAACCGTTGAGTTGGCACAGAGTATGTACTATTCAAGTATTAATTAATGGAGTTTAAATAAAACAAATATTTAGAACAAATCGTATCATTTATTTTATAACGCTTTATAGCATATTCAATATACAAATCTAAATAAAATTTAGTTAAAATTCAGGCATATCCTGCATGCATATTTAAAACATTAAAATAAATGAATCATTATTACATATAATTTATAAACCTAAAATATGGTGTTTTTTTTCATTTCATAAGGAATATTCAAAGGCATTCTTATTAGATTAAATTAACATATTTCTACAGGTATATTTGTTTAGGCATGTATTTTATTATCCTACGTTCTCACACTATTGGATTAAACAATAAATTATTAACTATATCGGTACATTAAAATTATGATTTCGTTAGTAATTCAATGTCTAAATGACATAATATTCAATTAGATAAATCATGATATTTCATCGATTACCTTATCTAGCTATGCAATAAAATGAACTTGTTAGAAATAATGATATGTGATTATTTGTATACAATAAACTATTTAACATGAAAATAACAATTAATGTTTAAATATCACATAATAGTCGTAAAAATATTCTCTAAATATTTTTATAATATCTTGTGGTCCATTTATACGCTCTACTTCTTATCGTGCCTCGAAGCGCGAAGTGCTAGCGATATACCTACCATAAATTCAATTCCTAGGTACATGGTTTTATGCTAAAAAACATTACAAGCTTGCGCGATTAGTGATGGTAATTAATACTTTTTGCTTTAATTTCATTATCATGCGAATTCTTATGTCGTATCACGGCAGTTGCGTTAAAAGTAATTTGTTCTTCCAAATGTTTACATAACATTTCGCATGCTAAGAATAAATGCGGCTTTTAATTAATCCAACACTGTGTTAAACTGCTAATTTGTATAAGTTTGATACGTTTTTAAAAGCCTAGGTAGTTGAGTTTTTATATTATTTACCTTAAATAATACCACTCCCAAGTCACATAAGAATTCACATAAATCTTACCCTACATTGCAAATATTTAAGGCTTTGTGTATAAAATTGTAAAACTTGCTAGACATTTTATTATCTTCAGTAGAATAGGTATTGTTGCCAATTAGATGTTTTACCTCAGGCCCGTCCACTCTCTCTACAACCATCTTACATTAATTTTATAGTAAACTATTCAGAACTGTCTTTGTAGATTTCTAACAACCCTACGTTGGTCAACTATTCTCAAACAACTCACTTACATTATTATTTTTCAAAAGAACCCTAAAAACATTTATGAAACTCTAACAGTTATATCATTCAATAATATCCACATAAAATCCACTTTCCGATTTAAAAAATGTGTAACCAGAAATATGGGAAAATTCCCGCAGACTGGCAACACTGCCGCGTGAGTCGGATTTTTTTATATCGTCTTTTTTCGCTGCTAGCTGACACGATCGGAAGCGGCGTGATCATCTTCCCGATGTTATTCGTTGAGGATGCAAGTTCGCATCAGAGCGTCAATCACAGCGTATGGGTCGCAGTTGGAAGCGGGACGGCGGTCCTCGAAATAGCCCTTCTTTTCCTCGGCGACTAAGCGCGGTATCCTGATGCTGCTTGCACGACTGGCAACACCTGGAGAAGTTTAAATAAATTAAAAATACGATATAGCTCAATTAATATATAATAAACTGAATTAGGGTGAGATGCCAAGCGAGCGTAATTTTGTACATACCTACTGCGTACTACTTATACTACTCATACAAATTATTTTGCGTCGCCGTGTGGCAGAACTAGACATTTGTATGAAACCGAATGCAACAGAAATTACGCGCTTGACAACTCACATAATTACCTACGCTCGTTTGACCTTACCCTTAATGTCCTACTGGAGAGCTTTATCAATGAAGGATTAGGCCATAAATATTCCGTGATTGTTGGTGTTATGATTTTCGAATTAATTTTTTTTCCCAGACATTTTTAATAAAAGCCTATAAGAAGTCGGTGTAACGAGTGGACTAGATAGCTTAATTTACTCACCAAGGCAACAGAATAGTGTTGTACACTTAGCTTTAGTTAGTCAGCCCCAGTTTCATCATCAATAGAATATGATAATGATCGTTGCATAGACAAGAAGAGGCATAAAGCAGTCACCATGTTCAAAGGCTGATGATTTTTAATTGATGAATTATCATCGCGCAGGACTACAATAACTGATGATAAGCAACGATGAGGTCTAAGAAGGGATGCGCTTGGTTCATCATTATCAGCCTATTGACGCCCAGAGCCAGGCCTCCCTCATTATAGGAGCGAGGATATGGAGCGTACACCCACGACGCTGCTCCAATGCGGGTTGGCGGGCTTAGGGTGATGATGTTTCAATTATTAACTATCACTATCAGTTGTTGATGATAGAGACCGGGACCGACGGCTTAACGTGCTCTCCGAGGCACGCAGGTGTAACACCACCAATTTCCAGACTCCGGGCTTGGAATGTACTGAACAATTCATAGATAAATGAAAAATCTCAGAACTATTCCGTGACCCGTCCCAGGGATCGAACCCAGGACCTCGTAATCGAAGCCACGTAGGCTAACCACTAGACCAACGAGGCAGTTGCTTGTTTAGAAAATGCCTTTTCATTCTTGCCTGACAACATTGACGCCGAATAGGCACTCCACATTTTAGCTGTTACAATTAGAAAATACGAAGTGAAAAGTTAAGTGCAGTTCGTCTGGATGTTGCTCACTGAAATATACCTTGTAAATTCCAACATGCTGGTGACGATAACGCTGAAGAGAATACTTACCGGCGCTGAAGTCGTTAATACTGGCGGTCTCGTGCAACCCGGTGAGGCGTCGCTCGTTGTCCTTGCCTCCGCGCGGATCGTACACCTTGATGTGTTTCATGTGCACCTTTGACAACTTGTCGATAGCCTTCTCGATCTCGCTGTAGGAAAATTAACGTATATAAGTACATGTACTGTAAATGCAAATAGTAGATATACGTCTTATTGTTCGTCCGCAGGAAATATCGAAACTTTTAAAACGTATTTAATGTATATGTATATATGTATATATAATATAATAATAATAATTAAACTTAGGTACCTTTCAATATCGTCATCATTATCAGCCTATTAACGGCCCACTACAGGGCCAGGCCTCCCTCCTTATCCTCCGAGAGGGGATATGGAGCGTGTACCCACCACGCTGCTCCAATGCGGGTTGGCTGGTTGGTTCTATTCATGATGCTCTTGAAATCCTTCTATTTCGGCCTAATATCGAATCTTTTCGAAACATAATGTAAATTAATACTCACATAATACCGTTTTCTTCCCTCATCTTCTTCGTCGAGAAGTTAGTATGGGCGCCGGATCCGTTCCAGTCTTGCACTGGTTTTGGATCAAAGGTAACAATAACTCCATACTCCTCAGCGAGTCTATGTAAAATGTATCGGGCGATCCAGAGATCGTCGCCGGCTGCTACACCAACCGCTGGGCCCACTTGGAATTCCCACTGGGAAGGCATCACTTCAGCGTTTGTGCCAGCAATAGGAATGCCAGCGTACAGGCAGCACCTACGAATAAAACATACAATTTTTTTTTAATTATTTAATTCATACAAAATTCGTATTATGTTGTTAACTGTTTGATCGTCAGCTTTCAAATAAAAACTACATCAGAAGAGGTCCTTATGTCTAAGCTACGATGCCACAAACAAAAACAGATTTTGGCCTCAGAGGCCTCCTTGGGGCAGTGGGTTCGATTCCAGAGTTGACTGACATATTCAGAATTGGGCCGGGTCTGGCTGGTGGGAGGCTTTGACCCTAGCTAGTTACCACCCTACCGACAAAGACCTACAACCCAGCGGTTTAGGAATCCCGAACGACGTCGAAGATACCGAAGCCCGCTTCCATCTCAAATCGCATCACTTACTGTCTAGTGTGATCTAGAGCTAACTTATAAAGTATAAAAAAAAGTCAAACTTATATAAAAAAAAACCTTTTTAACATCGGGGATAAAAAGTATCTACACGTGTATTTACATCAAAGAATTAACAATAGCTCGTTTGAATATAACTTTATTTATTTTACAAGGATGTAATAAAACTGACTAAATACCTAATTACATTATAGATTTTATGTAAAAATAAATTAAGTATGTTCACTTGGGTAATTCCAATTACATTTTGCACGGTTCACGGTTTCATTGTAACAGGTTTTCTGCACAATACAAAACAAGATATCCAGTTTATTTTAATACATACCATTGTTGTTGCATGCGAACAATTAGAGTGTAGTGTTATGATTTTTTGAATTACACTGATTTTTTACCGTTTGTGAATCTTGCATCTACGACTAAACTAACCCTATAAAAATCATGACGGTGGCTTGCATGACTGTGCTTCAAACCGTTTAGATTGGCAATAAAGGGCGTCGACCCATCTAAAGTCGCAGAGTAGTTTATCTACTAAGAGTAGATAAACTATCTACCTCTCACTTACATATGTTCTTGCAATCCACTGCATGAGTCTCACTCCTAAATAATAAGTATCGCCGGTTGGCCAGTGGTCGGCAACATTACTTTTTCTAATAGCAACTTTCGAGGTTTTAACGCCTTTTATTGTCAGTCTATATAGCACCGTTCTCTCAGTGCTTGCACAGTTCGTTTACTAATCAAAGTCCTCGGTTGAATTCGAAATGGATAATTATTTGTTAACTATTCCTACTATTAAAAATTAATAGTAGCTCGGAGTTACCACTCGTCGGTGTAATAGCATACGCCACCTAGAGTAGGCTCCCGTTACTTACGCTTAATTCTTGTTCGAATCAATATAAGGAAGAAACGGCTTGTACTCAGAAAGAAGGTATTATATTAGGTTGTTAAAATAGGGTATGAAAGTGCAATATTCTGATTACCTAGTATGTGTTGCAGCAAAATTATACGTTACATAAGATTCCTCTTACCGGTAATGTGCTTCAACGAGATCCCTGGCGAACACTTTGTTAGCACCAACACCGCAGTAGTAGGGACCCTGTGGCGGTGGGAAGCCGCCCGGGGGCCAACCGAAGGGCCTCAGGTCCGCGTCGAGGAGGATGTACTCTTGCTCAATACCAAACCACGGCTCGTCGTCTTTGCACTTGTCGTAGGCTTCTTGACATTTCAAACGGTTGTTGCTTTCTGTAAAATGAACGTTTCAAAGTTTATAATTGTTTCGAAACATATATGAACTGACAATAATATATTTCAATTTTTCAAAACATGGAATGCCTATAAAGTACCTATAACATACATGTAGAAACATATATGTCAAACTGAAAATCTCCATTTTTTGAAGTCGGCTAAAATACCAAAACCTCCTACATATATAAAAAACATATGATGATTATTTATATCGATATACCAGATTCTAATGGTATGAAAAAATATTAAATGGTACAATTAACTGAAAAATTCAGTGAATTGGAAAAAACTGTTGGATCGATACCAATTTTACACACTTGACGGCGGAGCCCTGTTACCTACCTACTAACTACTAAACACGAACAAGGACTGATAAAATTACTTTGACGTATTTACCAGCAACAATATTAATTAATGCTTTTAATGTATGCTTTTTTAATTTGAACATAAATTAGTACGTAGATAAAAGATAAAAAGAAGTTTACGATGCTAACTGCCAGCCTTCGTTAATTGGAGAGGCCCAAAGAAAAATAAGGCCAAATAAAATTAATTTACTGTTGCAATATAGGTTCATTCGTTCTTTTTAAATAATTACTACGAATAATGGGGAATGGAATGTGGAAATGAACTTAACAAGACAATTAAAATTGTTTTGTCGCTTGCCTTTAACGACACTGACAGTAAGTAAGTATCTACTACCTGTTTGACAAGCTTTCAACCCCAGATTGTACCTACAAGTAGGTAAGTATGCTACCTCTTACTGACCTAGATATTTTTTAATAATGTTATATTATTAAAATATAAGCTGCTGAAACTAGTCGGGCATACTCCGACAAGAGTGACGTGAGTTACAGCTGTTTATATCTTAATAGTATGGAAAATACTCGCATTACTTTAAATTCAAATAATTTCAAAAATAGTTGAAAGGTATTTTTAAAGGCAAATGCAGTTTTGAAATAAAGAATTAACTATGAGTTTTCTTTGTATTTCCATTAAATTTAAAGTTGGCCTCCTTTCTATGCTGTTTGTAAGTTCCGTACCTCGAAAGTAAAAATCGAAACCCTTATAGAACTCACTTGGTTGCCCGTTCGTCTGTCTATCAATATCCTTTTTCTCAGGAACGCGTGGTGTCCGGCTAAAATTTATGTCTAATACTCCTAAAGGTACTCCAAAACCTAAAAGTACTTCCAGTCGGCATAGAATCTTGAGATTTGGCATGAAGCAATGTTTTTATAGCATTTGTGCGCAAATCCGACTCCCACTTGGCCGGTTTTATTACAACAGACAGTGTTTTAATGAACTGGTACAAAACTAAAGTGTGGTTCTGGTTGGTAAGAATATTTTGTTGAGAAGGAAATTTTTTTGGGTAATACGTGAATTTTGTGATTCTTCGACAGGGTGAGGAAGCGCGCGTGAAAGTGAATGAAAACTATTCGGGGTGACGTTAAAAATCAGGTTGCCTACCTGTAGGTTCCATGTTATACTTGAAGGTATCGCACATAACAATCACATGGTTGCCGCGACGGAACGGGTCTTTGTATAGAGCCCGCGGCACTAGAAAGGTGTCCGAGTTGTGACCATCAGCTTGCCCTGTCGAACTGCCATCGAAGTTCCAAATCGGCAAATCTATAAAACAATAAAAATAATTTGTAACACTGTTTCATTACATCTGTTGTTACTATACTACGAGAGATCGTATACGGTTTAACGATAGAATTGTTTTATGCTATTTGTAAAATACTTGTTACGTTCACAAGTTCAACTCAACGGATACTTAGGTATCAACAAATTTTACATACATGGTAATTAATGAAGGAACATTATACGCCATATAGAAAAATTTTACACTTTACGAAGAATATAAAAAAAAACTTTTTGATCTATATATGCGCACACTAATATGAGTAATTTTTAATTTTTCTTAATAATATATAAACATTTGTACAAATTACTAAGCTAAATAGAATGTTAATAGTCACATATGAAACCACAAATTAAACTACGGAACCCTACAAAAAAGAGTACATATATCTCGATAGACATTACTTATGTGCTACATTTCTACGTCTGCTACGATATTGGTATGAAACCTTTGAAATTCTCATCAAAGATATCTCTCTTAGCTTGCTCCCTCCAGTTGCATTGTACATCAAACATGCTTTCGAGATCCTTCGGACAAAAATACGGCGGCATATATTTGAGTTCATTGAGCTTTTTGATTGTACTCCACAAGCTTAATGTAGCTTTTTCGTCTGTTACTTTGAGAATATCATTCCAATCTACGAAATAGGGATTAGGAGCTAATAATTGTAAAGGAAGCTAAACCATTCTAAATTCTCTTATTCCACTTCATCTAGTGTGTGAATTGTTTTCAATTTGTTAAGTACTGCAGTGTGTCTATTTTTTATAATAAATTATTATAAAAACAAAAAACCCGATTGCATAGATCTACCAAAACTACATTTGTCCCCGCCTGCAACACCATAAAGTATTTAAAATTTTATATAGATATAGTGATCCTTGTTTTTCTCTTTTCAGTTCATAACTTCTATGCAGTCGGGTTTTTGTTTTTATAATAATAATTTTATTTGAGACTTTTTTGTTTTAGTTTATGGTATAGAAATGATACGGTACACTTTTTGCCATTTTTTGTTAAAACGGCAATATAAACATGATATGATATTTATATTTTCGAAATGGTCTTTTTACAACCTTTCATTTGATACCCATATTGCTAAGATAAGAGAAAGAAATACACACATCCCCTTTTTTCCCCCATTTACAGCCACCATTTTGTAAATTTATATAGCCTATGTCACTACCACAATTTTAACAAATTCAACGACACCTAACCTGTCAAAATCCGTTCAGTCGTTTAGGCTGTAGCGCGTGCCGAAAAAATGGACATACATACATACATACATACCTACGCTCGAAAAACATAACCCTCCTTCTGACGCAGTCGGGTAAAAAATAGTCATCATTATCAGCCTGTCTTACGGCCCACTACAAGGCCGGGCCGCTCTCTTAGGATATTGAGCTTACATCAAACACTATGCTCTAATGCAGGTTGGCAGGCTTAGGGTGATAATGTTTAATACTTTAGCGTTCTCTATCAAACGTTGGTGATAGTGACGAGGACTGAAGGCTTAACATGGATACCAACTTAGATTGCACGGAGGTGAAAAATCGCCAACTTCGGGAGGAAGGTAATTCAAGGCTTAGAATTTACTGGATATTGTTTACAAGATAGCCAACCAACGAGGCAGAGTTACGCGTACATATTATGTAGATGAAATAATAACCTTATTCTCTTTATCTTCTTTCTTACATAATTACCGAATATTAAATAGATGTTTAAACGATGTTTAGCATCGTTTCTTATACATGTTCCTTAATGGCTGCTATTATTCCAATGCCAAGAAATATGCAATGGCGTTATTCTAATAGCTATGCAGATGTATGGTGCGGACGCTGTTTACAAATAGAATAGCCTATTATATAGTGCGAAGGTCATGAAATTACGCGAACTATGCTAAATACCGTAGTTAATGCGGACGTATTAAAAACTCACTCGTTTTAATAGGAGTGTAATGTTTCATGCATTTGAAGAGTTATAAATAACAAGTACGTATGTAATACAATGGTAAAAAAAATATACTGAAATGTATTCAGTAATCCGTACTAATATTAAGAAGATGAAAGTTTGTACTGCCTCGTTGGTCCAGTGACTGCCTTGTTGGTCTAGTGGTTAGCTTAAGTGTTTCAAGCGATCACGCGGTCCTGGGTTCGATTCCTCGGTCGGGTCATGGAATAATTCTGAGCTTCTTCATTCTTCCATGAAATGTTCAGTGCTTTCCAAGCCCGTAGTCTGGAAGTTGGCGGTATCACACCCCCGTGCCTTGGAGAGCACGTTAAGCCGTCGGTCCCGGTCACTGTCATCAATATCTGATAGTGATCGTTAATAAATGAAACATTATCTGCTGCCAACCCGCATTGGAGCAGCGTGGTGGGCGCACGCTCCATATCCCCTCTCCTGTAAGGAGGGAGACCTGGCCCTGTAGTAAGCCGCTAATAGGCTGATAATGATGACGATGATGATGAAAGTTCGTATGTATGTATGAATGGATGTTTGTTACTCTTTCACACCAAAACTACTAAATGGATTTTGATGAAACTTCACAATAATATAGCTTACATATCAGAATAACACAAAGGCCACATTTTATCCCAAAATTCCCATCGGAACGAAAAATGCGCGGATAAACCGCGGGCGTCCTCAGGTTTAGAAATACTTGAAAGTTATGTCGCCACAGACAGACTTAAAATAAACTCTTCACCAAACTCATTTTATCAAAATTACAGTCGGTTTAAAGAAGAAAAACCCAGAATTACTCATATAGACCACATACGCAACTAAGATTAGAGGTACAATTTAGGAAATAATTTACAAAGTATATAAAATTATATAATAAAATGTTTAACATATTGGTAAAGTATATACCTATATATTTGTATGTTCATAATTAAAATTAACATAAAATCTATCGTACTAGCTATTTACTAGTATAGTTATTAGGAAATACTAATACATACATATCTTTAATAGCTTTAGATATACAGTTAAACAGTTTGCTCACATTTATTATTATAACTGTTGTACCTACACAGCTCTTTAATGCAGATAACATACTAGTATGTCACAACCACGTAATTCTACTGACTCATAAAGGTCCTACATATACTACCTATATGTGACGCAGTTAGTCCCTAAATTATTGAAGTTTTGAATTCTTCTTTGGACTATTGTCCAGTAGATTACAATTCTTTGGGTGTACTGTTTTACAACAAGATCCCAAAGACAGTACCTGGCAAGTTTGAGGAATTAGTAAGTTGAAACAATGTGTCAAAACTCATTTATTGAGTCAAGCTTATTGTTTAACTAACGGACGCCCGCGACACCGTTTGCGAGAAATTCTGTTTTGTGATAGTTAAAAAAAAAATATTATAAAAACAAAAAACCCTGCTTAGAAGTTATAAACTGAAAAGAGAAAACAAGGATCACTATATCTGTATACAATTCTAAATACTTTATGCTAAATACTATATTGTTAAGATAAGAGAAAAAAATACACACATCCCCCCTTTTTTCCCCCATTTACAGGCGCCATTTTGAAAATTTATATAGCCTATGTCACTACCACAATTTTGACAAATGCAACGACACCTCATATGTCAAAATCCGTTCAACCGCTTAGGCTATAGCGCGTGCCGAAGAAATGGACATACATACATACATACGCTCGAAAAACATAACCCTCCTTCTGACGCAGTCGGGTTAAATAGGAGCCTATATCCTTTCTCAGACTATGAATTATCTCTGTACCAATTTTCGTTTATATCGGTTCAGTAGTTTAGGCATATTTGAGTAACAGAGTTGCTTTTGCATTTTTGAAGTGCTAGAGGACGCCCGCAGTTTTACCTGCGTAGTTCTCGTTACCATGGCAATTTCAGGTTGAAATGTGGCCTGTATTATTCTGATACGTAAGCTATATTATTGGGAATTTTCATTAAAATTTATTAGATATTTTTGCGTGAAATTACTAGCATCCATTATTCCATACATTCAAAGTTTGGCCATTATAATATTAGTAAATATGTATGTATATATGTTTGCATTCAGTATTTTATGTAGGGCATAAGTATTTTATGTAAGTATATTTTTATTTGATAATTTGTTACTATAGTTCCTTTATTTGTGTGTACGTACACCCGAACCTTCTCTAATGGATGCGCTTTCCTCTTCAATATTGGTTGTCTGAAAGAGATCGCTCATTAGCGATAAGACCGCCAATTGTACATTGTTTTTATTTGTAATGTATTTTCTATTTTGTAAGCTCTTTTCTTTGGTGTACAATAAAGAATATTTCATTTCATTCATTTCATTTCAATATTAGTAAGGATTAGTATGAAATCCCAAAAGAAAGCTCACCTTTGGCCTGTTTAGGGATGAATGTGAGAGTTCGGTCCTTGCACCTAAGATGCTCGCCGGTGCCGTCAATCCAGACGTATGTAGCGAGGATTCTGTCGACTGGGAGGGCCAGATCATTGTAGCGGCCCAAAAGGGTCTTGGATAATACTGCGTTCGGTGAGTTGGTCAGCACTGGACCCGACAGAATTTTCGGGTTATCTGTAAAAAAAAGAAACTTTTTTAGATTTAACAAACACTAATATAAAACAAAAAATTAGTTATTTTTTGGGGACGATATGTTGGGGCTGGTTCGGGTTATAGAATAACTCTGAGTTTTTATTTCTTATAAAAAATTTTCAGTAAAATTCTAACCCCATGTCGAGAAGTTGGTAGTAGTGAAAGGAATCTCACTAACAGATAGAGAGAATTCCTTGGAAGGAAGAAAACCATAACATTCAAGAGCTCGATTACGATGAACCCAGGACCTTATTATTATTTTATCATTACCAATTTAACCCTTCAATCACACCTGATGGTAAGTGATAACGCAATCTTTGATGGAAACGGTTCAACTTGTAAGATAAAATGCACACCGCTTTCGGTTTCTACACATACCGGAACGCTAAATCGCTAGGCGGTACGTCTTTATCGGTAGGGTGGTAACTAGCCACGGCGAAAGCCTCCCACCAGCTAGACCAAGACAAATTAAGAAAAATCTCAATCTGCCCCGCCGGGAATCGAACCCAGGACCTCCGTCTTATAAAGCCACTGCGCTTAGCACTGCGCCACGGAGGCCGTCAGAAATTGAAATATAATGTAAATAGCACTTGACCATGGGACAGTCTCTCGTTGTTCGACCATCAAACGTCTATTAGTGGTATTTGTATTAGTGCACTTTTACGACAAGCGTGAAATGTTTGTTTAAACGTAACTAACGTGGAACTAAATAAACACATTTCCATGTCACACTAAAGCAAATTTTACATATGACTAAATACACTATGCTCTAACTTGGAAATCTGTAACTGAGGATGTTATCGGGAGATGATTTATTTTTGTGTTACTGTAAAAACCCGTTTAGAACTATATATTGAATTTTATACACGGTATCATAAAATCGCATCATTTAATAACCGTCTTAAAAAGTACTTAATTATTTAGAATCTAGTATTTTTTTAATGAAATGTATTCTTTTAATAAAGTTTATTTATTTGGTAGGATATACATATTATGTTAACCCTTATAAGTTAACTCGTAGGAGTGATGTTTTGACCCTGATTATATTACATAGACTGTTGTATCCGACAGTGAGTTTCAGCCGTTTATATTTTAATACTATGGCAAATAATCGCGATAGTTTTAAATTGTTATACTAACTTTTTTATCGACTACAAGTTGGCCCTTGACTGCTATCACACCTGATGTTAAGTGATGATGCAGTCTGAGATGGAAGCGGGCTAACTTGTTAGGAGTGGGACGAAAATTCACATCCTTTTCGGTTTCTACACAACATCGTACCGGAACGCTAAATCACTTGGCGATACGTCCTTGTTGGTAGGGTGGTAACTAGCCACGGCGAAAGCCTCCCACCAGCTAGACCAAGACAAATTAAGAAAAATCTCAATCTGCCCCGCCGGGAATCGAACCCAGGACCTCCGTCTTATAAAGCCACCGCGCATACCACTGCACCACGGAGGTTGTCAAAAATTACTTCATAGAATCATAGAAAATTAATTCATAGAATTAACCAACGTGCGTTTGTAATATTCATTCAATCGTTCATAATAATCAATCTATTAACGATCGGCTAAAGGGCCAAACCACCCCCCTTTTTGGAGAGGGGATATGTAGTGTAGAGCCATCACGTTTTTCCAATGTGGGGTTAGTGGGTTATTATATTTTATTAATCAACGATCGCTATCAGATGTAAACAACATTCACCGGGACCGATGGTTTCGCGTGTTTTCTGAGGCACGGAGGTATCCATGAAAATGAAAATCCTTTTCTTATAGAAAAGAAAACCTCAGAAAATTATTATATTTTAGCTTTAATAATTATGAGCAATAATAACATCGCTATCAGTTAGTTTAATTAATGGAACTGAAGGAGATTTTCGGAAAAAATTATAATCTACTACCAGAGGCCCACTAATGTGCAACCTTACAAAATCTACAAAAATAAAAAAAGAAATGTACGTAATCCTTTTTTACAAAAAATGGGAATTATGCTCTAAAGATCCTAATAAAGAGAAACAACCCTTCCATAAATTGTATATGTATAAAGTGTATAAGATTAATCTTAATTAAACAAAGCGCCCAGGCGGTTTAAATTTCTCCGATTTTTTCAACAATTATCAACGGACTATCAATTTGAGTTTATCGCGAACAAACAGACACACAAGTAGCGGGGAACTTTGTTATATACTATGTAAGAAAAAAGACGTGAGGCACTTGGAGACTGCCACGGTAAAGCTATTGCATATCATTATTTATCAATTTATGTTTACCTACCGACGTCATATTTCAGCATTTATTTTAGCGTGATATTTCAAAAAGTCATTTTAAAAAACAAAAAATGACTTTTTGAAATATCACGCTTGAAAAAAAATTGCGGAACCGACGGGATTCGAACCCGCGTCTCTCTGGCAATCCGGGCACATAGAGCGCCTTTCCGCTCGACTACGCTCCCAATGACGTCGGCGCTGAAATTGTGCTTTTTATATTATGTTTTTGATATTCAGGGGGTGTTAGGTTTTTTCGTTACGAAACTTCTGAATTCGATCTCCACGCTCAAGGCCCGCGATAGAAGCTATACAATAGCTTAAATATCAAATAAAAATTAAAGTAAGTAAACCTAACATGTTTGGCGATCGAGTAGCATAGTATCTTTCATTTTGCCGAAGTCGCAATAAGTAGTAATTTTTACATCAGACTTAATCTCATAGTAACTGCATATCTGTTTGATGCTTGTACTTGTAATGATTTCAACATTGCATGTTATATAGCTCCTTTATAATCAATTCACAATATTACACAAAAGATTTAGTTTTTGGAATATTTCAATCTAGGCACTATAGATTATATAGTGACACTAGATTTCTCTATGGTTTGACGTTACAAATGACAGAGTTAATGGAAATTACGAATAATAAAAAAATACTTTTAACCAGTTAAAACCTTAAAACTAGAATGACCTCAAATTTATTATAAACTTGTACAGTAATCTGAGCTGGGATTTGAACTTGTGTCTAACCGGCTGCCAGTTATAAAGCAACAGCTGGATGTATATTCACGAAGTCATGGTTTTTTGTTTCAACTGTTTTTGCCAGTATTCTTTTATGGTGCTTCGAAATTGTTAATTAATCACTTATATACGTGCTTTTTGTTACTCGGTCAAGTTTTTGTAAAGATAAGATTCGCTGAATAAGTGTATTGGCTATAAGTACATAGATTAAAATGAATAATTGTTTTATACGAAGTAAAGAATACTAGTAAATTATTGACTAAAACTACAAATAATTGTATTTGAACGCGTCCAACTAACTTTATAATTTTCTGGGCACTTTATATTCGGCAGTGAATGGAAAATCAGCTCAGATTAAAATCATTCCTAACTATAGTTTTGCAATAACAATACAATTTCAAAGTATCAAAACCTACTAGGTATTTTGACGAATCGGAACGAAATACATTCATTTCGTCAGAAATATTAAACAATTATAGAGGTGACATTTTTAAATAATTGTATTCTTAGAATAATATGGAAATACCACCCCTAAGTGAAACGTGTTCCAATAATCATGCAAATTGCACCCTGTGGGTGTTGACTAGGGGTATAATCTACCAATTGGTAATAAGAGAGTACAATGTGTCATTAAGTGTCTGTGATTAAATAGCATTTAACGTATACGTGTGAAGTGAAATTATAAATACATTTATTAATTTCTCTTTGTTTGCCTGTCTGTTTCCGCTAAGCTTTAAATTCACTGGACGGATTTGAATGCAGTTTTCAAAGAAAGATAAGGTAAACGTTGGAGCATAACTCTGTTCTATAAGTCAATAGAATATCCCGCGGCGGAGACATCTTCGTTGACTGGTCCTTTTATAGGTATAATATGATAAATAAGGTAGAATTTCCTTACCTTCTATCTTAGCATCACTCATTTTCAATTATTTGTTCGTAACCTGTAACAAAAAAAAACACAGTTAAGCACATGAGAATGTTAAGCTTATTTCATAAGAAAGTTCAAGTTCAAGTTAATTTCTTCCGAGAAAGTTTCATTATTACACCAAGTAACAATTTAGCTAGGGACCCGTGCCTCGAAGAGCACATCGAACTATCGATCCAGGTCATTAGCATTTAACATCTAACAGTGATATAGTAGGGGAGGCCAGGATAGGATTTTTAGAAGTACTCGAGCGCGGCAGAGGAATATAAGGGAAAATAAATTACAAGTATGAGCACTTTATTGCAGTGGGTTTCAGGGCAGCCAGTTAAAACATTTAAAAATGTCGAGCAGCAGAAATGCTCAACAAAGTCGCCAGATTAAGGCAGGGAAGATTAGTGTATCTGCTGAAAAGTGTGTGTATTTAAAAACATAACGTACGTTACGTTGACGTGCATAACGTGTCTATAAGTCAACTTTGTAACCCTCCCACTGCCTTTCAGGTAGTAACTAATCTGTTTCCAAAAATCTCAATTGCTCTAGGTTGGAATAACTTGGTAGATCTTCAAATCATCCTCTCGAAGAGATACCCGTGAAAAAACAAAAATAAGTTCTATTTAATAATAATCTTAATTACTGTTATATAATTTATAAGAAAAACTATACCGTTATTTCGTTTGTTGAGAGTACCTACTGCCTAATAATGCGTATTATGTTTTCCTTGACATTTAAAAATGAATTGTCATATATATATTAAACTTTTGAGTGTTCAATACGGATACAATTCGATAACATATTATGTAACATGTAATAAAAATGGCTGATCATTTTACTTACGCGTAAAATCCTAGCTCGATTTGCATTTTTTATCTACACATGACCTACAAGGTCAACTACAACTACAACTATATGTTAAATAAGCATAACTGAATGATCTGAATGATGACACTCAGAAATTAAACTTAAAACTTTTTAAAGTAGTTAAGTGAAAGTATGTATTTATCTATTTTTTACAAATTATATATCTAGGAGAACTTTTTTAGATGAATGAACACTATGCTTTTGTGAATAAATCTGTAACAGGATCTTGTCGGTCGTTGCAGACGTTATTTTATAATGTTTTATTCAATTTCTTCATTATTATTAGTCCCGCTAAAACTTGAAAACGGCTTGACTGACTTGATTAAATATTTTTTGTTTTGTTTGCTTTAATATACCCTTCTTTTAAAAACAGTGGAAAAATCCAAAGGAACAGCTGAGAACTTGAAACGTCCAAAATGATTATATTATATTAATAAAATTATTCAAACATTTGTTTAATTAATAATAAGGTAGTTAATGAGATGTGCACAAAGTCAATTTTGCGAGCCAAAAATAATGGAACTTTAAATAAATTTTCAGTAGGTAGGTAAATCTCTGTACCTGTAAATCGAATTTTCGTGAGAAACTTTTGGTACCCCTACTACGTAACTGACTACCTATATACAAAATATCTATACTACAATGCTGTCTCAATGAACGAGAGTAACGTTAATCTTATAATAACACTCATAGTTATGTTTGGTAAACAATGATAACTTCCTTCCTCGAGTTAATTAACTACCTACGTAATATTAAGGTTATGATATTGTTACGGACGGCCGGAGGATTTTAAGCGGCAAAAGTGTTTTTGGTTGGAAACTACATTTGAAATTAAAAGAAAGTGCAATTATAAATAAAGAAAAGCAATGATTTTAGAACGTAGAACGAAGAACGTAGAGCATAGATTGTTTGGTATCCAGAATGAAGGAAAATCATGCAGATTTGAATCGATGTCGAGAGTCCACAACAAGCTGCCGAACGGTGTGGATGGCAAACAGAATGTAGGGAGATGTTCCTTACGAGTTAATAATGGCTTAAGGACTGTGATCTGAACTCAAGCAAGAAACTAAGCAATTGATCTTTTAAAAATGACTGTTACGATATCTTTATTATAAATTATAATTTTAGTTATCTTTTGCGCAGTAGAAAGCATAGCCGATTGCCTCCAAGATTCTAATATTTTAGATTAGATTAATAATATTTAGGAATACACGTGTATCAAAGTAGGCATATACAACATAAATATTTTATTTCTGTCGTCATATACGTACTAGAATACCTATTTAGATATCAGAGCTTAATTAACAGCAATGAATTCCAGAAAAATCCACTTAACGCTATTATCAACACAGACTTATCATATTCATAAACAAAGTTTAGACAAGACATTGTAAACATAACCATAAAACTTTATAATTATTTATTATAAGAAACCTACTCAAGTTTACTTAACAAGCTACTGTTGATGTTGGAACAAATAATTAATCCTAACTAGTTTGTAATTGCCTCGTTGGTTCAGTGGTTAACCTAAGTGGCCTTTCACAAGGTTCTGGGTTCGAGTTTTGAGAATAACAGAGTATTTTTCTTCTAAGGTGTTTTCAGTAATAATTCTAAGCGGAGTTGGGAAGATGGGGATTCACTTCTATGGCACGGATAGCCGGTGCCGGTAATTATCATCAACATCTAATAATTGACGGCTGAGTGGCGCAGTGGGTAGTGACTCTGATTCTACGTCCTAGGCTGTGGGTTCGATTCCCACCTCTAGAAAATGTTTGTGTGATGAGCATGGATGTTTTTCAGTGTCTGGGTGTTTATCTATATATTATAAGTATTTATGTACTATATATATTAAAATATTCATCAGTTATCATAGTACCCATAACACAAGCTACTTATCTTACTTTAGGGCTATATAGCGATGTGTGTAATTGTCCTATAATATTTATAATAATAGTTATCGTTAATGAATTAACATCACCCTAAACCCGCCTACCCGCATTGGAGCAGCGTGATCGGCATAAACTCTACATCTCACGTATAGTACAATTTGTATAACGACTTCATGTATCTACGAATATGTAAATTTAGGTTCTCTGAAAATCAAGATATAAATTGAGAATCGGTTGGACAATAGCCGGGGTCGATGTCTATGTCTATTATACACATTCGGATGTGACTAACTTGGTAATTGCATGGGTATATGTAAAGCGAACACATATAGCTATGCCCGGTTTAATAGAATCTACCTGTGTATAATTCATTTTAGGAGTAGATGTATTTCAATGGAAAGTACTTAAGAAAATAACCTTATAGGACCTCCGTCTTATAAATCCATTGGGCATAACAACTGCGCCACGGGGGCCGTGAAAATATTCAATATAATAATATATTAGTGGCGCATGGGTCTGCCTAGTGGATTTATAAGACTGAGGTCCTGAGTTTGATTCTCGGCTGATCCGATTAAGATTTTCTAAAATAAAATTTCTTTCAACCGCTGGGCACGACTAGTACCTACTATATAAGTATATGAGTACAAAAGCTACAATATATGTATAAATATTGTACTGAATAACCTTACTAATATTATAAAATCGAAAGTTCGTATGTATGTATGAATGGGTGTTTGTTACTCTTTCACGCAAAAACTACTGAATGGATTTTGATGACACTTCACAATAATATAGCTTACTTATCAAAATAACACATAGGCCATATTTTTCCCAAAATTCCCACGATAACGAGTACTACGCGGCAGAAACCACGGGCGTCCTCTAGTATAATATATAAGCGACTTCGCCAGCGTTTCTTTCATACATTGTTTTGTTATATCCAAATAGTTAAGGCAGCGTTTTCAATGAACGTTCCTATGGCGTGAGTTATTCAACAATAATTATATATATATAAGTGATTCCCACCTATATATTGACTCATCACGATATCTCTGGAACCATAAGGCGTAGCGACTTGATATTTGGTAGGAATATTCCTTTCGCCGAGTAGAGGTCAGCTAAGAACGGATTTTACGAAATTCCACCCACAAGGGGGGTTGCGGGGGCGTTAATATTATATAATAGTATCCAGATATTCCCACGAAAACAGGAAATACGCGGGTAAATCCGCGAGCGACTGCTAGTATAATATATAATATTATGTATCAATATTTGAGTTTACATAACAAATTATAGAGTAAAACTCTCGACCACTCTCAACTCAAAAATCCGTTTAGTAATTTTCCAGTTCATCACCAACAAACAGACACACAGACAGACGCGTCGGGATATTGGTACATCGTTGTTTACAAAGGACATAGTTATTAAAGCACCACATGTTGACATTAGCACGTAATCTCGATCACGAACATTGTTTTGAAGTGAATAGGTGAATGAACTGCGTCTAGACAACGCATAGACTAAAATGTGTAGGAAAAATGTGAACAACCTTGCGATAATGCGTACGCGCGAAGTTGAAAGTGATTTAGATATCATAGTCGGTAGGCAGCGGTATTTATTTATAGTTTCTTCTTAGTACTGCATATTTATTTATTTAATCTTTACGTGTATGCACCAAGAAGAACATAAAACAGAAATATGTATGATATAAAGCATTTTATAGAACTGGTACAAAAGGCAGCCTTATCGATAAGCGATTTCTTCTCTTAGGAAAACATTGGGACACTAGAATACAGGTTGTGAATAGTAAATATAAATACATACATTCAAATACACACACACTAATACATAAACAATTATACAATTATACCTATACTAATACAATGATTATATAAGATATCTTAAGATAGACTAATATATATTTAAGTTTAAGTTTTGGAACGAAGTTCCTTATCGCGCGTTGTGAAAGGGGGCTAGACGGAAAAAATTCGTACGAAAAGTTGTCACGACACTTTTTGATCAAAGGATCTTGCCGCCGCCTTTGATGTGTGTGCGCGTGAGCGGCGGGGGGCGCCCGCGCTGTATGCTGTCTCGCGCTCTCGTGGCGCCCTCTGGTGTTTCGGTGTACAACAACAAATATTATTATTACTTGAAAAAAATAAAATTTTATTACAATTCCTTCAATAATTAATCGAAGGGAACTTCGTTCCATCCGGGTGTCCCTTGACACCTCTCAACTTTTTATGTACTTGCGCGTTACAAATTGAGTTGCCTACATAATGAAATGCGACCATTTCATGAACTACGAGCATTTTATGAAATGAGTGAATAAATAAGTGATTGCTGAATTTCAGAAACTGAGTGCATAGTTTTTAGGATTTTGCGATGCGTCCGTCAGTCAGAAAAGCTGTTACTTTGAAATTAAAATCAGACATGTCAATTTATCTATACTAATAGTATAGATTATAATAAAGCTGTTGAGTTTGTTTGTTTGAACGTGCTCATCTCAGAAACTACTGGTTTAAACTAGAAACATCCTTTTGCGTTTGATAGTCCATTTACCGAGAGGCTTTAGGCTAAACAACATCACGCTGTATTGTTTTTCAAAAAGAAAAAAGACTTAAACCTGGTTTTAAAAAAATGAGTTTAGCAAGCTATCCCTAGTAGATAGATATTATTTGTCGCTGACTTTCCTAATAAAGAGGTACAATCTTTCTAATACTTTGTTTTGTTATAGCTCAAATGGATGAGGTAGCATTGTCATAAAAGCTCCTAGGCAGAGCCACCTTCCCAAAAATCATCGTCATATTTGAGCTCATTTATATAAAACCTAAAACCTTTATCAAGGATCACTCTGTTTATTAATGAAAACCGCAAGAAAATCCGCTCTGTAGTTTTTGATTTTAGACACACAGACAGACGTAGTGAGGGACTTTGGTTTATAATACGAAGTGATAGATTATAGAACAAAAGAAAATAGTAGTACCTACCTGCCTAGAAGATGTTTCCGCTTCTATCGTGTGATCAGACCACAACAAATATTTTTACTATTTTGTCCCAACAATTGTACGTGACGACGTTTTACTTCCTATACGTTTGAGATGTGTCCTTAACGTTATTCCAAGAGTTAATAAGGTTAGAGTGATACATACTAAACAGTTTCCGATATCGGTCGTTTGTGAATAAAATATGACGCGAGACATTGGACGCGTACGTTGGCACCTTGCCTGGGCCTATGGTATCGCAGTAACGACATTGGGAACTCGTAATAAACAAAATAGTTTAAATTTTCCTGGTACTTAGTTGAAAGATTACGGGTTTCACACGAAAACGTATTTACAGAGAAAATCGATGAATAATTTTTGTTTTCTTTGTTTTTTGTACTTGCTAACGTAGTAAAAATTTATAAACTAAAATTGTATAAAAAGTACTGTTTTACACCTTGAATGACGATAAAATATTGTGTGAATAGAATATGTAGGTACGGGTATGTATGCACTGCATCTTTTGAACATAATTGTCCGTGTAATTTATGTTCTTACTAGAAGCCCGCAGTATGACCCGGTATTTCTCGTGTCCATGGTAATTATTCTGAAGCTATATTATTCTGAAGTTTTATCTAAATCCATTCTATAGATTTTGCGTGAAAGAGTAACTTTTGGCGACCTCCGTGGCGCAGTGTTATGCGCGGTGGATTTATAAGACGGAGGTCCTGGGTTCGATTCCCGGCGGGGCAGATTGAGATTTTTCTTAATTTGTCTTGGTATGGCTGGTGGCTTTCGCCGTGGCTAGTTATCACCCTACCGACAAAGACGTACCGCCAAGCGATTTAGCGTTCCGGTACGATGTCGTGTAGAAACCGAAAGGGGTGTGGATTTTCGTCCCACTCCTAACATGTTAGCCCGCTTCCATCTTAGATTGCATCATCACTTAACATCAGGTTTGATAGCAGTCAAGGGCCAACTTATAGTCGATAAAGAAAAAAATACTAACATCCATTCATAAGGATAATTAACACGAAGAAATGTATTTTCAAGTAATTTATATTAATTCTTTACATAAACGTATAAATAGAGGTAAGAAATATAAAATTACCACCCTACCGACAACGACGTACTAAGCAATTTAACGTTCCGATACGATGTCGTGTAGAAACCGAAGAGGTGTGGATTTCATCTTACTTCTAACAAGTTAACCCGCTTCTATCTTAGATTGTCATCGAGTGTGATTGCAGCCAAGGGCTAACTTAAGGAATAAATAAAATAATATAATAATTTAGCTTTATAATGTTAGTATAATTATTACGCAGGGCTAATTAAAATGTCCGCGCAACTACAATCAAAAGTGAGATTAAGAATATAGATAGGTCTGCCAATAAAATAAACGTGTTCGTCATTATGTCATATCGCGTGTTTTATAATAATCAATGGCATGACTACATGCCAATTAAATGTATGTAAATACAATAACATTACTTATCTTGTTATAACAACACCTAATTTACGTCTTTGCATCTACTCCTATGATCCCCAACTATATCAATAGGTACATTCATAGGTTTATGATAAGTCTTGCTGCGCTAAATCGGTATGAAACCTATGTCTAATCTGAGGGCATATCCTTACAAATATTATAAAAGCGAAAGTTTGTATGTATGGATGTTTGTTCCTCTTTCACCCGAAATCTACTGAATAAATTTTAATGATACTTCACAATAATATAGCTTACATATCAGAATAACACGTAGGCCTGGTTATATCCCTAAATTCCCATGTGTCTTGTTCTCTAGTAACTAATGTATATGCCTGTCATGTATATGCCTATCATGTATACATGTATATATGTATACATTCGCCAACATGGATATAACGATATAGTATTAATACTTATCAACCAAACCACAACCACAAGTCCATAAAAAGCTAAAAGAAGTAGGTAGTAAGTGCCCTAAGATTACATTATATGATGAGGTAGTACCAATCGATGATTCAAGCATTATATGTAAGGATATTTGAGCGAGAGTGTGATACCTGTGTGAGATTATGTATGTACACGAGAATTTTTCTTAAGGAGATGGTCCATTTCAGCATCACTCATGTACCATTTATAAAATTCTAAATACTTTATGGTGCTGCAGGCGGGGACACATTTTGGTAGATCTTTCGTTCCCCGCAAGTTAAAGTATTTTGTTCCTGTTTGCAGCACCATAAAGTATTTAGAATTTTGTACAGATATAGTGATCCTTGTTTTTCTCTTTTCAGTTCATAACTTCTAAGCAGTCGGGTTTTTTGTTTTTATAATAATAATTTATTATAAGTATTTTATTTTATTTATAATTTTATTTGTTATAACTATAAAATACCTATGTACCAATAATATTGTAACAATGTTTAAACAATAGATATTTAAATTCCAGTTCAGTAGGTATAGTTGATAATAAAATAGACCCAATTTTTATTTATTTTTGGAAGTTAGTTTAAGCTGTTACCAATTTATCCACTATTTCAAAATATAGGTTAATAACCGTTGACCGTTTTACCTTTTAAGACCAAAATTCAGTTACGCTTAAATAAACCCTCTCAACAGAATTCCGGCGAGCACAAAAGAGAATATTAAAAATAGCGAACAAAGAGCATTTTTTAATTTAAGCAAAGGTAAAGCCGATTCACCCGATCGGGTTTTAACTTTTAATACCGACACAGTATCATGCTTCTGTACGAATGTAGTTTTTTTTTCTTTTACCTAATATTTTTACGATGATCAATTATTTTGTTCGAAAATTACGTAGTCATCCTTATGAATAAGTAAAAACTACAAGTATGAATTATATTTTTATATTCTTAAAAAAGTTATTCTATAGTTTTTTATTCTGTATGAACATTTTTTACTCATTAGCGATAATTGCTTTAAGTGGTTTGAAGCTAAATGCTCCTTTGAAGCTAAATACCTAATATAATTAATAATATCCTTGGTGTTAATTTAATCTTCAAATTTTTCCTCTTAAATAAAGTAGTTAAATCTTTTAAAAATTTAGCGATTTTCATGATTCTTTTTTGTTGAAAAACATAGTCCGAGGGCGGTAAAGTGATGAAGAAAATATGATTTGACGATCGGATCCTGGAGAAATGGAGATGAAAATATGTAGAGCTGGAACATTAAAACATGTAGGTACGACTGGTGTATTTGTTCATTACACTACTACTACATATTTTATGAAAGTCTGGAGTCGATTGATGTTGGAGCCGAAATACAGACAATGGAACTCTTCAACAGTTTACCTTATATAATTACAAGCTTAGTGCTGTAAATTGTTGGAGATTATTCTCTTCTGTATTTCGGCTACTACAAGTGTGGTGATATTAAACTAGTTTTTCTTACAGTCGTACAAGTCGTGAAAAGAAAATTGATCTATATCCTTTCGCGGGCAAGTTTGCAAAACGCTTTTGAATCTTAAATGTTTCTATCTTTTTTTTTCAAGTTTTTTTTACATGTATAAGGGAAATACATGACCATAACCATTGACTCAACAGGATATCTCTATAAAAATTTTTAACAAAAAATAGAACCGACTCAAAACGCACTAAAAAGTAAAAAATAACTGTGTCATTTAGTTGCTTTAATTTACTTAAGCATATCTACGAATTCGGTGCCAGCCAAGTTTAAGGAACATTTATTTTACGTATTAAAGCAGTTTGTGGGTTCTAGGTAACGTCCTTGAAAGTAGAAACCTTGGCTGGCACCGACTCCTAGATATGCTTAAGTAAATTAAAGCAACTAAATGACACAGTTATTTTTTACTTTTTAGTGCGTTTTGAGTCGGTTCTATTTTTTGTTAAAAATTTTTATTTCTTACTTTTTAGTGATTTATCGCCACGTACCGTACTCGTACTATACTGTCATAGTATATTATATGGCACTAGTAGCCAAAAAGCTACCGATACCGAGTCAAAAACCAAAATCGCTGTAAGCGTGCCTCCAAAATTTGAAGAGTTCCTTCAATTTCCCCAGGATATCATCAGCAGATCCTAACATGAGGACAATGGGACCACCTTGGATGTATGCCCTTTCTAATAAAAAAAGAATTATCAAAATCGGACAACACTGTAAAAAGTTATGCGTGGTCATACATAAAAAAAAAAAAAAAAAAAACAAATATACGTGTCGAATTGAGAACCTCCTCCGTTTTTTTTCGTCGGTTAAAAAATATTCACACGATTGACTTTAATTATAAAATACTCATTTCCGGTCATATACACACACTAAGAAATGATTTCCCGATATATCCAGCAATTATAAAAGAAGAATATTACTATGTTTAAAATTTTGCACACTGAAAGACATTTTGCAGAGTCAAAATATTAAATCTGTATTTAAATCAGAAATACCATGATTTTTGGCTCCAGAGCCACTACATCGGTTTAATTAATTACCCGTGGGAAATTTGTTTGAACATACGAAAGGAGTTTACCTACCGCCCAGTATAGGTACGCTGTTGACCCTCACAGCTCATTATCACTGAACGTCAGTACCTACGTGAAAATTAATATTGTTCCAAAATTTTTGAACGATTCGACAGTACCTACCCACCGAACAAGACCTTCGGTGTTAAACAGCGACAAGGTTGCATAAACGGAAGTCGAGTTAATTTACTATTAAAAGGTTCACTTTTACTGTCGTTCTTGAATTAAATTTAGTAATAAGTAACTGACTCATTGTACTGACGACTTGTGAGATCATTATACAGTAAGTGGTTGGTTTTGGACATTTTCCCTAGCTTATAGCATTCTGGATCTAAGCTGCAAACCTAAAGATCTGTACCAATTGATTAATACTAATATTATAAAAGCGAAAGTTTGTATGTATGAATGCATGGTTGTTGGTTACTCTTTCACGCTAAAACTACTAAATGGATTTTGATGTAATTTCACAGCAATATAGTTTACATATCAGAATATCACATAGGCTACATTTAATCCCGAAATTTCCCCGGGTATGAGAACTACGCGCGTGAAACCGTCCTCTAGTATAGGTATATAGGGTCCTTAAGTGATTTAAAAGTGAAAACTTACAGGCAGCTAAATAGTTAATATGTTGTATCAAAGGGTGCATCCCAGTAGTACCCCCTAATTTTAGTTCTATAGAACTGTTGACACACCATATTAGAGTTTAGTGTCCCTTTAGTTCTATATAGAACTAATGGGACAAAATTAAAGAAATGTCGATATCAGCATCTTTTTTGTACGTTACATATATATATACTTGTAAATTACCTAGTTCTTATAAGAATAATATGAAACCTTTTTTGATTGCAATAATAAACGTCCACTTTTTCATACAAAAATAGAAAAAAAAACAATAAATTTTGGGGATTCCCCATACTTAGAACTGGAACTCAAATTTTTTTTTCATTAAACCTATACGTGTGGGGTATTTATAGATAGGTCTTTAAAAATGATATTGACGTTTCTAATATCATTTTTTTCTAAACTGAATAGTTTGCGCGAAAGATACTGTTTGCGTAAAACGTGTCCCCCCCTGTTACTTCTAAAATAAGAGAATATTTTTTAGACACGACTACTACTTGGTTTTAACAACTTAGATTTTGTCGCAAGGGACATTTTTTTGTTAAAAACAAAATGACATATCAATTGAAATAATATAAAGTTTATAACTTCAATGCTATAAGTAAAGGCAAGTGTAAAAACTATACTACAGTTCTATATAGAACTATTGGGATATAATTTGACAGCCCGGAAAATATCCCAACAGTTCTATAGAACTACGGTATGGGGTACTACTGGGATGCACCCGTATTAAAATGTCTAATGTTTCTACTTATTTCGTTTTCAGGAAAAGTAATAATTACCAACTGCCATATAAAAGGTTTTTACACTGTAAGAGCACGATATGTGTCATTAAAGCATTTAAACCATTTCCTTTTGTCCTTCCACATGAAATCACCATCATAATAATTTTTAATTGAATTCTCCCTGTTTTCTTTGTTCTTTGTTTTGCATATTTCATACGTAATACGTTAGGTTTATAAATATGCAAAACAAAGAACAGCTGATTCATTATGATTCAGTGTGCATTTATATTTTATGTTGGTATTTTTAATTTGCCGTGATAAAAATACTCATCCTGTTATGGAAAGTATTATGTACAACAGTTGATATCTAAACAAAACTGTGTGTATGAAGTAGAAGGCCGCCATCTCGATTATGGTGAGGTCCAATTTCGGAGTCAAACCAACCATGTAATTCATTGACCAATCCAGAGCTTAAATGTGTGTATGAGAAAAGATGCCACTATGTGTTAGTTTTAGAGACATTCAATCCGGAGGTATAATAGTGAAGAGAGATACGAGGTCGATTCGTATCAGGTATCATAGATATTTTGCCTAATGAGAAGTTATCGCCATAAATAAATTCAGAAATATTTTTTTATCGCCATAAATAAAACAGAATAGCTAGACTGACGTAATTTGGTCTAGAGATGATAGATTATAGTCTGATAAAGGCTATTTATATATTTACTAGCGACCCGCCCCGGCTTCGCACGGGTGCAATGCTGGTAAGTACGTCCCTGCATTTGAATCTTATTATCTTCGAAAATATTTACTTAAATTACATGTTTACAACATGTAATTTAAGTAATAGTGATCTATATTGAATGCACGTAGTATTTAAGATACTTAGATAGATAAGGTTTAATGCAATATTGCTTAAAATCGCTTCGTAAATAAGCCAATCCTTTTGGTTGAAAGTGAAAGATCAAAAGTGGTTATTGTGGGTTATCGGTTATCCCTAAGAGATAGACATATACCATCATGGACTTTTTTGTTGACCTTTTTATTGTGTGCTATACTGTAGTACATTATTTTGATATATCTCGTAAGGTTTAGCCAGCGTTTGCAATGTAAGCGCAAAAAATGTGGTAATTTACGACATCACCTCTGAAACCTTTGAAATTATCAGAGTTTCTCTGCTATATTATGCATGTATTATATACATAAACCTTTCTGTTGAACCACTCTATCTGATAAAAAAAACCAGCATGAAAATCGGTTGCGTAGTTTTAAAGATTTAAGCATACATAGGGACAACCATAAAAAGCGACTTTGTTTCATATTATGTAATGATTATGATATTCCGGCAAGAACAGGATATACGCAGATGGAAGGATGGGGCAGCTTATGCAAGCTCATAATTTGCATAAACTTTTGAAGAATGAATTTTAATTCGAAATTGTGAAAACAAGTCACCTTTTATAAAGTATATTTTCTTAAGCGGAAAGACCCAACGAACTTGTGCTTGTAGGCCTTGTGGAATATTGCAAAATCCTCATAAAATACACCTACACTTCCAATAAAGTGTTACAGTATACATTAAGTATAGCTTTACATAAAATGACCAGTAAAGTAATAAAATTTCAAGTCGAGTATTTAGATTATTTTTAAATTCTACCTATATAAAACTTGCCCAGTAAAGGGTACTATTCTATTAGTATCTATATTATCTTTGAGTGACTAATATAGATTCAAAATAACCACATAATGTTCAGTTACATATTTTTATTATCTATAGTAGATAATTTAAGAATAATAATTACATTTATAGGACTCTACTGCAGTGCGGCAAACCGCCCAAAATGCTGCCAGCAATTCTTTGTTAGAATTACTTCATTGAGTAGTTTCAGAGGCTAAAATCCACTCATCAATCACTGAGAAAATATTATTAGAACTATATTTTACGAAAGTTAATATATTATATTATAACAAAATTTATATATTATGTTAAATTAAGTCGTCATCTTCCATTTATGTTGTGAATTGGGTGGACGACTGATATTTACTAGTGACTTAATGGCTTTTTTAAAACGATTTAATAACAAATAAAATTATGAAAATACTAATTAAATTGATCATATAATAAAAAGTTAACAGGCTTAATATTAATAATTTCAATAATAATAATAAATACGTTGTTAAACACTTATTGTTGATCAGCGCTAAATAAAGTTATATAACATACATATTAAACAAATCATTAAAATTTAATGAACATCTAAATGTTACCGATTTTGATCGGAAAATTTTATATTTATAGTAGTAGTAGTAGCTAGTTCTGTGTTAACAGAAGAATTGACCTTGATAAAGATTTTAACGGACTTCAACAATTTTATACATTAGTATATTTATTGTATTAAAAAAACAAAGTGGTGTTGATTACAATCTTTAAAACTCAACGACTGAACAGATTTGGAAGGACTTAGGCTATATATATATATATATATAGGATTGTACAGATTTTACCCCAATATTTCTACGAGTAATAGAACAATGCCGGTAAATTCGTACGATTAATAATTAATCCTTATTAGTATTATAAGACGAAAGTTTGTATGTATCGATAGATGGATGTTTGTTACTCTGCCACGCAAAAATTACTAAATGGATTTTGATGATTTTGACACTATTAAACAGCTTATACATCATAATGACACACAGGCTACTTATTATCCCGAAATTTTTACGGGATAGCGATTCGCTAACTTGCGTAACAAATCACTATTAATTTTATCGCTATTACCGGCTTGTAATCGTTCGCAAACCCCAAAGTTCAATGAACATTTAAACACGCGTCGGCGCACTGATAGTGATGTTATACAGTGTTTTATTTATCTGGGACATTATGGTGATAATTTAAGCCAAAGGAGAGACATGCCAGTTGTACGCTAGTCTCTAATGGGTTTTAGACCTGAGAATTAGTTGGTTGGTTGGTTTAGAATTGATCGAATTTGCGCTTTGTTTCTTTATAATTAAACTAGAGAACGCCCGCGGTTTCACCCGCGTGGTTCTCGTTTCTGTGGGAATTTCGTGATAAAAAGTAGCCTATCTGTTAATCCAGAGTGTCAGCTAACTCCATCATCATCATCATTACCAGCCTGTAGACGTCCACTGCTGGACATAGGCCTTTTTAGGGACTTCCAAACACAACGATCCCGAGCCGCCTGTTGCCAGCGGCTCCCTGCGACACGTTTGATGTCGTCAGTCCACCTGGTTGGGGGTCGACCAACGCTGCGCTTTCCGGTGCGGGGTCGCCAATCTACCACTTCGGGCCCCCAATGTCCATCAGCTGTTCGAACTACTATTACTACTTACTATTACTAGCTAACTCCATACTAACTTTTATTAAAACCGCTTTTAGTCGTCAAGAAGTAACAAACATACACACACAAACATTCACCTCTATAATAGTAGTATGATTACCGGTATTTAAGTAGCGGAATTTGTCGATGAAGAATTCGAAAATTACAATTTACATTTCTAATTTTATTTAACTAAATGGTAAAGAGATTGACTAAATTAATATAAACTACCTATTACTAATGAAAATGTTATGAAGTGTAAAAATTAACAACTATATAAAAATGTATAATTTAAACAAGAATGATAACTTCCTAATCATAAGATATCGAACATATCACAAAGAGACTGCGTGATTCCACATTTGCGTATAATATAAATACAATATTCTATATATACATAAATTCAAATAACTATTACATATTCTAACGTCTTTATTTAAGCCTTCGGTAAAGCATTTGCGTATTTTTACAAGCATACCGGTTTATCAAAACTAAATACAATAAAAAAAAGAATCTAATGGCATCTCGTACATTAAAATCACTCACAATTCGAGAAAAGAACGTGCCAAAAAATTAAATTAATAAAAATTTAATTCTCATAAAAAAATCAGCTCAGTCAAGTTAACTATGACGGCAATAATATGCAGACATCGATTTACAGAGTAAAATTCCTTTCAAATTGTCCCAGAACATTGTCCCTTTAATAAATTCATGTAAAATTAATAGCACTCTGCCACAGGAACCGCAACGTGAATGACGTCACTTGAATAACTCGACATGTTAACAAACATCAGCCATTCTTTGCTACACCCGATGCGCTCGTCTCCTAATGCGAGAGATTTATATATACATTCGCATTTACACTAATTAAAAATAAATCAAAAATACATCCAAAGTAGTTGATAGCACCCTTCATTTATAAAATTTTTAGAAAAAGTTTACAGATACTTATACAATTATTACTATACTACATATATTTAAAGGTATTAAAGCCCTTTTGCAGTATTGCATCAAGGTCTGACGTGTGCCACGATCACAAACGAGTTGATCTTGACCTAAAGAGGAGCCAGTATCTCCAAAGATATTTTAATAGTGTAGACGACGCAATAATTTTTGGCGACATTCAAAAAAGGCATATGGCTAACTTTATTTATCGTATTACTCAAAATTTTAACAGCAACATAAAACTTAAAAAAATGCCTTTATTCTTTATTAGTGTAGTATGTTTGACAATGAGATTCTTTAATAAACTACAATGGATTTTAGTTGCAAGTGCAAAGCATGCAAGTGTTCAGACTTTTTATTTGTAAAATTGGGTGTTAATATAGAGAATGCTGCAAATAAATTTTATACACTGAATATGTATTCAGTATTTAACACATCGCAATCGATAAGGAATTATGCAATTTTATGGTTATTCCGAAAAAGTAAAGTCACAAATTTTTCATTTCATTTTTCAATCCAACTTAGTGTAGGCATTTCTTTTTCTTTTTTAACTTCAACAAATTTTCCCTTGACCGCTGACTAAGATGGAAGCGGGCTGTCTTGTTAGGAGATAGATGAAATCCACACACGACGGTTTCTACACGACATCGTACCGAAACGCTGATTCGCTTGGCGGTACGTTTTTGTCGGTAGGGTGGTAACTAGCCACGGCGAAAGCCTCCCACCAGCCAATAATAAAATTGTGGAATAGTTTTGTGTACAATGCGCGGTTAGAAATCGATTCTTGTGAATGAAAGATCAACGGACAAGGAAAGTTATAACGGATTCTCAAAAGAATCTTAGCGTTTCCTCTATTTTTAAGATGTCAATGGTATTGTACATAAATATTAATGAACACAATTGCAGAAAGATTTACATAAGAAGTGAGATAACTCGAGAGAGTAGAATTATCACATATAAAGTAGTCGACCTATTATCATGTTAAATATGTCTACAAGATATGACTACGCGTAACTATTTTCAAATAAATACTTAGGTAGGTACTATTGAGACACGAAAACTAAATGATATTACCATTAAGAATGCATTTTTTGGTTAATTTAATTTTTAATAAATATTATTATTTCAGCCCAGGATATCAAACCTGGAAACCGTCTACAATTTATGTTAAACTAGCAGTTGCCACCGATTTTGTCCGAAAATAAATATAGTCTGAGTTACTCCTTATAACTTATTATATTATATACCCCCTAACAATAGCATCCTTGTAGCGTGATGTTATATAGCCTAAAGCCTTCATCGAGAAATAGACTATCTGACACAAAAATAATTTTTCAATTTTTCAATTGGAACCTTACATTAGCGCGCTCAAACAAACAAACTCTTTAGCTTCGTAGTATTATTATAGATAACTTTAAGATTATTGAAAAGGCGTTTATAATAATATGTTTGACGTATAAGTTGTTTGTCTATTTTTTAAGTTATAACTAAAACTCCTACTACTACTAGAAAACATTGCATAACATACATTTTTCAACATATTTTTATCTAAAATTTTTTATCTAAATCCAAAAAATAGAACCTACTTAAAACGCACTAAAAAGTAAAAAATAACTGTCATTCAGTTGCTCTTTCGCCACGTAACGTACTCGTACAACACTGCCATAGTATATTATACTATATATATCTAATATAGTATATTATACGGCACTAGTAGCCAAAAAACTACCGATACCGAGACAAAAACCGAAATCGCTGTAAGCGTGCCTCCAAAATTTGAAGAATTCCTTCAAATTCCCCAGGATATCATCATCAGATCCTAACATAATGACAATGGGACCCCCTTGGAAGTATGCCCTTTCTAATAAAAAAAGAATTATCAAAATCGGACAACTCTGTAAAAAGTTATGCGTGGTCATACATTAAAAAAAATACGTGTCGAATTGAGAACCTCCTCCGTTTTTTTCGTCGGTTAAAAACAAAAGCCATTGACTTTTACTCGCATATCCTGTTATTATCACATCCTTAATCTAAAGAGATAAAATTGCTATTAAATCAATAATTTAATAATACCTACGGGCAATTCAGGCTGAAATCAGCTAAAGTAGGCATTTATTATGAAAATTATCACTAACACTTATCAAAGAAATTATCGCGCCCAATATCAATCTCAATAAAATCATTCAGCTATGTAAGTAAATTATGTAGTTATTTCTGTTATGTAAGTTCTACAAAGGGAAGTTACTTAGTTATTTTCCCAACTATATAATATTTATTCTTTATAAATAGCTTAAGTTGGGTTGGGTTATATACATATATAAGGAAAGCTTCTTTAGCAATTAATAATCACTATCAATTAATAAATGATAAAACAAACGCAATGTAATCTAAGATGGAAGCAGGCTAACTTGTTAGGAGTAGGATGAAATTCACACCATTCGGTTTCTACCCGACTTCGTAATGGAACGCTGAATCGCTTGGCGGTACGTCTTTGTCGGTAGAGTGGTAACTAGCTGCGGCGAAAGCTTCCCACGAGCCTACTACTAATAGTGTGATTCCCGAGGAAAGTTTATTTAGTATAATATATAGTATAATTTATTAAGGTTTTGATTTATTGGTTGATATAATATGATGATAATTGGTGGAAGCGTCGTATCGCATGTGAGCTAACATTGAAATTACCTCTTTAGTAGTACAAAAAACCGCAGCGGTATATTTTTATCCTTTAAGCATAGGTTCACTAAGGCAAGAGACGGATTGGTACATGCTCAATCATTAAAATGGAAGTGGGCCGGTCATGTGTTGCTCCTACGGGATCAGAGATAGACGAAGGGGGTGACTTGGGCAGGTCTTTGGAGGAGGCCTTTACCTACAGAGGGGTTCTTGCAGACTAGATTATAAAATTAATAACTAAATTTTATTTTTATTCCTTTTTGTAAATCTGCACGAAATAAAAGGCCTTTTTTTATTTATTTAAGCAAAGGTATACTCATTATTTGGGTCACGTATATTTTTTGGTTTTTTGGTCGGGTCACGTAATAATTCTGAGTATTTCATTCTTCTACGAAAATTTCAGTAGGTACATTGCAAGCCCGGTGTCAGAAAGTTTGTCCTCCCATGCCTCGAAGAGCACGTTAAGCCATCCATCCCGGTCACTATCTGATAGTGATCGTTAATAAATGAAACATTGACATCTAAAGCCCGGCAAGCCGCATTGGAGCAGCATCTACTCTTCATATCCCCTCTCCTATAAGGAGGGAGGCCTGGCTCTGTAGAGGGCCGTTATTAGGCTGATAATGGCAGTTTAAATGCCCTATAACCTAATTTACGATTGCGTAATCTCTTAATGTCAACTGCGGCAGAAGTGGACTTTTTTTACATAGGACATATCATATAGTTAACATACTAATTAGGCGAAGTGGTAATCGAATTACCATAAAATCTCAGTTAATAAACTTATCAGAAATTCCATTTTGGAAAGGTCTCTCTTGTAAATAGATTCAATAGCACTAACATTACCATCCATTCCATTCCATTACAGATAGTCATGTTAATTTAAAAGCTAACGGATTTCATAAACTGCGTCACTGATTTAATAATTAGGTCACACAAGCAGCTATAATGAGCTGATAAGAAATCTCAAAGTAGTTGAGTAACACTTATCACTTTGTAGTACAATCTATATAAAAATCTCGTTTGTTATCGAACTTTTCAAAAACGGCATTACCGATTTTTATGAAATTAATAAAGGACGCGCACGATTACACCCGCTTCGTTTTTGTTTCGAGAATTTCGGGATAAAATGTGGTATATAATTGTGAAGTTTCATCAAAATCGATTATTGCATCAATCGGCGTTAGGCATTAGTAGTGTATTTTATACACTTTCTCAATGGTGTAGATAGAATGAAGTGATGCAACTAAAGATAATATGGACCGTGCCCATATTCGTAAACAATTAACACAATTATCTTTTCTAAATGTTGGGCTTTTACCTTGGCCTATTGTTTCTTTATCATTAAATAAAATTTATTTGTTTATTATATAGACCCTGAGTGTTTTATCAAATGTAAACAAAATATTGCCACTTCGGTGTACGTTTTATAGCACGAAACTAGGCTATCTCTACCGTGTCCTTCGACGGAATCGTATTAATTGTACCGATAATTATGATCACAGACCCGCATCGCATTGCTTTGTTCACAACGCAAAAAACATGATCTTATCCTATTCATTTTTAGGGTTGCCACCGTGTTTTAAAAAAATCATTTTGATAACTCCCGTACACAGGAACTATGATGAATCATAGATTTATGACAAATTATGCGCGAACACACTCGAACGTCGATTTGAGAAACTCCTTTTTTTGAAGTCGTTTAAAAAGGTTTTATGTGAATTGGATGGGACAAATCTAATGTGGCTACGTTACTCTAGCAAACAATACCTAACGAATTTTTGATCCGTGGATATAAGAGTAAGTGTTGGGAAAACTTTTTCTTTTTAGAAAATAATGATCGAATCGATCTAGCTAGGTTTCATTTTAGAAAAAGTATAATTTGTAAAAAAAAAAACTATTGAGCAAAGCTCGCTCACCCAGGTACTAGTTTCATTGTTTTACAACGCAAATAGCGCTTTATCTTTATCGCAGACGAAATCGCGCGCTAAATCTAGTGCCTATTTACATAAAGAATGACGGATATTGTTTACTTTACGCTGAGAATGTAAGTAGATGTTTTGAATAATGTTATCACAAACAAATAAACATCATTGCTTCGTAGTGAATAATTAAGTGTATGTTTAAACACATTGTTTGTTAACGGTTGTTGATTACTTAGGAAACTGCGCGCCGTTTTTATTATATTAGAATAACCAAGTATAAAGAATAATACCCTTATAATTCAGTAGCTTGGCGTAATTGGCTTCGCATCATAGAATCCAAGGTTCAGGTATTAAAAATGTTAACCTTGCGGTGTAGGGTCGACGGTGGTTTGTCTCCGTGCCCCAGAAAGTGTCGGCACCGATTAACATAATATGTAACCCACAGTTGAGTGGCGTGAATGCTCTAAGTTCTCTCGTTCGCCCTCTCTTATAAAAATACTGGATTTCGTAGTAGGTATACCAAGTGGTCTGATTATAATGAGTAAATTTGTTTCAAACCACATTGGCCTTGCAAGAGTTCATTAAGATTTACTTGTAAAATATGCATTTCATACAACAACGCATAAATTGAGACTCTGTTAGTAAGCCAAGGAACACTACATACCTTGTCGTATACCATTTATTATAAATATTCAATGTACATATAAAAAACAAGTGCCGATAATACCGCCAAAATGTATTAAAATAAATGCCAATATCTAGGCTAATGACTTCGACAAGGACGTCTTGAAGGTCTAGTTTATATTACTACATATTCGTAATGGAAAGCGTATTTCCAACAGGATTTATTTTATTAGCTCTGTCGCATTAGAACGTCAAATGTTTTTATTGCATCGCGTACTTATATCACTCTCATCAATCGATGATATGAGTATAGATATTTGATTGAAATTATTAATTAGAATTCAATTGCTATTTATTAAACTAAAAAATAAAATCGAGTACCAAATGCAATAAAAAGTAAAATATAGTGCAGGGGGTTTTGAAAGCGATTAATCGAAAACGTATAATTCCAAAAAAAACGAGCAAAGCTCGGTCAACCAGGTAGGGCTTAATGTGAAAGTAACTAAATAACGCAATTATTTTTAGTGCATTTGAATGTCGGTTTTATTTTTATTATTAAAATTTTTTATTTATTTCGTAATTCTTAGTAATTTATCGATATCGATTGTGAAGTTGGAATGAGTCACAATAAAGTACCGAAATCTCTGCATATCTGCCTATATAATTTGAGTTCCCTCGATTTTCCCAGAATCATCCATCCCGATTCTGACATGATGATTCTGGGACCACCTTAGAAGTATACCATTTTAAACAAATAAACAATATTTAAATCGGTTTTCAAGTAATCGCGAATATACATACAGTGAAAGTGAGACGCAATCCTTTATGGAATCGGTTAAAAATACACGAGCCTTTGTTTTGATTTTACAATTCAAGATGAAAATTGAAATTTAAAGCCAACGGCGCATTTTTGTTGCTATATTTACTCTTAAAACTAGGTTACTAGAGTTCTTAATGTTTACCATAGACTGAACGACAACAATGCGCTTATCAGTTTCTTTTGTTGCTAACGTTTTCCTACAAGCCCGAAATCCCACTGCTCGATTCTGTAGATATCTGTTTTTTTGATAAAACTAGTCTTAAATGAATTCTGAGGGAGTACGCCTGATATATGTATAGGCAACTATTGAAATTTAGCTGCGAATGCTTTTTTTTAAATTGTTGTATAATTATTTACTGATTATTAAGGGCAATAATATATCCATATCTTTCTATAAGTGATATAAAGAAATGAAAAAAGAAAATGGTTGGTTAAGTCATCGTCATCATTATAAGCCTAACGGCCCACTACCGGGCCAGGCCTCCCACAGATTAAATACAAATATATTTTCATTATTTTGTAGTACAATATTTAATTTTTCCGCATAGTTAATGGCGGTCTTTATTTGAGTTTATAAATAATTTCCATTCGGAAAGTTTGTTGCCGCAAATACTCCAAGGGTGTGAAGGTGCGTGACCGAGGCGGATGATTCACGTCTGTTTTTATTTTTACGAAGCCCAATCTCTAATGTTGGAGTTTACAGTACGTGCTATCACGCGCATGTGTCATGATTAGCGAAACTGAATTACAATTTACCAGTGTGATGCTATATAGCGAATTCAACCAGTGTTTCAATATCTACATTAAATAATAATACCAAATGAAAATAAATTAATAAATCTCATACTTTCAAAGAAATCATATCATGGTGCTGTTGGAAAGTTGCAAATATTTCGGGTACCCGATAATTGTTAATAAGATTTATTTACATAAAATATATGAGTAACAATCGTATCAGTTATATATGTTCTTATAAATCAATCTGAAGCCCTTCGGTTTAAAAAGTAAGTTTAAATATTAAATGAGCTTCTTTGGTTTTCTGGAAGTTGCTGGTAAAGAAAATAACATCAGAATTGTTATCTTGTTCTTACAATACGCATGTTGTAGATAATAATTATTATATAGTACATTACGTGTTATCATTGACATGTTTACATATTTTTTTGTGTCGTTGACTCTTTAATAAGTCCGTCACAGTAAGTAACCTTTGAGGTCTTCAGTTCGTTTCGTCGCTGTACTTAGTAACATTCCTTTGTGAATTAGAAATTACGACTCATTTTACGTCACCCAAGTACTTAGTGTGATACTACCGCTGGCCAACGTGTATTCTGTATACCTACGTAATATAAATATTATATATATAAACATTTTCCCTTGACCGCATATCATATCGCGTAAACTGCGGGACTGATTTCGTTGATTCTTTTTTAGTTAATCCTTTTTCTAAGAGAAGGATCTTATGAAAGAAAAAATTAAAACTTGCGAGAAAAATTATATAAGTTATAAAAATAATGACTAATTTATGGATATTTATTAATCAATTTCAACTGAATGTGAAGTAAATATTTAGCGCAGAGATATATTATAATCTAGTTTAGTATATAGGCAACATTTAATCCCAATTTTCCCACAGGGCCGGGATCTACATTTTTTGGCAATTCACCGGACTTTCTTCACAGTTTACAACGAGTCGTCGTTGGCGGCACAATATCACGGCGGGCAAGCGTGTGATCGGGGCAATATATTCAAAGGTCAAACAAATGCAATAATAATATCACGGTGCATTGACTGATGCAAAAATTATCAAGCTTGTATGTTATTCTGCCAACTCTCAATAATGTTACTATGTGTACGTTGAGGTCCGGAAAAGTTGTAAATATCTTCGCGTCTCCCTTTTTTAAATGTAATATATTTAAACGTGTTAAAATTATTATTATTTTAGGTGTATGAGTATTTATATGCACACTAGATGCTTCTAGCGATTCACCTAGATATTTCCCAAAATACGCGTAATACCATTGACCTGTTGACGAGGTCTCTAAAACTATACAATCGATTGACGACTTATTTAGCACTGTCTGTCTGTTCGCGATAACGACTGCTTAACGTATTTTCTTGCGACTTTCACTAATAAATAGATTGATTACTGAGGAAGGTTTTCGTATATAATTTATTAGAGGGAAAGATCACGCGCATGAGAGCTCCGCGACGGCATATATCTATCTTTTAAGGATAGCTTGCTATACCCATTCCTTCCTTAATTTTTTTTAAAGAAGCGTTAACTTTTTATTTTGTGTTCTTAGAAAGCCACTCAACCTAAGATGTTTTTACGTCATTTATCTTAAAACTTCATTGCACACAACCATATTATCCACGCGTGCGAAGTCGCGGGCCTCTGCATGTTATTAAATAAGTCCTTCATTAATAAAGGATTACTAGTTTTAATAGTGAGCACACTTACACATGTAAATAACTAATTAATTGCCTTGATCATTAATACCGCAACCATACCTATTACGTATTCTGTGGTCATACTTAACTCCAAACTGCTATGTCAAATGTTATTTGTACATATTCCATAACGGATAAAATATATAAGTTCCCAAAGATAAACCTAGTAAATATATATATATATATATATATATATAGTGTTTGGATAGAGTATAATAATTTTTGCAAGACTTGAAGACTTTTAGATAGGTTAAGAGAAAGAATTTAGGCAGTAAAACTAACAACTAACTCAATTAAACACATAGGGCTACAAGTATACTGTACTGTAAGAGACTTAGTCTAAAAAATATCTAGCATGTCTACGTTATATTGGATAATGTTTACAAGTACACTACATTGTGGTCATATTGTGTAAAATTACATATTTCAATAGCCATGCCTTGTAATGGAAAATTTAAAAAGCATTTTAGGCATTAACACTGAATATTTTAAAAGGGAAATGTATAGCGACGAGTGTAAATCCTACTTTAGAAATGAAGCTAAACTAGATATAGTAACTAGACATCATATAATGTGCTTATTTTTTTTTATCGACTACAAGTTGGCCCTTGACTGCTATCAGACCTGATGTTAAGTGATGATGCAGTCTAAGATGGAAGCGGGCTAACTTGTTAGTAGTGGGACGAAAATCCACACCCCTTTCGGTTTCTACACGACATCGTACCGGAACGCTAAATCGCTTGGCAATGCGTCTTTGTCGGTAGGGTGGTAACTAGCCACGGTGAAACCCTCCCACCAGCCAGACCAAGACAAATTAAGAAAAATCTCAATCTGCCCCGCCGGGAATCGAACCCAGGACCTCCGTCTTTATAAATACACCGCGCATACCACTGCGCCACGGAGGTCGTTATATAGCTATTATGCGTTCAGTTTCCTACTCTGTCGTTTAAGATGATATGAGATTTTACTGCGTTTATTAAAGCTACGTCGCAATTCGTGGTTTTGATCCTTTCACAAGTTCTATATAGCGTTAAAAGATTTGGACCTTGCACATGCGATATGGAATGTTGAGTCGACAATTATTGTTCCTATAGTCATTCCAGTTAATGGTCTTATTGCGACAGCTTTGACCAACACCTTAAGAAGCTTTCATTTGGCTGTTGCATCAAGGATACAGAAGTTGGTAATTTTTGAGACGGTGCGTATTGCGGAGAGGTTTCTCACGGACCCCTGACCACCGGTTGCTTGGGGCCTCAAACGCCCCGCAATTGGAGGAGCAGATTATTTTTCACTAACCAGACTTGAACATACTATAAATAGATCGCTCATTTATTCTTATAATTTTGATATTAGGCGGGGTTTCGCTTTTGAACATTTATCTATCAGGTGTCCATTTATGTTCATTCAAGTAGCATATCTTATCTGTTGTCTGATAAAAATAAAACGGCTAGGTATTGTTTGATGATCTAACCGTACAAGTCAATGAAAATGTAAACGACGTGAATGGTGACAATGTTGCGCCAAGTGCTGTTGCCGATTCAATAAGCATAGATAAAGGATAATTGAATAATAATATTTAAGTTACGATATTATTAAAATAAAAACTTTACTATTGCCGGTGTAAGGACTAGTTTTAATTCCGCACGGGGACCTTAATCACGAACTTATTCTTGCAACTTAAAACAAATTTTGCTTCATTCAAATACTGGTTTTAATAAGCAAATTAATTTAGATCAAATGACAAAAAATACAAATATTAATGATTAGACAGAAACAGCCATACGAGTACACTGCTATGACGTCATAGCTTGGGACACCATAGTAGTCCAGTATATATTTTAATTTTGCAAAAGAGTCAAACGACCCCTACTCCAAGATTGAAGTCTTGTGATACTCCATTACATTGGATATATTTGTCAGATTTTATTTTGTTTTTCACACTGTTATTCTACTTTATAATAAAGTAATAAAAAATCCAGTCATTTACCCTATTGTAATTTTATTACAATAATAGTAATATGAGTTCAGTAGCCACGGATGACCTTATGATCATCTTGTAATTAAAGTATTGTGGTTTGTGGTAATTATTGCGTTTGATTTCCTAGTAAATGAATTTATTATTTTTATAATTATAAATAATTTGACTATTTAACCAGAAGGTATCACAGATATTTCTTGTATAAAAAAAAAACTAATAATTATTGTATAGTAAAGGACATCTGATAGTGATTGAACGTAAAATAAAAAAGAACCATAGCACCTAGTCACCCTAAGCAGCCCAATGCAGGTTGGCAAACCCGCATTGGACTGCATTTCATAAATACGAGTATGTACCTAATTAGATTGCGGTGCATTACAGAACCTAGTCTTAGTAATCTTGTTTACGTTTATTTGGCTATTTCTGATGATATAGTACGGCTTAGTGATTTTCCGAGGAATTTGTAGGATGTGACGCGATGACTAGTTAATACTAGCATGGAAATATTTATTGCACAAACAAACTAATCGTATCTATAGGTGTAGCCTAGTTGTAGTCAGCGTTGCCACACGTTGCAGAGGGCTAGTCGGGAAATACGTACTGAATGAGCACTGAGCATCTACATCGGGAAATGAGTAACTATGATATTGAATTAGGCATGTATGAAGCAGGTTCTAAATTTTTTTTTATTTCAGACGATAATTGGTCCATATTTTAGTTACACACAATTAATTCTTTTTTCGGAACATAAGAGTAAATAAATTATTAGAAAAACAATATAATCTATTAAATGTTTATTCTTTGTCAAAAATATAGAATGCCCGCGGATTCATCCGCGCAGTTCTTTTTCCCGTGGGAATTTCAGGACAAAATGTGGCCTATGTGTTATTCTGATATGTAAGCTATATTATTATAAAGTTTCTTCAAAATCCATTTAATAGTTTTTGCGCAAAAGAGTAACAAACAGCAATCAAACCAAACTGCTTACAAAATTTATAATATTAGCAAAGATTGCACAACCACGAAATAAGTTTAAACCTATTTGATTGTAATATTTCTTTGAGCTAAGCCAGTTTAATATAGATTATGTCTAAAGTACTACCTAGTAATAATCCTTGACATGTAAAATTAATTGATGAATTCTTATTTTTGACATTTGCCTATTTGTTGTAATTATTATTGTTTACTCTTACGCTGTTTTGTTATCTAGTGTTTCTTAGGTTTTAGCTTTTAGTTTGTAATTATCATTTGTTTTATTTAATTTGTATTGTTGTTATAATTGTATTGTATATAATTGTAAATGCCTAGATTGATATTGTAGACGTGGTGTATATTGAGCACTGTATTTTACATTATATTGTGAAAGTTGTATATAATAAGCTGAGCATTTACTGAAGTTACCCTTGCATAAATGTAATATTAACATGTATTATGTGTCAGTGGTTGGTTTTCCTAAATAAATAAAATAAAATAAAGTGTTGTTTTATTATTACGTTTAATAACAGAATACATAATATTCCAAGTATTTAACTTAACTGTGCCGTGATTTTAAATGTGAGAGGATTTTACTCTGTTAACAGATTTCTCATAACCAAATCTGAAAATAAGAATACGTTTAAAATGACTGAATAATTTTAAACGTGTTTTATGTGCGCGCTTCCATAAATAGCAACAGATAATATTTTTGAAGAGAAAGCGTGACCCTTTTAACTTTATCTTAATGCACTTACACTTTAGAGAATATAAATATTACAAACGCAACTTTAGCTTTATGTGTACTTTTTTCCGGAATATAATATTAATAATTTAAAGGTAAAGTATATCTTTATGGAAACCAGAAATTATTGTAAATAAATAAGGAACTTCGTTCCAATAATTTATTACTTGCTATTTATTAAAAAATATCTGAATCGTATTTTCAACCAACTTTAAAATACTGTATAGAATAGTGCCCGTTAATTTGTTAAAAAACTACCACTGCTCCTGTTAGATCAAATTTTAGTATTTGAATAAAAATGTTTTGTTAGTGTTGTTAGTATCCTTTTTATAATTCATTACAAGCCTTTAACTTCAATCACACCTGATGGTAAGTGATGATGCAATCTAAGATGGACACGGACACGGGCCAACTCCTTAGAAGTAGGATAATATCCACAACCGTTCGGTTTCTATACGACATCGTACCGGAATGCTAAATCTATAGACGGTACGTCTTTATTGGTAGGGAGGTAACTAGCCACGTCCGAAGTCTCCTACCAGCCGGACCCAGACCAAACCAGAAAATCTCAATCGGCCTTATCAGGAATCGAACTCAGGTCTTCCGCCTTATAAATCCACCGCACAAAGCACTGCACCTTGATGCCGTCAAAAAACCTATGTATACCTATATTTGATTATTATTCACTTTCCTCAAAGAAAAATATTACATAATGAGTGAGTTGCAGCTGTCAATCTCTAAGGTCATTCATTACCTTGCGACCACAGATGCAATTACAGGTTATTAAAAACGCCTGTTAGTAAGTAGGTAATAGGTATAGTTAGGTTAAGTTAGGCTTAGGCCACCAGGTTTACTTCTACCGCCAAGCCGCATTGAAGTGTCTTCCGGTCTAATTAATTCTAAAGGGAATAGTACGCTACGCTGGATTGATACATGGCACTTTGTAGGACGTGCTTCTTGCTCTGTTTATAGGCAAGGGTTTCCCACTAACCATCAGATGGTCAATTGTGAGAATTAGATATAGAGAACGCTTATCGATATAAATGAAGGAAAATAACCGCTATGAATATGCGTTAGTAATAAAATGCCATAACAATGTTTATGATCAAAGCACTATTTTTAATAAACCTGTGGACTTAGTGACGAGATATGGATTGTATAGCTAATCATCACTATCACATCACATACCGACATCTAATCGAAACAAGATTAAAATAATAAACTATTTGCATTCGCTGTGTCGAAGAATATTAGAAGTAAAATAGTATTTTGACTGTCCATAACTACGTTTTAGTTTTAAATATTAGAAATTAAAATATTATTTCGACTATCTTTAACTACGTTTTAGTTTTTAGTCATAATATTAGAATTTAAAATATTATTTCGACTATCTTTAACTACGTTTTAGTCATAATATTAGAATTTAAAATATTATTTCGACTGTTTTAAAGTCTAGATGGTAAAGAATTATTTTTTTTCAAACCAAACCTCAAAAGGATTCATTTCCCACTCGTACGTCGTACGTCTTAGCAGATAGCGACGACCGAAGCTGTTAAAATAAAATTCCGTAAAAATAAAATTCTGAAGACGTAAGTATGAAAAGCTCTCAAAGATATTAAAGTGATTTGATGTTAAAGGTATTGTACAGATTGGCTTTTTACTTCCATCCATATGAGATCAATATTTCTGTTTATTTTTTAATGTCAACGTCTTACTTTATGGAACTACATTTTATTTTAGAATCACGCCTTTTTATTAATATTCATAATGATTACGATTTCTAAATCTATAAAGTTTGAAACTTCCATTTTTTAGGTTTTTTATTAATGCTACATTTTAATGCATTTTTATAACTGGTAAATAAACGGTTCTTGATAAATAACTCTGGAGTTGCAATTATTTTATGTATAAAAAGTGTTAGGTAGGTGCTTAACTATTTTTTATGTGGAAGTATCGAAGTATGAAATGCTGCATGCTAATTTGCTTAATGATCGTTCATTTCAAACAGAATACGTACGTATCTGTCGTTATCTATTGTGTTCGTACCTACTTTAATAAATAAGGGCAATTAATCGTAATTGTATCTATTGATAACTTAATTTTCTTTTGAAATCATTAGCGAAGTACCTACCTACTAAGAATATTTTGTAATTCCCCTGTCATTGAAATCGTTGTAAGATACGATAATAACGAGAGACTTAATTAAGAAATATTAATACATTCTTTAATTTTAATTTTAATCACTACGTAATTATTACAAAACAAAGCGGTGTTTGTCTCTCTGTTTGCGATAAACTCAAATATAACTGACCGGATTTGAATGCGGCTTTTACTAATAGATAGATATTTCTGAGGTAAGTTTTAGTATATAATTTGATGTTTTAGTGTAAATTCACTCAATAATATTTTTTTAGAAAATTTGCGGCTTGGGAGAATTCCATAAAAAAATATTATTATAAAAAAAAACCCGACTGCTTAAAAGTAATTAACTGAATAGAGAAAAACAAAAAACACCTTAACCATATAAAATTTTAAATACTTTATGGTGCTGCAGGCGGGAACAAACAATACTGCTACCGGTGGGCAAACATGTATCAAAACTACGTTTTGTCTGAACCCTATGTTAGTACCACAATGCTGAAAAATTCAACGACATCTTATATGTCGAAATCTGTCCAGCCGTTTAGGCTGCCAAAGAAATGGACATACAAACATACATAACCACGAAAAACACTACGCAAGCAGTCAGGTAAAAACCCTTAAACTTAAAAATATAAAGAAAAACTGTATGAAATAATTGTTTCTCTTTGTCAGGACTCCAAAGAGTCCGTAATGGCAAATATGTCTACCTTTTTATTATTCCTTTTATTAAATAGTTTCGCAATGTTCCCATATTCCTCTGGCGTTCTTCAAAAGTTACACAACACTATTCTCATCTGCTAGTTCAATAATAACTATGCATAATAATATTTTTTTAAATTTTCAAACAAGTACCTAATTATTTGTAAAATATATTATGTACCTAAGAAACAAAAATTGACCGTGTGAACTATTTTCGTCGATTCCTCTTGAATGATAATAATTATTTAATTACGTACAAAAGTATTCTCACTAATCACATGACAAATAAGACAATCAAACGACACATATTTACCAATATAACATCAAGCGCAAACACATTCTTCATTGTTTTATAAACAGCTACTTTATAGAGTAGGTATGTCAATGTGGAAATGTAGAGAAAAATAATTTCCCAGAGAAACTTCTAAGTATTAAAAATAGTAAACATTTTCCAAGTAACATTCATGTTACATGAACCATCGACACGAACTACACATAAATGTTATTACGTCCCCTTGAATCACCATGACAACACAATTAAGTAGGCCCCACTTTTAAAAACATCAATAGGTAGGAATTTAACCTGTATACAAGTACATTGTAAATGCTAGCTTTCCTTCATGTAATGTATATAATTCCTACTTCTATATTTTTATGCTGGAATAACGATGTTTTTATAACATAAAATATATAGCTTTATAACAATTTATTTATGGACCGCAATGTATGGAATTATTATACACTATAATACCTATATAATATAATTAAATAATAATAATATGTAATGTTTTGTTATGTTATAATTATACTATGCAATATTCTGTATAATAGTGTTATATTATACAGAAACTAATGAATAAATTAAAACAGCGAGGCATATGAAGTAATGTTGTTTATAAATGTTTAATTCTATTGAAAACTCGTATTGAACCTTCATAGGTAGGCATTTATTGACCAAGTTATTAAGAAACTGTTACCTACCTTTGAATTTATCGCCTTGACAATAATTTTCACGCGCCTAATTTTTAATAAATAATAATGATTTATCAAATGCGATGTGAAAAACTACAATTCAATTATAAAATGTACAATACAATGTCACTTTTCAAATAGTAGATAGGTCATTCGATTGATAGACGAAATAAAATTGTGTGGCATTTTCTTCATTCACGTTTCCAATTAAAATAATTCTACGTTGAAGGCATACAAGTTTACTTTTACTCCCGCGGCATAAAACAAGATCCGAACTAAGTTATTTAGTCACTTAAAATATTTCTTATTACCTGTGTTACGATAAGAATGACAAACTATAACATTAACGATTATAAAATAAGGACTTGTAAAAAAGTTCGCATTGCAATATAAGTTTATTACAACTAGTTCTTAGAAACGTTTTGGTGGTATCCGTGAGTATTTTGGCCGAGAATGATGCAATTCGCAATGCAACGGGCTATGCAGGCACGTTTGCCCGTACTGGGGAAATTATCACATTCGAAATCTCACCCGTGCATCTTAAAATAATATTATGTTTACAATACCTTGGTAATGTCCCAGGAACTCGCGCGCGAAACGTGCGTATGTGGTGCGATGTATATTTGCAGTGGTAATATTTTTTTAATCGTGCGCGACGGGCGCCGCTTCGAAATTGACTGATGGTTGCACGACGTGTTGGTGAATATATGCGCGCGCATCTCTTGCGAATTGCGCTTGCGTGGAGGGAGAACTGTTTACGGAGGAGCACTCATTGCTAGTCTACAGCTCATTGACGATCAGTTAGGTACACTTTGCTACATCCTCGTTACCCACCCTATAGCGACATAGGAAGTGTTCTGCCAAATTGGTACGGGAACAGTTCCCCGTTGCGAAACAACCAGAGGTTATTGTTTGTGAAGTGTCGTTCGGCGCAGTGTTCGAAACGGCAAACATGGTGCAGGAACGCAAAGGGAAAAAGCCAACAAAGACGGGGCGTGCCCTGCCCGCTGGAGTCATTACTGTGATGTACACGGACTACGATGACTCCCTATTTGCGTTCTATTAATTTTCATTAATCATACAAATGTATTCATCTATTAATAGATGATTAGAAGTAGAATCATGGAATAAATACAAAATCGATAAAAACTGTGTTTTATTTGCTAATTAATTTTTAATTACTTGGAAATTCCTGAACATTTTCTATTTTCCGGTTATTTTTGGTCAGGAAAATTAGGTTTTGATTGTAATAAATAAATGAGCACGACTATTAATTATAAATGAAAACAAGCTCAAATTACACTTGATAACTTAACCATTTGGCTATTTTTAACTCAAATGGATTAATTAGGCTATAGTAATATGTTTTGTCACCAATTCTACACATCCGTTTTCCCAATAATTTAATGATTGTAGCTCTTTAGGTAAATGCTGATGGTACCAAAGTGGTACTCCCAGTGGTATTTGGTTGATGCTGGATATCAAACGTATGCGCGCGCAACTGACGCATGCGCAAAGGGCGAGCATTTTGGGGTCACCTATAAATGACGCCATACGTTATGAGGGAAGAAACGCGCATTTTTTGAGACAATAAAAAATGAAAAAATCATTACTACATTTAAAAAAGAAATATATTAACTCAAAATCCCAAAAAAATACATTTTCACTATGAAGAATACGAGAAATATGTTTCTGAAATATTTGACAGACAAGATGTTTCGGAACGAGTCCACCGATGTTTAATTGAATTTTTTGGAGACTAGAGGACGCCGCGGTTTCACCCGCATAGTTCTGATGCCCGTAAACATTTCTGAATAAATAGTACTGTATGTTATTCTGATGTATAAGCTGTATTATTTTATAGTTTCATAGAAATCCATTCTGTAGCTTTTGCGTGAAACAAGCATCCAACAATCGATCTATACTTACAAACTCTCGCGTTTATATTATTAGGATTCTGTTATTCAACCACCGCATAATTTATGACATCTTAATACATCGTATAAATACGAATTCCCATAGCTAGCTAGCACTACTTTTTCGTTTTTGTTCTTTAGGACCGTGTAGAAAGTTTTATTTATTTATTATATTATATTATATTACTAGCTTTTGCCCGCGACTTCGTCCGCGTGGAATTAGTTGTTACGGCAGCCTAATTTTTTTAAGCTTTGAATGTCATATTTATTAATATCTAATCAACAGTCTAAGAAATAGGTCTTAAGCTTTCAAAATGACGATACTTTCATACAACATTTCATCCCCCCTTTGACCCCTTACAACCCTTTTTTCGCAATTAAAAGTAGCCTATGTCCTTTTTCAGGCTCTAGACTTACTGTGTACCAAATTTCATTTAAATCGGTTCAGTAGTTGTAGAGTGAAAGCAAGACAGACAGACAGACAGATTTACTTTCGCATTTATAATATTAGTTAGGATATAAGATAGGAAACAAAACCAATATAAAATACAAATTAAAACAAAATTAAATTAATAATGATAACTCTTTTTGAGATATCGAATGAATGTATTTTTCTTATTTACGAACACAAATGTTAAAAAAAAATTATATGAGTAATCTTGCCCATTTCCCACTCATGTGTACAACATGTCTTCCATCCAATTCTGCCATGCGTCAAATCATCACTCCCTTCACATACATATTCTTTTTCACACACTCACTACATCTTTGGCTGTACTAGTAGGAAAAAGTCATTTAACGAACAACAGAAACATATTCACTTTTAAATTAAATAAATTGTTAATTAAATGAAACCTACCAATTTTATACTTTTTACTTTGAGGATTTATTTATAAAAGTTTTTTTTAGATCAAGTTAGCACATATCCCAATCACACCATAAGTGATAATGCAATCTAACATGGAACCGGGAAAACTTGTTAGGAGTAGAATAATATCCACACCCCTTCGGTTTCTACACGATTTCATACCGCAACACTAAATCGTCTTTGTCGGTAGGGTGGTAACTAACCACGGCCGAGGAATCCCACCAGCCAGACTAATTCTGATAATATCATTTGGCACTGCCGGGAATCGAACTCTAGAATTCTGTGTTATATAAATCCATCGCGAATATCCATTGCGGAATGGAGGTCGTTGAAAAGTTATAAAACCTTTCAATAATTCCTAGAAAGGAAAAATATCAGATCTTTGTTCGACATTTATAGCAATTGCATTGTAACCAGAAAATCGTGAATTAATTAAGGCATAACTAATTAAAAATCATGACATTGCCTACGGATTAATTCAAAATTCAAATTTAAAATCATTTGTTTCAAATAGGCTGTTTTATAAGCACACTTAAAACACCAAGTCTGTCAGAAAGTAGTGACTCAACCAAATGATAACTTATTTTAGTCTTTGTTTTTTTTTAATTTGTAGATTTTTTTTTTATTTACTACAAGTTGGCCCTTGACTGCTATATCACCTGATGTTAAGTGATGATGCAGTCTAAGATGGAAGCAGGCTAACTTGTTAGGAGTAGAATGAAATCCACACCCCTTTCGGTTTCTACACGACATCGTGCCGGAACGCTAAATCGCTTGGTGGTACGTCTTTGTCGGTAACTAGCCACGGCGAAAAGCCTCCCACCAGCCAGACCTAGACAAATTAAGAAAAACCCACGAGCAATTCTGGAGTCTGAATCTCGGAATCCACTCCAGTGATAGTCACGATTCTTCGAATGCTGCAGGATTAGAGCCCTATGTTTCATTTTTCAAAACGTTTAATTTTAAAAATAAAAAGTACTGAGCAAAGCGGTTAAACAGTAACTAATCAAGTTTAAACTGAGATATATGTCACCGGAAAATAGCGAGAACCGCAAATTTTATTTAATTTCCTAGGAAATTTATAAACTTTCGTAGGATTCTAAACGACACATAAATTGTATTATTTTACGCCCAAATTTATCAATTTGCGACGTCTCTAAACGGCTGTTGTTCTTATATATGGCTGTTACTCATAGTTTAGAACGAGTAGGTTTTACGTATGTTCGTTGTCGATAAACCACTAAAAAGTATGAAAAAAAATTAGTAAAAAATTAATCAGACTTCAAAACGCACTGAAAAGTGTCATTTAATTACTTTAATTTACTTAACCATATCTATGAAGTCGGTGCCACGATACCTAATTCACACAAAGTTCTTTGCTACTTTGTTGAACCAACTTTCCTTAAACTTGGATGGCACCGAGTTTATAGATATGGTTTTCACGCGGACGAAGTCGCGAGCGACTGCTAGTAGACTATAAATTTGTAATTCAAACAGATACAAAAAGTTGTAATTCATAATTGATACTTAAGACCTCTAATTAGACATCCATATTGAGAAACTTGTGAAAAAATATGCAATCCGCGATTTTATAGAGGCGGTCATTTTGGAGCGATTTTCATCTAACATAGCTAAGAACGCCTCCCAGGAAGCTGTTTTCCAAATTTTGAATTCCGCATCGAAATCTGTCCATCCGTTACAACGCCACAGAGATACATGCACACACACACATACATACACAAAAATTACAAAACCTTGAGCCATATGTTCTTATAATCCTCACCTCGTAGTAACAAACGCTGGTTTTTCATTAAGCTAAGTGGAGGTAAACAAAATAGGTACCTACTACGCTAATGGCCGCATCGTTTGCGTACTAACGTGCATATTCGTAGCTCGTGATCGCTTTTAGGTGATTGTTACCGTAAAACTATATTATCATGAATGCCTCGAAAATCTAGTGGTTATCCACCGTTGCTTCGGAACACGAAGTTCTCTGGGTTTGAACCCTGAATTCTATATACAGGAAGATATTTTTTTGCTACACAATATAGTGTATATACATCCTTATACTAACTTTATAAAGGTGAAAGTGTGTATGGATGGATGTTTCTCTTTCACGCAAAAACTACTAAATGGATTTTGATGAAACTTCACAATTATATAGCTTACATATTAGAATAACACATAAGCCAAATTTTATCCCAAAATTCCAATGGGAACAAAAACTACGCGATTTAACCGCGGGTGTCCTCTAAATAATCATATTTTCACAACTTGACCGAGGACTTCAGTCCAGGACTGTTATGAAGGTATACAAGCTTACAACTGAATCAACAAGGCAGTACCACTCCCAACAGTATTATTAGTAAGTTGACACTCGTACTGAAGTAAATATAAAATTGTCACTGCATTCATTAATTGAGGAAACGAGCAACCTACTTTAAATTTACATTCGCTTTAATTTACTTCGTGCGTTATTTTAAAGTTAATTCACGAAAACAATTAAATGCATTGAAAGAAGAATGCCGATTTTTGTATGAAAATTCGCCTAAACCATTGCACATTAACCAAAGTCAAGACAATAGATTGAAAATGTGCTCGAGGTTTAGAAATACCCAATTACAAGGATATACGATGGGGTCGATGGGAGTTTGTAAAGTTCGGACTTTTAATCTTTTATATATTTTGGAGATAATTTCTAAAATACTACTACATCGATTACTACGAACGCATGAAATACCAAGACACCTCGTTTTTCCTAATATTAAAAATGAAGGTATCCACAATAATCCAGTTTTCTGTTATCCACAATTCGCTTTAATTGTGAGTAATCAGAGAAACTGAGCACCCCTTTACAGTTGTCCTAAGCAGCACAGTTCCCTCCGCTTGATATTAGACATGAGTTCTCTTTTTTAACCGACGAAAAAAAACGGAGGAGGTTCTCAATTCTACACGTATATATATATTTTTTTTTATGTATGACCACGCATAACTTTTTACAGTGTTGTCCGATTTAGATAATTCTTTTTTTATTAGAAAGGGCATACATCCAAGGTGGTCCCATTGTCCGCATGTTAGGATCTGATGACGATATCCTGGGGAAATTGAAGGAACTCTTCAAATTTTGGAGGCACGCTTACAGCGATTTCGGTTTTTGTCTCGGTATCGGCAGCTTTTTGGCTACTAGTGCCGTATAATATACTATGACAGTATAGCACGAGTACGTTACGTGGCGATAAATCACTAAAAAGTAAGAAATAAAAATTTTTAAGCATATCTGGGAGTCGGTGCCAGCCAAGGTTTCTACTTTCAAGGACGTTACCTAGAACCCACAAACTTCTTTACTATGTAAAATAAATGTTCCTTAAACTTGCTGGCACCGACTTCATAGATAAGCTTAAGTAAATTAAAGCAACTAAATGACACAGTTATTTTTTACTTTTTAGTGCGTTTTGAGTCGGTTCTATTTTTTGTTAAAAAAAAATTTCCACCATTAATTCCAGTACCCTTATAGTAGGTGTGAAGCTGTTCCAAGAGGTTTTCAGCATTTTTCTGTAAATCCACATTTCAAATGCTTGCAGCCTGCTTACTGCTTCTCTTCTTAAAACCCAAGTCTCGCAGCCATATAAAAGTGTGAATTAAATACCATAAATGTAGAGATCGAAATGAGTATATTAGTTTAATAGCTACGATATGGTTAGACACTCAGATATACAGACAGGCACATGTACCTAACATATATACGCCCCCTATTTTATCCATCGCGAATTAAAAAACAAAGACTTTCTACACGTTTGTGCCAAAATGTGTGACTCACTCGAACATAGCTGAACTGATTTTTCTGTTTTTTCATCAATGGACGGACAAACTTATGAAAATTAATGACAAAAAGGTTTAGATAGCAGTGAAATTCATTAAGGTTTTGAGAAAATTCGCTGAATTATGATAATATTTTGATAGTGACAGAAAACTTCCTTCCGACTGCAATAATAGCGGCGCAGTATACTTGGGACATAAAGTACCTGGTTTATTTTCTTAGAATTTTTCCCACACCGTGAGAAACTGTTTCGTTGATCCAGTGTTTAATTCATGTGGCTTTGAACCGCGATCTACCAGGTTCGACTTGAGCTTTTCTTTCTCTACATAAACTCTTAGTTTATATTTCCCCAGTGAGGAATTTGGAGGTGGTACATTGTTATGCCTCGGAATTCTTTAGCTTTACAATAATCAAACTATCATCATCATAAGACTATTAACGTCCCAGACTCCCTGGGCCAGGCCTTCCTCCTTATAAGAGCGATAAGATATGGAGGGTAGACTAAAACACCACGCTGTTCCAATGCGGGTTGCCGAGTTGATCAAACAATATCATATACCAGGCATAATTAACCTCTATGATCATACCACAGCAGGTGCAGTATTTGCAACGTAAAAGTGTAACAAACTTACACACGAACTTTCAAAATATCTTAGTACGACTATTGATATCATCGTCATCATTATCAGACTAAGAGCCTACTACATGGCCATGTCTTCCTTCTTATAGTGATGTTTCCATTACATAAGTTTGCTGGCGGACGAAGTCACGAGCGTCCGCTAGTTAAAAATAAATGTTAATAATAATTATCTAATTATAATAAAATCAAAAATACGTGTTAATGGATACATAAAACTATTGTCTAATTAAGTTTTCGTAGTATTTTTAATTATTATTAATTTTCTTATTTTAGCATTTGTCTTAAGACACAAGTTAATTCATTACTTCCGTTGTGCTTAGTAATTATAATAAAATCATTTATATTTAAAGATTACAATTAGAGGACTAAAAAAATACTATTAATAAAATAAGTTATATATAACTGTGACTATTGCGCGTTGAACTGGCGAGAAGAGGGTTCCGTATTTAGTCTTATGATACATTATCAGCTTACTAACGGCCCACTACAGGGCCCGGCCTCCCTCTTTATGGGAGAGGGCATATGGAGCGTACACCCACCACGCTGCTCCAATGCGAGTTGGCGAGATTAGGGTGATAATGTTTCATGTATTAACGATCACTATCAGATGTTGGTGGCTGTGACCGGAACCGACGGCTTAACGTGCTCTTCGATGCATTGAACCTGCGATTAGCGCGTTCAAACAAACAAACTCTTCAGCTTCATAATATTAATACAGATTTTAGGTTTACTAGTTTAAAACTTGGTTATCGTGGCGGATCTAAGCTAACATATTCATTCTTGTATAGAGGTAAGACTGACCTTGTATTGGGCCGATACAATAGCTTGATAATAACTTACCTTTCCGAAACAAAACCGAATGTAAAAACTAATCGATAAAAAAACAGAAATGGTGTAAGCATAAAGAATATAATTAACAACTTCGTTATTTTTAACCGACGAAAAAAAACAGAGGAGGTTCTCAATTCGACACGTATATTTGTTTTTATGTATGACCACGCATAACTTTTTACAGAGTTGTGCGATTTTGATAATTCTTTTTTTATTAGAAAGGGCATACTTCCAAGGTGGTCCCATTGTTATCATGTTAGGATCGGATGATGATATCCTGGGAAAATTGAAGGTACTCTTCAAATTTTGGAGGTACGCTTACAGCGATTTCGGTTTTTGTCTCGGTATCGTTAGCTTTTTGGCTACTAGTGCCGTATAATATACTATGACAGTATAGTACGAGTACGTTACATGGCGATAAATCACTAAAAAGTAAGAAATAAAAATTTTTAACAAAAAATATAACCGACTCAAATCGCACTAAAAAGTAAAAAATAACTGTGGCATTTAGTTGCTTTAATTTACTTAAGCATGTCTAGGAGTCGGTGCCAGCCAAGGTTTCTACTTTCAAGAATGTTACCTAGAACCCACAAACTGCTTTACTACGTAAAATAAATGTTTCTTAAATTTGGCTGGCACCGACTTCATAGATATGCTTAAGTAAATTAAAGCAACTAAATGACACAGTTATTTTTTACTTTTTAGTGCGATTTGAGTCGGTTCTATTTTTTGTTAAAAATTTTTATATTATTAGTATTTCATTGGAATTGATAAAAGTAGCGTAATAATGGTCATAAAATGTAGAAAATGGGTAGCTTGTCTAATCGCCAATTAACACTTAAATAAAAGCTCTGATTATTTTTTATATTTGCTTAGTTTTTTCCAAACATATGACAACAACTTATCACTTAGCTTAAAAGTTCGTTTTGATTTTAGATATTTTAATAAATAAATATTTAGTAGGTATACCTAATGCTTCAATTGAAAAATAAACGAATGTACATTTCAAATACTTTCAAGTGAAGTTAGTATATTATTAAAGTGGGCAAAAGTTTATCAATATGTCAAAAACATCTACCGATGTTTATACTAACAATTTTATATAAGTGCTTCATGCTAAGAATTTCTCAAGAACTGTCGCATTAACATTGTTAAATAGCTTTAGAGCCTCAAGTAGTTCACAAAGTAAATATCACTATTTCGTTAGCAGCAAAAGTGTTCTTAAAAATTCTTTACAATACAAACAAACACATAATATAAGCAAAATACCACTGAATGATCAGTAACTGATGTGATGATTAAGGAATCTCTAAAATAATACACTCGATTCACTTCAAATTTCCAAAGTTCTTTCAATTTCCCCAGGATATCATCAGCGGATCCTAACATGCGGACAATGGGACCACCTTGGATGTATGCCCTTTCTAATAAAAAAAGAATTATCAAAATCGGACAACACTGTAAAAAGTTATGCGTGAAAAAAAATATACGTGTCGAATTGAGAACCTCCTCCGTTTTTTTTCGTCGGTTAAAAATAACTGTGTCATTTAGGTGCTTTAATTTACTTTAGCATATCTAGGAGTCGGTGCCAGCCAAGGTTTCTACCTTAAGAACGTTACCTAGAACCCACAAACTGTTTTACTACGTAAAATAAATGTTACTTAAACTTGGCTGGCACCGACTTACATAGATATTCTTAAGTAAATTAAGCAACTAAATGACACAGTTATTTTTTACTTTTAGTGCGTTTTGCGTCGGTCCTGTTTTGTTAAAAAATTTTGTATGTAGATTTTAAAAGATTGTGATTATTTATCCTTACTATAATATATTATAAAAGCGAAAGTGTGTATGTATGGGTTGATGGGTGTTTGTTGTTCTTTCACGCAAAAACTACTATATGGATTTCGATGATACTTCACAATAATATAACTTACACATCAAAACACGAAATAGGCTACATTTTGTCCCGAAATTTCTACGGGAACTAAAACTACGCTGGTAAAACCGCGGGCGTCGTCTAGTGTGTGTTAAAAATATAATTTCAATTTTACATATAAGATAGATACTTATCAGTTGTTATGAAAAAGACGTCACCAACTTCTTTTTCCCAATAGAAGTTGTAAGCAAAACAAATTGTGATATCATGCACCCGATTGAATGATTTTTTTTATATTTTTAATTACAACAGGAATGTTTTCACTTGAAACGACACCGTCTGATAAAAATATATCTAGTATGTTTGTAAAAAAAGTTATGATTTTAAAATAAAAATTAAATGCGGTATGTTTTTACTTGAATAATTATAATTTGATATGTTCATACTCGTACCTTAACAAAAAGAGATTTATGAGGCGATTGTAAATGGGAAGGCCTGGGAGAACGTTCCTGGATCAAATTCAGGACATTTTACAGAATGGCCAGGTCAAGAGTACTCTAAACTGACGAACTTTTATGAAAGGATTAATGAGAGTGGAAGAAGCTATGGAAATATGCAAGGATTGTGGCAAATGAAAGGATGTAGTCTCTGCCTACCTCTACGAGAAAAAGGCGTGATGTTATGTATGTATGTATATATATATTGGTAACCCTATTTATCTTATCTCTGCGTACCACCATTGTATATGTATAAATGTCATCTAATGTTCCTTTGTATATTGTCTAGACATCCCGCTCTCCTTGTCATAGCTTTGGACAGCGCACTTCCACTCCAATTTCATAAATAATTTATATGCTTCTGCTGGGCCTCTTATTTAATACAAGAGAAAAAGAAACTACTAGTTCGTTTGTGAATATTCTTTCGTATATAATAGTGAGATCCACTTGAAGTAATCTATGCTCATTTTTACCGTGATATTCACACGGCAACTGGTTATACACGGTTCAATCCGCGGGCGTCGACTAGTTATTATTATAAGTTACGTATTTCTGATACCCACGACTTCGTCTGCTAAATTTAATTTTTTCTAGGAGGAGAAAATCCTCATGGACATCCTCACGGATAGTGCCGGACTCCTACCGGCTAAAAAACCCCCCCTAATCACCTCGGCACTGGTGTACCTGCCGTTTTAGCCTACCACCAGTGCCCTTGTCTGTATCAACCTTTCCTTGTCCTTTCATCCTTCTCCTTTATTTTCATTATGCTTTCTAAATACATTTTAATTACTTCCCAGTTCTCCTTCGTCTCTAGCATTAAGGTGCTCAGGTTCTGAACTTTAATCTGGCTCCCCAGCTGAACACTTAGCAATTCTCGCTCTCCTTCGAATTTTGAGCAGTGAAATATTGTGTGCTCAGCATCATCCTCATCTGAGCAGTACATGCATATTGCGGAATCTATTTTTTTTAATGCGTTTTAGGTACTGCATAAATATCCCGTGGCCTGTGAGGCACTGGGTCATCCAAAATGTTACGACCCCGTGCTTCCTGTTCACCCACCCCTTTATTTCGCTAATGAGTTTGTGTGTCCAGCGACCACTAGTTGATTGGTCCCACTCTTTTTTGCCATGCATGTATTGTTCTGTCCCTGGCTGCAGTTCTCTCCTCGGGAAGTCTTTGTGAATACGTGCATATTCTTTCATGAGCCAGTAGGTGGACCGGTATGAGGTTGGCCAGAACAAGAGCAGCGTCTGTTGAGATTGTCTTGTAGGCACAGCAAGTTCTAAGTGCCATCAATCTTTGTGCACTCAGAACAGTCTTTTTATAAGTTTCTTTGTTCATGGCTGCTTCCCAGATCGGTGCTGCATACATTATAGTGGATTGCATAGCAAGAGCCAGTGTCCTTCTTTTCCTGGAGCTTGGTCCCCTTGTGTTGGGTAGAATCGTGCACAGAGCCTTGAAAGTTTTATCGGCTTTCGCACATGCTACATTTATGTGCTTCCCAAAGCTCAGGCGCGAATCTAGAATTACTCCCAGGTAAGTTACGGAATGGGTTGGGACTACTTCCGTGGTACCACATTTAAATACATGATTCTTATTCAGCCTTCTGTTGAAAATGGTAGCCACGGTTTTTTTTCTGGGGCTATTTCCAAATTATTGTGCTTCATCCATAACATAATGTTGTATAGTGTCTCGTTACTGTTTCTCATTAGGTCTTCGGCATTATTAGCGGTCACTGATATAGCTAGGTCATCCGCGTAACATATCAACTTGACTCCCCCCCCGGGACTTCCACGGACATGACGTCATCATACATTATGTTCCATAGGGTCGGGCCGAGCACAGACCCTTGTGGAACCCCACCACCGATCTCCACATGGACTCCTCTTTTTATCTGTATAGAGCGGCGGTCTAAGTAGTCGATTATGCTGTTTGATATGTACCTGTTCACTTTCCTTTTTTTTTAATTTAGATATAATTTTCGGCCAGGATGCAGTATTGAAAGCGTTACGGACGTCTACCAGTATGAGGCTATTCCAATGACCGGCCTGTTTAGCTTGTCTAGCCAATCTCACAACTTCCTTTATTTCATCAATTGTAGTCCTGCCTTTTCTGAAGCCATACTAAATTTAATTTAGTAGTTACTATATAGATCCTATATAGATCTCTAATCAAAAAAAGACGTATTCCATATTAGAGTTGTGAAAAATCAAACGTGGAAACAATCGTGAACAACAGTTGGTTTTAAAATAAAGTTAAAAAAAAAAATTTTCATAAAAAATATAAACATAAATATATATAATTTAATTCAAAACGCACTAAAAAGTAAAAAATAAAATAGCGTCATTTGGTTTCTTTAATTTACTTAAGGATATCTATAAAGTCGGTGCAATCTAAGTTTTAAGTTAGTTTATTTAAATAAGTAAAGCCAAGCACTGCGTTCTAGGTGTCATCTTTAAGGTGGAAACTTTGGCTGGAACCGACTTCATGTATATGCTTTAGGTTTTTAATATTTTCTCTTATTTTTAATGATTTATACTATTTGAAAAACCAGTATGGTACTAATAGCCAAAAAGCAACCGACACTTACATAAATACCAAAATCGCAGCAAGTGTGCCTATAAAATTTGAAGAGGTCTTTCGATTTTTCCAGGATCTCATCATCAAGTCCTAACATGATGACTATGGGACCATTTTGGAAGTGTACCCTTTCAAAAAAAAAGAATTATCAAAATCGGACTACTCCGTAAAAAGTTATGCGTGGTCATACATACAAAAAAATAATCCGTTTTATCGTCGGTTATAATAACAGAAAAAAAAGCAACTTCTACAGTACAGAGTGTTTGCATGTGCAAGGGATCTCTTGCCAACTACACTTTGTAAAGGCAGTAGTTAGGTTATTGACTATTATTTTTCCATTACCTAGTATCTATCTACATACAATGTAGTAACACGACTGACAAGCGTGATGTTTGATAATCTATGCTAATAGGCGGCGAATGCTTTGTGATAAACATTGTGTGCACTGCGATCCGGTTTATACCGGCAATTCTTTGGTATTCGATTAGAATGTTTTTGATATGTACCTGAAACTCGGATGGTTACATGATTTGTTTATGTTAACATGCCAGCGATATCAGAAGGTCACAACTCACAATACTCTAACGGAATTGTGGTCAACGATGTATTTACTACATTATTATCTAATACTGGTATAAAGTACTTTTATTAACTTAAGATAAGCAATTTTTGTATAGTTTTACTGTAAGTGATTAAAAACATAAGCATTACTTAGCATATTTTTTTTAATTCAGTAAAAGATACGTGGTTGGCTAGAATAAGTATAAAATAAATAATTAAATATTATAGGACAATTAGACACTTCGTTATATAGCCCCAAAGTAAGCTTACTCGTAAGTAACTTGTGCCTCCAGTGATTAGCGCATTTAAACAAACATACAAACTCTTCAGCTTTATAATATTAGTATATATAGTATAGTATATTTCAACCCCGTAATGATTACTCTTCAAGTGTATTTAATAAATCGTTATTTGTTAGGTCTGTAATAAAAGACGACTGTGGAACTCTAAAAGTACTCCATGTGTACTCAAATAATTTTGTTAAAGTGTTATTTATTTTACACCTGAAAATAAGGTCACCTAGAGGATAATTCATCACATTTAGATAATGTGAAGACATGACAAAACTCATTTAGACGGCTAAAAGATTCAATTATATGTAAAATAAATTTTACAGTCATAATTTAATTAGACATTAGAATAAGAGATTTAATTACACAATTGTGGGAAGTATATTCTATACTTATCCATACTAATAGTATGTAAATAAGTTATAAAGAGGTCATGTTTGTACGTTTGTAAGTTTGTAAATGAGTTTTGTAGAACCATGGATATAAGGACTGCCAACCCGCTTTGGAATAGCGTGGCGAGTTCAAAACCTAAATGGAGTTATGCCTGGTCCGCAGTGGGTCATAAAAAATTTTAACAATTCGGTCGGTTCTATTTTTTGTTCAAAATTTTTATTTCTTACTTTTTAGTGATTTATCGCCTCGTAGCGAACTCGTACTATACTGTCATAGTAAGTATATTATACGGAAACTGAATGAAATGAACTGAAAAGAGAAAAACAAGGATCACTATATCTATATAAAATTCTAAATACTTTATGGTGCAACAAAATAGTTTACTACCTGGGAAAGAAAGACCTACCAAAGCTACGTTTGTCCCCGCCTGCAGCACCATAAAGTATTTAGAATTTTATATAGATATAGTGATCCTTGTTTTTCTCTTTTTAGTTCATAACTTCTAAGCAGTTGGGTTTTTTGTTTTTATTATAATAATTTTATTTGAGACTTTTTAGTTTTAATTTGTGACTTTGTCGACGACGACGAGTATAGAAATGAGACTTGGTACACTTTTTGACACTTTTTGTTAAAACAGTAATATATAATAAACATGATATGATATTTATAATTTTGAAATGGTCTTTTTACGACCTTTCATTTTGATATTGCTAGGATAAAATAAAAAATGCACACATCTCCCCTTTTATCCCCCATTTACAGATGCCATTTAGAAAATTCATATAGCCTATGTCACTTCCACAATTTAGCCAAATTCAACGACACCTCACATGTCAAAATCCGTTCAGCCGTTTAGGCAGTAGCGCGTGCCGAAGAAATGGACATACATACATACATACACAAAACGCTCGAAAAACATTACCCTCCTTCTGACGCAGTCGGGTAAAAACCGAAATCGCTGCAAGTGTGCCTATACAATTTGAAGAGTTCCTTAAATTTTTCAGGATATCATCATCAGATCCTAACATGATGACAATGAGACCACCTTGGAAGTCTGCCTTTTCTAATAAAAAATGAATTATCAAAATCGGACAACTCTGTAAAAAGTTATGCGTGATCATACATAAAAAAATATACGTGTCGAATTGGGAACCTCGGTTTTTTTTCGTCGGTTAAAAATTTGCTGCTGATGTTAATTATTCACTTTAGTTAAATTATACCCATTACGATGAATAATGAAAAATATTTTACAGCTACTTTAGTTTGTACCTTAGGGAAAATCCTGTTCACTCAGTTTTTACTACAAAATGTAACTAACTACCAAAATGCGATTTTATCGTTATTTTTATTACCGTTTCCATGTAATCATAAACATAAAAAAATGACAAAAATCCCCGACCAATCTTATATATTCATGATCATGATCTCTGAAGTATTTGTTTGTCGGTCCATTTATGTTTGTCGCCACACAAAGTCTATGTACTCCATCTCATAAGTATAAAAATTTTAATGTAACGTTCAGTTCTCTTTTTCAGTAATTGCGTCTCCGATATTCATACATAATCAAAAGATTTGTAATTGAGGTAATACATGTTTCAGAAAAAAAATAATGATGATCCTTCCTAAAGTCTATTGTACTCCATCTCATAAGTATAAAAATTTAAATGTAACGTTCAGTTCTCTTTTTACCCGACTGCGTCAGAAGGAGGGTTATGTTTTTCGAGCGTATGTATGTATGTATGTATGTATGTCCATTTCTTCGGCACGCGCTACAGCCTAAACGACTGAACGGATTTTGACAGGTGAGATGTCGTTGAATTTATTAAAATTGTGGTAGTGACATAGGCTATATAAATTTTCAAAATGGTGGCTGTAAATGGGGGAAAAAAGGGGGGATGTGTGTATTTCTTTCTTTTATCTTAGCAATATGGGTATCAAATGAAAGGTCATAAAAAGATCATTTCAAAAATATAAATATCATATCATGTTTATATTTCCGTTTTAACAAAAAATGGCAAAAAGTGTACCGTATCATTTCTATACCATAAACTAAAACAAAAAAGGCTCAAATAAAATTATTATTATAAAAACAAAAACCCGTTATTTTTTACCCCGCAATTACTGAATAAAATCATTATAATAATGATTTTATTCAGTAATTGCGTCTCCGATATTCATACATAATCAAAAGATTTGTAATTGAGGTAATACATGTTTCAGAAAAAAAAATAATGATGATCGGGATGAGTATATTGGTGTCACACTGACATTGATCCCAATCGCTACATGACGGCAGGATGTGGGAGATATAGGGTTTATAAATGTGAGTAGGTACCTACACATACGTTTCATCAGTCCACTTGACTGTATCTACTTACTAGGCGCAGAACTCAACTGAAGCATTCAGACAACATTTAACTTAATATATGCATATCATATACAAGCTCCATTATTTTATATTCACTTTTGCTTTTGCCGCGTGGAATTTGTTATTATGGCAGCTTAATTTTTCTAACCTTTAAATGTCATATTTCTTAACATCAAATCAACTGCATAAAATACATTTTAAGTTTCTAGCTTTAAAAATGACGACACTTTCATACACCTACCCTTTTTAACCACTTTCACCCCCCCCCCCCCTTTTAACCACTTACAATCCCTTTTTCGCAATTAATAAAAAAAATTTAACAAAAAATAAAAACGCCTTCAAAACGTACTAAAAAGTAAAAACTAACTACGTCATTTACTTACTTTAATTTACTTAATAACATCTATGAAATCGGTGCTATCCAAGTTTAGGTAAAGTCTTTAAAGTAGAAAGCTCGGGTAGCACCGACTTCATAGACTGACCGTTGTCATTGAGACAAATTAATCGTGCCCAAACACAAGGTAGCTACTGTAAACCATTAAAGTGCTCCCTCAGCTCTCCTTCTCTTCATCGCCAGACCCTCAATAACCGTCATAGCCTATCTAAATGTAAAGTTCTCATTGAGACAAATTAATCGAGCCCAAACACAAGGTAGCTACTGTAAACCGTTAAAGAGCTCCCTCAGCTGTCCTTCGTCTTCATCGCCAGACCCTTAATGACAGACACAGCCCATCTAAATGTAAAGTTCTCATTGAGACAAATTAATCGAGCCCAAACGCAAGGTAGCTAGTCTAAGCCGTTACGGAGCTCCCTTAACTGTACTTCGTCTTCATCACCAGACCCTCAATGACAGTCACAGCCCATCTAAATGTAAAGTTCTCATCAAGACAAATTAATCGAGCCCAAACACATGGTAACTGCAGTAAATCGTCAAGGAGTTCTCTTATATGTAGATTGGCTCCATCATCAGATCGACTTCAGACCTTCATCAAATTGTAGTGCTTTTAAATACTTACCGGAAAAATTAACAAACGCACTTGTTGTCCCTACAATTTTTGAAAGTTCCCCTCGGTTTCTCTAGGGTCCCATCATCAGATCCTGGTTTCCTTATCATGGTACCACCACCGGACTATCTACTTTTCAATACTTTTTTTGCACATAATATGCTTTACAGTACCGAAGTACTTAGGTAGCTTGGTAGATACATGTACGATGTCGTGTAGAAACCGAAAGGGGTGTGATTTCATCCTACGCTTAGCCCGCTTCCATCTTATATTGCATTGTCACTTACTATCATATGTGGTTGCAATCAAAGGGTAACTTGTAATTAATAAAAAAAAACTGTATAATACTGCTTATTACTGTAAAATTACAGAGGTTTATAAAATGAAGTTTTCAGTAGCGAATGTTAATGTACAAACCAAACATTAAGCGATACACAAATTGGTTAAATAATATTTTCGACGGAAAATTTTGCATCTGCACCGCGTGATTTTTGTCGTGTTTGGTACATAGTTGTTATCATTATATCTCTTACATAAATTGCAGAGGTCAACAGACTTAAAAATAAAAGTTATCTTGGTATCGATCTGTTATCTTTTAGATAAAATATATATAGACCTTTGGAATGTTTGTCAGACTGTAACAATCTGACAATGCCACGCGCGTTATGCGTGGTCGTTGGTTGCTTAGCACCTAGATGCGCTAACTAATCGCTATAAATATAATGAAAAATAGGACAAACGAAACAATTTTTCATTTCAATAATTTTCTTCAATTTAGCTTTGGATCAGAGTGTAGTGGCAAAAACTGGCCAAGCGCGAATAGGACTCGTGCATTAAAAGTTCCGTAACGTTATTCATATTATTCTGCAGGAACCCGTGGTTTCACTCGCGTTCCCGTGGGAACAGTGCAGTGTAGCAGTATTTGCTTGAAACAGTAACAAACATCCATCCATCTATAATAATAGCAAGAATTCCAAACGTTTACTTGTAGCCTTTATTAATATCGAGCAAGAAAGGGCATTTAAGAATCTCTTGATTGGGAACACCTTGTTACGAGAGTGCAGCCCTGCAAATTATGCTGCTTCTGCAGATCAAGTTGGAGTAAGAAAATGCTATGCGAACAATGGGAAGACGAGCTCAATCCTAACATCGGTTGAGACTCGTCTTAAGGTATTTTATATTAACTGGTGACCGAAGGGCTGGCTCGTGTTTTGCGCAAACGTTTAACCTGGCTATCCAACGCGGAAATGCAGCCAGTATTCTTGCCACCATTCCACGTGGGTATGATTTGTATAATTATTAGGATAAGTTCGCTTAAGTTCTTTATTTTTTAGAATTAAATAATAATGTTAGTGACAGAATTTTATTTATCGCCAACCACCTGCAGTTTTTCGTAACCACCTGTTAAATAACTCTATCTTTTGTATTTGTTTTAATTGTTTTTATATCGTCAACAGAAATAGGTACATCATCTTTGAATGAATGATCAATCATGAAATAAGCATTGGTGGAATACAGTCAGATTCTGAATTCTTGGTAATAGGATCCCGTTTATACTCTTTGGGTACGGAACCCTAAAATGATACGAGAAGAACGAAAGCCTGTAGGTATATGTACATTGTATAGCGTGAAATGAATGGTACATAGCGTGACATTACTTAATTTATAGACTTTCAGAATACCTATTTCGTGACAAAGACAATGTAGAATCATCTAAAGTAGGTACCTAGGTACTTAGTCATGCAGCCGTACTCAAAGTATTAAGTTCTTAAGAAGGTTATCTTTTGTTTTGCACAATTTAATAACTACATATTAACACTGGACAGTTATCCACTCTAAAATATCAAACATATATACTAATAATAATAAATAAATAATATAGGATAATTTCGCGATAATTTCAGAAACTACTGGATCTAATTGAAAAGTTCTGCCGGTGTTGGATAGTCGATTTATCGAGGAAGGCTTTAGGCTATATAACAATCCAATAGGAGCTAAAAAAACAGTAGAAAATGTGGTATAATTTAGGACTAACATAATATAATAATTACATAGTATAAAACAAAGTCGCTTTCTTATGTCTGTCCCTATGTATGCTTAAATCTTTAAAACTACGCAACCGATTCTCATGCAGTTTTTTTATCCGATATAATGATTCAAGAGTAAGGTTTATGTGTATAATACATGCATAATATAGTAGAGAAACGCCGCATTTTTGCGCTTACATTGCACAAGCTGGCTAAACCCTACGAGATATATCAAAATATCCAATTAAGTATCTTATATACTTTGTGCATTCTATAAAGATTACTATTGCCCTTTACAGCATATAATTTAAGTGAATATTTTCCAAGATATATAAGATTCAAAATGCAGGGACATAGAAGCTAGTGCGTGCGCCGCCGCCAGTGCCAGCATTGCACCCGTGCGAAGCCGGGGCAGGTCGCTAGTAAGCTATAAGGACTAACTTGGGCTATTTTTTATAATCTTATTTATTTTTATTACGTGGGGACAAAGTCACTGTTATGTTATGTATGTTTATATCGATATTTATTCGTAAACACTTAGATGAGTAGCAATGAGTGTTATAACAACTAACACTACAGCCATTATTGCAAAACAAAGACATCGTGTTTGTACTAGTCATATCAAACAGTAATTTCTATCTCTCATTTATGATCAACTACTGTTGCTGCAGAACCGATAAGGTAACATATGTAACTGCGGTTTCTTATTCGCAGATCCCTTTTCTGTGAACAGTCTCGCCTTAATTCATCATTTACACCAAAATTGCCACGACAGTATTCAGCCTTAGTTCACCTAGTCATTTTTATTACTTAAAAAATAAAATATTCTATTGCCTGAATATAAAATGTCAAAATTATATATATGTACTGAGTGTGACTTCCAAATAAAATTCTTTTTTATCGTTCTCTTATTTTAGAAGTTACAGGGGGGAGGCACACATTTTTACCCGACTGCGTCAGAAGGAGGGTTACGTTTTAACAATTTGAAAGTGTCTTTTGCGCTAACTATTCAGTTTATAGACAAATAATATTAGAAACCTCAACATCATTTTTGAAATCCTTTCCATAGATGATACAGTTGCATTTGAACTTTGATGAAAAAAAAATTTTTGAGTTTTAGTTCTAAGTAGGTATTAGGAACCCCGAAAGTTTTATTGCTTTTTTCAATATTTTGTAACAATCTTTACTTAAGTTTTCAATTGTGCGAAGTTCTAATAGTTTAAAAAAAAGTGACATACGGACATACAGACTTGACGAATCTACATAACCCTAAAAATGGCGGAAATTGATAAGATATTAAGCTATACTTGAGTTGTATGTTATAAAAATTACTCTTATTAAAATTATCAAAATAAAAAAGCAAGTTTATTTTGTGTAATATACTATTATATTTTTTGAGATTAATGTTTTGTTTAAAATGATTATTTAGATTATTGAAATATATTATGCCTCGCAGCCAAGATAATAAAAGCGGTCTTTCTGGACTCGCCTAGGATGGTTTATTTTTTTTTCGACTACAAGTTGGCCCTTCACTGATATCACACCTGATGTTAAATGATGATGCAGTCTAAGATGGAAGCGGGCTAACTTACGGTTTCTACACGACATCCGCCGGTTTCTCCACCTGTCCGTTTGGTCTCCCTGCCGGGGTGAATCCTCCCCCCGGAGCATATATGTATGTATGTAAGGTACCTATATTTAAGTTTATTCATTTTAATTATCTACTCTAGTACTCTACTAAAGTGTGCTCTTTCCCCGCTCCCCCCCCCCCTCAATTTAACTTTTTTTATAGTTTCCCGTCAAGTGCTTTCAACTATTCCAAATAGTTATGGCAGCGCAAGCGCATAAAGCCGATTTATCAGATTTTAACGATCCGACTCGCGCGACAAAAACTGTGATAACTCGGCTGATATATATAATACAAATATAAAATAGCCTATGACACTCCCCGATAGTGTAGCATTCTACTGCTGAAAGAATTTTTGAAATCGAATCAGTGTTTCCAAAGATTAGCCCCAACAGATCTTACAAAATTACACACTTTACCTCTTTATAATATTAGTATAGATGATCAATAATATGCACGTCGACAGGATGTCTTACGTGGGTAGTAGGGACGTGACGGAACGAACGGACTCAGCAGAACTCTACTCTTAAATTAATCTAAATAATTATGTCTTGGATTTTTTATCTGCTTCGTGCGTGGTACGAGTGGGTGCCTTGAACATATTTACCACGAAGTTCATTGCAGATAATTAAAATGCCCTTAGCTAGCATATGTTATATGTCCTATTGGTGGTCGTGGCGCTTATAGAACATTACTTTTTAATGTGAATAATATTTATGTCTGAGCTTCGTTATCTGCCACCAGATAATACTTGTAAACATAATACCATAAATTCTTAGAAATAGCTCAATCGTCTTATTGGTTAAACTTCTAGCGTCGGGGCTGATCTAGAACTTTTAAACTCAACGCCCGATATAAGTCATCGATAGATATAAGAATGTCGCGTGTATTTTCTGTATAGTCTGCTTCACGCTGCGTTGCAGGAACAAGCAAGCTCACGATTAAGGACCCCGTATGGGTTTGAAACTAGTCGGGCAAACTCCGACAAAACTGACATGAAGTTCAGCCGTTTATATTCTAATAACCAGCAGTCGCCCGCGATTTCGTCCGCGTGAAAACCTCTTAGATACCCTTCTTATGACTGCCTCGTTGGTCTAGTGGTTAGCCTATGTGGCTTCGATCACGAGGTCCTTGGTTCGAATCCTGGGTCGGGTCACGGAATAATTCTGACTTTTTCATTCTTCTATGAAATTTTCAGGACATTCCAAGCCTGAAGTCGGGAAGTTGATAGTGTTACACCCCCGTGCCTCGCAGCCGTCGGTCCCGGTCACTATCGCCAACATCTGATAATAAATGAAACATTAACACCTTAAGTCCACCAATCCGCATTGGAGCGGCGTGGCGGGTCTACGCTCCATATCCCCCTCCTATAAGGAGGGAGGCCTGACCATGTAGTAGGCCGTTAATAGGCTGATAATGATGACCCTTCTAATTTTAAAGGCAGACTCATATAAAGTGTCGCCATTACCCGCTCCTCTACTCAATTTTTTTTTATAGTTTCCCGTCAAGTAATATCCTCCGTCCATCCCGTGTACTAAAAATCTACATTTTTGTTAAACATTGTACGACATTACAGTCGTATGTCGTACAATGTTTAACAATTATTGTACGACATATTTATTTATGAATACTGATGGGTATAGCTTGATAATATGAAAGAATACCTTTTCCAAAATGCTGACCCCTATTCAGTTCATATAATGTCACACCGAGGAGGTCAACTTAATTTGGACGCTATAGCGGCAGTTTTTAGAAATTTTCCCGGCAATTATTAGAATTTTTCTCTCCTTTTAAACCTTCCCTAGACCACCACAAACATTTCAAGACCAAAATAAGTTAAATTTGTTCAGCCGTTCTCAAGTTTCAGCGAGATTAACAGCAATTCATTTTTATATAATTATATAGAACATATTTAAGATTTATTTATTTTTATATATAGTAGATCACAGTACACCAAGAAAGAATTTTTCGATACTTCCACGCGAACGGAATCTCCGCAGGGAAATCCGCTGGGCACAGCTAGTAATATTTACTTACTAATAAATAAAATATATTTACATAACAGTGGTACGTACAAATCGGTTAGCAATTTGTTTTAAATTTTAATGACCAAGAATTTGTTCAATGTTGTTATTAGTAAATAAAATATATTTACATGACAGAGGTTCATACAAATATGTGAGCAATTTGTTTTAGGTGTTAATGGCCAACAATTTGTTCAATATTGTTATTTCTAAGTCACTTAACAAAACATTCATAAACGAAAAAAATTCTCAAACGCACGTATATATTCTTTATCTTGGATGAGATGAGATCTCTTTCCTCTTGACTACCGAATCAGTTCGGTATTACATACATTCATCGTGCTGACTGCCTTGAAGTGTATTTTCCTGTTCTTCTCATTTTCTTTCGGAGCATTAGTTTTCGTAGGTGAGCATGCGCTCTATTAAGTTTCCGGAATTCACGGACCTGTTTGCTCCTTAACCGATCTCAAATCATTGCATTCAGGACATTAAAAAATAGCGTGTCGTAGAGTCTCCATTGAAGTAGCAATTATCGGTAGGTGGTTTTCCGTTGCAAAGAGGTAGGTGTTCACACTTCGTGACCGCTTAACGCCTGCGTGGGCCATCGATCCACCACCCTCTAATTCCTTTGGCCATCTTTTTAAATCTTTTATAAGCTTCCTCGTCCACTTCCCCTTTCCAGCCCCCGACCATTTAATTATCTATTCCATCAGGAAGTCGAGTAAATAAGTACATCAAACTTCTATTCCGTTCTGAAGTCGCAACACGCCGAACTGTGCATATATAATTACCCGCTATAGTTAAGTTAATTAGTTAGTTATTGGAACGAAGTTCCTTATCGCGCGTTGTGAAAGGGGGCTAGACGGAAAAAATTCGTACGAAAAGTTGTCACGACACTTTTTGATCAAAGGATCTTGCCGCCGCCTTTGAAGTGTGTGCGCGTGAGCGGCGGGGGGCGCCCGCGCTGTATGCTGTCTCGCGCTCTCGTGGCGCCCTCTGGTGTTTCGGTGTACAACAACAAATATTATTATTACTTAAAAAAAATAAAATTTTATTACAATTCCTTCACTAATTAATCGAAAGGAACTTCGTTCCATCCGGGTGTCCCTTGACACCTCTCAACTTTTTATAATTATGCTGTATTTTTTTATATATAATTTTCGTGCCTTTATTGTTAATATTTTTCACACTTTTATTGTATTAAAGATACACATGTAGATAACTATTCAATAATAAATTCATCATTTGTATGAGGACCCGCTATAAAATGATTTTGTATTAAAAATGCACTATACAGTAAAGTGCCTAAAGTATTTTAACATCCCCGAAAACGTCGACTATACACGCAGGCGCCAGAAAATCGTCTTCTACGTCCCTGACAACGACATAACAAAGCCTCCCAAGATGTACTTACTCAACCTACACAAGGTCACATTCTAACTGACCCGGACGTGCAGTACCACGTCGGACCTTTGCTTAGAGGGTTCTGGAGGTGTGTGTGTTGGCCGGATTGAATCAGGCCTGGCACCTTCTTGGTATCAAGCCAACATTCACCTTCCGAATGTCGAACGCAGAGGTCCGCGTCTCAGAGGAAACGCCCTTTGAGAGTCAATCTGTCCCTTACACTTTTTTCTCACCTTTGGACACCTGTGATGCCTCATTATGGAGCCTACATACATAAACAGAAAAAAATATCGACATTACTAGCAAGCTCTTGCCGGATTTAATTAAAACAATCAAAATACCTATTCTGTCTTGTGTCGGTCTGCTTATAAACAATAGCGTGCGATAAATACTATCGTACAATTCCATATTGTGGTGATAAGATTTGTTGCTTTTAAATTTTGCGACATTTTTTCATTATCTTGTTTCTGTGTACAATAACTTATGTTTGACTAGGCTTGTGTAATATTATAGCTTATGCTGTGAAACTGGTTTCCCTTTATATATAATGAGTTTGAAACATTAAAAGCCGCCCGCGTGGTAAATAGTGAGTTACAACCTTCCAGAAACACCAATAAAAAAAAATTACGTAACCCATTTTTTAAGACATATGGGTTATATACGTTAGATAGTTATATCCCTCACGTACGTTAGATAGATAGATCAAAAAGATAATTCTTCCATATATTGTTTCGTTAAATCTCAAATAGATAAAGCATCCTTTAAGATGAAAGTTCCCAGGCGGCCATTAACTCGTTAATCACACTCGTTGTTAATTCAACGTGAGTGAATTTTCTTATGTAATGTAATGTTATCGGTGGATAGTTTACTATGCAAGTGGTATCCAGGGCCGGAAGAAGTTTACAATTCATAAAGAGGTTAAAGGCCTCCAACAATAAGAATTTCGGTAAATAGGAGATGCCTATTACCAGTTGCATTATGACTAAACTAGGTAGGTACTTACAACGATTACGTACACGTACTAACAACCGCAGTTTGTCCCTGCACGCGATACATGCTTAGTGCATTGAGATCAATTGATCTATTAAGGTAAATGTCAGCTCTTATCTGCAGTTGTTTATCCTTATATCCGTACAGCCACCCCACGTACCTTTATCTAATGTTTACTAACCTTAATATACGATGCATACGTACTTCAAAGGTACTGAGTATCTGCTAGTCGCATATAAGTACAGATTATCATCATAATTATCAGCCTATTAACGGCCTACTACAGGGCCTCCCTCCTTATAGGATATGGAGCGTACACCCACCACGCTGCTCCAACGCGAGTTGGCGGGCTTAAGGTGATAATGTTTCATTTATTAACGATCACTATCAGATGGCCGGGACCGTAATATGACGTGCTCTCCAAGGCACCGGGGTGAAACACCACCAACTTCGCGACTTCCGGCTTGGAATGTACTGAAAATTTCATAGAAGAATGAAAAAATCATTCCATGACTCAACCCAGGATTCGAACCCAAGACAAACCCACATTGCCTAACCACTAGACTAACGAGGTAGTCTACGTAAGTACATATACCGTTTTAATATTCAGTTGTGATATATATATATATATATATATATATATATATAGTATACAATCCTATTCAGGTTATGTCAAGTTGTTTGAGTTAGAAAGCGTTGTGGGCTGAAAGCGTTCAACACTTCAAGTCTTACCTACTAGTTAGAACACTGGAGTTTAAATATGAGTCCATCCATGTATCCATTGACTACCCTGTGGAAAATGTATTGGAGTATTTAAAGCTTAGCATGATATATATTACCACATAAAACATTTTCATATTACCACTAATATATAAAGCCCGGCAACACATTAGCAGTGCCTCTGTACATGGGCGGCGATAATCACTTAACATCAGGTGACCTGCATGCTTGTTGGCCCGCTTCAATACCGATAAAAACAATATTCTGCTACGGTTTCATATCTTCGGTCGTTAATAAAAATAAAAAATAATGCTCTCTAAGATGCGTTTTTAATGGTTGAAAATATCAGTTAAATACAACCTCTATTCTGCCATAATTTCTAAAAACTCAACAGCGATAACAAACACAAAATGAGGAAAATGTCCTTAAAGTGTGTCAAAGTCGTTGAGTTAAACAAGACAAGAAAAATTAATTAAGTTATTCAGAAAAGGCTATGCAATCGTACTCCTGAGTATATGTAATAAACAGGCTTTATTGACAATTAGAGTGTCTTTAATTAAATTTAAATAGCGTTGCAGAAATGTATATATTGTACGTCGTAAGTGTGGCTTGTTTCTGTATGTTTTTTATCTACTATAGCAGTCACCCGCGACTTCGTCCGCGTAGAAACGTCTTAGGTACCCTTTTAATTTTAAAGACAGACTTTTATATAAAGTGTGCTCTTTCTCCGCTACCCCTCTCAATTTAATTTTTTTATAGTTTTCCGTGAAGCAATATCCTCCGTCCCGTCCCGTGTACTAAAGATCTACATTTTTGTTAAACATGGTACGATATTACAGTACATTAACATTAACAATTTATATTTATGGCAAGCTGATGTGTATAGCTTGTATTAAATAGTCTATTTCACTTTTGAGTCTAGCTTTCATAATAAACAAAATAATTTACAATCCGACATGCACATCTAGAGATTAGCCCGTTTAAACAAACGAACAAACTTTTTCGTATATTATATACATATGGTCTGCCATGCCAAATAAATTGAAAGAAAAGATCAAAGATCGAATTCTCAAAGAATATCAGTACTAAAATGTTGACCCCTATTCAGTACGTATAACATAACACAACTTAATTTAGACAATATAGCGGCAGTGTTATGTTTTTAGAAATTTTGTAATATCTCCAAAACTATATAACTAATTAACATACTGTAAAAGGCAAATCTTATCTCTATACCATCCTTGTGATTATTAAATAATTTATTTTGATAAGGATTTAAGTTTAGCTGTATAAATAATGACGTAAACGTAAGCATATGAATTACATGATTTTTTAAAACACAAAAAGTTATATATCTGCCAAAATATAAAAGATAGATAAATACTATCGCGGAATTTTTTGTAAAACTTTTTAAGATGCATAAAGTTATCATACAATGTATTCAATTATATCCAATAGCTAAGGCAGCGCACGCGATTTACGCCGATTTAATAAATTTCACGGTCCGACTCGCGCGACATAAACTGTAATAAGTAGGGTAATATACAATACACATATAAAATATAGCCTATGACACTCACCGATAACGTTGCATTCTACTTGTGAAACAATTTTTGAAATCGGATAAGTAGTTCCGAAGATTAGCCCCGATAGAACTTTATTTAAAAACTTACAAACATACAAACTTTATCTCCTTATAATATTATAGTATAGACTAGTTGGCCCTTAACTGCAAACACGCCTGATGTAAGGTGATGATGCAATCTAAGATGGAAGCGGGCTAACTTGTTAGGAGTAGGATGAACCCCTTTCGGTTTCTACGCGACATCGTACCGGAACGCAAAATCGCTTGGCGGTACGCTTTTGTCGGTAGGGTGGTATCACTAGCCACGGCGAAAGCCTCCCACCAGCCAGAACAAGACAAATTAAAAAAAGTCTTAATCTGCCTCGCCGGGAATCGAACCCAGTACATCCGTCTTATAAATCCACCCTGCATAACACTGCGCCACGGAGGCCGTCAAAGAAAGTGGTTTTTAAAATCATTTTAGTACGAGTATAATTTCCAAACGTGATGTACCTATTTATCCTGAAATAGCAAGCAAATTCGTTGGTCTTTAACATTGCTATTTAATAATTTTGTTTTGAGAAAACTTTTAAATGTACAGAGGTACCCATAGATTTATATACAAAATATATGGAGGTACCTATAGGATCTCAAGAAAATAAAGCACAGGTAACAGGCGAGAGTGAAATGTACCTGAAATTATCACCCAGGTGCTCGAGTTATGGCTCATTAAACATGGAACAAGGTGAATTTGCATTTATTTGCATTACAGTGTCTTGTTCACTGCGCTCTAAGACATTAAGCGCTCAGTTTACGTGAGGTGACTTTGCCTCTAATGGGTTATGCTTATAATTATTGTCCTACAGCTGTACGGTGTAGGTCTGAAATAACAACACAATACCAGTCATTTTCGTTTTAATTTATTAAGGCTAAACTAAAATGGTGCAGAATCGTCGCGACATAGCATGTTCATCTCTATTATACCATCTTTACCATGGTACATATATATTTGCAAATATTTTATTTCAATCGATTCCATATTTGTCTAAAACAATACCTACGATGCGTCGCGATGCCCCGCCTCTATTCTAATCTGAGGTGAGCCTAAGAGTGCTTACCTAGGTATCATTCGCCTCTGTTCCAATCTGAGTCGATCCTAAGAGTACCCAGGTTTCATTCGCCTCTGTTCCAATTTGAGTCGATCCTAGGAGCACTTAGGTATCATAAGCCCCTGTTCTAATCTGAGTCGATCCTAAGAGTACCTACGTATCATTCGCCTCTGTTTCAATCTGAGTTGAGACTAAGAGTACCAACGTATCATTCGCCCCTGTTCCAATCTGAGTTGATCCTAAGAGTACCTAGGTAGGTACTCTTAGTTCTAATCTGAGTTGAGCCTAAGAGTATCTACCTAGGTATCATTCGCCTCTGTTCTAATCTGAGTCGATCCTCAGAGTACCTACGTATCATTCGCCTCTGTTCCAATCTGAGTCGATCCTAAGAGTACCCAGGTTTCATTCGCCTCTGTTCCAATTTGAGTCGATCCTAGGAGCACTTAGGTATCATAAGCCCCTGTTCTAATCTGGGTCGATCCTAAGAGTACCTACGTATCATTCGCCTCTGTTTCAATCTGAGTTGAGACTAAGAGTACCAACGTATCATTCGCCTCTGTTCCAATCTGAGTCAATCCTAAATCTTTGTTTCAATCTGAGTTGAGCCTAAGAGTACCTACATATTATTCGCCTCTGTTCCAATCTGAGTTGAGCCTAAGAGTACATAGGTATCATTCACCTCTGTTCCAATCTGAGTTGAGCCTAAGAGTACCTAGGTATCATTCACCTCTGTTCCAATCTGAGTTGAGCCTAAGAGTGCCTAAGTATCATTCGCCTCCGTTATAATCTGAGTCGAGCCCATGAGTACCTAGGTAGACGAGTGGCTTATTGCCACGAAGTACTGCCGGTCCCAACTGATCGCTCCGTCAGACACGCACACAATGGCAATTTACATATATTTCGGTGAGTGCTCTCAGGAGCTATTTGATCTCGTTCCTCCTTAACCTTTTTATCATCGCACTGCAAGACACCGGGTGGGATTTCACCCCTACGTCGTTGATGTTCCCAGGACTCATACAAAGCGTGCGTTGCGTCATCTTTCATCATACGAATAGCTAAGGTCTGGAATGCCCTTCCGAGGTCAGTTTTTCTTACAACTTGGGTATCTTCTAAGCAAGCGCGTTTCACCTTAGATGGCATCTACACTTACCATCAGGTGAAATAGTGGTCAAACGCGAGCTTATTTCTTATTAAAAAAACTCGCCTAAGTGAATTGCAAAAAGTATAACAATTAGATATAGGATAGTCAAGATACATATAATGAAAACTTAAAGTGCGCAAACATGTGACATGCATGAGTTTGTCATTAACTTTATTGTAGGCTAAGTAAAATATAGTCTGGAGACGAGGCGTTAAGCGTTAGGGTTGCCAAAAGTAGTACAATATATAGTAGTACAATAAAAATACTATATATATATTTTTTTTAACTTTATTTTTTATCTTTGACAATAATTGTTTTAATATGATCTTTGACATTTATTTTTTGATATATATACTTTTTCTTCTTAAATTCTCTTTGACATTTTATTAGTTTTTTTTATTGTTCTAATTATTTCATGTACTTTAACATTTGCATGCCTGTTATCGGCGAGACATTGTATCTTTTTAACACAACAAGACCTATATATATCGTACTGTAATGTTTCAAGAAAATAAATAATTCTGATTCTGATTCATTTTAAGAATTTATAAGGGAACTGAAAGTACTCTTACATTGACCAATGCAGAAGAGTGCAACCGAACGTAAAATCGAAGAGGTGCAAAAATACCTATATATTTGCTAAAATGGTAACAAATACTAATATTTTCTTTTTAAAAAAAAGTGCTATATTTTTTTACAGATTATTATGAATAACTCTGATGAGACTATCAGTTCTTCAGCACAAAGATCCAAGTACACTTCCAATAGTAGTCCAAAATGATAGCCGCGGTCGTAGATAGATCACTTGTATCGCTTCTATGTGTCTTTACTTGCTTCCCAAGTAAAAACTGTCTTCAGACATAAAAATAATAGATAAGATAAGGGCCGACTGTGTCACAAGCTATTGTGAACCTTATTAGTTAAGTTATAAGTTCTTTTGTTACAATACTACTACTTTTATCCGAAGAAATGTTGGCAACCCTAGTTAATATTTACGATGACCCGTAAACTCACATCGAAGTCACGATACACTCGCATGATGCTGGATTTAAGGTTGCCAAATATTGTAATTTTTCTATCTTTTTAGAATATTCATGATATCTTTTAGATATGATAAATAAACATGCTTGAAACCTAATACTATTAAGTAGTCAATAATCTAATTTAATATTTGTTATGTCAACAATTGAAATCTAAAACTAAGTTAATTACCAACTTAACACTAAGGAGCCGATTTTGGGATTGAATGTATGGCTCACCAAATATTATAAAGCTGAAGGGTTTGTTTGTTTATTTCTACGCGCTAATCTCAGGAACTACTGGCTCTAATTAAAGAAATATTTTAGTTTTGCATAGTCCACTTATCGAGGAAAGGTTTAGGCTATATAACATTACGCTGCAACCAATAGCATTATTTTATGCAGAAAAAGTTTAAGGAGAAGGAGAATTACGTTTTAAGGAGTAACTTTTTTATTTTCATAATCTTATCTGTTTTAATTCCACGCGGACGAAGTCCGGTGGAATTCGCTAAGGTTGTAATAATAATCGAAGGAGTTTTCTATTTTCAAGCGCATTTCAACATTTTTTCATTGTTTCGAGCAACCCGCGATGGTCCAATAATAATTATTCTGTAATTTTCCGTGAGAATTCACCAACTCGTTATACATAAATTATTATGTATTCTGATCCATAACTTAATTCTTTGTTTTCACTACATTACTACAGCTTGTAGATACTATATTATACTAAAGTTATGACGTACCGTGAAAGTAAAATTAAAATCCGACAAAAGGTCTTCTGTCTCTGCAGAAAAATGTAAATTTCTACTGAGCTACAATGGCGTTACACGTTATAACGTCATAGGTGTGTACGGTTGTCTATGGAAGCGGTCTAAATTATTAGGAGTAGGATGAAATCTACACCCCTTCGCTTTCTACACGACATCGTACTGGAACGCTATAATGCTTGGCGGCCAGACCAATTCTAACCATTTCAATGCCGGGACACTGGCACTGCCGGGAGTCGAACCCGAGAATTCTGTTATATATGTTCGGTTTATATATGTTATAAATCCATCGTGAATACCATTCCATCAGAAAATCTCAATCGGCCCTACCGGAATTTGGCCCCAGGTCCTCTGCCACCATAATACCACGGCCACGGCCGAGGCCTCCTACTAGCCAAAAAAGTATTTTTAATGTTAGTCATCTTCCCTATTATTGTCCACTCAGTGATCCGGTGGTTAACCTACATGGCTACATTTTAGCCAACCCTACTCTAATATATTATTAAATATAATATTTTTATATCAATTAGATAGTTGTTGCAAATTTAACAAATTTTCCTTCGATGTCCGCCCGACTAGATTCTGATAGAAACTACTTTTATCGACGCGTTAATTAGATCACCCAGCGATTCAAATTGAGGTATCTAATAACTACGTCATTTACTTACTTTAATTTACTTAATCACATCTATGAAGTCGGTGCCATCCAAGTTTAGGTAAAGACTTTAAAGTAGAAAGCTCCGACGAAGCACCGACTTCATATATGTGATTATGTAAATTAAAGTAAGTAAATGACGTAGTTATTTTTTACTTTTTAGTGCGTTTTGAAGGCGTTTTTATTTTTTGTTAAAAATTTTTTATTTCATACTTTTTAGTGCTTTATCAACAACAAACATACTAATAAACCTACTCGAACTAAACCATAAGTACCAATATTCACTAGCTACTTATAACATTCCGACGTCCCTGCAAAAGTGCATATAAAGTTTGAAGAGTTTCCTCGAGTTTTCGTAGATTTCATCATTGGATCATGACATAGTAAACATTAAACTAACTGGAAACTATAACCTTTCAAACTTCTCATTGAGACATTAATTAATCGAGCCCAATCACAAAGTAGCTACTGTAAACCGTAAAGAGCTCCCTCAGCTGCCCTTCTTCTTCATCGCTAGACCTTCAATGATAGTCACAGCCCATCTAAACATAAAGTTCTCATGGAGACAAATTAATCGAGCCCAAACACAAGGTAGCTACTGTAAACCGTTAAAGAGCTCCCTCAGCTGTCCCTCATCTTCATCGCCAGACCCTTAATGACAGTCACAGCCCATCTAAATGTAAAGTTCTCATTGAGACAAATTAATCGAGCCCAAACACAAGGTAGCTACTGTAAACCGTTAAAGAGCTCCCTCAGCTGTCCCTCATCTTCATCGCCAGACCCTTAATGACAGTCACAGCCCATCTAAATGTAAAATTCTCATTGAGACAAATTAATCGAGCCCAAACACAAGGTAGCTACTGTAAAACGTTACGGAGCTCCCTTAACTGTACGTCGTCTTCATCACTAGACCCTCAATGACAGTCACAGCCCATCTAAATGTAAAGTTCTCATTGAGACACATTAATCGAGCCCAAACACAAGGTAGCTACTGTAAAACGTTACGGAGCTCCCTTAACTGTACGTCGTCTTCATCACCAGACCCTCAATGACACGTAAAAAAGTATTGGTCTTTTTTTGGATTTTGCTACTAGTGAGTATTTATTTATTTTTGGTCACAATTTATTACATACATATTACGTGTATACAGACACCTTAACATAAAATCAAATAAATTACATAATCGCTCTCAAATAAATAAGGTATACGGCCCCTATAAATTATTTACCAAGACGTAGGAGATGGACGTTTAATTTAAATACCTACATTCACAGAATAGATTAATAATCTAAACCTACATTATTCAACAGCGGTTCATAAAACAGAAGGCCCTGTTTTGAATGTTAAGACTCTTCTAACACTAAAGTAGATTTTTACTGACATATTTGAATAATGGATGGCACCGACTGGATGCAAAAAACTTGTAACAGAGTGGGTTGGCGCTGCTTCAAGGAGGCCTACGTCCAACAGGGGTTGCATGATGGCTGATGATGATGATGATTTGAAAAATGTACCTATCAAACTAGTCTAGATCGAACTATTAACTAAAGGGGCCACTTGTTTGGGGGACTGCTAAAGATGAATAGCAAATGTAACTTAGCTGTACCTACTCAAGGCGCAGGCGTGACTGAATTGTACGTGAAAGCGCCACCGGTTAAAACATATTGTGACCTGATCATCTGAATCAAATACTTCTGGAGAATTGACCTACAGTCCTAAGAATAAAGTTAGTTAGATCATTTTTATATTTCTAAAAATCAATTAGTTTTTTAAACAGTACTTAAATAGGGCTGGGTGTATCATGTTTTAAAATTTTGCTCAAAATATATAATAAATTTTCATAAACAAAAAATAAATTCACAAAATTAACAAACCTGAAAAAAGTAACTAAATTATAAAAACAAAAAATCCGACTGCATAGAAGTTATGAACTAAAAAGAGAAAAACAAGGATCACTATATCTATATAAAATTTTAAATACTTTATGGTGCTGCAGGCGGGGACAAACGTAGTTTTGGTAGATCTTTCTTTCCCCGCAGAAAATAAAGTATTTTGTCCCCGCTTGCATCACCATAAAGTATTTAAAATTTTATATAGATATTCTATGCAGTCGGGTTTTTTATTTTTGTAATAATAATTTTATTTGAGACTTTTTGTTTTAGTTTATGGTATAGAAATGATACGGTATACTTTTTGCCATTTTTTGTTAAAACCGCAATATAAACATGATATGATATTTATATTTTTGAAATGGTCTTTTTACGACCTTTCATTTGATACCCATATTGCTAAGATAAGAGAAAGAAATACCCACATCCCCCCTTTTTTCCCCCATTTACAGCCACCACTTTGAATAGCCTATGCCACTACCACAATTTTAACATACATACATACATACATACATACGCTCGAAAAACATAACCCTCCTTCTGACGCAGTCGAATAAAAAAAACAAGTTCAGTCCAGAAGTGTAGAAAGTATTGTATTGCAAAAGTCGGGACCCATTTAATTATAGGTATATAGTTAACTAGACTAAAGTAATTCTATATCTCATTAATATTTTAAAACGCGAAAATTTGTATCTAAGTATGGATGGATGGATGTTTGTTACTCTTTCACGCAAAAATTTTGAAAAAAGGATGGATTTTGATGAAACTTTATAATATTACAGCTTATATTGGCATCAGAATAACAAAGCTACACTTAATCCCGAAATTTTGACAGGCACGGGAATAACGTGGGAGATACCGCAAGCCACCTTGAGTTATTTATATATCGCTTTTAACCCTTTTACCTAGTAGAAGACCTAATCAAGGTTCTTTTTACTATCAGTCTGTTGTTACGTGAAAGAGCCCGAGACTTGTGACAGGGGTGTAGGTTCAAAAGAGATCTCTTAGTGACGGCCAGTTTAAAGAAAATCCGCAAAAATAGAGAAATTCGTAATCAACGGGTCAATTGATGATGGCAATTGGGTTGAAGGTTATTTTTAATAGCAACAGAGATAAACAGCCTAAAGAGGTTTTGCTGGTGGCTCATCCTTCTAAAATCATTGTATTTCTATACAATGATGGTTATGGCTATGGTTACTACTGCCAACAAATTGAGAGTGTCGTTCATTTCAAAGTAAAATTATCTTACGTTCTCCATCTTGATTCAAAAATCGTTTATCAGCTGTTCCCTTTTACTCAGCAAGATAGGTAAGTACCTATGAAGTTATTGATTTGATCAGACTATTGATCTTACTGATTGTTGCACTGAAATAGGTTGATCTTTATCGGTGTATTGATTTTAAACCGATAAGTACCTATTCAGTATTGTTTTTCCTTGAAATACTTTTTACTGAACCAACACGGTACTTGGGTACTTAGTAGATGATTACTTGAAAGATATCTAAAACGCTAGTTATTTATAGTGATACCCACTACCTAGAAATCTTTTATTAATTTCAAGGCGTTCCTTCTTGAGCGCTGACGATATATTGAATTTAATATTTGAATAATAATTTTAAAATAAATTATTACGTTAACTACCTATACAATTTTTAGGAAAAGTTCCTAATATTTTAAAACTCCTGGGCAATCTGTATTGTTTTTCAACATCGAGCGACTATAAAAAGTCTATTTATTAATCCAGGATATAATCTATCTCCATTTTGGACAAATCAACAAACAGCTTTATATGTATTATGCTTACCTGCCCTGCCTTCAGTTGCAACTTGCAGTTACTAAATTGTTCTTGCAAGGAGTTACATGTTCCGCATACATAAAACAGCAGCTTTATAACATATAATATGTTGTACATAACAAGGACTAACTGCTGATGCGTGTTTAGCATTTTTAAACTGATATTTACATTTTTATTTGCATGGCTAGTTTAATCCGGTTCAAGAACGATCTCGGACTATATTAATCCATGTACCTACATAAAGTATCTAAAATCTATGCGGTTACTCATAATGAGGCCCTGGACTCGAGTTTAAAATTAAAGTATTAATGACCGAGTTTTCATCGGTATTTTTTTTTTGGAAATTATACATTTTCTAAAAACCAAAACCAAGCTGGATCGATTGTTTGCCTTCGAAACCGCCTGCATATACTTACAATGAAAATCGTTGGATGCGTTTCCGAGATGCAGATTCAATGGATAGATTTATTTTTCTAGTGCAAACACAACGCGTTTGCTGCCTGAAAGCAGTAAGCCAAAGTAGTTTTTGCTCACACCGTGAGACAAAAATATTTGTCGTCTTTTGTTTTTGTCATATAGTGACATACCACCATATATATAGTTAACCAGTAAATTAAAATAAAATGTAAATGCGTAAACACCGGTTTCCATAATTTCTTTAAAAACATTAAATAGAACAATTAAGTAATAATATAATTTTCCAATAAAAATTTGTTCAAAAATGGACGGATTTTATTAATTGTCTTAGCGCTTACGCAAAGATGTTTCACGGTGGGAGTCTTTTTTTTTTTGACGCTGGGAAATTTATTAACGCATCCCTCCGAAAAGTAGGGTGTATAGGACGCGTAAGTAAATCGGTATACCTAAAATTTAATTTATAACAAGCGCAGGTGCGTATATCTACGCATTCGTCTGCCTGGTCTCCTTCTGGGGCTATGGAGCGTTCGCATCCGCCTCCTTTAGACTAATTGCTGATTCAAAGAAGGCCGTCTACAACTCGCTCTTGCATTTATTATTCTGGGTTAAGAGACATCTTTACCTATAATGGAGATGTCCTCTGCAACCCTGCATTGATTGCTCACACCCTAACCAAACTACTTATTGCTCTATCTTTTTTATTAATGATCCATTCACTTTTAAGACTTCATTTAATTTAAATTTTGTGAAATAATATAAAATATAAAGAGATAAGACAATAGTAGTAACGACTACTATTGTTAGCATATACGGATTCGGGCCATGAGGTTGTGGTCAAGTCCTGGTCTTAAAGTACATGCCTACTTTTTGCATTTCTTCGTTTTTATGGGATGCGTGTGGGACGGCGTTGCAAGTGACTTCGCTAGATATGTAGAGCGTACTTATGATATTAATTGTTATCACCTACCGTATTTATTATATTTTCGATTTAGATACCATTTTCGCTCAATAACGAGTTATCTTGTAACAGAATAATGGAGTAGACTGCACGCGAAGATAAACGAGATAATTTGAATGAGGGGAGCCACTGTTTTGTTGTGAGTGACCTCGAGCATAGAACTGCGACATCCGTTCTATCTGATAAACTTACCTACCTACATTACAGTGACATGGGAAAATATTGTTGTACATACTTTCTGTAATTTTTATTTTACATCTGCCAATCTAGTGAAGAAGTGCTGACACGTACCATCTTAACCTTAGGATGAACCTCTAAGCTATTAAGAAAGCACATGCAGGGTCATGACGCTTAGTAGCGACACGTATTTTTAACTTGTAGAAGGTTTCTATTTTCCGTAGGTATGTTTTCCTTTACGAAACTGCCCGCTACTGGTCCCTACAATATCTTCGCGACTCATAATTTGCAGTGTTTGACAGACGACAGCTAATTTCATACATTCATAATTCAGCCGAAAAATAGCTCCCTTGCTGATGGGTGGTTTTAGAGGAGCAGTCTTTTAAACACTTAAGTAAAATAAGGTTTTAGCAATTTCCTCGTGATTGAAAATTTGGTTACCAGAATATAGTTAACCCATTCGAATATATAAATAATAAAATAAATATATAAAATATATAAATAATAATATAAATATAATAAAGTCTGCGAAAAATTTAATTAATGTTTCAGCGCACGATTCAGCGCCATCAATGTTTGTCAATGTTTAAAAAATATTTTTCTTTTTACTATTCATCAGGTCTGCAACCCACCACTCTTTTGTAAACTAAAAAAACTTTTTTTTCAAGGTATTAGATAGCTCATCGCACTAGCGCAACAGCGATATCTACGAGTACAAGTAGCGGCACGAAACTCTAGCGCTGACCGTTATTGCGCAGAAGTAAAAATTTAGGTATCATGGGGGAGCTTGAGGAATGAAGGGCGGGCGTGCGTAGCGGTGATTGGCTCCCCAGTCGCTTTCCGTCCCCCGCACCGAAACGACGTACCGCGGACTTCCAGTGTACAGTCTCGCTCTGAGTTGCATTGTTATTATTGTTAATTTTCAGTTGGTTTGTTAAATATAATTATATATTTTGTTGTTTTTTAAGTTTCTTTGTGAATTTAAAGGGAATAATATGCCTAGAAGAAATACCGTTTTGCGACACCAGGCAAGGAAAATGGTGTATGACGTGCATTGTTTTTTAAAAAAGGAATCCATTGAATTTATTGATTTTTTGGCAGCAAAAATGTGAAATGGAGTATCACTAAATGTACAGAGCTAATTCAAGAAAAAGTTTTACTAATGGGTGAATGTGATTGACAAAAGCTATGCAAAAAAGTGAAGGATATAGAGCAATACGCAAAAAGTGACCATGTCGTGGATTTGGTAACAGAAGAGTTTATTATTCGTATTGATGGAGATAGTTCGGAGGAAAGCCTTGATGAGTCTGATGACGAGGACGCTGCTAGTGCCAACGACAGTAGCAGCTCTGAGGCCGGATCCTCAACAAGCAAAAGACCCTGTGTTTCCATTGAAGGCGTGTTAACATTTCCTGATTCAGATTAGACTAGTCTTATATCTAAAATAAAAATTTACAATATAATAATGTTTGATCTTTTTACTCCCCGTAAGCTTTTCAAAATTCATTTATTCATTTACAGTAACTATCTATACTATATAATTATGTCTTAGGTAATACGAAATCTTTGGAAATTAGAACTTTATAGTTCTAATTTCCAAAGATTTCCAAACACGCACGTAACGTACACAAACACATACACACACACGCATGCACGCACGCACACGCACACACACAAACACACACACACACATTAAATGATGTCGTAACATGATTTGGCTATTAATTAGGTAATTAAAGTAAATATGTATTGCGTACGCATTGCGTACGCGACGGTACCGATGCGCAGCCATCCCTACTACGTTTCGTTCAGCGCTAGACTTACATGCCGCTAGTTATAAATCGATCGTGAATTGTGCGCCATCTGTGTATAACAAGACGAACTACAATGAATTTTATGTGGTGCCATCTATTTGGACGTTGGATTGGATTAATCAGCAGATATCTGCTGCTGGACATAGGCTGGGCCACCAGTGCCCAGTGGCTTCCTGCGACATGTTTCACATTAGTTCGGGGCTGCTATTCCAGCACCTTACTATTGCTTGGTGTATGCGCCCATTGGCTCTTCGAACTATGTACCCCGTTCATTGACATTTCACTTTTGCGACTACTTGTATATTATTTGAAGTATTTTCCATCCAATTGTTGAGGAACAATGCTAAAGGAACTTTTTTAATCGTTAATTTAAGTAGATCCAAAGCAACTGTTTATTTGACTATTTGAGGACGCCCGCGGTTTCACCCGCATAATTTTTGTTTCCGTGGGAATTTCTGGATAATATGTGTATATGTAATGGGATATGTAAGCTATATTATAGTGAAGTTTAATAAAAAATAGTTTTTAACAACGAGTGACAACATCCATCCATCATACTTTTACTTTTATAATATTGTTATTAATTAAGGTAAGTATAGCAATTAAATTATTTTTTATCTACTACAAGTTGGCTTTTGACTGCTATCAAGTGAGGAACCTCCTCACAATACGTACCGTCTCAAGAATTACCGCCTTATGCATCCAACAGCCAAGCGAAAGCTTCTTGAGAAGTTGGTCCAAGCCTGTTTCGCAATAAGACCATTAACTGAATCGACTTTAGGAATTTAATATATAATATAATTAACTTCTATAAAACCGCATACTGTTCGGCGCTCAATAAATAAATTGTTATATTTTTCATTTTTGCTTATGCATGGCCAGAAAAGACTTGATTCCAGGCCTTGAAAAAAACTATTAATCTGTGGTCACTGTCATCGATCAGTAATCTGTCTGCAGCAATAATATTCTGTGTGAATCTGTGTCTGGGTCTAAAATATTCTCGAAAAAATTAAATTACTTAAATAAAACAAACAATTTTTGTATGTAACTTGACTTAAAACGATCTCGTCTCAATAAATTATTTAGCGTGTATCAAAATACGTACGTTACTCATAATTACCACATTTAAAAACCGCAAAGAAGCATCTGCTTTTTATTGATTGTTGGAATCATACCTAAAAATAGCTACTCAATTGTATTGCATCACAAGGTATACAGCGAGCTCTCTATCCTTTGCGTTAAGATCGTTTATTTGCTGTCGTTAAAGGTAGCCCGAGGAAATGGAGAAAAACAGTTACCCTCCCCCATATGGCTGGAATAACAAGCACACAACCCAAGTGCCCCCTTCGGCCCCGCCAAGCTACTCGCAGGCTGTCGGGGGAGTTGGCCCTTCGAGTCCCTATACGCCTCAATACCATCCCTGTAAGTATTAAGATAACTTCAGATGTATACTTTGACCTAAATATATTTGGAGTTATGACTAATAAATGGCCTTGTAACAGTTTACATTTTTCATTGAAATGAAGGTGAAGTATATGAATAATTAGTGAGGAGATGATGTTTATTTTTCAACATTTTGGAAATAGTGAAAATTGTTTTGTAAATCTTTATAATTGTTAATGAAAATAACAGTCATATTAGCTTATCACCTCTGAAAAGTATACAAATCTTTTGTAGAATTGGGTGTACTCTTCTACAACAAGATGCCCAATTTAGTTGTAGATCTGCCATTGCATAAGTTTAAAAATGTATTTAAACTCACTTACTGAGCCAGGGTTATTAAACTATTGATGAAATGACATAGATGTTGAGAGGCAATTGGGTCGGCTTTCAACACAGGAAGTGAAATTAATAATTTTATGTAACAACACACTTAATATTGTAAAATTGATAATTTTATAAAAAGAGCAACTGTTGAGTTTCTTGCCAGCACTTCTCAACAGGACCTGTCTTCCGAGCTGATGATAGAGTACAAATAGTAATAGTAGTAGTATTTGACGTTTCAAAAATGCTTATAATAAGCTTTGAAAATGATTTTGAAATTTTTTTAATTTAATTTCCAGTATGATATGGTGAGTACTATGAAATTTTAAATTTAACATTTCAAATCAAACTCATTTATTGCAAATTTCAGTAATTACAGTAAGTTAGGTATAACAAAAATAGCCACTTTACAGCATGCAATTATTGTTCCAGGATCAGTATTGTTAAATTACTTTTAAATAACAATATCAAACGACTATAACAGCAATACAATAAAAAAATCAAATATAATAATTCAAAATTTAAAAATGTCAAAAGATAAAAAACAAAATGTTGTAGTCACTAATTAATAAGTAATAATTAAAAATGTTAACTAATTATAATTAAACCTATCTGCGAGGTTAGGAGTAGATCTTTTGATTGAGTAATATTTTCCTACCAGAATTTTCTTAAATTTTTTCTTGAATACAAGTAATTCATGCATTTCTATGTTAATATAGTTAGCAATGTATTTATTTTTATATAACTATTAATTAAACTTACAAGGAAAAATATTTAAATTAAAATAACAAAAAGCAAATTATTACATAAAAAAATATTATTGAATAATAAGATATATGAATAACTTTTCTAGAATATGATAATGTGCTCTTTTCTTAGATACAATAATTCCTATTGTGTGAATTTATCCATTGTTAGTTATATATATTCTGTTATGTTAATAAATTTAGATTGTGATCTAGTTGTTACAAACAGGAACCTTTAGAGACGAATATCTTAGCATTCCATGGATTCACCGTGCGGGTGCCGGGTCCATCGCGTGGCTGAGAGAAAAACTCCGAACAGAGCCCGAGACTTGTGACACGGGTGTAGGTTTAAGGGTACCCTTTGTGACGCGCGTCAATACTCACCTCCTCTGTTCAAGTTATTCTCCCTGCCCAACCATATTCGGAAGGACCCTACTAGTGCAGCTTTGGACACTCGTTCCAATATGGAGCTTACTGCACTTCTAGTAAGGCCAAGGTCTTTTAGCAGGTTGTAGAGAGACTTCGCTGGTATACCCCTCGCACCCACTTCTACCGCGTATAAACTAACCATATAGCCATTTTTGGTTAGTTCATTAGTAAGGTCATAGTATTTATTCACTTTGAATACATGGTCTTTAGGGATGTTTGTTTCCCACGGCACTGTAAGCTCAATAAGTACTATACGTTTGATTTGTTTGGAAAAAAGAAATATGTCCTGTCTAGATGTCGTAATAGCTAAGTCTTCCGGGATTTTATAGTGCTTTTCATACGTGTCCATTAATATAGTCCAATCAGGAGCAGAGCCCAGAATTGAATAAGGCTTGCTAGTGGAATTTGTACTTGAGCCTGCTTTAACGAAGTTAGTTTGTCTTTTATTCGTCGTCAACCCTTTTTGAGCCCTAGCTACTGAAAGGCTTATAGCTTCACGTATAATTTCTAGTACTCTGTCGTGGCGGCGTGAGTAGAGACCCCTGTCCAGGAGCACCTTGCATCCTACCAATATGTGCCTTGCAGTGTGCCTCACCACAGGTATAGCAAGATTTTTCCGAGGCTTTTCCCCATCTTACTAGGTTACTCTGATCTGGGAGAGTCAGTTGAAAGGCATTAAGATAAAATTTCAATAAGGCAGGAGACCAATCGTACAGCAAGGCGCGCCACTTCAGAGCCAGAGGAATGCAGAACTCGCCTAAGTTTAACCACTCGTTTTGCATTTCTAGGTTCATGGCATGCACTTTGTAGTTGTCGTCCTCATCTTGTTTAAGAAAAGATTTTATTATGTCTTGGTCTTCCTTTTTACGTCTTGCACCCAACCCGGTTCTATTTACCTGAGCCCCTGCCATAAATTGTTTGTAAAATTGAAGCCTAGAGTCAAGTTTTCCGGCACCCTCGTCTTTAGGAAGTGATGCAACTAGTTCGTCCTGGGACTTAACTAGAATGTGCGTTCTGGTAACCCTGAGGTGTTTATAGAGTTCCGATGGCCTTTTTAGTTTTAACCCAAAATTATTGTAATCTCTGAATAGAGTTGAAGGGTCAGCCGAGAGTGCTAGACCAAACCAAGACTTCAAAGTTTTTATGACATTTGCATCTAGTTTTGCCAGATGGGTTCTGCCAATATCATAAACGAGGAATGGCCAAGTCAGACGTGAAGTGAGATAGTTGTCATAGACCCACGCTTTTTTTTATATTGTTAATGGGCTGTTGGTCTACCTTATTGAGGTCATTTATGAAGTTATCGACGACTACCTCAAGGGATGGTGTGCTTCCTTTGTAATCAATCTTTCTTCCGAGGAACTTAAAAGGCAATGCTTCAGCAATGGTGGTTACACTTTGGCCACTAATAGAGAGACCCGGATCATAAGATGTAAATTTAGTATTTCGTCTCCCCAGACATAGACAGTGACATTTGCTTGGCTTTACCCTCAGCCCACCAGTCCAAGAGCAGAACTCATCCACTACATTCAATAGCTCCTGACAATGTTTTGGGTTTCGTGTCAGTAAAGCAAGGTCATCTGCAAAAGCGAAGATGGACTCTGTATATTTATTGTTAATTTTAAACCGATAGCTCCATTTCTTTTCTTGAACAATTAATTTATCTATTAAAATATTGATGACTACATTAAAAGCTATTGTAGATAAGCAGCAACCTTGAAACAGCCCCACATTGTAATGTAGGGGTTTTGAGTACTCATTGTTTACTGCTATGGTGAATTTCAATTTTGAATAGTAAGAAGTGATTAAATCAATAACTAGATCAGGAAAATTGTACCACCTCAAGGCGAAAGTCAATAGATCATGCTGGACAGAACCAAACGCATTTTCTAGGTCTATCCAGCAGATCGTAATTTGCCTTTCATATTTTCTAGCATCCTTGAGACTTTCGCCTAGAAGTGAATTGTGTTCCAGGCAGCCAGAAATTCCGGGCAAAAACCCTTTCTGGTGATTAGGCCTGAAATACCTATTGTTTATCATGTGCTTTGTCATTTTTGTTTGTAATATACTGAAAAATAATTTAGAAATAGTATTAGTTAGAGCTATCGGTCTAGTGTCCTTTGGATGAGTTACTTCGACTTTTTTTGGGATGAGGACAAAAATCGCTTCACCAAATGTCGCTGGTATTTGTTGTCCTAGCCAGATCTTATTAAATATGTTAAGAGATGTTTACGGACTGAAGCACATTTTTTGTACACAATATAGGGGATGCCATCAGGGCCTGGTGCAGATTTAGATGTTTTCTTCCTGATAGTATTGTTTATTTCCTCTATGGTGGGTGGGATACTTTGAAAGTTTGCTAGAGGATTGTTAGGCCTTAGTGTATGAGGGTCTGAATATAGCCTCCCCTGTCTTGGTACCTCATATGTGCTTTTAAAGTGGTCGTAAATCTGCTCATTGGTCAGGACAAGTTTTCCCTTTTTTTCCTTGAAAATGCTTTTTGAGTACTCAAAGGGGTTTTTATCAAAATTGACTTCGTGTTTAGCCCTGTATAATAATAAATAAATAATCATTTGTTGCGTAATACACTGTAAAAGTTGTTACATTAGTAGTAGTATCAGTGGTACATGCAACAATAAAATTGAAATATATATTTAGCCAATTATTAATCAGACAAGCTTGCCATTAATACTTAGTTCACAGTTTTAATGATAACAGTTTATGCAGTCAAGTTTTCTGGCACCCTCGTCTTTAGGAAGTGACGCAACTAGTTAGTCCTGGGACTTAACTAGAATATGCGTTCTGGTAAATCTGAGGTGTTTATACAGTTCCCGTGGCCTTTTTAGTTAGTTATAATATAGTTAGTTAAACATAATGTCAGTATTAGTCATAATTATTGTAAGTCTATGTAAACCCTGTGTGGGTGCCGGGTCCATTGTGTGGCTGAAAGAAATACTCCAGATAGACTTATGACAAAAGTGTAGGCCTCTCCAGGCAAATTTGGAATTGCCTGTAATGTTAGAACCCATATTAGAACAAGTATCCAAATCTGCTCTAGGAGGATCCTAGTAGTCTAGTTGGGCAGGGAGTATAATTCGAGCAAAGAAGAGCAATGATGGGACTGGGGATTATGATGTAAAACAGGCCCAATTAATGTTTAATTTTTATTATGTACAGCATCAGGACCTACAATAGTGACTACAGTGGTGCCAGTGGGACCTCAACCTACACACATGATATGCCCAAGCTGCCACTCCGAAATCAACACTGATACACAGACAAAGCCAGGAATCATTGCTTATATATCTGGAGCTGTTATATTCATGCTAGGGTAAGCATATTTTGATTATATTCTAAATCTAATTTATTTAAATAACTAAGTCTTATATGCATTATACGAGGGCTGCCAATACATTATTTTAGTCAAAAAGTTTATTATTTTGTTATGAGCTTTATTGAAAGTAATGATGTACACTGAAATCCAACAAAGATGTGAAAAGTTATAGGCACTTGTATTCTTGAAGTAGGAGTCTTCTGTCCCTCATTGCAAAACATTAATTTGTACTGTGTCACCCAGGTGTTATAACCTGAGAGATGTCACGACAGAGTAAGGCCGTCTCTGTCTATTATAACTTTTAACTAACTAAATTATTTAATTTAATTAATTTTTCATAATTTTATTTGTCACCAAGTCAAGTTTAAAAATTATTTAAAAGACCAATATTTTGATGTAAAACACTGATTTGTTTAATTCCAATACAGTTACAATTTTATATTCATCACCATTATCAACCTATTAACAGCCCTCAACAGGACTAGGCCTACCTCCTTGCAAGTGAAGGATATGGAATGTAGACCCACCATGCTACTCCAATGCGGGTTGGAAGGCTTAGGGTGATAATGTTGTATTTTTTAATTGATCACTATGAGATGTTGATGATATACTGGGACAGACGGCTTAACATGCTCTTCGAGGCATGGGGACGTTACAACTTTACTTCCCGACTCCATTAATTTACTGAAGATTTCTTAGAAGAAAGAAGAACGCATGATTCTACTACTAGACCTAGTATTCGAAACCAGGACGTCGTGATCGAAGTCTCGTAGGCTAACCACGAGACGTTCTTTATATTGTCATCCTAAAAATAACTTCCGTTAGAAGCCACACAGGACTGGAGATGGTTCACACTGGAATAACCGTTAGTCGGTTACTGCCTATTAAATGTTATCATTTGTCCTAAATTTGCCCTTGAGGTGGCTTTTGAATCATGTAAAGAGAAAAAAATGTCACAATGACTAAAATCAGCTGAATAAGGTGGCTGAGGAGCTATAGGAATGTTTTACTTCACCATAAACTTTTTGCCCGTAAGGTTGTTTGGAATCTTTTATTAGCAGATTTTTCTCATTCCTAAATCATTGATGAATATCTGATGATTGGTGATGTGAGTCAAATTAAAATTTGCCCAATGATTGTGACTGTCAACCTACGATTTAAACACAAGTACTTGGATTCTGTCGACATTTTTATTTCCCTTTGAAGATGAAGGCCTTCCTTTTTGTGGTTTATCTTCAATCGACTTTTTCCTACAGAATATGCCTCAAACAATCGAAAACCTAAGCTCTTGACAATAACAAGCCACTGTCTCCGCAGGCCTGCTCAAGTTTAACAAAAGTTTCCATTGCACTGTGCCCTGTGTGGCCAGCGGCTTGGGATCCTAAAATCTAATAGCAGAAGACAATTGAATTTAATTACAGAAAAACCTTGATATATTTAACTAACTACTAATACATAATTTCAGCAAAATTTGTAGCCTCTTGATGGTTTGTAAAACAGTAATGAGGAACAATAATATTTTTTTTAACTATTGAACAAACAATAGTTAAAAGTTGTTTTTTTTTTAATATTTGTAAAATTTTGGGTAGTTATCAAATCCAGTTCAAGTCAAGCTTGTTTTAAATAATTTATTTACATACATAAATTAAATTTCTATTCTTTTGATTTCAGAGGCTTTTTGGGCTGTTGCTTGATACCATGCTGCATAGATAGTTGCATGGATGTTCACCACACTTGCCCCCACTGTGATGCATACCTCGGCCGCTACAGACGATAAGTTTTAAGTATGTTTTGTATTTGAAGGAAGGAATGAACGAATCTACATTCATCACAAGTACCATTTCTTTATTTGTTATCTTACCTTCAACATATTTTGTACTGCAAAGTTTTACTGCCCTTAGATAATTGTACCAATGTCAAACCTACAAATCATCACACTTAGGAAAAGTATCATAAACCAGTGAATGTTTAGATAAGATATAATAATCGTACTAAGATCTGTGTATATTTAATTTGTTGATACTGAATTACCTAATTAATAACATCTGCTAGTCTATTTAATCCAAGCTATTTTATAAATATTTAATACATAGATACATTTAAGGAGACATTTTAAAATTTTTATTATATATACAAAGATGTTTCTTGTTAAGAATACTAACATAGTTGTGGTTTGATCTCTGATTTTGGATGACCAAATCGGCTCGGTGCCATAGATAGCCATGCTCTTGGACTGGAAATCTCCTTTATGTTGGCAAAAAATTGTTGTTCATTTCAATATAAGTATATATAATAGTCTTAGTTATAAAATAAAACTAGCTTCCATATAATTATAAATTTATAAATAAACTCTGCTTTACTTCAAACTTCTCACATGAAAACTATTTATACTAACCAATTTAACTGCGTGCAGCATAACCATGTAGAGAACTGTGTTTCAACCTCATAATATTTAGCTCAAGACATCACAAAATCTAGTTTTTTTGTCTCTAAACACTTGATAATAATAGTAAGTAAGATAGTAATAACAATAAGAGCCTTTATTTAAACCTAGCGGACGTTAAGAAATATTGTTTTGTGACAGTTTGACAAAAAGTAGCTTTTAAATTATCTCTGTACCAAATTTCATTTAATCAATTTAGTAGTTTAGGCGTGATTGAGTAACAAACGGACAGAGTTACATTTATAATGTTAGTATAAATATCATATTATCATTATAAACACGAACATTTGTAAGTATGGATGCATGGATATTTATTACTATTTCATGCAAAAACTACTGAATGTATTTAGATGAAACTTTACAATAATACAGCATATGCATTAGAATAACACATAGTCAACGTTTTACCCTGAAATTTGTACGGGAACGGGAACTTGCCAATTGTCACTCTTGTCCAGATAACATTTTCTGTATTTCATAATGATCTAAAGACACCAGAGATGTTCATTAATTGACTATATTGTTGCTAATTCAGAATTATGCTCATTATAAATAAATTATTAAAGTTTGCTGTTTACCTTTTTGCTTAGATTTCCCATAAAGTAAATATGAAATATTACTATCATATATTAACATGTTTACTTCTAAGGGTCCAATAGTGTCACAGAGAATTTAGTAAATTATTCAAACATAATCTGATACTATTGGCGCCGTTGATAGTAAGCTTGAGAGCTTTTTTTATATTAGATGAACATGCGAGGCATCTGTTAACAATTACATTCCAATTCTGACCGATTAAAACTAAAACTTTTCCATAATCTTGATGACACAATTGGTCAGCAAGACTAAGAAATAAATTGATTTGGTTTAAAAATACACTGACAGGTGACAGACCACATATATCCCGGATAGTTAGTTTTAATAATTATCTAATTCAATTAAACTATTTATTAAAATGATTGAATGTTCAAATAATATTTAACATGTTTCCATGTTCTTCTACATAAATATTATAGGTGTGTATTGACATTAAAAAAATATCTCATTTTTCGTAAACTAAAATCCGTCTTAATATAGGTTGTCTATTTTTTAGTTATTTTGACAGTGAAATATTTTAATTTTAAGGCGTGTTTTTTTATTTTTTAATATTACATACTTAAGTACCTACATAATAAATAATTTTAATTTAGTACATTTACAATATACACTGTATAAGCACAATACTTTTATATATCAATTGTTTGTAATGAGTTTCAGATAATTTGATGAAATTATGTTAAATTGCAATACACCATAGACTTATGGTTTAGGGCCCATAATAAACTCCGTATGGGCCTAGATTCAATCCCTGCTCACTGGTTAATTTGTAAAATGTAAGGGCCCAGGAAAGAACTAAAAGCCTATCAGTAAAGTGTGACCCTGTTTAGTGTATTTAAGCCTATCAGTTTGGTAGATTTAAAACATACCTGTTAAATTTAATTATATGTAAATTTACTGCATTCTAGCCACAAGGCCCCACTAACTTTAAGCCTAGATGGTAAGGTAGGGCTGTATAGTCCAGATGTAATTTATTTTTACTTTGAAGATACTCTCATATAATATTTCATTGACGTCTCTGAAACCCATTGCATTATATAATGTCTGACCCCTTAGCTTTTTACTGAACCATTTTTAACTTATTTTACAAATATACATTTAAAAAATACTAAATAAAGTTTAAAATTACCTACTTGATTTGTTTCATTTAATAGCAAACAATAAATAACTAGTTTTATTGACACCTATAAATGAATTGGGATCATAAAATAATTTTTAACCACAATGAAATTAAACTTTCTGCTTAATACCTCTTTAGGTGGCATAGGTCGTCCACCTAGCAGTAGGAATGGCAAACAGGATTTTCAGACTTCTCGAGTGTCAGTCTAATATAAAAGAGAAACAATTGCATGTTGTGGAGTATCTTAATATGAAAAACCATCCAGTTGCAAGATGAGTTAACCTAAAAAACATCAGAAATAACCTAAAAATTAACCATTACTATTACTAATGTGAGCGTTTCAAAAATCTGATTAAGTGGACTAAGGAAACGTTGCAAAATAAAACTGTTGTAGTATAATGTATAATAACAGGTAGAAAATACAGTACAGATTGAGACAATTGCAATAGAAGTAAGGATAATACAGTAATTATGTGTTACAATAAGACACTAATAATAAAGGCAATATAACATACATAGAGTAGTAAATAATATAATTAAGTATTTCTACTATGAATACATTTTTATTCTAGAACAGATAAAAGTTATAGATTGCAAGAGGGTGACGTGAATCCAATATCAGTGATTCATCGAGCAGAGGTATACATAATGAAGCAAATAATTAAAAGTTTATAAAAAACATAGAATACCATGAACATTTTATGTTTTAAAACAGTGAAGGAGGAAATCCTCCAGAGTAGTATGAATTACAAACTGATATTGAAACATCATCTACTGGTGTTTCAGCTCTCAGTTCCTGACTGTCTGAATCATCTATAACGAAAAAGGTTCCTTAACTTGGTATCATATAGTCTAACTTAGCAAAATATGAATAATACCAATGGGAATTGTTTATTATGATATGTTACACTTACAAATCATCTGCTCATAGTCATCAATATACTTGATATATTGCATGAAATAATATTAAAAAAATCTTCAATGTACGGAATTAGACCTGTTTTATTATAAGTATAGAGGTTTCCCCATTACTGAAACCTTATATAACCTCTAATCTACCATATCTCCATGGTCCTCCAACACTCAAGTAAATTCCCATTTTGCATCATGGGCTTCCTAACTGGTGAGGCGTTGTATGAAGCAGATTACAGGATGCCACTGGATGAAGAGGTCTATGGTCCATGATGCTTGGAATGCCATGTCCAGCACTAGAAATCCATTGACTGATAATGGTTAAGAAATGACTGCCTTGATTGGTAATGCAAAAATATTTTTTGTATGTATCACATATATTATAAAATAAATTTCGCTGCTGCATGTCAGTCTGTCTGTTAGCAAAAAAAACTAGAAAGACTACTAAATAGATTTGGTTACTGTTATCATCATTGGATAGAGTGAACACAAATATAATATATAGCTTATAACACTGTCTCGGAATCCGAGAGAGAAAAAAAAAGAAAATAGTTTGTAATGTAGCATTCTACTGGTGAAAGAATTGAGACGAATATTTTAGCATTAGGGTACCCTTTGTGACAAATCAATGTTCGACTTCTCTGCTCTAATTACTCTCCATCTAATAATCTAATAGGATCCTGATAGGGTAGCTTTGGACACTCGTTCTAGAATGGAGCTTACTGCCATACTAGTCAGGCCAAGATCCTTGAGCAGGTTGTAGATTTTGCTGGTATACCCCTCGCACTATATCGAACCTCACACTATTGCATATAATCGAACCACATAGTAATTTTTAGTAGCTAATTGGTAGGATCGTATCGTATCGTATCGTAGGATCGTTTTCTTTTAATGTATGGTCGTTAGTCCATGATACTATAAGCTCAACAAGTACTATACATTTAATTTAAATTGGATCAGAAGTTCTAATAAGTAGTCTTTACAAACATTACATCTTTATAATATTACTAGTTATAGTATAGATAGTTCAAATACCTTAGAGGCAGTCAATGTATATAGCAATTTTGTCTATAAAATGGTTTAATAATGGTTAACTGTTGCCATTATTTTGCCTAAAGTATTGTTTTCACAAGGACAATGCTTGGAAATCTTTAAGTTTTTGTGCAGAATCTAGTGTCTATCTTATTGAAATCTAAAATAAATCTCATTTTCAAGTTCTGCGTCTTTGTTATTTTTATGGAGACAGTTAAGTATACAATTCTAAAATTTTAATTAAAGTGTGAGTTTTGACCTCTCAACAGCTTGGTGTTAAAGTCCTTAAAATGTGAATATCAATCAATAGTTTAAGATAAGCTGCTGCATCAGCTGACTTTCAAGCGGTGCAAGAACAGTAACCTCATAGCAGATTATATATTTGAGCCATTTGGAGTTGAAATGCTTGGACTGTGGGGTCCAAGTAATCAGTTTTTTTATAATTGCAAAGCGTTTAAAAAATGCTTCACATGACCAGATGGCTTGCTTCTTAGATCAGAGGATCAGCATAGCCATTCCATCTGACACGAGGCAATTTGCCTGCTAAGCTTCTGGAGCCAGCAAGAGCCTACACCAAGAACCCACGCACAATAGCCAATTCACTGGCTATGTGTAAAAAAAACTCAGGAAGGAAGAATTTACTGACTATTGCCAGTGTATGCAATAAAGCTATATTATTTTAGATAAATAATTTATGAATTAGTTTTTAAACTACTTATAATTTGGACAGAAAAGCATTTAAACTCTGTTGAAATAATCAATATAAACATCATCATCATCATTTTTTCTTATAAATATGTTTTCATTTTCAGGAAATAATAGACTTTTAAGAGAGAAACATTTATTACAAAATTATACTTATGAGCTAATAAAAGATTTTAGATTTAACAGATTGTTAGTAAAGTTACTAAAGCTGAACTTATAGTTACCTAATACCTAGTTTTACATAGATGTTATAGCTGCATTTATTTCATCTCCTAACGACAGCAGTTTCTTCCACATTTCGGGTGTAAGGCTAATCCCTTTTTTGCTTGGTAAGAAAGAACCATCCTTTTCATAAAATTCTCTAATATCTACGTATACCTTTCCTTTTAACTGCCGAATCTTCACTTGTTTTTTCCCTTGAAGCACCCATGTTGGTTCTTTATCATCAGTTCCTGAACCCATTTTGGATTTTTTTTCTGGCGGTGGGTTGCGCTAACGGAAAAATTAAACATTATTAATTATTTTAATACGAGGACATTTAGATTTACATTAGCTCGTGAAATTTAAAATTAACATCAATCTAATTCGGGTCCGGCTAAGCTGACCGGTATATGTTTATAGTAACTTACATCGACTGAATCTTCTTCACTGCTAGAAGATGATTCCTGCTGTTTGTTCTTAGGCATTTTGAAATACTTTATGTAACAGGATCGGTTTAATAGAAATCTTTGGAAATCAATACCAAATATTCAAGCAAATAATGTTTCTTGATCTAATTTCGACACAAAACTAAAATAAACTAGGGATGTTTAAAAATAATCGATTTTTCTTTAAATCGATTATTACTATCGTATAATCGATTTACAATGTCAAATTAATTGACTTTTAATAAGTCGATTATATAAATTACGCGTTTAAATCGATTTTCACAAATGGCACCATCTATGCGCTGAATGTAAAAACTTAAAGTAAGTTCAACATAACTTACAAGTTGCTTATTATAAACAGCGCGGTAAGGTATGTATGCGTGTAAAATAGTTTCAGTGTAGTGAATGAGATTTTTATTAGTATTAAATTTGTTATTTGATAATCCATATTAGTTTACTTGGTTTTTAATCTGAATTATTATCAGTAGAATACCTTAGGTTTATTATTGGAATTGAACTGCCTCGTTGGTTTAGTGGTTAGCCTATCTGACTTCGATTACGAGGTTGTGGGTTCGAATCCTTGGTCGGGTCACGGATCAATTCTGAGTTTTTCATTCTTCTATAAAATTCTCAGTAAATTCCAAGCCCGGAGTTGAGAAGTTGGCGGTGGTACAACTCCGTGACTCGGAGAGCACGTTAAGTCGTCGGTCTCGGTCACTGTCATCAACATCTGATAGTGATCATTAATAAAACAAACAAACAACAAAGAAAGCTCGCCAATCCGCATTGGAGCAGCGTGGTGGGTCTAAGCTCCATATCCCCTTTCCTATAAGAAGGGAGGCCTGGCTCTGTTGTGGGCCGCTAATAGGCTGATAATGATGATGATTATTATTTAATATACCTTCGTTTTTTAATTTTTTTCGTAAAAAATCGATTAATATTGAATAAATATATATTAGTTCGATTATTTTCCATTAACCTCACATCTCTAAAATAAACGTGTTATAATCTGTGCTGCCAGCCTCAAAAAAACTGAAAACAAAATATCGCCTAGACGATAACGATATTTTAAAAACGCTCGATGCATCGAACCCATTCGATATCTTTTTATTTGCTCGGAATCGAGTAAAAATCGATGTTTTTATTCGATGCATCAGAAGCAAGTCTGATGAAATTTCCGTTTATTTGAAAATATCTGTTGGAATACTAAACGAAAATCCGATGGAAATCAGGAAAGATTAAAACACAGTTTCCAAAATTATATGAAATCGCCTATAAATTTTTAACAATGATGGGAACATCGGTTCCACCTGAAAGCCTATTATCGCAAGCGGCACAGGTGATGACTCAACAAGGAAACCGATTAAAGAGCAAAAGATTAGGCAAACTTTTGTTCTTACAAAGTGTTGATAGGAAATAGTGAGATATTTAAAGACGTCACTATCACGTAAGTTTTACACCTTCAATGCTGACTCCGCCCTCCTAGTCTGCAAGCACTTCTCTCATGATGTACTCTCCATAGATGTTAAAAAGAATAGGAGACAATATACATCCTTGGCATACTCCTTTTTCAAAGTAAAATGGCGCAGAGGTGTTGGTGCCGATCCTTACCACTCCCAAGCTATTTTGGTAGAGAGAGTGCAAGAGGGCGGCGGTAAGATGTTTTGGTACTCCAAGTTCTGTTAGCACTCGCCATAGATGTTATCAAAGTCAAAGGCTTTACTGTAGTCGACAAAGCACAGCATAGCCGGTGTGTCTGTGTTTGGCTTAAATTGCTTACAGAATAACCGCACTTTCCGAAAAAGATCAGCCATCTGAAAAGTAACAGAGTACTTTAATGTCCTTGCAAATACTTTCAATGAATGCGTTCTTGGGGACAAGACAAGACGGGAGTCGGCATTCTTTTTGGATTTTTAAGTGTCGCCGTTGTTTTGATGTTGTACTTTACCGGATAACAAGTCTTTTCGCCTTTGGACCGTTTGCCAAGTAGAGTCCACATTTTTTTATCGTCGTTATGGCCTCCTCTGCTTTTTATTTCACTCAAGGTCTCCATGAGGGGTTTTTGAATTCTTCCCATGCGCTGTTAGGTAATGTTGAACCAGTAGGTGGGCACTTTCGGAGTTTTTCTTCCGTAGAGTTGTGTAGGAAGATTATCTCGGGCGCATTAAGTTACTTTGGCTGTGGTATAACAGGTTTCTTACATTTCATCAGTCGCAAGGCCATCCATGCGACAAGTAAGATATGATCTGTGCCACAGTCGGCGCCTTGATACGTTTTGACTCTCCGTATGGAAGACTTCCAGCGAGCGGATACAAGAATGTAGTCAATTTGGTTTATGTACCTATCACCTGGAGACTTCCATGTGTAGTCTGAATTCTTCCCATGTGCTGTTAGGTAATGTTGAACCAGTAGGTGGGCACTTTCGGAGTTTTTCTTACGTAGAGTTGTGTAGGAAGATTATCTCGGGCGCATTAAGTTACTTTGGCTGTGGTATAACAGGTTTCTTACATTTCATCAGTCGCAAGGCCATCCATGCGACAAGTAAGATATGATCTGTGCCACAGTCGGCGCCTTGATACGTTTTGACTCTCCGTATGGAAGACTTCCAGCGAGCGGATACAAGAATGTAGTCAATTTGGTTTATGTACCTATCACCTGGAGACTGTGTGTAGAGCCGGCGTGAATGTTGTTGAAAGTAGGTATTCGCAATCATAAATTTATTTTCCGTGCAGAAGTCGACAAGTCTTTCGCCACGATCGTTTCGTCTGCCCAAGCCGTATCTGCCAACAGCATATTCTATGGCAACTTCTCCAACTTTTGCATTCCCTGTTTGGTATTGATTTTAATGCACCGATCAAAGTGTCATGGAATGATGTTATTTCATCATCTGGTGCTTGTGCTGTTGGTGCATATATTTGAACAATATTGAGTGTGCACGGTTTTGTAGCTGATTTCAGGGAAATTATTCAGTCGGAGATGGTATTATACCCGAGAACATGTATATTTAAGAGAGGAGGCAAGATGATGGCAACTCCGATCTTACTTTGTGTATCATTCCCCGAATAGTATACCGTATTGCTGGAGGCGGTGTTGTAGTGACCTGTGCCTTGTTGATTTGTTTCACATATGCCTAGGATTGAGAGGTTGTAATTCTGCATTTCTCTCTGTATAATGCTCAGTTTGCCGGTCTGCAAAATCCCACGCACATTCCATGTGCCGACACGGTGTTCCTTAACAATGGACCTCGTTATAGCTTGATCGACAGTAGCATATCTGCTGGAAGGAGTCTAACGCCTCGCTTCTTGAGCAGCTTCGGTAGTCCATTTCACACCACTCAGCCCGGGTACCGAGTAGTGCCAAGCAGGGCTTGGATCGCTATTTCCATCGCTTTCTATATTGTAACTCATAATCATTAGGGGGGCTTTCTATATCAGTCTTTCAGATTACTCTCGGTCACTGGTTACCGTGCTTCACTGGAGCAAGATGTGGGTAATTATACGCCGCCCGAATTCGGCGTTGCTGCTCTTCAGCACCACCCGGGGGACACGTGCAGGGTTTCCAAGGGTTATCACCTGCGGACGCGAGCAGCCTTCGCCCCCAAAACCGTTATCTTTTTCATTTTTTTTTAAATTTCAAATTGCGAAATTTATAAAACTTCTTATAAATTTAGCGCTCAAATGCCTCTTACGCGAAAGAATCTTATAAATATAATTTTAGGCAACAAATTTTCTATGATCGCGTGAATCCCTGCTTCAGAAAATCCCCGTGTAAGTTTACCAGTAGCGAGGCGATCAAACAGAAAGGCGTGGGTTTCATAGAAATTTTTTCAAGAATGGTATTCTAATAGATTTCAGTCAGTTAATCAGTCAAATTCTACTGTGACAGAAATATGATTTAACCTAAAGTTAACCGATTTTATACAAAACGTATCCCTTGCGTAAAGCGAGGTATTACTGTGCGTAGTAACTACAAGCTTTGCTTAGTTTGGGACTAGATGACGCTGCGTAATAGTGGCCAAAAATTAGTATATTACGAAAATAATCGATGTATACAAAATATCGATATATTTCTTAACATATCGATGCGGCATTGATGCTATTGTCTGATATATTAAATCGATGTTTTTAATATCCACAACTAAAAATTATTTGGTGAAGTTTTTGTTATGAAACGTAGTGTCAAAGTCATTCTCATTTATGGCCACAGAACACTAATACTCCTATTTATGGCTCACTCAGACAATGTTTCAAAGGCTAAAAATTATAAACTGAGCCCGACTTTTTTAATACAAATAGAAAAATTGTAGTACTAATGTATTGAAATCAAGAATCTATTAAATTACTAATAAAATAAAAATAAATTATACGTAATCTCTTCACTGGTGACGTTAACACATATAATATTTTGCCAGCTTTATTAAAATGTTACATGTAATGGAGTGTAATTTCCTAATCTGTAGCGAATCTATGCTTTTTGGTTCTTTTATAATAAGTCTACGGGTTGTACGTACGGTTTCCGAAAATTTGAAGCAGTTAAAAGTTTAAAACATCGATTCGGATAAGTAAGCTAACAAACATTATTTTTTTTAGTGAAGTACTAAGTTTAGTAGTATTATTGATCAATTTAGGTAATTTAAATATCTTAATTACAGCTTACAGCTCAATACCTACTTAATTTTTGGATTGCATACAAAATTTTGAGGGTATAACGAAAAGTCGACTGGTAAATCTTAGGGAAAGCTATAATGGACGCGAAAATGAAGGAAAGATGTCCAAATTGTGGTCAAATGTATCAACTTAAATGTAAGTACTAAAATATCTCGAATAGGTAGGTATTAACATAATTTCACGAGCCTATGCACGTTTCATACCTACGTCGTTGTTGTTCCCAGGACTCGTAAAAAGCGTTTTGAGTCATCATTTCGAAGAATTATCGTAAATTACATAATATCAATTCTTGTATATACTGCACATTTCCTTAGTTAAGTCACTTACAAGTTCTTTAGTTTACAGTACTTTTTGCCTGGACATTATTAAAAATTAATAGAATTTGGTCCAGGAACATTCGCATTGGTCTTCTTCCAACATTTTCATTTACCCTCAACTCAAAAATCTCTTGTTAATTATGCCCAAAACTAATTGGTTTGATTCCTCAAGAGAGTGAAGCACTTATCAACATAGTGTGACTGTGCAAGTGGACGAAATAAAATTATAAATAATCTAATTTGCATATTTTCTCACACACAAGAACAAGCTACTTACTTTACAGTCTTCCGCATTCCCTGCGGCTCTTCTTACATTCTATGTGATAAAAAGTTGCTGCTATTATTATATTAGGAAATTTAAAAGTAAACATCTTTTACTCACAAACAGAATTTTTATGTAGTATTAAAACACATCAAAATAAAAATACACAGTTTATTTTGGAAAATCTCAGGAAAATAAATTGTATCCACCTCCTTCAGCTTTCTGAGGTAATTATTTAACATAGTTAATTAAATTTTTGTTTTATCAATTTCAGTTGGAGTCAGTACAAAGTCTAACATTCCCTTATTCCTTGCATGTGGACATTCCATGTGTGAGGAATGTGTGAAGAGCAAAGTACAATTAGTCGAAATTTTTTAAAGAATCAGGAAAACATCCATCAGTAAAATATTTATTTATGTAGTTAGTCAGATCATTTCCTATTAGTTTATAGATACATTTTATGGCCTTTGTAGTTATACCATCAATCCCTGTACTACTATTAGGGTCAAGGTTACCAACAATTGCATCAATCTCTTCAGGTTTACAAGGTATGAATGTAGTAAATTTGTTATTGTGCGTTTGGGTATTTGAGAGTGTGTATGAGCCTGTTGTATATTTGGGTAAGGTTGTAGTGGATATGTGAGATTGTGTTTTTGCAAGTATGATTTTTGCTAGAGTCGAGCCAATCGTAGAAAAGAAATTATTAAACGTTTCGCAAATGCCATTTCCATCAGTTATATGACCTAATGTAGTTATCAGTTTTGGAGGGGAGCAGACTGTGTTGATTTTATTTTTTGATAATGTATTGAGTGTATTCCACATTTTCTTGGGTTGTTTTTTATGTTTTATAAAAGCATTGTAGTAGTAATTTCCTTTACAGATTTTTATTTTCTTAGCTGTTTTTCTTTTTTCTGTTATAAACTTTGTTTTTAGTTCATCATTATTAGGATCTGTTTTTAATTCATACCAATATGTATTTCGTTTTGCTATTGTGGTAATAATTTCCTTACATATCCAGTCTTCGCGAGGTCGATTTAGTATTTTAGTTTTAGTAGTTATGCTTGCTTGTATTGCAGATTTTAAAAAGGCTTCCAGGTCTTCGTATCTGTGTAGGCAAAGGGATGAAACTTTAATATTTTCGTATAGTTTTTCATAATTAATTACTTCATATTTCTCATACTTCTTTCTCGGAGCCTTGAAATTTTTAATTTTTACATATGGAAAAAATTGTCTTTTATATTGGTGAAGACATGGTCGATAATAGTTTTTGTTGGGGATGTTTCTCTCGTCGTATAGTCTTGATGAATTTTATTAATAAGCTCATAGCCAGATTCTCGTAGAGTATTTCGATATAGCTTTTTGAAGCGATTTTTTGACAGTAGATCGATGTTAAAGTCACTGAAGACAATGGCTCGTTTTTTTTCAACAAGTTGTGATGAGTAAGTTTCTAGCAATTCTCCAATGTTTGAAGTGTCAGGGTTATACAGTACACCTATATTTAATGCCAATTTTTCAAGATGGACCCAGAGATAGTTAACGCCACCTGAGTAAACTTCTTCATCGAGACTGTGATTTATACTGTTATGTATATATATAGATACACCGCCACCACGGGTATCATTTCTGATATTGTAATAGTGTGTGTAATTTATAATCTGGAATAATTCAGCTTCCTCTGAGCTTTTCAGCCATATTTCTGTTAATAAAATAACGTGAATTATGCATTGAAATGATTGCAACACACATTTTAATTCATCAAATTTTCCTTTTGTTAATTATTATTTGATTTTATTTCAATGTTAATATACTTTTAGATGAGCCAAAAAATGAATGTACAGACAAACCTGTGGGAGCAAAGGCACGGAAACCAAGGCAACCACGACAGCTGTACGTTATACCACAGCATCGCAGCCATAGCACTTCCTACAGTGCCGAAAATGATTGTAAGTTTCTACTACTAATAATAACATCTGAAGAGCTATATCTTTTTAATTTTACGACACGACAGTGACACGAGACCCGAATTCTCGTGTCGTAGAACGGAAAATCCATTCTATTAAACATGGATGACACCGACTTTATTGATATGGTTAAGTAAATTAAAGTAAGTAATTATTTTTCATTTGATTTTATTTTAATGTTAATATAATTTAAGGTGCCAAACCCAAAGCGAAGGAGTTACCGCGATATCACAGCCGGCCGAAGCCCCAAAAATCTGACAACTTCCAAAAATGTGTCATTGGTGAGTTGTAGTATATATATAAATTTTGTAAGCAAGGCTCGGTCTAATTTTTAGAAAATGTATAATTTCCAAAAAACAACAAGTACAGCTTGGCAAGACAGTCGTGAAAATAAAGGTGGCGCCACTATCGTTCATGTGGACACCCTATATAGTACGACAATAACGGTTTTGATACTTTGATTTAAATACAATTTTTAATTACGTGATTTCACTGACACACTTTAAAAAAATATTGGTTAGGATAGGGAAATAATTAATGAAACTTCTTAAGTAGAAAATTTGTATTTACACAATTATACATATTTAATCAGAATCAAAAATGCTTTCGTCTAAATATTCAACGCCAGATAAGTCTCCATCCACGACTTGGCTCGAGCCAACTCCAGTAATTTGCTGGCTATCTTCGGATGTGTCACTACTGCTTTCATCTTGCAGATTTATAATTATTTTGTCAATATCATTATACAGAGGTTGTCCCCTTTGGTAATAATCACTCTCTATTTCATTACGTGTAAAATCGTCCAATTCTTTTCTAGGTCGCCCCCTTCTATGTTTCTCTAATGCTGAGAAAACACCTTTATTTCTCTGTCCTTCCAGAGCAATTTGTCTTATAGTGACAACTTTACTTAAAAAAATATATTTACTTAAGTATATACAGGTTTATTACCTACCGTTGTTACATAGGCGAAATCATATAATCCGCAAATTTTTTTTTTCTGTGATTTGTGCAATATCAACAAAAAAGTATCAAAATTGTACAAACGCGCTATTTCGTAAATGCATTTTATAAACATAACCTTTAATTCCGAAATAATAAATATAAAAAAAAAAAAAGAAAAGAATCTGTGGATGGATAAGAGTATAAGAATGAACGAGTTACTCATCAAATGTCTTCTCTATGCCGACGATCAAGTATTGCTTGCATCGTCTGCTAATGAGTTACAGGAAATGGTAACTATTATGAATGTAGCTCTGAACAGGAAAGGAATGAAAGTGAATGTTAGCAAAACGAAAGTAATGGTTTTTGAAAGAGATGAATATGTGACAGATTGTAATATTGTGATAGATGGAGAAAAAGTGGAAGAAGTAAAAGAGTTTGTATACCTGGGTAGTAAATTTACGAAAGATGGAACGTGTGAGAGTGATATTGAAAGAAGAGTAAATGCTGGGAACTTGGTGAATGGTGCTCTGTATGCATTTATGAACAGCCAGAAAGTGTCCCAAAAGGCAAGGCTGGCTGTGCATAGAGGTGTGTTGGTGCCCACACTTATGTATGGTAGTGAAAGTTGGGTATGGCAGAAGAAGCACAAAAGTAAAATAAATGCAGTAGAGATGAGAGCATTGAGGAGTATGTGCGGGTTAAAATTGTGTGACAGAGTTAAAAATAGTGTGATAAGAGAAAAGTGTGGTGTAAAAGAGGATGTAGTGACTAAAATTGAGAAAGGGATGCTTAGATGGTTTGGACATGTAGAGAGAATGGATGAAAGAAGATTAACAAAAGAGATTTACAAGGCGAGGGTGAATGGAAATGTTGGAAGGGGAAGGCCTAGGCGAATGTTCCTGGACCAAATTCAGGACATTTTAAATAATGGCCAGGTCAAGAGTACCCTAAACCGACGAACTTGCATGAAAAGATTAATGAGAGTGGAAGAAGCTAAGGAAGTATGCAAGGACCGTGGCAAATGGAGGGATGTGGTCTCTGCCTACCCCTATGGGAACAAGGCGTGATGTTTATGTATGTATGTATGTTAATTCCGGAATCTACATTTACATGCAAACAATCATACTATGAGAGGGTTATTTAATCTATTGTAAATAAAATCACACATATAATATACGATTACTTTATTTAAACCACATTTTACCAGTAATTTCAGCAGTCCTTTTGTAAACTTCGTTCAAATCGGACAAGATTTTTTCTGCCAAACATCTCTTAAATACTTTGTAAGTGATCTCTCTAGCCGAGCTGCGGATTACAGTTCTGTTCATTTTGAGCACAATATCGCCACAATAAAATTGAAAATAACACAAACAACGATAATCGATTTCAAGAAATGACTTAAAATCTACCGACTTGGCGTTTACAACCCGCAAAAGGAGTGTTACCAGTCATCATATTTTTTAGTACAGTTTCACGACTTTTTTGCCAAGTTATATGTTTGTAATTATATAATATGATTAGAAATTAAAAAATAAGATTATAATAAGTACCACTCTATTGTTTGTTTCAGACAAACAACCTCGGCCAAAGATGAGGCATAACGTGAGGCATATTATGAAAACGTTTGAAAAAGGTTATTTATTATGTTCCTATATTTTCATACAAAGCATTAAACTCCACCTTTTATTTTTTACTTTAGGATATAATTTGGCAATAGTATGTAATTATCAACATATTATATATCTGGTGGTGGTACTTCTGTAAGGAGGGAGACCTAGCCTTATAGTGGGCTTTTAAAATAAATTAAAAATGAAGGTTAATGATGATATTCCTATGTACAGGCGCGTTTGGAACCTTCATAGCTTTAATTTAAAGTTTCCGATCTGAAAGTTACATACAGGGTGTAAGTTACATACGGCTTGGTAAAGAAATCTTTAATCAGTAATTTAGTACAAGATTCACTCACCGTTGAAAGGACGTGGCCGGATTCTGCCTCCAAATTGAATAGAATTTGCAATATTTATTAATGTGTTAAAAAAATAAAAAAATAAAGCAATATTTAAGGCAAAAATTATATTTCTCTATAACATTCGAGAAATACGTATTTTTTTGTTAATTTTGGATATTTCTTTGACTCGCATTAGCTTATGAGTTTGGATACACATATAATACATATTCTATCTGTATTTAGGACTTCAGTTTGTAATTAAATATAAAAAATACGACTAACAAAACACTAAAGTAAATATTATAAACATAATTATAATAATAAAATAAAGATTAACGCTTTTTTTATTGTATAAATATTTTACTATTGTTGATGCGGCTGCGCACAACCACGCGACATGCTAAAGAGTGTACAAGTATCCGAACGTATTTTGACAGATTTGAAATGTTTTTTTTATATGGAACAGTCATATGTTATGTAATAATAATGACCGGGATGAATTAATTCGCTTTGATAAACTAGAATAAATGTTTAGTACCAACTCAATCTCCTTAGATATATACCAATGATCTTAACCCATATAGCCTAGCTATTGGACCAGTGAGGTATTATTTGCTACTAACTATATAACATTTTGGTAAACGACAATAAAATCATTGCTATTTAAAATAATTAGGCGCCTTTTTGTAACATGTTATTGAAGACTCTCGAAAGTTCTTTGACCACAAAACTTAAATAGCGGTATTCTTATACTCGTAAGCTTTAAAATAAGGTACTATATGTCACTACAAACAAATTTTTTTTCAAGGCACAGCTCCATACTAATCCCGGCCATGTCCTTTCCTCGCTCATTTTATTATTTAGAAAAAAAAATCTGTAGTTTTTTCCTAATTATAGCATTGAATCACCTATATAGTATGTATCATTACAATTTGAAATTGAAAACCTACTGTTTTAACTAAAACTCTAATTCACTAGCACTGTATTTTTTTTTATTATCGACTGCAAGTTGGCCCTTGACTGCTTCACACCTGATGCAGTCTAAGATGGAAGCGGGCTAACTTGTTAGGAGTAGGATGAAAATCCACCCCACTGTAATTTTAAAACGAATGTAATGAGCTTTTCTAAGTGTTCAACAGTTTACGACTATGCAAATACACACAGGCGTGCGCTGCGTGGTGACGTCGCCGCCAGCAGCTAGGTATAGATAGCGAAACGAGTTATCGCATTTTCCGCAATACATAGCCCACGTCTCCAATATAAGTTGTTTACATTATATCGTTGTCATAGATTAAAGACTACTAGATAGAGCCCATAGCGTGTCCACTCGTGAGACAGCAAATCAGCCTTATTGACATGACATGTCAACATTTAAAGTACATCATAAAACGTTATGTTATAAAATATCGTAAAATACGAAATATTACTTTATATAAGATAGTTTAGTAAACGCATAATACATGAAATTTGCTAAAAAATAACATCTACGCTTTAAATCATCAATCAATGAAGTTTATGCCTACTTACGTATGAAACGTAATTCCTTCGATTTTCTGTTCGCTGCGACTGTTGCAGCCGAAAATATTACAACCCACCATAACACGATAACGTTTAAATTAATATAGTAACCGCAAAGTTATATTATTTATCAGCAAATTTAATAAAAAGCTAATAATTGCTCAGATATGTCCCTTGTCTGTCACAAATTCCACTCTTGACAAATAATAAAAACGAACACGCTGAAAGGGACAAAAAATAATCTTGTATCACTTTCTAATAAAGGACGAATGAAATAAGTCTGTCACGCTCTTGAACCTACAGCCGCGTTATGACTCCATCTAGTAGTCTTTAATCTATGATCGTTGTAGACAACACCTTACGCCCAGTATACATTCAAAATAAAGTTCAAAATACATACATACATACAGTCACACCTCATTCCTATAGGGGTAGGCAGAAACTACTTGTAACAATGTAAAATTAATATAGACATTTTGATTTGACTTGATACATATCTCAATGACATGCACACTGTACAGGCACGCAAGAGACGGTCTACTTGTCTCACATCGTGGACCCGCACAACTTGTACGCGGTGCTCGCTAGTCAGCGAGACAAGATGCAGCAGCTCAACCGCGAGTTCCGGGCTGCCAGTTCGTTGCCCATGCCCTCTACCCACCATATTGCTATAGGTACGTTTCACATGCAGTTGTTCAATGTCACCTGCCGTAAATGAAATGTTCTAATGTGATTGAATAATTAACATTCATCCATTACAAAACGGCCGTCATGCCGCTTTGATTGGCGACCCTCTTTTTGTTATCTTAACTATAACTGTGTTCAGTGTTCATCGTTATCATCAGGCGCCTTCTTCAAAATGAAGTTTGACAGTCAGGTGGAGAAAGCTCATCGTGTCCTGTGAAACAGTTTTCCTTAGTGTAGCTAAGCTCGGTTGTGTTTGGCTGACACGATTTCCGGGATCTTAGGAATTCGTAGGGGGATCCTCTTTCTTTGTTTGTTCTTTGGGAACTCACTTTGTTTGTTTGTTGTAGGCAACATGTACTTGGTTCACATCAAAGCCGAGAAAACGTGGCAGCGGTGCCGAGTTGTTGGCATCGACAAAAAGGACCCGGAGGCGCCACTGTTCCAAGTGTTCTGCGTGGACTCTGGCAGTTCGCAAATCGTCTCTGTTAACAAGTGAGTTTTAACTTTATTTATTTACTCATTTTGTTATAAAAAATTCAATATAATTAGGGATAAAAAGTAGTCTGATTGCAAATATCAGCCAAATCTGATCAGTAGTTACGGTGTGAAAGAGTAACTAGCAATCACAACCTTCGTATTTGTAATCATTAATATGGTGTGATGTATTAGCAGACACAACAAGTTCTGTTTTCTGAAATTTTCTTGCCAAATAAAAACCTATATTAAAAAAATTATCTCTGTAGACAAATTCATCTAAACTGACTCTTTCTCAGACTTTCAAGGACTACTGCCTTCTGAATCCGACCCTTAGCTCACAACCATCTCACATCATTTGTGCCACACTAGCTACTGCTCCAAATAGCTGGCTTTAACAACAAAATATGTAAAATCATCATCAATAAAATGTATGAAATGACATGTACAAATTAAAAAATCAAACTTATATATATAACTTGGCCCAGAACATTCCTACGATATACCTGTCATATTTACTATTGCTTAAAAATGGGCTGTTCTATTGATACGTAGCGTTGTGAATATTGTCGTCGGTTATGTAATTTCAAAAATCATATATATTCAATAAAATATATGAAAATTACGAATCTTTAAACTTGTATAATTTGGTTCGCTGCAGTCCTATAACTTTATTGCTATATTAATATGGCTAATTCTAACGATACGTACTACTTTTTAGGGTTCCGTACCTAAAAAGGAAAAAACGGAACCCTTATAGGATCACTTCGTTGTCCGTCCGTCTGTCTGTCAAGACCCTTTTTCTCAGGAACACGTGGAGGTATCAAGCTGAAATTTATACCAAATACTCAAGTCTGCTGTCCCTTAGAGTCGTGAAAAAACCAAGCTTCTAAGTCAAGGCAATCAAAAGATACAGCCGTTTGTGACAAAAATTTCTCCAATTTTCGACACGGTGAAGTAAATCAAAACCTAACGGGTAGTTTCCGTAAACTTAGAATCTTGAAATTTGGCACGAGGTAACGTTATGTAGTGTAGATAATGGAATAATTACGAAAATTGTAAATTATTAGTTGCATCATATAATAATAAAGTTTTCAATAATTTTAGGCTTACCCCCTTTTCTCATGAATATGTAAAGATATAAGAATTGAAATTCATATCATATACTTGGGCCTATAAAACCTTTAAACTGTAAGAAAATCAAACTTCTATGTCTACACCATCAAAAGCCGCATATTTAACTCAACTAAACGCAACTAAACGATGTCGTTCCGGTACGATGTCGTGTAGAAACCGAAAGGAGTGTGGAGTTCATCCTACGTTAGCCCGCTTCCATTTTAGATTGCATCTTCACTTGACATCAGGTGTAAAGGGCCAACTAGATAAATAAAACATATGAAGGAATAACTCCGAAAACCTTAAAATTTACGGAACCCTCGGTGCGCGAGTCCTACACGCACTTGGCCGGTTTTTTATGTTGGTCGGCACTTCCAAAGAAGGACAAAAATGTATGATGCCTGAATGTTCTACTTTATAAGGAGAGTATACTAGGCGGATGTTGACATTTTGAACAATGGCCAGGTCAAGAGTATCCTAAACCGATGAACTAAAATGTAGCAGCTAGGGAAGACTACTTACTTCAGACATTTGTTTGCGCACAGGTTGCGGCTGCTGTCAACAGAGCGTATGTTGGCTCCGCCGCTGGCCGTGCACTGCCGCCTCGCCCACTGCGAGCCCGTCCAACACGACTGGACTGACGAAGCCGCGACGCTCATCCGCACCATTGTAGACAAGTGAGTTATACTATACGCTACGACTGGTGCCATTAGACTAGCCTATCTGGCTTCGATCGCGAAGTCCAGCTTTCAAATCCTCAAATTCTCAAGTGCCCTGTGTACAACACAAACAGAAAACAAAACAGTAAATTTATAATTAGCTTATGTTAACCGTTGGTTATGATAAACGAAATCTTGGTGCACACAGGCCTAACAGTTGTGTATATATTACGAAATACATCATATTTAATTACTGACTCAAAAATAACAGAATGATGGACACATTATTATCAAACAAATCGCGCGTTAGTTTAGTGAGCGTGCGGCACGTTTGTACGTTGCCGACACGTTTACATTTGTGCTGCATGATCATCAAATTCTGTTTAAAAGTATTGGAACGAAGTTCCTTATCGCGCGTTGTGAAAGGGAGCTAGACGGAAAAAATTCGTACGAAAAGTTGTCACGGCACTTTTTGATCAAAGGATCTTGTCGCCGCCTTTGATGTGTGTGCGCGTGAGCGGCGGGGGGCGCCCGCGCTGTATGCTGTCTCGCGCTCTCGTGGCGCCCTCTGGTGTTTCGGTGTACAACAACAAATATTATTATTACTTAAAAAAATAAAATTTTATTACGATTCCTTCACTAATTAATCGAAAGGAACTTCGTTCCATCCGGGTGTCCCTTGACACCTCTCAACTTTTTTTTTTAATGTGTGTGCACTAAAAAAATGTTGTCCTGTACATTGCAGCAAGCGTGTCCTCATTCACATCCGACACATTCGTTTAATCGAAAAAGGCACAGTGAGCCTCGAATGCGATATGACAACGTACGACTACGGAGTGAGTGTTGCGCACGCGCTCGCTTTCCAAGGCTGTGCGCGCGTGCCTACTAGACGACCGGTGAGTTTATCATGACTGTAACAGCAGCACGACTGTTCGGATGCGTCTGGGCAGAGAGAACTTAGTCCGAGACTCAGTGTTGTTTGCTCGATTTATTCTCTATGCCCAACCAAATCTGGATTCTGCTAGACCAGCTTAAGACACTCGTAATAATGTATCACGTGTAATTCGGTGGAATTTTAATTGTTTATTAAAACTTAGGGGCCGTTCAAATATTACGTAAGCAGATTTATTACAATTATTTACCCCCTTGTCAGCAAAAGTAAGGAAAGTTCCTACCCCCTCCCCCTATGTTTACGTAAACATTTTTCAATTATAAATTTCATATTTTTTTTAATAATAGTCATAATTATAATTTTAAAAATTAGAAAATTATTTTAGTGTAAAGATTGGATTTTACTCATAGAGAATTCACGAATTTTTGCTATTCGTGTAAAAAAATAAATAACTATCGATGACGTAATCATCATCTAGACCCCCCCACCCCCCATGTCATCAAAAATAAGCAATACACAGACCCCCCCACCCCTCTATAGTGCTTACGTAATACTTGAACGGTCCCCTAATGAAGATTTACAGTCAAAAACATACCAAATGACATAGACTACGGTAATGTATAAGATCCAATTCGTTATTATTTCGGCAAAAGACTTCGGCGTTCTTCAAATTCCTGGTCAGGATTTTTATATGACATTATAAATAGTTAGCTAGAACCAGCAGTTGCACCTACTCAGGTCCCGTTTTCTTCGGAGTATCGAGATCTCCATTCTTAGTGGGAGTCTATAAGACGGCAAAATGAATACAAAAATTGTAAATCAAGGTCAATCAAGTAATAAGTAATATAATAGGACATTAATTTTTGGTCTTAATTTTATTCCAGATCCCTAAACGGATGACTGTCTATAAAAAACCAAAAATTTATCTAACCCATTCCTACAAAAAAAACTCTGTTGAAGAAGTTTCTATCACAAATGTTGTAAATCCAGATAACTTTTTTGTAAGAAAGGTATAGTATTAACATTAAACACATTAAAAATGATAATAATTCGTTATTTGATACTTAAAATAATAATTAAATTATTTAATAACTCGACTCTGTAAATTGAAACGAATCTGGACGTAGAGTGCGAAATAAGCTTAAAGAAAATAACCCTATTTGGTAGATAGGTAAATAGATATATTGATAAAAAAATAAAATATAAACAGAAGTATACTTAGAATCAGTGTTATTTTGTTGGTACACAATTTTTTTTTAATATTTTAAATGTTCTCTTCCAGAGTCACCATGAAAAATTCTACGAAATATTATCTCGACATCTAGAACAAGAATACTCTTTATGCGATACTAGGGAAAGAGTTTATTTGCCTGAAAAAGGTAATTTTTCAAAAAATGTACTTAGTAAATATTCGGCAAAAATGTATGCAAGCCTGTCTAGGAAACAATAGTAACATGCCTTATAAGATTAGAAAGGCTTTTCACTACTCTTTGCTCAAAAAAGTTCGTTAAAATATTTCTGTTTTTTAATTTTTGTATTTACTAGTCACTCACTCTGTAAACGAATTTTTTTTTTGTAAATATAATAATTATAGCAAAACAATGTATCACACAAAATGAAAAAGGTTCTATAAGTAAATAGAATAAAAAAAAATGCAATTGAAAGCATTTGCAATTTTTTTTGGCGATAATGCATGGCGAAACTGGCTTTCTTGTCTGTGGGATGTATCCCTTTTTTTGCATTACGAGCTGCGTTTACAGAAAAAATAAAAAAAAAATCTTTCTAATTTTCAGAAATTCCGATTTCTATATTACTATATTTTCACGCAATTGCCGTAAACCGTAGTAATGGTAACCGATCTGTATCGGAGCAGGGCAAACCTCCATCCTTATAGGCTCAACTCGGCGCAGAGTAGTATATTCATCTATATTTTGGCATTATTGAAGTGCAAAGTTGTGATACAGAAGTATGGTATGGTATGGTATGGTGGGGTGGTGGTTGCAGACGTGCCGTACGTGGTGTTCGCGGAGGGGTGCGACGTGGGCTCAGTGTGGGCGCGCGGCGTGGTGCAGGAGCCGCCGGAGCGGGACCGCGTGCGCGTGCTGCTGTGCGACTCGGGCGTGCAGCTGCAGACGCGCTCCGACCTGCTGCGACACATACGCACCGAGTTCATCAGGCTCAGTGCGCTCGTAAGTGTAATCATTACATAATATCTTAGACGGCCGAGTGGCGCAGTGGGCAGTGATCTTGCTTCTGCGTCCTAGGTCGTGGGTTCGATTCCCACATCTGGAAAATGTTGTGTGATGAGAATGGATGTTTTCCAGTGTCTGGGTGTTTATCTATATATTATAAGTATTTATGTATAATATATACAAAAATATTCATCAGTTATCATAGCATAACACAAGCTACTTACAAGTACGCTTACTTTGGGGCTATATAGCGATGTGTGTAATTGTCCTATAATATTTATTTATTTATTTATTTAATATAAAACAAAGTCGCTTTTTAAAAGTTTGTCCCTATGTATGCTTTAATCTTTAAAACTACGCAACCGAGTTTCATGCGGTTTTTTTTATCAGATAGAATTATTCAACAGGAAAGTTTATGTGTATAATTCATTCATAATATAGTAGAGAAACACTGATAATTTTAAAGGTTTCTGTTATGATGTCGTAAATTAACGCAGTTTTTTGCGCTTACATTGCAAACGCTGGCTAAACCCTACGAGATATATCAAACTAATGTACTATAGTATTGCACACCTTAAAAGGTCAACAAAAAAAAAGTCTGCGATGGTATATGTCTATCTGTTAGGGATAACATATAATAACCATTTTTTATCTTTTACTTTCAACCAAAATTAATGGTTTATTTACGAAGCGATTTTAAAGCAATACTACATTCATCCTTATCCAAATAAGTATATTAATACTTTGTGCATTCAATATAGATCACTATTCCCCTTTACAGCATTTGATTTAAGTGTATATTTTTCAAGATATATAAGGGCTAACGCTAAAACTCGCGCGGGCGCACGCTCGCGTGTGTATAATGAAACATAGTATGGACAGCGCAAGCGCGTGCGAAGGAGCGCGGGCGCGGGTTGCGGGCACACGGCGCGGGCGCCCGCGACGGGCACACGCGAGCGGGTTTGTTTCTACAAATCGGTCGAGCGCCGCTAGATGCCACGGTCACACGCGTCGGAGGCTAGGTACAATCATGAACATCGATACAGAGCGCGTAATAATTGAGGTGCAATTTCGGCCAATATTATGGGATATGGCGAATGAATTATCGAATTCTCCGCTGAGTAACCTACTTGTCAAGAACGGGTTATGCAGTCGACGTTGTTTCCGTTGACGTCTTTTACCAAATAATAAATTAGTAAATAATCTATGGTAATCTACTCCACACAACTGTACACGCTCGAGATCAAAATTACACTAGCAGCGCTAACTGAGGCGGGCGCACGCGACGGGTGCCCGCTCGCGGATTTGTGGTCCGCGGCGGTCGTCCGGCGCGTGCGCCCGCGCCCGCACCCGCCCGTGTTTTAGCGTTAGCCCTAAGATTTAAAATGCAGGGACACACTGTAGTACAACATTGCACCCGTGCAAAGCCGGAGCGGATCATTAGTATACAATATAAAATAAACAATACGTGTAAAATGTAAAATAAATAATAAGTGTTAATGGAGTCAGTTATAAGTAGTGTTTGTTAATAATACGATAAGCTCGGGTCGGGCGCATAAAAGTGCTTTTATTACCATGTCGCGTTATACAAAGTGTAAAGCTTTATACAAAAGCCAATTTTCCGAACATCTGTTTGAGCATTATTCCTGATTTTGTCGCTAATTGGCGCAGATATATTTTTTACGCTCAGATTGTCTTTCTTAGGTCTGCTGGTACATTTATTAGAATGAAGTAAACGGTACTTCACTTTGATCATGTAAATGTAAGTGAGTGTAGATCAACAGTTATACAACACAATCAAAGACACAATATAAATACCAAAATTGCCAAGTAATAGCGGCAAAAAGTATTTTTTTTTCAAGATTAAAATTTAAATTGATCAACTTCAAAGCTGTAATAAATAATTACTATGTAATTTTTATAAATGGATCTGGATGGATGGATGGATGGATGGATGGATATGGATGGATGGATGGATTTTAGGTCCTTACATATTAAATCGTATTTTTATCCCAAATATCTCTTTAGTTAGGAATTCCAATTTCAAAATACAGCTATTTAGGCCTGTGTGCACCAAGATTTCGGTTATCATAATCAACGGTTAACATAAGCTAACTATAAATTTATTGCTCACGACAACCCGTACGCCGGTTAAGGACGTAAGCTTGGTTAAGATAACAGCCCGGTTTACATCCTTAACCGGCGTACGGGTTGTCGTGAACAGTAAATTTTACGTTTAGCTTATGTTAACCGTTGGTTAAGCGTTGGTTATGATATCCAAAATCTTGGTGCACACAGGCCTTACTCATCCTTTTAAAACACAGTTCTACGTTTAACGTTCAATACTAATTAAAGCATAGGTTACACCGGGTTTCAGGTACTGTTTTAGTATAAAATATTTATGAAAATCTATGTTTAAAAATAAAATCCGCGAAAATAATCTGCACTTTTAAATTTCAATATTAACGAAAGTAATCATTTCACAGTATTGCTGCCATAGTTAAAAATGATTATAATAACGAAATCAGTCTATTTAAAAACAAAATTATCGTTTAAAGCATCAAATTTAATATCCGCGAAAGTAAAGGTTACGCAGCATTGTTGTCATAGTAAAAATTTAAATAATAACACCTACGAAATAACTCACTTTTTTCCTTTGAAATTTAGGTATTTCTTTTGTATATTATTTTATCCGTTAATTATGTCCATTTTTTGTTTGAATCGAATTAATACTTTTTATTACTTTAATTTATAGAAACATTAAGTAACGTCAGGTGAACGTCAGAACTACACGAAATTAAAAATTTGGTTATAGTATCATGAATTCAATCATGGTTTTTTTTTATTCTAAAGGCCAAAGAATTCGTGGCTAAAATTATTTTTATTTGCAGATCTAGTCACTATATAAGGTCAGTTTGAATTATCTGCCAGCGTCAGAACTGGAGAGAGTCTTATGCATATAGATTACAATAGAAAAAAAATTGTTTCCAGAACCAAAAAAAAGAAATTAAAAACATTACAAAATATCTATTCACTTACGACAGTACGCATAACACCATCCAATACATCCATAAATTAACCCCAAAGCCAGCCAGTCATTAACCCCAAGGCAGTTAGGTAGCTACGTACAAACTAGTATTTATCAAAATAACAAACGTAACAGCTGATCGACTACCAAATTCGATCGAATACCAAAGGTCAATGAACTTTCCATTAATAGGATGAAACTTAGTTTGAAATGCCGGCAGCGAGCGTACAAACGGGCGCGGCGCGATTGTCGGCCTTTGAAAAGACCGACAACGGCACCGCTTTTTCTGATCGCTACCGCGGACGCCGACAAACACGCGCATATAAACACTCGCCGCCCGCGTTTTACAATAGGTAATGTAACAGGAAAGTTTATTGAACTTGGTACTGTTATCAGCTGATTTAGTTCTAAGTGCTTATTTAAAAGATTATTTCGTTCTTCATTTATTTTTTACCAGTTCTAAAGTGCGCAGATGGGGACATATCTACCTACTTAGTCCTTCGAAGGGTCCGTGTTCGATTTCTGACAGCCGATTGTTATTATTTTTATTAGTTCAGGTCTGGTCTAGTGGTTAGGCTTTTCTTTCCGTATTTTATTTGATAGCAATCGAATGTTTAAGATATACCTTCGTTCGGTACCTCAGGTGACTTTGCGATTAATTTATGAATGCAATGGATGGTGTTATGCAAAATGTCCTATGTGAGTAGATATTACACTTACTCTAGTGTCAACGGTGGCAAATAATTCAAACTCACCTTTTATATTTCAATAAATCTGTATTCATTACAAATGCGTCAGCATATCGCCATCTGTAGAATAAGGACCCTAATAAAGTTAATATGTTAGGTAATGTAATTTGTTGTTTTCAGGCCACTCGGTGTCACTTGGCCGGTGTTGCGGCTCATTTCAAGAGATGGAGTCCAGAATCGGTCCAGTTGTTACAACAATACGAAGGCCGCCCTTTGGAAATACATGTTGAAGACATCACAGAAGAATCGGTCGGCGTATTGTTATATGACAAATCTGATAAGGATAATGTTATCTGTATAAATAAATTGATGCTGCAATACGATTTTGCATTTACTTATGGGTAAGAACGACTAGTATTTATTATTATCTTAGTGTTGTCAGTATCTTTCAATATTAAATTTGCGTTTCCTTGCAGGCAGTATGCGTTCCATAAAGATTTCGAGTTCGAGTCGAGAGAAGACGACCTCGTTTATGATAGAAAGGACTTGAATGAAAAGAGAAACAGACCAATGTTTGCTAACTTAGAAGCGATAGACAAAGGACTGCTGAGAATGGAAGCTAAGGTTTTGAATTTCCAATCGCCAGGCCTCATTTACATGTCACTGGTACACCAGCGCAGAATGTACAATGAGCTGTTCGATAAAATACAAAAATATTACGCCCAAAAAACAAGTACAGGGAAAGAAGACTGGAAAGTTGACGACCGATGCTGCACGATATGTACCCGGTCGCAAACATGGTGCCGCGCCGTCATTCTTGAAATCGAGGGTGCCTCGGCCGAAGTGTTCTACTCCGACTTCGCCTACGTCGAGAGAGTGCCTGTATCGGGTCTGCGAGAGCTCGACCCAGAGTTTGTGTCGGTGCGTGACGCAGCCATCAGGTGCCACTTGCCCGGCATGACGCCTGCCGGTGGTGATCAATGGACGTCCCTCAGCAAGGACACTCTAAGAGAGCTTCTCGACGAGCACACCAGAATTTTTATTACAGTAGTCGGCAATTTCGAAGATAAAAGTGTGGCCGTGGAGTTGTGGGTCCGTCCCACAGTAAAGGTCGTCGCGTTCGAGCCAAACATATACGAATGGCGCTGTTTAAATAAAACTATGATTGAAAAAGGATTGGCCCTTCCAGATAGAAGCGAACAGGTAGGTACTATAATTATATTAAAAGGAGATAGTCCAAAATTGTATGAAGTCATTGTAAATGAACATAAAACATTAAACTACATAGATTAAAGACTACTAGATGGAGTCATAACGCGGCTGTAGGTTCAAGAACGTGACAGACTTATTTCATTCGGCCTTTATTAGAAAGTGACACAAGATTATTTTTTGTACCTTTCAGCGTGTTCGTTTTTATTGTTTGTCAAGAGTGGAGCTTGTGACAAACAAGGGACATATCTGAGCAATTATTGGCTTTTTATTAAATTTGCTGATAAATAATATAACTTTGCGGTTACGATATTAATTTAAACGTTATCGTGCTATGGTGGGTTGTAATATTTTCGGCTGCAACAGTCGCAGCGAACAGAAAATCGAAGGAATTACGTTTCATACGTAAGTAGATAGGCATAAACTTCATTGATTGATGATTTAAAGCTTAGATATGTTATTTTTAGCAAATTTCATGTATTATGCGTTTACTAAACTATATTATATAAAGTAATATTTCGTATTTTACGATATTTTAAAACATAACGTTTTATGATGTACTTTAAATGTTGACATGTCATGTCAATAAGGCTGATTTGCTGTCTCACGAGTGGACACGCTATGGGCTCTATCTATTAGTCTTTAATCTATGTTAAACTATTTTTGATTTGATCTTCGAAATCACTTTTAATTTAGTGAGAATAATATTTATTATCTCCTAGAGATACACCACTAATACATATAATAATGATGGATTGGTTTTGTGGGTTTAGCTGTCAAATAACAATTGTACTAAGGTCATTTGTCCATTGCATAATATCAAGATAGTATTTTGAATTCTAATGAATCTGATTGATTGATAATATCACGAAGTAATATTATTTATGATAGCTAAACTAAGTTGCGAACAAATAAAAAAGTCGGAAGTCACTTGCTTCGAAAGATAAATCTCTTCAGTTAAACATCGTCTTTTAATATGTCAATAACATGTTTTCGAGTATTATGCTCTACTTTTTATTTAGTACCATTTATGCACTTATTTTATTTTTAATAATATCCTTATATTTTTTTAAATTTCAATGGTATGTAGTACAAGACTTTGTGTGAAGTGGACCATCTCCTTTATCTTAAGTTTTCTATTACATAAAAAATATATAATATAGGTTAGAATACCTTAAAAGTTCCCCACACTCGACACAGTCTGTGGAAGAAGTTTCTGTGAAAGAATTAATTGCTAAATATTTCTCTCATTGGTTATTTTCTTTACAGTAGGTCTCGGTTTATGTTTAACAAAAACTTTGCTTTAAACTATGGTATCCAGTATAAAAATTAATTATAAATAAATGGATGTATTTACAGCCAGAAGCCAGTGAGACTGATTCTGCCACGGCAACTGTACGTGATTGGCGAGAAGCTGAACATTTCGGACACACGGAATCTGAATACTCCACTGACGACGACGAGGACCAGTCTAATATTGGAAGATATGTCACATTTTCACCTCTGACAAACACTGAATTCTTTTGTACTACAACAGTGATGTATGAAATAAACAAATTTGAATTAAATGTTGTTCTCGATGCGGAGACATCGAAAATGTACACAGAATTGTATGCACAACTTCAGACCGATAGCCATGAGGAGGGTCTTAATGGCGTTTACGAAAACAAAGCATGTTTGGCTTTACGTGCACAAGATGGCGTATGGTACAGGGCGGCAATTTTACAATACAGTGAAACCAAGATGCTCGTAACAGTTAAATATGTTGACCATGGGAAAATTGAAATTTTGCCCTTGGACAACTTGAGAGAAATTGATGTAGTTTATTTAGAGTTGCCGCCTGCGTCACTGACCGCTGTTATACATGGATTTGAGTTTAATCCCCATCTTGATAAAAAAGTGGTCGCTGAAAACATTACAAAAACTTTTTTCCATAAAAATCCTTTCCATGTTAAACTAATAAAACATGATGTTATACCGAGCGTTGAACTCCGAAATGCTGATGGCAAGTTGGTTTACGAGAGTCTCATCACACAAAATGTACTCTTGAAGTGCAATTAAATTTTAATTTGCTAAGTGCTTAGGAACAGTGCCAAAAATCATAATCTGGACTTTGCTACACTATCTAATATACTTAGTGTTATTTTTTCATTCCAATATTAGGGTCAATTATACCCGCGGTGGGTATAATTAACCAATTAAGACCAATTTTAATATAAATTACGATTTTCCTTTGATATATGATATAATAGCTTAATTATTTTTATGTATAATCCCATTTAAATGTTTAATTAGTGCAGTGAACTAATAACTTATATTTTTATGTTACAGAAAGTATGTTACAATTGAAGTGAAACTTCTTTATCGGGGTTGGAAAAAAATTTAGTGTAACATTTTTTCGTTACGCGTCACATTTTTCCGTTACGCGCCATCTTTGACTTATGGAAGTGACGTGATAAATATATATATATGTTATATTGAAGTGATCAGCAAAATCAAAGGGTTTACTTTAATTCTAATTCCAGTGAATTTCTAAAAAGTAAATAATTACGACATCAATGATAGTAATAATTCTATTACAATTAATGAAATTAAATAATAATCTTTGTAGTAATAAGCTAAAATGAAATAATTGTAGAATTTGTATTTATGTCTATGATAGTAAAAGCCTTTTATTAAACTTTATCTAATTTAACTTTATTTAACCAATTTCTGTAAAGTTGCATATAGTAAATTATTTTTTGAAAAATAACGTCATAAAAAAGTTTCACTTACGAGTGTACGCTAGTACACGCACACATTTTTTTTTGTCAATTTACCTCGCTATGTTTCTTACTTTGACCAGAAGTTTCAATGTTTGATCGGTCGATGTTCTAGGAGTTGACGATGTTAATACAACCACATATTATTTGCACATTTTTTTTTATTGCAGCATTTTTGTACCCATATAGAAAACTTAGTGTTAGTGGGTGTACTCATAACGTTGATCTTAGATATTGTAAGTGTAAATATGTACTAAGATAAGTAACTTTGTTTATTAAATAATTATACCAAAGCTTCTTTCTCATGTACAAATAAAAAAGTTCTCTTAAAATGTTTTTAAATTATGTTATGCCTACCCAAGTTTTAGATTTCGCGATTTATCGTATTTGCTAATTTTTTTCGTTTTAGTCAGTTTTTCATCCTCCAGGAAATCCACGGTCGGGTCACGGAATAATTCTGAGGTTTTCATTCTTCTATAAAATTGTCAGTAAATTCCAAGCTGCTCCAACCCACCACGCTCCAATGCGGGTTGGCGAGCCTAGAAGAAGAAGAAGAAGAAATACTTTATTGCACATAAAAATAGATATAACAGAAACATGAAAAAAAGGATTAAAATAAACATGCAAAGGAGGCCTTATTGCTAGAAGCAATCTCTTACAGGCAACCTATTGAAAAGACATTTGAGTATCGTAAGCGGGGTGGTGCAATGAGAAAATTTATTATTTAAAAAGAAAATTACTTTAATTTATTATAAATATGATATTTAAAAATAAATAAACTACATAAAAAGTAAACATAATATATAATTGTATATAATCAATATCAACATACATAAAAAAAATACATAGGCCTAGGATGATAGGTAATGTTCCATTTATTAACGATCACCATTACATGTTGTCGATAGTGACAGGGTCCGACAACTTAACGTGCTTCACGAGGCACGGGGGTGCAACTTCCCTATCCGTAATGAATTTTACTATTTACTGAAAGAAATATTCAGAATTATTTCAGAACCCGACATAGGATTCAAAACCAGGACTTTATGATCGAAGCCACATAAGCTAAGCACTAGACCAACGGGGCTGGTATATTTACATATAAAAAGATTAAAAATCCGCCATATTTAGTACAAATATATTAATCAAAAAAAAAGGAAATGAATTGCATTACGCATGCTTCGCCAGGCAGCCGCAGTGTCGCTGAAGATAATTCGGAGGGTAACATTGAGTTTTTCATCTACGAGGGTCCCCACAGTGGAGACGGCGCCAGGTACAGTTACCGGCAAACATCCTTGAGCATAATGTGACGCAGTGGGGGAAAGTTCGCGCATCGTACACTTCAGTGCAGAAATAGTTATTTGTTTTGCTAGGCAGCAAAATTGATTTTTGCTGCAAGTGCACATTCAATGCACGAGAACTAAAAAAAATTGCTGCCGTGCGCAACATAGAACTTTTCTTTTCACTACAGCGAGGAAAATGATACATGTAAAAAAGTCCAAGTGCGAGTCGGACTCGCGCACCGAGGGTTCCGTAAATTTTAAGGTTTTCAGAAGTATTCCTAAACATTGCTTCATGCGAAATTTCAAAATTCTAGTACTAGATGCGAGGAGTTAAAAATGCGGCTTTTGCTGTATCTTTTGAATGTGTTGACTTAGAAGTTTTATTTTGTTATAGCTTAAAAGTATTATAGAGCCAAGTATTTGATATGAATTTCAATTTAATAACTTTACGCGTTCATGAGAAAAGAGGGTAAGTGTAAATTATTAAAAAAAAAATATTACATGATGTAACTAAAAGATTTCGTAATTTCCGTTAGGTTAGGTTAGGTTTTGCTTTAGTTGCGTCAGTTCGTGAGTTAAATATGCGGCTTATATTGCTATATCCTTTGACTGTGTTGACACAGAAGTTTTATTTTGTTACAGCTTAAAGGTATTATAAAGCCAAGTATTTGAAATAAATTTCAATTTAATACCTTTACGGGTTTATGTGAAAAGGGGGTAAACTTAAAATTAGAGAGCTACCTCTGCAGGACGTGTAAAAGAGTCCAGCACTGCAAGGTTCAGCAACTGGCTAACCAGAATAAATATATTGAATATACGTAATAGGGAATCTAGAACCGAACGTTCGCAGCGGCTTGGCAGCCAATTAAAATGCTATTACCTCTGGAGGACGTATGAGAGAGTCTAGCACTAAAACGACTGGCTAACCACATAACCAACGTCGAACATACGTGATAGGGAGTCTAGCATCGAACTTTCGCAGCGGCTTGCCAGTAGATAGAGTAGCATAGTAGTAGTATAGTAGAGTACATCTACTGACTATGCTATCATCATCATAATATTTATTTATCCCAAACTTTCTACCTGAAGTACTATGCAATACAAACGGGTCGGGATAAAAATATTTCTAACGCGGAACGGAGTCCGCGGGCACTGCTAGTATATATATGTAAGGATATAATATATTACATCGTACAACTATGAGTAACTAATCCTATCCTATCCTATATTATATACCAATAATCTTAAGCCGTTAGTCTACAGGGCGTCCCAAGACTGCCACATGGAGGGAAAGTACCTTAATTATTGTAGATGGAACACAAGAACCATATTTTTTTTTTTTTTAATTTATTTAACGGCCTGGAATCAAGTCCTTTATGGCCTTTCATTAATGAAAAGTTACAATTTCTCTTAAAATTATCATTACAATATTACCTCCTAAATATTTTTTACAATTTTTCTATAGTATTACTGATAAAATAAAAAATAGGCCTAAAAAATAAACAGTTTTTTAACAAGTCCTTAATATGGCGGGTATCACACTCAAGTTTGTTTTCTTCTTTAATTGCTTCTATGGAACTTGCTAATAATAATCTTTGCAAGCCACTTTAAGAACACTTAAAAACTATGTGGTTAATGTCAGCTTCTTCATTTTTGCAGTAGAGACACGTTTTATCCTTGTAAATATTTATTTTGTATAAATGAGTTGGCACTGAACAGTGACCAAATCTTAGTCGGTTTATTACTGATACGAATATTCTTGAATCACAGTTCATTTTAATATACCAAGGCCGAACCGGTATTTCATTTTGTATATCTGCATACCAACGTCCTTTACTTTGACTAGTTTCTTTCCAATATTTACACCAAAGCAATTTCTGTCTTTTATTCAATTCGTAGTATAAGTCCGTAAACGGAATCTGAAAACTGTCTGAACAATCTTCATTAACCAATCCTTGCCTTAGTATAGAATCAACTATTTCATTGCCCACTATGCCTCTGTGGGAGGGTACCCAAACGAATTCTATATTAATTCCAGTATTTCTTAAATCTAGTAACAATTTTTTTATTCGAAAAATAAAATATGAACACTTATAACTAAAATTGAAATTACCTATTGCTAAAAGAACACTTTTAGAATCAGTTACTATAATACAATTATTTACATTATCTGAAATTACTTCTTTTATATAATGCAATGCTTTTAAAATTGCAAATGATTCAGCAGTAAAAATACTACATCGAACATCTAGCTTAAACGATTTACTACATGTTTTCTGTGGATCGTAAAAAGCAGCACTCACGAGGTTCTGATTTTTAGATCCATCTGTATATAATTTATAATAATATTTACAATTCTTATCTATAAATCTTAGGAAGTCTATATTTGTTTTAATATTCGTCAAATGAATTGTATTTTCCAAAATTAATCCCTCATAAGGACAAGAATACATAGGCCACATGCTAGTAACATTAATGTTAGTGGCAATACTATTCATGTATGTCATTATAATAGAAATGGTAGGTTGTTTACCGGCAAGAAGTGAACTAGCTGTTACTTCTAAGGATTCAACTGTAGATTTTGTTATAGCCATCAGGTTATTAGGGAGTACAAGTTTGTTTACTAATGAAATGTTCGATGTCAGTGCTTTTAAACAAAATCTTTCAGCCAAAAATATACGTCTTACAGATAACGGAGGAATACCAGTTTCGACTTCCATGGAATTAATAGGCGTAGATCTCATAGCACCACTAATTATTCGCAAGCCAATATTTTGAATAACATCAAGTTTTTTTAGTAATGTTGGATTCGCTTGCATGTACGCAAGAAAGCTATAATCAAAGTGACTTCTAACCATGCTCTTATACAAAAGAGTTAAAACTTTAGGATCAGAGCCCCAAAATGTCCCAGCCAGACATCTTATAATATTAATACTTTTTAACGCATTTTTGCTAATGTAATTAATATGTCTATCAAATTTTAATTTGGTATCAAAAATAACACCCAAAAATTTCTTTTCTTTTACAAATGGGATATCTATATTGTTGTACTTTATGTGATTTCCCATTGGGCTACCGAAAATCATACATGAACTTTTCGAGGTATTAATATTTAATTTTAACAAATCTTTATAATATTGCTGCAACTGGATCAGTGCTGAAGTAACATTATTTTTTGCTATTTCTATGTTTCTATCTACACTGTACAGCAATAAGTCATCAGCAAACTGTAAAATTTTAACATCGCTAGTTATAAATTTTTCAATTTGCGAGGTATATAAATTATACAGAATTGGTGATAGCGATGCACCCTGCATAAGACCCTTACTTGTTAAATTAGGCCCATGGAGTATATTATTGTATTTTACATAAAACTGTCTATTATTTAAAAAATTTGCAAGCCATTTTAATATTTTTCCAGGAATGCCGATATCCTTAAGACAAACTGTGAGCTGGTTTAAGTCAACATTATCATAAGCACCTTCTATATCTAAAAATACACAAACTGCTGTAGATCTAGAGAACTGACAGTTCTTCATATCATACATAAATGAAGTCAAACTTTCTGCTGTGCTTTTACCCCTACGGAAACCATATTGGAAACATGGTAAAAGATTATTCTTTTCTGCAAAATAGTCTATTCTTATTTTAAGCATTATTTCAAACAATTTTCCTATGCAAGAAGTTAATGATATAGGTCTGTAAGAATCACAGTCATCTGGAGATTTATCTGGTTTTAAAATTGGTATTATACATTGAATCTTCCAACTCTCTGGAACACATTGATTCATCCATAATCTATTAAAAATATTAAGTAAAGCCAATTGACCAACTTTGTGTAACTTTTTAAGCATTATATAAGGAATGTTGTCTAAGCCTGGTGTACTTGATTGAAGTGCTATATTAAATTCTACAAAAGTGAATGGTTTTAATAGGAACATAGAACTTTCATTATTATTATTGTATTCAAAAATAGAGTTCCTTACTTTTATGTTACAGTTATTACTTTTAAATTTTGAAATAAAATTTGGAACCCATACATCATTTTTAACTTGAGTTTGGATGTTTATTCGTTTAAATCTTTTCATATAATTCCATACATGAGAAATAGGAGTGTATCTATTAAATGATGTACATAAATTCGCCCAACCATCTTTTTTTGCCTTTTTTATGATTATTTTTTTCAATGCATCTAGCTTTTTATAATTTATGTAATTCATAATTGACCCTTCTCTTCTATATAGTTGTAAAGCTAATTTGGATTTTTTAACCGCTACAGCACAATTTTCATCCCACCAAGGAGCAGGTACTTTATGAACTCCAGGAACCTCAAATTTAATGAGAGGGATGCAGTCTTTTTTTAAAATATTTAAAATTTCACAAAATTTATTGTATGACTGTAAAGGTTCTAGTTCATTAAATGTTAAAGAATTAAAATATTCCTCTGATTTCTTATAATATTTGATCCAATCTGCTTTACTAAATAAAAATTTCTCTACTTTATTGATAACAGCATATTTAGATGGAGATAAATTAATTTTTGTAAACGTGGGATAGTGGTAGCTACCTAATGTATCATCACCGACTGACCATTCACACAATGGTGCTAGTACTGGGCTCACTCCTGTTACATCAATAGCAGAACTATTAGAATTTGGCCTTTGTAGAGTTGTAGGCATACCAGAATTTAATATGCACAGATCGTTTTCATCAAATATGTCAAATAGGGATCTACCTCTTGAATTAGTACTATGGCAACCAAAAGCAATATGATGGGCATTAAAATCTCCTGATACCAAACAGGGCTTTGGTAAATCATTAATAATATTTTTAAGTTTATTGATTCTGCATTTGTTTTTATTTCTAGGAGGACAATAAACACATAAAATTGACAAGACGCCAACACTAGTTTCTAAAGAAATTGCTATGGATTGAATGTCTTCATAAAATTTTGTTGGCAACAATTTATACCTTAATGTGTTTTTTAATAAAATACCTACACCTCCATGCTCATTTTTTGCATTTTGTCCTACAAAATTATATCCTGGAATTTTTATAATACTACTAGTATTTTTTAGCCATGTTTCATTCAGTAATAAAATATCAATATTGTATTGTGTTAAAAATGATTTTAATAAGGGCTTTTTATTATTAATGCTCTGGATATTATGTTGTACAATGCTGAGTTTGGAATCCATTAAGATTCGTTAAAATGTTTCAAAAATGTTTCTTTTATTTGTTTAGTAGACTTTATATCATTAGAGTTCCCTATTGTAACTAATGTACTTATTATAGCTGCTATTACTTTCTTATTATTTATAATGTCTGAATGAGACATATCTTTCTTGTCTGGGATGTCTTGGTTGGTTTGATAATTTTTTTGCAGAACCTGAGCCTGAGGCTTTGGGAGTGTAGGAAAAGTTACACTATTAACTTGGAGTACCTTAGCATAAGTTTGTTTTTGCTTTTCTATTCTTGCTGCCTTTATGGGACATGTTTTTGATATTGCTAAGTGAGCACCACCACAATTACTGCACTTGAGAATGTCTATAGCGCAGTCCTTGTAGTGATGTTCCCCAGCACAACGTGAACATACCTGTTTATTTTTACATATTTTGGCATAATGGTTAAACTTCATGCAGTTAAAGCACTGCATTAAGGGAGGCGTATATGTGTATACTTTATAACGCCAGTTATCCAAATAAATATGCTGCGGTAAATTTGTACCAGTGAATATGACACTTATAGTTGTAAGGGGAACAAATTCGTCCCCCACCTTTTTCATAAAACGCCTTACTCCTATAACTTCACATTCAGAAGAGAGTTTATTAAATAGTTCGTGATTACTGGATTCCTTAGGAATAAACCTAACAACCCCTACCCTCTCCACAGAAGATGCTGGAATGAATGCACGAAGTTTGTACACAGATAGGCATTCGTGTTTGAGAAAATCATTAGCTGTTGTTGCTTGCTTGAAGACTAACATTATTTTACTTGCATTGATGCGTCTGCTTTCATGAATACCTTTCACTTGTTTGAAGTATTTAGAAACTACTAATGGGTTTTTATTACCCAATTTAACGTCCACCTCACTACTTTCAGCAAACACAGGAAATTCCGTATTGGTGCTGTTGTCCATATAGGCTCTGCGATATCCCGGCTTAATATATGGTTTATACTTTGAACCATCGTCCTCACTAGACTTTTGCACTTTCCTTTTTTTCCTCTCTACTCTCTCATGGGCATCGCCATCACTATCTGACGGCATTTTGCCTGGTTTAATTTACATATATACACTGGAATATTACTCCTAGAGGTTTAAAAACTTATAAATTAAAATTTTCAATTTATAAAGCACGCCACTCGATTTCCGCCAAA